>JAPXFQ010000473.1:1327500-1927500 GCA_028564705.1 Apricaphanius iberus | reverse complement strand
TCGAGCAAAGTAAGCAAGTAATGAGAATAAATACATTACAGTACATCAAAATACTTTTCAATAGGTCAACATTTCTGAGTTAAAAAAAATCTTGTTCATTGTTTTTATTGGGGGCTGAACAGTGGGTAGCACTGCTGCCTTGTAGCAAGAAGAGCCTGAGTTCAAATCCCAGCCCAGGATCTTTCTGCACCAACTTTGAATGTTCTCCATGTTGCGTGGGTTCCCTCAATGTACTTCAGCTTCCTCCCAGAGTCCAAAAACATGACTGTTAGATGCACCCCGTCTCTCTGAACACTCAAGATAGGCACCAGCCTCCCATGACCATTTGAGGATATGCGGTATAGATCCATTTTCTACTAGGGCTGCAGCGATTCGTCGAGTAACTCGATTCCAAAAATTGCTCGAGGCAAAAACTCTGCCTCGAAGCCTCGTTAAATTCCTGCACTATACGCGCAGAGATCGGATTGTTCCACACGGACCGTTGTTTTGGTCGCACCTGTGCGAAGCACAACAGTAGCGCGTGATACAGTTTCAATTTAGTTGGCGGGAAGGGAGTAAAGATGCCCATTAACGGCAGAAAATGTGTAAAGTTTGGGATCGCTGCATTCTAAACAAAGAAGAGAACAAAGTACAGTGTATTTACTGCAAAGTAGACCTGGCGTACCACAGCAGTACGAGCTCAATGATCCAACATCAGAAAACATCCACGTGATTTTTCAACAAGCGTTGCAGAAACAAGGTAACATAACCTAAACCTGTATACATTAATGTTTACTAGTTTTAATACAGTACATGATGCTGTTTGACTAGATAGGATGTTTAGCTTTCATATATTTATCATGCTCCATCGCAAGAGAGTCTTGTCCACGCGTACACAAAATGGAGATATTTTTCTTCGGTTTGGCCTGTTATCCACACGTAAACGCAGATTTTCGGCACAAAAAACCAATCTGAAAAAAACAAAAAAAAACTCTGGCCAAAGTGGAGAACTGCGTTTTCTTTGTTTTCAGTATCTGCTTGTGGACGGATGAAAACAGAGTTTTAAGTGCTGTACCATCACTATCTGCGACAAAAAATGCTCCAACATCAAAGTTACAGCATCAAAAATCACCAAACTTCATGCCACGCTTCAACCAAAGTAAGAAAAAAAAAATTCTTTTCTCACTCTCTCCTGACACAGACTCCTGTGAGTGTTTAGAATTATTAATAATTGATTATTCCTAAATGTTCAGTGCTGCTGAGCAGGGGCGTATCCAGGAGGTGAATCAAGAGGGGCTAATAGGGGCCCAGGGTGCGTCTGGGACGCTAACATCAAAGTAAAAACAGAGATGCTCTTCTAGTGGTGATCCAATCTGAGCTGGTTACATTTTAGATTTTTCAACTGTTAAAAGGACATTTAGTCATTTTGTTTTGCTAAGGTTTATGTGACAACGTCGTCTCAAACTGCTTGCTTTTCAAACAATATAAGTGACTGCCAAAGAAGAAAATCACAAAAACATTGCAACTTTTCACAAAAAAGTGGATGGACTGTTTAGTTTATTAACTTACATTATTGCTGTTGACTGTTATTTTGTCAAGTAAATAAATAAATAAATAAATACTGTAAATGGGCTTAGTTTTGGAGCCAAATATTGGAGTTGGAGTTCTCCATTTTTTTTTTGTTGAGATTTGCTTGATCATTTTACAGCCACAACATTTTTCTTTATGCATGATTTGTTTTGGTTATTTAAAAACGTAAAAAAATTATCAGATTAATCGAGTAATCGGATCGATAAAGTGCTAGATTAATCGAATACAAAAAGAATCGATAGCTGCAGCCCTATTTTCTACATCGCTTACCCTGGACAGGTCGCCACTCCCATCGCAGGGCAGAAGAGAGACAGAAAGGACAAACAACCATGCACACACACACTCACACTGTGGACTGTGGGAGGAAGCCAGAGTACCCTGAGCGAACCCACGCATGCACAGAGAGAATATGCAAAACAGACCTTCGTTCTACAAGGCAACCCTGCTACCCACTGCACCACCATGCAGCCCTGGATGGATGGCTGTTTTTTTGTCTGTTTTTTATTAAATATTCAGATTTTCTGAAAAAAAAAAAAAAAAAAACTATTTTAACTTATAAGCCATAACAATAGAAATAAAAGTAAATAAGAACCTGAAATATAATATTTTGCTTGTAAAGAATCAATAAAATATGAGTTTCTGTTTTTCCAAATCAAATTTTTCTAATAATTTCACTTTTCGGTTTAATTCTGATTAACTGAGATTCAGATATAGATACTTTACGATCAACAATTACATGACGGTCATCCTGGTTCTAATCAATGCATTAGGAATTTCCGTTACTATCGTCTTGAAAAAATAAATAAATAAATGGCTGCAGGGTTTGATATTTAGCAAATGAAAATTCACAAATAATAGGACAAAGAATTCCAGTTCTCAAATTTTTTACAATTTGTAAGATAAATGTAAAAAAAAATCTCAACCTTTGAACACACAACTCTTAAAAATGTAATAAGCTATCCTATAAAGACAGCATTCCTGCATTTTTTCCATGTCGAAATGTAATCCTTTTCTATACTGCATTTCATTATATATATATATATATATATACATATAAACACACACACTTGACCAGACTTGATAAAGCGCCATACAAATCCATGTCATTTACCATAAATTTGGCAGTATTTAACGCCTTTATTTTAACGCAAATTATCAAAAAATACGAATGCCAATACTCTTTGCAGTCTAAACCAGACATGGTTTAGAAATCCAAATTTAAAAGAACTAGGGGCTACATCAACAAAAAGACTGCTTTTTTATTATTGAATGAGTCTTCAGTCATCTGTGGTTTAAAAAAAAATTTTGGTCAGTGAAATATTATTTAATATCTTTTTGATAATGCATTTGGACAAGGAGAGTATGAAAATTCAAACACTTCCCCAT
Source organism: Apricaphanius iberus (assembly GCA_028564705.1). Lineage (NCBI taxonomy): Eukaryota > Metazoa > Chordata > Actinopteri > Cyprinodontiformes > Aphaniidae > Apricaphanius > Apricaphanius iberus. Next base: position 1,924,545 of record JAPXFQ010000473.1, on the reverse strand, counting down.
GTTAATTTTTTTATATATTGTTTTAAACTGACATATTCATACTCAACCCTCCAAAAAGCAATCCATCATTTCAGAGTTATAGGACTTTTCCCCCTTGTTTGTGCAAATGTGACTGTAAAAGAAAATAAAGGATATGTTCCTTATGGTGAAAGAATATTGTTTGGCTTTACCTGACGCTGCAGCTGAGACCATAGAGCTGGTGATAATAGGTCCATGCTTGGCGTCTCTTTTGTACGGAGGCTCCTGACCAACATGGGGAGAACTCAGGTATCCTGAAAAGCGACCATATTTAGAAGAAAACACTGCTTATTTAGGAAAATGAAAGGCCAATACTGCGTTACTTCACCGAGATGGCAACAAACTACATTGACCCATTTTAAATTATTAGCTAACGTCAGTATTTTGTTCTAGCTACAGTTAAAAAAAAGCTAAATCAGCGCATCCCAGTCACAACTGTTTTCATTCAGAAGCAGCTAGGTGTAGAGACTAGCTTGCTATGCTAGCTCGGTGTTGCTGGCTATGATTACAAAACTGAAAGCTAAAGCATTCTTCCTAAATAAATGTAACTATATCCATAAACATACCATTCACGCACTGTAAAAAAAAATCCATAAATAAGATGACAAATATCCCATAGAATTTCCAGCTCCGTCCTCGGTCTGGTCTCCATATGTGACAGCTAGTAGCCATTGTTAGCTGCGGAACAAGAAGCAACAGCCGCTGCATTCACGGAGTGTAAGAACTACGAAAGATGAAGAATATTTCGTTGCACAGGTTCTGCTGTTTGTATTGTATTTTTTAAACTAAAAGGCTACTCAGTGGACTGAATCAAACGATTATTTAGCTGTAAACATTTGATTTCATTTTTAAACTTTAGTTTACACAGACAAAATAGCACTTAAACGTAAAAGGTGTTGGATATAGCTTGTCTGCTATAAAAATAAAATAAATAAATGCGAGCAAAATTATAACAAAGATAAAAGATCAAACATAAAGCAAATGACGTTCTTTTTTTATTAAATACTAATCCGCTCAGTTGGTTTGAAGGTTGACATATCCCTTCAACATTCCCTTGTCGTTCCTTGAACGCAGCATTTTTAGGGGGCGTTCCCATGATCTCTAAATGAGTCCGTGTTTGCAGAGCGCATCGACAGCTCAGTGAAATAGAAATATACGAAGCTAATTATTTATATAAACAGGAAATTAATACATTAAGTGCCACTTATCCTTGCAGGACCACGGGGAGTTGATGTCTATAATCTAGCGGTCAGAGGGTGGGAAGAAGGGAGAGGCAGGGTACACCCTGAACAGGTCATTAGTCCATCAACAGGGCAGCATAGACACACATGGGAAATAAACATGTACAAACACATATATGGGAAACTTAGAAAGACCAATTAACCTAACAGTTTGGGCTGCGGAAGCCGGAGAACCCAGAGGGAACCCACAAATGCACAGAGACAACATGCAAAGTCCATATACAGAAAGATTCGAACCCAAGACCTTCTTACTGAAAGGCAACACTGCTACCAGCTGCACCAGTTGGCAAGTTGATGTGTAATTGGAAAGCCATACATTAAATTCCTAAATAATATGTAAAAATGAATAATTACAATTTATTTATGGCTTTATAGATACATTCTGTAAAGCATAAGTATATAAGTTCATGTTTTCATTTCACTTCTTAAAGGGAAAGCTGGACCTTACTTTTAGCTGCATTACATTAATTTACTCTCCCAGAAAAGTTTGGGGCCACTTGAAGTTCTTCAGGAGAAATGTTGATCAGCATATTTCCATATAATGGGAGTTAATGGGGGCACTGACATGCAGCCTTTAAATAAGGCATCTGCCCATAAACTCTTACAATTCACCAATGTTTTATTATAAATGGCTTGCTCTGTTCCCCGCGAGTTCAGAGCGTTTGAGAGGTGCTGCTGTGTAGTCAGCAGGGGATTTTTTGTTCTGTGCAATTTGGAAACACCCGCAAATGTGAATCATGTTTGCAGTAGCAAGTTCTGGCTAACTGACTGCCATCGTAGAGCAGAGTGAAAGCCATGCTCAGACTACAACTGGCGCATGGCAATGACGTATTTGAAATTGCATGTTAGTGCAGTTGGATTAATAGCCTGTAAAATACTCTAGAAGACTAAACTATAGCACCTCAGAGATGCTCCAAACTCACAGGGGAATATTGCTAGTGATTTAAAATAAAATATTGGTGAATTTTAGTTTTGTGGCAGATAATCCCTTATTTAGAGACTGCATGTCAGTGCCCAATCTAACCCTGACCCCTCTCCCAATTATATGGGCATGCGCTGATCACGAATGGATATAACTTCTCCTGAAGGACTCCAAATGACTAAACTTGTCCAGGTTGTAAAAGTATGTGTAATAACCAAATGACAGATTTTATAATCTGACAGTATGTTCCTGGTTTAAGAATGCTACACATCACAAAGTAGATTACATCAAAAGGTATTGCCTATATGGAGAATTCCTGGAAGACAGTGCATGAAAAAACATTAAATGTGAGCCTCTGCTGTTATAAAAGTAAAGAAACAACACATTTTACAGATGCTTTCTTTTTATTACAAGTTCCCCGCCCCCCAATGAGGTCAGATCTTTGTCAGAATAGGTGTCAATTTCACATCATTTTCGTGATTACAGTGATCACACTTCATCTTTGAATTATCATATCAGATTCCTTCAAAATTTATTTAGACTTGTAGGAAATCATTTGACATTCAGGACACACCCATAAAACAAGTTTTCACTTCCACAGTTCACTAGCGATCACATGGACATATTCTCTGTTTCTGCTGTTCCATTCATTAAATGCACTTACACAAGATTACGATCCATTCGTGTCCGTTTCACATGTATTACTTTCCAGAAACCATCTACACTTGTGCCATCATCTGCCAGTTAACAGCTCCTCTAAATGAACTGCAAAGCCTAAGGTAACCAAAGGACACACTTTGCTTCGTTTCACCGGTCTGCATCAAAATTCCTCTTCTGCGTTTCGACAGCGGGACTGTTTAAGCAGGGCAAGGCGAGCCATCACCTCGGACACCGGCAGCTCTCCGTGGACCTTGTTGTCTCTCGTGCGCACATTTACGCTGTTAGTCATCTTCTCCTTCTCCCCGACAACTGCCAAGACACGAGATGACAACAGCTTGAGATAACACCACGAGCACAGCTACCCAAACACAGTCCCTGCTTTGTATCAGTGGCTTTAACAACTCTGGGAGGTTGGCCAGCTTGAACGACCATTTGGCTTGATCTGTAACTGTAATTACGGATGTTTATTTTGACTCACCCATCATCTCATGGTTCATTTCTTAGCAGCTGTGCAGTGAAACAGACCATAAAGGATTTGGTAAAACAGTTCAACTATTGATTTTTTTTTTTTATTCTTCCACTGAACTTTTTAAAAAGTGATAACATTAGAAGGGGGGTTGTCAGATGGTTTAAGTAGAATTTTAGATTACATTTAGATTTTTTTTTTTAAATGGTTGGATTAAAAAAGAAAATTCACCATAAATTACCATAAAATATATTATTCTCAAGGACTTTATGAGAATTTTACAAATTGTATATACAATCTGTAATAGGTTGTGTTTGAATGAGCAGGAATAATCAATTCACTCAACATCCTGTTGAGTGAAGACCCAATCTGGATGCAAAACACTGGTTTAGCAATCAAAATAAAAAAATCACTACTCTTTAAAAGGTCCTTTATCATGCAAAATCAACATTCTAGAGATTTCAACCATATTCTGTTGCAATTTTCTTTTATAAAAAAAGCCTGCCAGGGTGGTTTTTGGCTTGATTCGCACATTTCTCAGTAAGCTTCCTGAATCCTGCTCTCTGAGCAGCTGCACCGCCCTCTTCTGGAAAACGACTGACTCATGACAGTAACGCATTTTATGTAACGCTGTCAAACTAGGAAGTGCGTGACCTCTCTGCGCCGCCCCTGCAGATTAAACGCACATGCCCCCTTTCTCACAGGTGCGATCCACTTCAGACCGTTGCAGCTCACACAACTGTTTTGGGTAGCATTTCACCTTCTAAAATATCTCAGCAAAAATGCCCGTTTGGCTGCGAGGATTACAGGACTTTATTCAACATTCTTAAAGAACAGCCAAATCGACAAATGGCTGGAATTTCTCTCCAGAATCCCGCATTTAACCACCTACAACAGGTTTTTATGTGTAGTTAACGAACCTTGGCCAGAACTAAAGCGGACTGTCAGAGAGATTAACTTTTGCAGCTGGATCAATTTCAACAATAAAGACAACTGATGGCGCTGCCAGAGCAGTAAGTAAACTCTAGCTACATGCTTATGCTAATGTGTGTTAGCCATTTATGAAGCTGATTTTGTGAACTTATAACAGCATTGTGGGTAACGATTTCCGCTGCCGTTATGGCACCGGTTCTGACATAAATGGTATTAACCAGACCGAAAAGCAGCGCACATTTCAGTGTCTCACCTCAGTTCGTTTTTTTCCCCGGACATGTCAGGCATTGTAGATTCTGAGGATGCCATCAGCCAAGAGCAATGCCCTATATCACTAGAAAAGGTAAACATAGCTTTCTTTTTGCAAAAAAAATAAATAAATAAACTGCTAAAAGTTAGGGCTGTCAAAATTAACGCACCTACGCGGGTTGATTAATTTTTTTTTATGTAATAACGCATGCACAGAATACTGCCCTGTTTATAATTCAGCCCGCAACACATTAGCTCTCCTTCCTAACCAGCCAAATTGCGGATTGTTGTGCAGCAGCATGTGCTGGTGATCCTAAATGACATGCGAGTATATTATTATTGGCGTATTAGCTTTGTTTTGATATGATAAGTTGTCTCTCGTAATTTTCCGTCCACTTCGGATATTAGCTCGCTGTGTGCGATGCAGAGTTCAAATGCTCCATATTGATGTTGATTTATGCATGTTGGCTCACAGTATAGCTTCAGTACATTTCATAGTGAGATACCACTGTGTTAAAAATATGAAATTATTCAGCTAAAGTGATGTTTTCAGACTTAAATTAATGCTAACTATTAGCAGAAGTACCGGTGTACATCTTCACAATAAGAGCGTTCTTTCCTGTTGTGATGAACCAGGGTTTTATCTGCCGAGTGTTCACTTAAGGAAAAATGGTCAATTGTGACATGTGATAACTATATTACATTTGATTTATATGATGTTTGACACAGACTGCTGATATCCAAATGTTAAGTTTATTTGTATATTTGATTTAGTTCTACCTCTATTTGTTATTATTTTTCATATGAGACCATACATACATTGTGAATGTTTTTGTGGAGTTCAAAATAAAAATTCAATTGATTTATCCTATATTTAATAAAAATAAAAAAAACTGCATGTAGATTTGTCCTTTATTTACATTGAAAATTGTAGGTTTTTTTGGTCATATTTAGGAATGGTGAATAATTCACAGCTACCCTGTAATTAATTAGATCAAAATTTTTAACTGTTTAACAGCCCTACTAAAAATAAAAGAATAAGAGGGTTTTAGGACAAAGTTAGTATGTTTTCCATTCTTTAAGCACCGTTTAAGCACGGCACTGTTCAAAAGTACTGGTTTGGCACCGGTATCGAATGAAACCTTGACGATACCCATCTCTAATTGTGAGGTTACTTTATCGATCTGTAAACGGGTGCAAACAACACCCACAGCTTTTATAATATCCACCCGTTTTTCAAGCTTTAAAAATACAAACGGGGCTGGAAAGATCTGCTTGCTTCGGCACTCAGTCACTTGCCCAGTTACAAAGGTTTGGGCTCTGGCTACACTCTGCTGTCGCTAAGAAACTGGTAGCTTAAGCTGCTGAAATCAGCTTTATTGAACAGTTAACACAAAAATTAAACTAAAGGTCTAAGCCATTTAAATTACTAAAATATTTTTTTAAGTATCACTATAATGTGGCCTATAACATTATTTTTGCCCAAGCCGTTTCACTGCAGTCACAATGGTAACATTTAATCATATGTACCTATCCCAGACGTTGAAAGATGCGAAATAGCATGATATTAAAGAAAAGACTGAAAGCTGTAAGGCTGACCATATATACTGTACTTTTTTACACAATTTATCCTGTCCCGTCTTCTTGTCTAGGGTGTATTTGTGTGAAGCCCCTTGCGATCTTTACATCTTGAAAGGTACTATATAAATAAAAACGCAAATACACAATCAGATTTTAATACGTGAAAAGTAGAAATACCTCTGCAAACACTACATGACCGAGACAGTAGAGAAAATCTAAATCTTTTAAAAACACTGATCTCTTATAAATTTAGGAACAACCTTCCCAATCTGCTCTTATAAATAAAGAGCAGAGAACTGCTCTTTATTTATAAATATGAAGCTGCGAAACGTTTGGTACAGCTTATAGTGTTTAGCTTCCTCTTAACTAATAAAATATGGTATCTCATTTGCTTACCCAGGATGAAATTATATTGGGCCAACTGAGCGTTTCGGATTTTCTTGTTCAGCAGACAGCCAGAGTCCATGTCAGCGTCTGCCATGAAACCAGCTTCAGTGAACCGCTCGCACACCTAACAGGGAAAAATACCACTTAATGTAATCAGCAGCATGTTGTACAAACACCTTACACCTTTCAGTGACACGGCAGTGTCTATTTTGGGAAATGGAACACGCACCTTTTTGGCGTAATCCTCACATGAGGGGTTGACGGGAACCAGCATCACCTGTCGTGGAGAGAGCCACAGAGGCCTATTGAACAGAGACAGATGGGCTGTGATGATCCTCATGTGGCAGGAAGCTAAAAAACTTGTCATTCAGCATGACCTCTTCAAAAACAAAGTTAAAGGCTGAAATCACTTTGGTGGGGATGATGAGAGGAAAAGAACGGTGTCGCTGTCCAACACAATGGCATGTTATTAAAATCAACCATACAATTAGACTGGAGAATAAAAACACCTACAATAAGAGCAAAACACATCAAATTCATCACATAGATGCATTAGGCATTATGGATAGGGATTTACGAGCATTTTTAAAGGGCATGAGCAATAGGGACGCCACTCACCATTTCCCTGCATAGTTTTCTGTGAGAATGGCAATCATCCTTTCCACTGAGCCCAAGATGGCACGGTGGATGATGACTGGGCGTGCTTTGTCATCCCCATCCTTTCTGTTATCACAGAAAACAACAGAAAGTGAGGTGGAAAAAGTGTGAATAACATTCTTACTGTGATCATGTGCAAATTCACTTTCATAAACTCTTCCATCACTTTTCTGATTAACACGGTTACAGATCTTATTCATATCCAGTGACTTCCATTTAATCAAATGAAAATGTATTTCTTAAGCGCTTCTCATGAATAATTGGATCTCAAAGTGCTTAACAGATTAAAAGGACCTCACATAAACCACAGTCTCATCCCTCCTCCACAGATTTAAAAGCATGATTACAGTTATATGTCCTTCCCTCCAACCCATCTCCCATGCTTGCACACACTTAAACGCAACAGTAAAAAAGGACATTGGGCTGAGTACAGATGAGTCAGGTCAGGCAAGGAAATTATATGTAGGAAATCAAACACACCTATTTTATACAGATTTTTTTTATATACATGAACAGTGTTTCTTCAGGTTACTTGAAAATGCTGGGTCCCTCAGATTTACCCAAAAGAAATTGACATGTCCCAAAATCTTCCAAATATTAATGGTTTTATGGCTTTGGTGATTTACTCAACAATGTTTAAACATCTGTCCCAAGCGTCCCAAGGTCCCCTTTCGATTGGGTAATCAGCCCTTGCCGCAACTCCTCGGGAAACTGACTGATTCCTGTGACTCGCTAAGACTCTCAGTCTGAGGACATAAAGAGAACCAAAAATGGAAAGTTTTGCCAGGCAGAGTTAACAGGGGGCTTGTTGAGATGGTGCTAAATTTTGTAGTTTGCTTTGCTAGATCCCTACCATAAAAAGTCTTTCTGGTTTCATCAGCGAGGCCACAAATCTTTAGTATTTTATTAGAAGGCAATTTAACTTTATGTGAGAAATAAGAGGAAACTCAGTTGCCTTCTATTTAAGCACTTAGGAGTCTCTTCCAGTGTGTTTTTCCTTCACGTCCAACCCCATTCTGATTCCAAAAAAGAAGAAGAGACCCACTGAAATGAGCCAAAATCAAGAAGTTTAGTCTTTGAGTGACCCAACAGCCAGAACCAGTATTGTGCTTGAACTTGTTAATTGAATGATCGTTCACACTTTTGGTGAATGTGAACTGAATTCTAATTTGTCTGATGAACGTTATAGTGAGAGCACTCATCTGGGTGTTTCTTCATCGGTGCTCTCTTTGCAGTAAAATGTTGTTCAAGAGAGTCAGATTTTCATGAAGCCTCCCAGGTAAAAGCCTGGCTAAAGCAATGGTTAAATACGCAGAAGAAGATGTCATTTTAACATGATTTCTAAAAGTTTGATGTTCTTTTATAAAATCCTTTCAGCTTTAGTGGTAGTCTGCAGACTCGTTTCCCCTATGTTTGTAATAATGGTTTTTCCTTGTACTTAATTCAGCCATAAGTAAATAAATATTAGATTGGATAATAATAAATCTGGGAAATACAGGTGCTGGCCAGTAAATTAGAATATCATCAAAAAGTTGAATTATTTCAGTAATTCCATTCAAAACGTGAAACTTGTACATTATATTCATGCAATGCACACAGACCAATGTATTTCCAATGTTTATTTCTTTTAATTTTGATATTTATAAGTGACAACTAATGAAAACTCCAAATTTGGTATCTCAAAAAATTAGAATATTTTAAAGGCCAATGAAAAAAAATGTTTTTTTTAAATGTTGGCCAACTGAAAAGAATGAACATGAAAAGAATGTGCATGTATAGCACTCAATACTTAGTCGGGGCTCCTTTTGCCTCCATCACTGCAGTAATGCGGCGTGGCATGGACTCGATCAGTCTGTGGCACTGCTCAGGTGTTATGAGAGCCCAGGTTGCTCTGATAGTCGTCTTCAGCTCCTCTGCATTGTTGGGTCTAGCGTATTGCATCTTCCGCTTCACAATACCCCATAGATTTTCTATGGGGTTAAGGTCAGGCGAGTTTGCTGGCCAATCAAGGACAGGGATACCATGGTCCTTGAACCAGGTACTGGTGGTTTTGGCACTGTGTGCAGGTGCCAAGTCCTGTTGAAAAGTGAAGTCTGCATCCCCATAAAGTTGGTCAGCAGCAGGAAGCATGAAGTGCTCTAAAACTTCCTGGTAGACGGCTGCATTGACCTTGGACCTCAGGAAACAGAGTGGGCCAACACCGGCAGATGACATGGCACCCCACACCATCACTGACGGTGGAAACTTTACACTGGACCTCATGCAACGTGGATTCTGTGCTTCTCCGCTCTTCCTCCAGACTCTGGGTCCTTGATTTCCAAAGGAAATGCAAAAATTGCTTTCATCAGAAAACATAACTTTGGACCACTCAGCAGCAGTCCAGTCCTTTTTGTCCTTGGCCCAGGCGAGACGCTTCTTACGCTGTTTCTTGTTCAAGAGTGGCTTGACACACGGAATGCGACAGCTGAATCCCATGTCTTTCATGAGTCTCTTCGTGGTGGTTCTTGAAGCGCTGACTCCAGCTGCAGTCCACTCTTTGTGGATCTCCCCCACATTTTTGAATGGGTTTGTCGTCACAATTCTCTGCAGGGTGCGGACAGCTGTTTAGTCAGAAGTCTTCCCCATGATTGTGGAGCCTTCAGAACAAGACTGAGGGACCTTTTAAATGCCTTTGCAGGTGTTTTGAGTTAATCAGCTGATTAGAGTGGCACCAGGTGTCTTCTATATTGAGCCTTTTCAGAATATTCTAATTTTCTGAGATACTGAATTTGGTGTTTTCATTAGCTGTCAGTTGTAATAATAAAAATGAAAATTAATAAACACTTGAAATATATCACTATGTGTGGAAGGAAAGTATACAGTATAGAAGTTTCACGTTTTGAATGGAATTACTGAAATAATTCAACTTTTTGATGATATTCTAATTTACTGGCCAGCACCTGTATACAGGCTCTATTTGCTTCTTTGGATGTTTAATGAGATGGTAAAGCCTTATTGTTTATTTACCCTAATATTTTTTAAAGTAGCTCATCAGTACTAAATAAAAATCTGACAAATAACTAAACTAGTTGACAAGTCTCAAATAAAAATCAAAGATCTGCTGCTGGAGATCATCAGCATCTTTTTCCCCTTATTGGAATGTTTATAAAAATTACCTCATGATCAGAAGTTCAAATTTATGTACATGTCTGATTTGAAAAAAAATCTCTCATATCAAGGTTTTGGTGCAACACAGCACCCCAACTCAGCAGTATGGCAGCATTGTGATTAGCAGACTCACCCCACAAAGGTCAGGTTGAAGCGAATAGGCAGCTGGAAGTCCAGCTGAATGGTGGCACACTGGTGGTAGCGTCCAATCGCATCTTTGATCTTAATGTCAATCTGCAACCGAACAAAAAGAGTAGCACACCCTCAGAGTCACGTGGATCTCGTGTTCGGCAGGAAGGTGTGAGAAAATTCTGCCCGACCTTGGGTCCATAAAAAGCCCCGTCCCCAGGGTTGAGTTTCCATGGCTCCCCAAACTCATTCAGGCTATTTTCAAGTTGCTGTCAAACATAAAGCATGCATTAGAGATTTTTAGTAAATACAAGAAGCATAAGCAATAGAGGAAGTTCTGTTTATCCTGCTTGATATCGAATGGTGTAACAAAACTGTACCCTAAAAATCCAAATAAAACATGAGTAATGAGTTGCTGAAAACACCGCCCACAGAAATTCAAGGAAACTGACATGACTCACAGATGTGATACTATTAGATGATTACGTAAGGGACAGTGAACAAAAACTCAGAATGAGGATTATTTTGCTCAACTGAAGAGTACAAATTCAGCACAGAGAAAAAGACAAAAATATGATCAGTTCACCCTTTCTTCTTATTTATTCCAAGGTGTAATCATGATGCATGCCACAGTTTACCTTCTCAGCCTGGTTCCACACAGCTATGTCGCCCAGAAACTTTTCTGGACGTGTTGACAGATAAAGCTGGAAAGAGAACCCGAACACGTCGTAAACACAGCGAAGGAAGTCCAGGCAACCCTTCATCTCTGACTCGATCTGTATTGAAAATAAAAACGATATATATGGTATAGTGGCAACAGATCCTTAACATGATTTTTTAATAAGCCATTGAATGATTTAAAAACTAATAAAAGTATTTTGAAGTCGATTCTCTGAGCTACCGGGAGCCAGTCAAAGGATTTAGTCTAAGGACCAGTGTAACCACTGAGGACGTGAGCAGCAGCATTCTGGATCAGCTGCAGCTTAACTTTTTAGACAGACCTGTGAGGATGTTGTTGCAGTATTCAACCCTTCTAAAGGTAAATGCATGGACAAGTTGTTCAAGGTCTTGTAACAACATTAGTCCTTTAATCCCAAAAATGTTCTTGAGGTGATAGAAGGCTGAACTTTTATCGGCTTTATGTATCAAACACTATCAAAAAACTCTAGCGAAACTCTAAAATCTATAAGAGTGCATATTGTCACATTAAAACTGGATAACAGAAAACATTAACAGTTTTAGATGTAGGGGATTTTAAAGTGCAGGTTGCAGCTGAAATAGTTGTACAAAATACAATACAATATGTTGTACAAAAATTACGATTGGAAATGTTTGAGGTTAATTTAAATTTCACTATGCAGAACCACAAATACGTTAATTTAAAAGTTTCATAATCTTGACCTCTGATGCAAGGTGGGGGAGTCATGTTGCTGTGTGCTGTCTTCTCAGTTTCTAGTCAGTGTGTTCATTAGCTTTGGATTGTGATAATTTTTCTTTTAAAATGGTAAATTATTGTGTTCGCTGTACCAACACCAGCCTGTCGGGACATGGAGCCCATTTCCAAAGAAAAACAAAAAAACAAACAAAAACAGGCAGCATCTTTCGTATCTGGCTACCTGCATTTTATGCTGCTAAACTAACATCAAGTTGTGCTTTGGCTATGGAAAAACCTTGAAAGTTATGGCGCTGACTTCGGACCGGACGATTAAAATACCAACAATATGACAGAGTTTATACCGAAGCAAAGATCATAGACTCTAACCAGCCAGCGCGCTGCGGTGCTCACAGCTTCATTGGACATTTGTCCGCGACTAAACTGCAGCAGCTGGCTGGGAGACTCGACTGGATGGATCTTTTAGAAATTCAGCTCTGGTTTGTAAGTCTTGTTTTCTGATGTCTGCTAATTACCAGCTTTGTTGAAAGATTGCTATCAAATATTAGAATCGAAGTGATATGTGGGTTGTAAATGAAACAGTAAAGCTAGCTTGTAGCACTGAGGCTAACCGTTAGCGTTGGCTAGCATTGGTTGGATTTTAGTTTTTATGCTCTCCTCCTCGTCTCGGTGTTATCTGGGGCATGCAGTAGGCTAATAGCAGTATGATTGTGTTCCATCATAGGTGTAGTTGTAAATGTTCAACATTTATTCTCTGCCAAAGGCGACATTAAAATCCATAGTTTTGAGCTCACAGGACTCCCCTACCCCACGCCACTTCCAGCCTGGCATTCTCACAAAAACAATTCTAAAAGCAAAAATAACGTATAGTACATTATACGTACTATAGCCCCCGGGCCCAATTCACAGCAACAACTGGGGCAATCTAGCCCATAGAATTGAGGGTTAAAAGGCAAAAACATTGGCCCAGTGTTTAAAGAGGGTTTTCTTATCATCATCTGTTGTCAAGACAGTAGTCTTCCCATGATTGTGACGGTGGGAATATAACTAATAAAAACTGGTCTATGGCATTCTACATTTTTGAGAAGCAGAATTTTGGGCTTTCATTAGTTTGAAGCCATAATCTTTAAAATTATGAAAGATAATGAATGTCTGAAATACTACTTTGTGGTTAATTTGTCTATATGAAATACAAGTCTCAAGTTTGTTTTTAAAAATGAAAATAAAATAACTTTTTAGTGATACACTGGTTTATTGAGAAGCACCTATATAAAACTTTAAATGAGAACAATTATTTTACTATTCAGTAGGCTTTTATAGTTGTTTAGGTTTATGGGAATGACATGAATTTTGGAAGACAAATTCAGTAGTCTGACACCTGATTTATTTAGTGTAAATGACAGAAGAAAAAAAAGGGTTCAACTTGTATTTCTCAATGATGAAACACAATAATAAGGGGGCAGCTGATGATATTCTACACACGTTACATTTAGTTCAGAAAGAAGATAATTTGCCAACATTTTGTTGATGCTCATTTAATGGTTAATTTTGTGGCAAGTCGGTTCACAGATCTGACCTGATCCATCACGCAGAAAATGTGAGCATCGTCCTGCTGGAAGCGTCGCACTCGCGTCAGACCAGTCAGAGTTCCCGACAGCTCGTTCCTGTGCAGAACCCCGAAATCTGCCAGCCTCAAAGGAAGCTCCCGCCACGAGCGAGGCCTGTGGCTGAACATCAAGCTGTGGGAAAGAAACCAGAGAGAAGTAAATCAAACTGGCGAACTGTGTGCGTTAAACCTCCGCTCGGCGTGAGAGGTTTTCATGTGCAAACCACCGGGAGACGCTCCAGATTTACCAGTGGCCGGGGCAGTTCATTGGCTTCAACGCAAAGATGTCATCTTCCACAGGGAATGAAAACATGTTTTCACTGTAGTGCTGCCAGTGGCCAGATGTCTCCCACAGCTTGCTGTTATAGATGTTGGGGGAGGCGACTTCCTGGAAGCCTCTTCTCCAGTACTCGTCCTGGATAAACAAGAAAACCACACAAAGCTAAGCGTTCCGATTGCACAGGTACTTCACGGAGAGGAACTGAACTACGACTTCTGGCACGAATCTCCAAGCCACTGCAACAAAAACAGCATATCATCCATTTTGTTTATCCAGTTTTTTTTTCCTCCTAAAGAGAAAGCGGCAACAGCCTGTTGATCTATTTTGCTGCCAACAGCGGAAGGCCGGTGGGAAAGATTCCTGTGAATAAATGAAACTGTGAAAAACATAAGAGGTAGGAAGAGAATGCATGCAGAGTCAGCTTTTTCCGAATAATTATTTTTAGCAGAAAGAGTGTACGTTATTGCACACACTACTAAATTCATGTATATATACTCTTTCATGAAGAGTTCCCAATAAGCGTTTTGACATGCATTTGAGGAAAATGCATGGTTTCAAAGTGAGAACAGACTTGGGCGATGTGATAATGATCTTGCACCATTTCTGTGGAGCTTATGTACAGTGCTCTGGCATGGCCTGGGCTGTGGGTGTGTGCAGCCGGCTGTGAAAGGCTTCGGAGATATCAACTCGACTTTGCAAAGACGTCAGAGATCCAATGAAGTCCGCTGAAGTTGCTTTGAAGACCAAAGTTTCAACTAGAAAGTTAGATGTTCTGCCACAGACTGCGCTTACCTCGTTTTTCTGCAAAAATTTGACTTGGAGTATATTTACAGTGCCTTGCAAAAGTATTCACAACCCTTCGACATACTTTTTATTCCATAAAAGTTTTTCCTATAGCTAAAGCTAATGATCTCACAAACTAGAGCTTACTTATGAAACTAAGGGTAAAAAAAAAGCATGAGACTTATTTAAAATTATGTAAAAGTCTGAAATTCAGATTGGAGATTTAATACATTATTAATTAAGGATAGAGAATTTATTAAATATATTGAAAAAGAATGGGCTTCATACATGGAATTTAATGATCTTCCTGGTATGTCGCCATTCACTCTATGGGAAGCAGGGAAAGCTGTGATTAGAGGTAAAATAATTTAATTCTCATCAAATAAAAAGAGAACAGAAAATAAACATGTTCAGGAATTAGAAGAAACTATTAAATCATTAGAACCTTCCCTGGATAAAGAGAGCTTAAGTAAAATAAGGAAAGCAAAATTAGAGTTAAATGAAATTATTAATAAAAGGACGCAGTTCTTAATCCAAAGACTTAGAATAGAAAACTTTGAACATAGTAATAAATCAGGTAGCTTCTTAGCTAATCAGTTAAAAATAAATAAAGAAAAAACAACTATATCTGCAATCAAAGAAAAAATTGGGAATATAATATATGATGCTGAAAGAATAAACAACACATTCAAAGAGTTTTATGAGACTTTATACACACTGGAGATAAACCATTAAATAACGAAACTGAACAATTTCTGGATAAAATAACTCTTCCTAAACTTTCAGACAATCAAGCAAAGGCCCTAGATTCACCGCTAACAGTGTCTGAACTCCAGGAGGCCCTCCAGTCCATGCCTAATAATAAAGCTCCAGGTCCAGATGGATTTCCAGCAGAGTTCTATAAAGAATTCTGGAATATTCTGGCACCACCATTTTACAAAATGTTACAGGAAACAAAGGAAAATGGTCGAATACCACCAAACATGAACTCTGCCTACATCAATCTTCTATTAAAACCAGGAAAAGACCCTATGTCTCCTACCAGTTATCGTCCGATTTCTCTTATCAATGTGGATCTGAAAATAATTTGCAAAGCTCTTGCAAGAAGGATAGAGAAAATAACACCTCTAATAATCCACCCGGATCAAACAGGTTTTATAAAAGGTAGGCTCTCTTCCACAAATTCACGTAGATTAATAGATTTAATAGATTATTCCCACTGTAAAAACGTCCAAACCCATATATTATCTTTAGATGCAGAAAAAGCATTTGATAGAGTTAACTGGAAATTTTTATTTGCAGCCTTAAATAAATTCGGATTCAGTAATTCTTTTGTAAACTGGTTAAAAATATTATACAGCTCACCAACAGCATGTATTAGGACTAATAATCAAACATCATCAAGGTTTTTCCTTCAGAGAGGTACCAGGCAGGGATGTCCACTTTCTCCCTCCCTCTTTGCTATTTTTATTGAACCATTAGCAGCAGCAATCAGGCAAAATAATAATGTTAAAGTTATACAATGCAACAAAATAGAACATAACATTAGTCTGTATGCAGATGATGTACTACTCTTTCTACAGCATTCACAAACTTCCTTCTCTCAGGTAATTGAGTTGATAAAATCTTATTCAAGAGTTTCAGACTATTCCATAAATAGGTTAAAATCTACAGTCCTTCCAATCAACTGTTCTTTCCAGGGTCCCATTGCTGTGCAACTCCGGTCGGGAAATATTACATATCTAGGTATCCATATCTCACCAAGACTGTCAGACTTATCTAAGCTAAATTACGTCCCACTTTTAAAAAAAGTGGAATATGATCTGGCAAGATGGAAATCCCTTCCAATATCACTTATTGGAAGGGTAGCTACAATAAAAATGATGGTTTTGCCTAGAATCAATTATTTATTCTCAATGATCCCAAGCAAACCATCACCTGATTGGTTTAGATCTCTGGACTCTTCTGTCTCTAAATTTCTTTGGAAAGATAAACCCCCACGTATCAGCTTAAAAACACTGCAGAAGTCCAAAGATAAAGGAGGTCTAGACCTACCAAACTTTGGTCATTATTTCTTAGCCAACAGGCTCCAATGCACATCAAGACGGGTAAAACACAGTTATATCGATGAGTGCTGGGTAGATGTTGAACAGACACTATGCAATAAGATAAAACTTTGAGATCCACCATTTATTAGCTAAAATATAAAACAAAATGAATGTTTTAAAAGTATTAGTATCAGCTCCTCTCTGACAGCTTGGTGGGAATTTCTTAAAACGACCTTACTAGTCCCATGCAGGCGTACACCCATCTGGAACAACTCTGATATCTTACAAAAAAAATGCATGATCAACTTTCCAAACTGGAGTTGTAAAGGAATTGAATACCTGGAGCATATCTTTGATGGAACAGACTTTATCCCATTTAATACATTGGTTACACAATACGGAATTAACAAGAATAAATTCTTAGAATATCAACAAATTAAATCAATTATAAAAAATAAATTTAGGCTCAATACAGTTGATTTACAAATTCCAGGAAAAGTTTTAGACTTTCTTAATCTTAACCCTCCCAAACGGCTATCTAAAATATACAAAACATTAAATAGAATAGATGAATCAATAGCCCTTCCTATTTTAAAATGGGAGATTGACTTGTCCATCTCATTTGCCCGAAACCTCTGATCTCAGATTTCCTTAAGAACCTTTAAATTTCTTAAAAATCCTAATCTACGATTAATACAATATAAAATCCTTCATAGAGTGCATTATACAGGCCAATGTTCAAGATGGGTTTGCCTAAACTCAGCCTGGGTCTCTAGTGTCCTGTGTTTGTTAGTAGTTTGAATGTTGGGAGGGATTTAGGTCTGCCCCTGGGGTGGGGGCGGGCGGATGGCCTGGGCCCCCATGGGGCTCGGAGGGGCTGCTGCCGTGGCCCCCGACTTGACGTGCTGGGGCCTCCCGCCCCCTGGTGGATCAGCTGAACGGGGGTGTCTATTGGGGTCAGCAGGGGAGCTGGCTCCCTGGGGTTGCCATCGTGTCACCCCAGTTATTTCCTCCCCATCCCCATTTGCCTCTGTCCACCTGCTCCTTCATTCTACCATTCACAAGGCCTTGGGACGTGGGCACGTCACTGGGGTGCCGGTACCCACTGCCTAAATGCGTTTAGACACTGAGGGCCCGGGGAGGGAGATGGGGGTACCTGGCAGTATCCCTATGTCCCACCCCTCTGTTTTAAGTGCACATTAGAACAACACGCAACAACACCACAATTGAGCAGGGGGAGAGAGGCAGGGGGTCTTTCCACACCCCTGTTCGTTGGACCATCAGCGGTTGGAGCCCGGGGAGATTATCAGGTCGTCTGGTCGGGGACCTAGGCTAGTGGGCTACTCTTGCTGGGGTGGGGGCCTTGGGGGTCTGCTTGTCCCCGTCCTGGTGGGCAAGGGGTCCGTCTCCCGGGTGCAGGGGCAGGGTGCTCTATCGGGGCGTCTGTCCCTGGGAGTATAGAGTTTGTATGGGGTGTATGAATGAGTGTACAGAGCCTCCGGGTCCTGTTCCGGGCCCGCCCTGGCGTAGCCGGTTTCCGGCGGAGCCCGTGGGCTCGTCCCTGCGATCTCTCGGGGCCCCAGCATTGCGGCTGCTTGGTGTTCCCTTGGGGCTTCCATCTATTCCTCTCTTGGTGGGTGATCGGCCCTGCACTGGTCCGCCTGCGGCTCCTGCGCTCTGTGGGACTCTGGATGCATGAGTCTCCTGCCTCCTTCATGTCTGTGTCGATTCCTGTTGGACGGATTGACGGTTCCTTACACCAGCTATCAATCACTTGCATGGGGAAACCTTATTCAGACCTGCATGCACGCACACACACACATAGGTGTGGGGACATTGGTGTGGACGGACATATCTTGAGTTGAGGTTATTGTCATTAGTTAGCTTTTACCAGGAGCTTAACAGAAACATTAGTATTGTGTTTATTAATCCATGCTTGTGTGTAGTGAATGTGTAATTCTTTATTTTTATTACTGGATCTGAACTATTGGTGTGGTTCTGTTCAGTTCGTTGTTTTTGTTTGTTTTGTTTTACCGCTTCTCTGCCATCCGGCAGAGGTGGAGGACTGGGATGTTTTCTTGTGTTCTTTGTTTGCCTCCCTGTCTTGTGTCGTCAGTTCGCGCCTCTGCCGGTGCGGTTTCTTTTCTTCACCTTCTTCCTTTCTTCCTTCTTTTCTCGGTTTCGTGTCCATGACTTCAGGAAATTGAACCCTCAGTAATTACTAATAAAGATTATTTAATACATATACATCAAGTTGAGTGTTACAGCAAAGATGTAATACTCTGCTTGGGAAAGTAAATCTCTTGGGCTTTTACTTGGTACTCAGACACCAATTCTGAGTGGCTAACTGCTAGACAGGACACGTAAATAAAAATAAAAAATAAAAAAGTCTAAAATTCAGTTTTATTCAGTCCTATTTACTGTACTTCCCCTAAAAAAACCCAGTTCAAGCAGCTGCTTCAAAAGGATCGTAACCATCAGGGGTTACACTCCCTGATGAAGGCCCCTAGCCGAAACGCGTTGGAGCATTTTTATACAATTTAGCCATGTGATTTAATAAAGGCTTTTTATATTATTTCTAGATGAGTGCCTTGGCATTTTTTCCTCTTGTTGCCCATAGGTATTTTTTTGCTCCCAATTCACTAATATGAACTACTTTGTGTTTGCATATCATAAAACATTTTGGTTTAATATGATAGAATGTAAAAAAATAAATTGTGGGTATGAATGTGTGGTCGTTTATATCAAAAAAATAATTATAAGAATAAAAACACTGCAAAGCTGTCATAAATGAGACAACCAGCATGAGTCAAGTAGGTGTGTAGATTTCTATGTGCCTGTATGTGGATTTAAACTTATGAAACTGACCACAGCCATTCTCTTTGCAGCAAGCAAGTGGTCTGTATTGCAGCAAAGTGGCAATCCCCTCCAGCCCACTGGAAATGTTAAGTATAGCCTGAATGTCGTGGACTCAGTGTTTCTGTGTTACAGCAACCCTGCTGTGCTTCAGTTTTAAAATCATAATTGCTGCCTACAGCAGAAGCAGAAAAACTTTCATACAGAATAAAATAGAGTGAGGATATGAATATAGCTATACCTCACAGGTGGCTCCGAGAGAGTTGAAAGGCAATAACGGTTTCGAAAGAAGCAGCCAAAGTCTTACCCTGATGAACTCCGTGAGCGTGTTGTAGATGTGGGCTCCGCGTGGCATGAAGAAACAGCTGCCGGGGCTGAGATCGTGGAAGAAGAACAGCTCCTGATCCTGTGAGGGCGACAAAATAAATTACTTCCTAATAACTTCTCATCTGCAGGTACAAGCCAATCAGAAACTCCTTCATACGCAGCAGGGGGTAATCCAATCATCACACATCACAGTGACATCCCAGGTGGACTGCAAGGCCAATCATTCTTATTGAAGCGAGCAGGAATAAATCCAGTACAGTGATAATGACGAGACCTTGTGATTCAACAAATTTGACACCCTGTTCCACTTCTAGGCCTTTCAACAGAGTGTCAGATTGGTTGTTGGCACCTTTGGTATAACAAGTTCTTAAAAGAGGAATATGGAAAAAAAGAAAAAGAATCCTAGACTCCTAATAGCTCAATTGAAAATGAATGTAGAGCACAAGACACAATCACTAATTGCTTTTCCCCAAGTCAGGTGAAAATGTCCTTGCTGGACTTTTAGGTTTACCCAAAACTATCGTATTCAATGGAGTTGTCTCCCAGAATATCAAAGATACAGAAAAGAAAAAAAACTCAACAAGAACCCATGACCAAATGGATCAGAACCAGGACTGGTCAAAACATTTCATTCCAAACGAATGCTTCAATACGTTTCAAAACAAAACTGCTGTTGGAGCTGAAAGGCCGTTGTATGTACCAGACCCACTCAGGCCCCTGCAGATGCCTATGACGTCTTATTACACCATTAGCTTGACTCTAACATTAACATGGTGTAAAAAAATAGGAACAAATTAAGTATACACATGAATTCAAGAGATAAATCAAATAAGCATTAATCATCTTTTTGGGTATTCTAAAAAATAAAATTTTTCCATCTGAAGGATAAATCCATCAAAATATGGTTTATAACAACTCACTAAACTCTTTCCAAAGCGCATGTGTGAAAGAGAAGTACCAGAAAAGATGTGTCACTTTTTCTCGATGATCCCCATCCGAACTGTTAACATTGATGTCTCTTTTATATATTACCATACAGTGCTTGTTAATGTCATAAATGGGGCGCACTGTAGTTTGTCCAGTGGTGTTGCCGTAGTGTGACGTTATCAGCAGATCTGGGGTTTACACCGACCCTTCAGCAGTGAGGGAGGAGGTGACATAACTGCCTGAGAAGAAACGCAGGTTGGTTCAATGAGAATAAAGAGATCAACTAAAAGCAGAGGTTATCTCCATTTTTATCCTTGGTGGTTTTGATGTGGAAAGCTGAAGGATCAAAGTATGAGTTTATGAATTCTTCCTCTCTCTATCAATTTTCCCTCTGAGATTTACATTACACAAAATCAGATTTCAAATCTTGGACTTCCAAGAAACAGATGAACTCTTCATAAGGTTAAGATCATAGTTTATAATATGTTTCATGTTCAGTTCCATAGTCATAAACCTTCTCATGTAGTAGAAACTGTAGGAAATGAACTCCGTTTTATAATCTTTAGCCTATGAGTAAATATCACTGTATCAACTGATCCCAAGTAAAGTAAATTCCAAGTATACAGAAATCTCCTTGATTCTTCTGTTGAAGCTCATTAAATGGATGTAAAAAGAATCCTTTAGATTAATATTTCATATATTATGAGTCTGATGTGCTGATCACATTAAAATAATTTCATGTAGCTTTCTCGGGTTAAATGTGCCACTGAACACCATCTTTAACCCAACATGGGAGCTTCTTTCCTTATCTTGACACTCATGTTCAATATGGGCCTGTGTTATAACACACACTGACTGAGGAGCTGCTGTCTGCATCTTTCATGCTGAGTAACCAGTAGGGGTTACTGGATGATTCACAGATGTCCTAAATGTAGCAGGATTAAGAAGCACAGCGCCCTCAGCTGGTGAATGAGAGGAAACAGGTTTGGACATAAAAGGCACTATATGGACGAGCAGTTAACTAGCTGAGGTACGTCGCTTCAGTATTAGAAGGAAAAAGGGTTGTTTATTCTTACAGTAAAGGTTTTTTTCTGTGAGATGTGGTTTTGCCACATCCATGAAACAACAGACGAAGACCGTTAAAGCGGAGAAGATGCATCAGCAGTTATGTTGGTCGCACAATTGCAGAGCGAGAATCGGCCTCTAATTTTAGGCCTCTACCTGCTGAGGGAGCTAAAACATGTCTGGGTGTACTGATTCACTTTGCCAATCTTTCTGTGGTCTCTATTCTTGGCCTCTTCTTGGAAGCGTTCCCACTCCTTCAGCATCTTTGAGTCTGGGAAGGAAATCCCATAGATTCTCTGCAGAGTCTCCATGTCTGAGCGGCCCTCCCAGTAGGTGGATGAGTTCTGATGACAGAGATAAAAATAAGACTTTTTTTTTGTCGTCTGAAAAGTGTGGCATGTATCCCTTCTACTTCATAAAAATGCACTACTTTTTATTAGTCTCTCGCTATAATGCCAATACAGACAATGAAACCGGGATTTTGATGAAATGGGAATAGATTCTGCATTTTATAAAAACCTTACTTACCATACTAAATAACTTTGCTATATCCACTCACCTTGTAAATCTTCATCGCCTTGATCTTCCCCGTGTGTCTGACATGAGGGCCTCTGCATAAGTCAATCAAGGGCCCACATCTGCAAAATACCCATCAGTTGTGGTCAATGATGTCGTAGAATAACGTCCAAATTCATGGATTTAAAATCACTCTGCTATTTGCTAATGTGATAAAAAGGACTCGCCTGTAGACGGTCGTAGTGGGCGTGGTAACTTTCTCATTCAGAATGCGACACTTGAATTTGTTGTACTAGAAGGAAAAAAAGGCTTTCCATTAAGAACAACAAAAAAGTATTCACATTTTTTTCCCTCAGATTAAAAAATTTGCCTGAGGATCCCAGAAGCAGAGGGAACGTCCATCCTTGACTGTACTTACCTTAAACATTTTCAGCAGAGTGTCTTTACTTATTTCAAGTCTCTCAAAAGGTTGTTTCTCCTTCACCACAGCCTTACACAAAGCCTCCAAGTCTCCAAACTCTGTGCTGGACACTGACCTGGAAGCACCAAACGAATCCCAGTCACTTAATCAGATAACTTCTGTACTGTTCTGATGTTTCAGCTTATACCCAACAGCATGCTAATCTTCCATTTTGACTCAGTTCACATTATAAGGTCACAGAAGTTTTTAAAACAAAAATCAACTTGAAAAATCTATATAATTTATTTTTCTACAAGCTCAATGAGAACATGATAATCCTTTTAAAAACACGGCTGTAAAATCGCTGATAATGATAAAGTGCTCGCTTACTTCTGTCCATCCAGGAACATGTCGTAGTAGAAACCGTTCTCTATCGGGGGGCCGTAGCACAAACAGCCCCCATAAAAGCGCTCCATGGCTTCCCCCAGGATGTGAGCGCTGGAGTGCCAGTACACCTAAGGGTAAGGTGAAGACATATGGGAAGCCAATTAGAAAGAGATTTACAGCAAATTTATATTCAAAGCAGATACATTTTTTTAAAGATTTAAAGCAAACAGAGAAACCTAAACAAATAAAAATTTAATAATTTGGTTTAATCTCTTAAACACTTCACTCTGGGTGTGTTCTTCCATTGCTTCCATTAACTCTTGTAAATCCCTTTCATATAGAGCAGCTTCCAGAGAGTGATGATGAAGGGCTTCTTCTCATAAAAAAGCTAATCTCAGATTGTTTATTGTGCTCTACATTAGATTCTAGGAAACACTTGGACATTTCTTTGGCAAGCTTCTTGTGCTTAAGGCCGTTCTACCCCACATTGTCCCATACTGTATCTCTCCCAAGTTTACGTAAAGACAGGTATCCTGATAGAAAAGTTTATAGGTTTTCTCCCTATAAACACTAATCTCAGGTCCTTTATTGGTTTTTCAACTGCATATGATCATATTTTAAACAACTCTTTAACAAGTTCATTTTCCCTTGAGATTTAATCAAGAATAATGTCTAAGGATGTTGCTTTATTATTCATTGGTTTTATTCTGAAGTCCTAATCTATCTATATTCTCTTTCATATATATATATATATATATATATATATATATATATATATATATGAAAAAGAATGGATTACTATGCTTTAAATTAGCAAAACCGTATGTCTTTGCTTTCTGTGCAACCATACATACATACATACATACATACATACATACACACACACACCTACACAAACACGTACATACATTAAAATAGCTTTCATTATAACATAGTATTTAAAAACTTCACAAACATGACCACTTGTTGCAGAGTCAGCAATATTTTCAACTTTACACAGAATACAGGAAACTACATCAATAAAAAAAGATTCCCATGACAGTATCTGAGCATAATCCCCAACCTGAACAAGGTACTTAATGTATCCCTTTCTGGGATCTGTCTGGGATCAGACACACAGTGCAGTGCCAACCACTGTTGCAGAAACCACTCAAATGCTGTATTTTTTCCGTTGAAACTTGCAAGTCAGGGAATGGCTGCTTCGGAGAGTCTTTACGACTTCTGATCATGTTCATTTCCAAGATATTCCCTGATTTCAAAACTGTGGCTGGACTGGGGCTTTAATCCCTTCCTCTAGTAGCAGCAGAGCACAGATTCAGTCTTCAGAACATCATCCTAACCCCAAGGCAAAAGTCCCAAACCTTATCACACACAATCAGTGTTTTTTGTGATTGTGGAGGGACTAAAAGTGACAAATATTAATCTGCTTGATATGTGACCTCAAGCAGATCTTTCAGATTGAGTATTAAAATAAATACAAAAATAAAATAGATGCTATAGGCTATACTCTTTAACAGTTTAAAACTAAAGAGTAAAACATTTTTATGACCGGATTTTCTGGCCCCGTTGGCCAAACTGATGAAAAAGTGCATTAGACAATGTTATATTTATATTTTATAGCCCATTCTCAAAGTTTTACTTTCAGCAATAATCCAGAGAAAATCTTCCTTTTTGATATTTAATTATTTTTCATGATTATTATCTAAGTATTTTTATATTCTTCCCATATGTTTCATACGTTCAATTTTCTCTACCAAAACTTACATTAAATTGACATTAATCAAGCTAGCACTTTTAAAGTAAAATTAACAGACCTGAATCATGATCCATTTCTTCACAGCTGCTGTTGTCAATCTGTACTTTTTGTCTAAAAACGTTCTTGATGTGCAAATCAGCAACAGTCTTCTCCTGCAGGTGTTTATGCAGCGCTAGCCCCTCTTCTCCCATCCCCCGCAGGCAGGCTGCTGAAGCCATAGACATATATACGTAGACGCCTCATGGAGCGAATTTGGCCACCGCTGTGATACGTCAGCGTCACCGCCATATTGGATGTGGCAAAGCTACGCTGTAAACTAATACAAGTAAATACTTAATTATATAAAGCGCCTTTCTACAATGAAATTTATTTAGATGCCTCTTATTTATTTCTTCACACATGCACTACTATACTTGAGAAACGGTTAGGGACCAAAATTTATGTATTTAATCTTCTCATATGTCTAAAATAAGAACTTTATTGACCACCACCGAGTGTGGCTATTACTCATGGGGAGTTCCACACTGAGTCTCCCTCCGTTAGCCGCTCTCAGCCCATTATGTATATTTAATACGTACATTTCAAGTATTCTCTACGTTTATTCCAAATAGATTTTATTCTTATCTATTTTTTATTATTATTTTTATGTTATTTTTAGATTCTAATTAATAAGTGTACAGTACAAAAGGAAATGTACTTTCACTGTGTGTAACTGTAAGGTAAAGTAAGGTTGTTTTGGATTTTCTATGTATTGGTTTTTATTTTTAAAAAACTATGTTGAGCTGCTAAGGAAGCCACACCTTAATCGTAGACTCAAACCAGCTGTGTTAACAACACACAGCATGGATGAAGTCCTGGAAGCAGGTTACTACAAAGAGTGTTGGAAACCTTTCTAACAAAACTGAAGAAAAGCCTTTGTGAAAGGATTGAAGGAGGAAAACCGATAATCTTTTTTTAAAGCATACACCCAACGAGGTATTCATTACTTCACTTAGTTTTAAATTATTGTATTTAATGTATTTCATTGTTCTCACTGTAAGATCATTTGTATTCAGTTTCACGGTTTGGAAGAGGTCTTTGGAAGGTCTGAAAACAAGACTGAGGATGAAAGACTTTCAATAAACCTGTAAAAGGATATATCTGAATCTCTGACACACGCACACAAACTCATTTTACCGTACCATACCAACTTTACTTATAAAGCACTAAAACAACCACAGCTCGAATAAAGTGATGCACACAAGTAAAATAATTAATATGAAGAAAAATAGAAATTAAAATAGAAATATAAAATAATTAAATAAAAGAAACTAAAAAACACAATAAAACCAATTAAATCAAATTAAACAGTCTTGCTGGGGTTGAATACCAAAAAATAAAGATATTCTACCATGAGCAGAATAAATAAGAAACAAATGAATGACAAGAAAATAAACACTGGGGAATAGTGTCTTCCGCAATGTCAGCAAATGTTCTAAAAACTATGTTAAAATGGCCAAATAATGCAGTCTATGAGCAAAGTACTATCAAAGGTAATTGTTACGTCTTACCTGTGAAAAGTTATTTCATCAGATATTGTTTGGTGCAATTATATGAAGCACAAGAATGCGGCATCTTTTCTCCGACCGGCTCCAACTGCCAGCGCTTGCCACATCCAATATGGCAGCGACATTGACGTACAGCTCAACGCTGAATGAGGCGTCTACGTATATATGTCTATGGCTGAAGCTGCCGAAGCAGCTGCTTTCTTCTTCAGGTGGCTCAGGGAGGCTCTACAAAGACTACTTTACGTAGTTGCTTCCCCTCTAGTGAGCGCTGGTACTGCTATAATTTCCAAGAAGGTTTTTTCTTCTATAAAAAATTGAAATCCAGATTTGGGGCTTCTCAGAAAACATCCGGGGCTCAAGCCCACGTAGCCACCCCCTAACCCCGCCCCTGCCCTGCCCCTTACATGCCTTCCATTGAAACCACTCTTCAATATATCTGTTGGCAATATGGAGTATGACAAAGTGATCTTGAATGATCTAATATGATAAACTTATGAGAAACTGACGAGTGAAAACTATGATTCATCAACTTTTAAATAGCAAGCTAGATTGTCACGAAATCTTGGTAATTATGCATAAAATCAGATTCAAACATGCAAGGATTTTCTTAAAAAAACAACAGTTGAGCAAACCAACAAATTAATGTGTTACATTTGCAATCCTGTTATCTGCTGTTAAGAAGGTTTATTTAATGGTTTGGAAATGTTTACATGATTGAATAGCAGAAATAAAAAAAAGGGCCTAACACATATTTGTCACTTGGCAAAGACTTGTTGCACTCACAGCTTGAGCATCTTCATTGTCAAACCGCAAGATCTCAAGAGCGCAGTCCAGCTCGAGAGGTCTGTCCAGATCCCAGAGCTCCCCATTAACACGAGAAATCACTGCACTGTCAGCCAAGCTTTGGCTGAGAGATAGACAGCATCAGAAAAAACTACACTCATTATTAAATCACTCATGATCTTTACAAATAAATAAAAATTACCTGATATCAGAAGCTATCTGATATGGAGTCGTAACCCAAGACTTCCCTTGCACCTTTCGCCCGTCTGTCAGCTCAACACTGATGGGTTTACTTTCTGCAGCCTTCTTGGCCAGCAGGGCGTCACTCTCCGTCTTAAGCTCGTCGTAGAGGCTGAGGCGCTCAAGAACATACGGAGGCCATGGATTCAGCTTCAGAAGGATCAAGAAGAAGAAAAACTACCATCAATTTAAAAAAAAACCCGATGTTAATCATCTGTACATGTTGGTAAGATAAAACAAATATCTTCATGGTACAACTTGGTTCTACTGGATGGAACAAAGTTTTTACCCTTGATTTTACAGGAAAAGAACTCCATGCATTGGGCTCTACAGTGGGGCAAAAAAGTATTTAGACAGCCACCGATTGTGCAAGTTCTCCCACTTAAAATGATGACAGAGGTCAGAAATTTTCATCATAGGTACACTTCAACTGTGAGAGACAGAATGTGGGGAAAAAAAATCCAGAAATTCACATTGTAGGATTTTTAAAGAATTTATTTGTAAATTATGGTGGAAAATAAGTATTTGGTCAATAACAAAAATACTTTGTAATATAACCTTTGTTGGCAATAACAGAGGTCAAAGGATTACTATAGGCCTTTACCAGGTTTGCACACACAGTAGCTGGTATTTTGGCCCATTCCTCCATGCAGATCTTCTCGAGAGCAGTGATGTTTTGGGGCTTTCGCCGAGCAACACTGACTTTCAACTCCCTCCACAGATTTTCTATGGGGTTGAGGTCTGGAGACTGGCTAGGCCACTCCAGGACTTTCAAATGTTTCTCATGGAGCCACTCCTTCATTGCCCGGGCGGTGTGTTTGGGATCATTGTCATGTTGGAGGACCCAGCCACGTTTCATCTTCAAAGCTTTCACTGATGGAAGGAGGTTTTGGCTAAAAATCTCACGATACATGGCCCCATTCATTCTTTCCCTAACACGGATCAGTCGCACTGGCTTAAGCAGGGGGAAACGTCTGGCACTGCAGGATTTGATTCCCTGTCGTCGTAGTGTGTTACTGATGGTAACCTTTGTTACTTTGGTCCCAGCTCTCTGCAGGTCATTCACCAGGTCCCCCCGTGTGGTTCTGGGATTTTTGCTCACCGTTCTCATGATCATTTTGACCCCACGGGATGAGATCTTGCGTGGAGCCCCAGATCGAGGGAGATTATCAGTGGTCTTGTATGTCTTCCATTTTCTGATAATTGCTCCCACAGTTGATTTTTTCACACCAAGCTGCTTGCCTATTGTAGATTCACTCTTCCCAGTCAGGTGCAGGTCTACAATTCTTTTCCTGGTGTCCTTTGAAAGCTCTTTGGTCTTGGCCATAGTGGAGTTTGGAGTCTGACTGTTTGAGGCTGTGGACAGGTGACTTTTATACAGATAACGAGTTCAAACAGGTGCCATTAATACAGGTATCGAATGGAGGCCAGAAGAGCTTCTTAAAGAAGAAGTTACAGGTCTGTGAGAGCCAGAGATCTTCCTTGTTTGAAGTGACCAAATACTTATTTTCCACCATAATTTACAAATAAATTCTTTAAAAATCCTAGAATGTGAATTCCTGGATTCTTTTTTCAAATTCTGTCTCTCACAGTTGAAGTGTACCTATGATGAAAATTACTGACCCCTATCATTATTTTAAGTGGGAGAACTACTACAATCGGTGGCTGACTAAATACTTTTTTGCCCCACTGTACAAGTGGTGAAGTCATCATGTACTTTTATCAGAGACAGGCCAAAGCATAAAGCATTTCTTGCCTGGAAATGATTTTATACAGGCTATCCTCACAATTGTATGTATCCAAACTCAACAGGAGTTGATGCAAAATAGACAATAAGTTTAATACTAAATAGTTTTGGCAAAAACCAATAAACCTGTAAGTATGTATTTTGCTTACAGTAACTTGTAGGTATAAAATAACTTTATGATCCAGTAACATCTACCTCCTTCACTCCTCCATCCACTCGCACCTTTTCCTGCTTCTTCTCCTTCTTGTTTTTCTCACTGGGTCTCTTGTCTGGGATTGACGCCTGTTAATAAGAATAAAATAAAATGTTTTTGCATGCTCAAACAAATCTTATTTTCTCAATAGCAAAAAAATTTGTTTAAGTATCAAGTCAAATCCAACAAAAACAATTTGTAAGCCTATTAGAAAGAATTTAAGTTGACCAAAGTCTTTTACACATAATGAATGTGCAGGAAACTTGTATGCAAAAACAAAGATATGGAAATCCTAAAGTATAAAAACGTTTTGTTGCCAGACCTAGAAAGGCTTATTAGAGAAAGTTTTTTCAAGATATGTTAGTAGTCCTGATGAGACTTATAGCTTGCTAAAACCAAAATATGTTAGAAAGATCCCAACAGTAAAACAGGAACACAAATCTCAGGATTTCCAATTGTCTAAAAAACAAGGGGAGAGGCAGAGGGAACTCATTTATGCATTTGTAATAAGTTGTAATCTGTCAAAGGAACTTTTTTTATTTCCAGTTGAAACAAGAAACTTTCTCATCATAGCGATAAATAAAACGTGTTTTTTTCTCTCTCGTTAGAGTGAAAAACTGAATGCATTTCCCAGCTCTTAACAGTTAAATGCTTCCATAGTAAAGACTGTTGTAAGGTAAAGTCTGGGGAAAATGAATACGCGGACACCTTCCTTCAA
Organism: Apricaphanius iberus; assembly: GCA_028564705.1. Lineage (NCBI taxonomy): Eukaryota > Metazoa > Chordata > Actinopteri > Cyprinodontiformes > Aphaniidae > Apricaphanius > Apricaphanius iberus. The sequence continues at coordinate 1,894,583 of JAPXFQ010000473.1, read as the reverse complement.
ATCTGAAAGTGACAGAAACTGCCCTTTCAACTGCATTCAGTGGTTTGTATCAGATCAGAAGTTGCTAAAAAGAATTCAAATTCAATTCAAAAATACTTTATTGATCCCAGAGGGAAATTACATGTTGTAGCTCATTACCAATTCATTTTTCAAAGAGTTGTTGTAGACCATTACGGCTGTGGGGAGAAAGGATTTCCTGTAGCGGTCTGTGTTGCAGCGAAACTGAAGAAGCCTCCGACTGAAGATACACTGTTTCTGTAGGATAGTGTCATTAAGAGGATGCTCAGGGTTGTCCATAATCTTTTTAATTTTATGAAGAATCCTTCTTTGCATCATTATCTCCACAGTTGTCCCCAGAACAGAAACAGTCTTCTTTATCAGGTTGTTCAGCTGCAACGCCAACAGATTATGGACGAACAGATAACACTCTCCACAAAAGACTTGTAGAAGATTTGCATCATCTTGCTGCAAACCTTGAAGGACCTCAGCTTCCTTAAAAGGTACAGTCTGTACAGTCTGCTCTGTCCTTTTTTCTAGACCGCTTCACTATTGATTCTCCAGTCCAATCTGTTGTCCAGGTGAACTCCGAGGTATTTGTACTCCTCAACCACCCCCATTTCTCCCATGATTGAGACAGTCTTTGACATATTTCTTCTGAAATCTACAATCGTCTCCTTTATTTTTCAAGGTAAGAGGATTGTTTCCACACCATGCCACAAAGCGGTCCACCAGCTCTCTGTATTCAGCTTCTTCTCCATCTCTGATACATCCAACAATTGCAGAGTATTTTTGCAGATGAGAGGTCTCCGTCTGACCCGGGCTTTCCACTGGACGTGTCAGTGGCACGTTACAGGAGCAGCACGTTTGACTCGCGTATTCTGCTGCTTGGCCCTTTCCACGGGGGGGCGTCAGCTGCACGTAGCAGCAAGGAAGCAGCTTTCACCGAGAGAGCCCGAAATCATGCGAGATCAGCAAAATCACACGTTTCGTCAGTAAACCCAACAACAAGCAGGAAAAAGACTACAACATGGCTCCAAAAGGTCTGTGTTTTATGTTCTGTCCGTTTTACATTCGCCAATAAGTTTGTTATGTCAGGGAATATACAAAATCCGTCAAAGTGCAAAAGAATAATGTTAGTGGCGACCCGTGGTAGTGTAGACCCTCCCACGATCTACTGACTTCTCACGGGGCCGCACAGGTAGTAAACTAAAGCTACCGGAAAGAAGCACCTTTGTTTTATTTTGAAAATTTACGGATGACGAGCCGTCTGATTTCCTGTCTTCCCCTATCCAAAATTTACACATTTCACAGGCGTAGCGCATAGAAAATAGGACTGCCGCATATATTTAGAAAAGTGCTGCGACATGACGTTCCTGTGATGGGGCAAACTCGTGCTGCTTTCGTCTCTGGTGGAAAGGATTATATTGATTACAGCGATGGCTAACAGCCGCGTATGACGTGCTGCTGCTGTAACATGCTGCTGACGCGTCCGGAGGAAAGGAGGGGTTATACTGGAAGTCTGAGGTGTACAGAGTGAAAAGGAATGGTGAGAGTACTGTCCCTTGTGGTGCTCCTGTGCTGCTGACCAGCTGGTTTGACGCACAATCTTTCAGTCTCACAAACTGTGGTCTTTTTGTTAGGTAGTCACTGATCCAGCTGATTATTGAGGCCTCCACCTGTGTCTTCAGCAGTTTCTGACAAAACAAATCAAGCTGAATTGTTTTAAATCCACTGGAGAAATCAAAGAACATGATTCTCACAGTTCTGCCTGCTTTGTCCAGATGACAGTGAGTTGGTTAAAGCAGGTTGATGATGGCATCTTAAACACCAACTCCATGGCGATAAGCAAACTGCAGGGGATTCTGATAGGTTCTAGTTTACTTACTCAGGTGGGGCACCAGGGGTCTCTCCAGGACCTTCATGATGTGGGATGTCAGGGCGACAGGTCTCTGGTGCTGACACCATCTGGACCTGCAGCCTTGTTCCGGTTCAGTTTCACCAACTGCCTCTTTACCTGACTTCTAGAGACAGGCAGGTGTGAGAGTGAGATAAAGGGGTAGCAGCATCTCCTGACTTGGTTGAAGACAAAGTTGTGGAAGTAGAAGAGTTCATGACTGAGATGGAAGATAAAACATCTGAGGTGTGACAGAACCGGTGTGGGTCAGAGGAGAGGGGGATGTCTCTTTGGCTGGGGACAGGAGGAGGAGGATGCTGAGCTTGTTCCTGACCTGAACCTATTGAAGAACCTGTTCAGTTCATTGGCTCTATCAAGACTTCCATGTACCCAATCCTTCCTGTGCTTAAAGCCTGTGATCTTTTTCATTCCAGACCAAACATCTCATATTATTCCTCTGTAGATTGTTCTCCAGCTTCTTCCTGTAAGCGTCTTTGCAGTCTCTGATCTTGACTTTTAGTTGCTTCTGTATACTCCTCAATAACTCCCTATCTCCCTCCTTGAAGGCTCTTTGTTTCCTTGTCCAGCAGTTGCTTCAGCTCACAGGTGATCCAGGGTTTATTAGGGAAGCATCTCACTGTTCTGGAGGGGATGATGTTGTCCACACAGAAGTTTTTGTAGTCGGTCACACACTCAGTCATAGCATTGATGTCCTCTCCATGTGGCTGGCAAAGAGCCGTCCAGTTTGTGGACTCAAAACAACCCTGCAAGGCTCCTTTAAATACATGTGAGCATTTTCTAACAGTTCTCTTTGTTGGAGGTTGCCTCTGAACAAGTGGTTTATATTCAAAGCAGAGAAAGACAAGATTATGATCCGATTGTCCAAGAGGAGGTCTTGGTTTGTACATATAAGCATCCTTTACATTTGCATAAAACAAATCCAAGGTATTCTTTTCTCTTGTGGAGCAGCTGGCAAACCAGATATTGCAAATGAAATGGGGTGCTGGGTCTGTACCTTAGCAACAACAGAACTGATGACATCACATGCATGGTCGGCTACGGCTGAAGGTGGAATTTAACAACTGCCAAAATAACATTGGTAAAGTCTCTTGGTAAATAATATGGATGTAAGTTTATTGCTAAGAGTTCAATATCTGGGCTGCAGAGACGACACTTCACAGTAACATGTCCTGGATGACCCCATCTGTTGTTAACAAGCACTGCTATTCCACCTCCTTTTTTATTCCCACTCCTCTTCAGATCTCCGTCCGCTCGTGCAGTCAGAAAGCTTGGCAGAAAGATGTTGGAGTCGGGGATTTAATCCTGTAGCCACGTCTCAGTGAAGCACATAACACTGCATTCCCGATAATCAGGCTGAGTTCTTGTCAGGACTTGGAGTTCATCCATTTAGTTAGCTAATGATCTCACATTTCCCATTATGATTGATGGAAGGAATGGTTTGAATTTCCTCCTTCTCTGTCTCCTTTGCGCTCCTGCTCTGCATCCACGCCACCTTCTCAATTTATCAGGGATTTGTGGCTTCAGTTGAGGGATTATTTCAGCTTTTGCAATATTATGCTCCCGGCTGTAAACCACCTTGCTGCCATGGTTACGCATCGTAACAAATTAGCAAAAAGTGAAAAATCAACAGCAAAAATCCCTCCAACTTCACAGGACAAAACCCCACAAAGCACACAAGTGCAGAAAATGCAATTCTTCACTAAGAAAAAGGGGAAAGCAATGTCAGAAAACACAAAAGTCAATATGTAGCTAACAGAGCCACTCCAACATGCGGCCACCCAGAGCAGCACAATTTTAGAATTTGAAGAAAGGTGCTTTGAATGTTTCTGGCATGAGTTATCTCCAAAGGCAAGATGGGGAATCAGAACCTTCTTGCTGCAAGGATACTGCATAATTGCGCCACCATGTGTTTTTTTTTTTTTTTTTTTTTGGTTAAAGGATTAGTGTCTTCTCTAGTCCTGTCAGGTTATCGAAACAACTGCAGTGCTTTTTTTCTATCAAAAGACAGGTTAGACCTGGGGGACATACATATTTCACAAAGAACGGAAATCAAAGTTAAGCTCAAACCAAATGGGTGTGTGTATATAGGGAAAAGAAGCTGAACCAAGAAAAGCCCAATCTAACAGTGAATGTTTAGTGTTTTGTATAAGACTTAAATGTTTTGGAGCAGTTATAATATCTCAAGTCTAGAAATAAAGATTTCTTGATTGATGTATCCAAAGATGCACTGAGATTTAAACAAATTATAGAATTTCTTGTTTGTGACAAACAAAATAAGTCCAAAATGATCTGGAATACCTTAGAAAAGATGAGGAATTTGGCCTAAAACTGAACTGGCAAATCAGGGTTTGTTTTAAACATGTGGCTGTGTTATAGCATGGTTATATACTTCTGGGACAGCTTCAGTCACAAAGCAGGTGTGCACGCGAACAACAACTCAGATTCAATGGCAGTATATAGTAGAGCGATTCTACACGGAGTGTAACTGAGTGGGACAGCTGTCTGTGGAGATGGGGTGGTGTGTGACCCGTTCATTCACTTGAGTAAGCATTGACTCCACTCACAATCAGTTCTACCGATCTAATTAAATTTTATTTTATTAATAAATACATACGATTTCAGTACGCCTATTTATTATTACCCTGTTGTCAACTCGGGTGAGTTTCTCCGTGGTTTTGCCGCTCTTGGCTTCTGGTTGCTTCCCTTCCGGCGCCTCCTCCTCCATCCACAGCTCAGCCTGCAGACCCCTCCGGAGGTGCAGCAACCGGTACCGCAGCTTCTCATTCTCCGCCCGCAGATTGTCGGCCTCCGGACTCAAGACGGTAGTGGCAGCGCGATCGGTCCCGCCGTGTAGTTCCTCGCGAAGACCGGAGATCTCCGCGGTGAGAAGCTGAATCTGCTCCTCCTGGGCAGCTAAACGGGAGGCCAAGCAGTCCGCCATCTTTAAATAACCACCAATGACGTCTTACACCCGGTGAGGATCCGGGGAGATTAAAAATAAAAGCCAGTGAAGGACTTCTTGTAATAAAATATTACAAATTTAAATGAAATACTGATTTTAACATTTTTGTCCATGAAGAAAATAAATAAATAAACAAATAAATATGCATGACAAAAAGACGTATCGAGCTAATGTCTATTTTGGATATGTTTGAATATTTCTCTAGAACGCAAGACAGGAAAGATTGGAACTTAAAACAGATTTTTACTTACACTTTATCTAAAAAAAAAAAAATAATAATAATAATAAAAAAGCCGTTTACACATATACTGAAATCAAATCAGATTAAACCTTTCCTGTTTATGTTATTCGGGGAGACAAAAAAATTGTTGCGTTTGCTTAATAAGCAAAATATTTTTCTCACATTTTTGAAATTCATACATTTCCATAGTATTTATTCCATTACCTTTAAACTAGTTAGCCTATATGACTTTGAAATTCTACCCAGTATGAATCCGACTATGACGATTCTCTTCCTGATATCTTGGCTGATATTTTGCTGACATCACACAAGAAAGTAATGCGTTTGAAATGTTGCCTGGAAATTCGACCAGAGGTGTCCCACTTGGAGCCACAGTATCCTCATATGGGTCCTAAATTGTTTAAAGTAATATAAATCTTAGATAAACGTCTTTCTTTTAAGAAAGCCATAAGAAATTCGCTGAAAACAAACAAACAAACAGTACATATCTTCATAAGATATGTATTTAGTATGAGTATCGGGAGCAGTTCAACAGGGGCTCTGGCCCCTGTTTCACATAGTATATAATAATGTTTATTTTGACCATCTAATATAAAACACAGAGTAGCCTACATTTTTCCCATGTATAAAGATGGAAAAAACAAAACAAAGAAAAACTGTTCTAGTGAGGTTATATTTCATGGATGTAACATCTTATTATTTTGTAGATTTTTAAAAAATAATTCTCTAACTGCATATTACAGATCTCATAAAAATGCCCCCATCAAGCTGCAGAAACAGAGCATTCCCACTGGGGGGCAGTAATACAGTTTGAAACACATTTCTTCGTCAGCTGTTCGTCTCTGCTTGTCAGCAGCAATGTAAACATTTCATTCATCTGCGCTGGATTCGCCTACAGGTTTGTGGAAACTGTTTGAATATATTTGCTACTTAGTTTTTTTTTATGAACCGCGAGATGTTACAAGTATTTCAGTCGTATTTTAGGATTAAAAATTCTTAAAGTGACGGTTCTCTGCCTAGATTTTCTGAGCAGATGTAGCTAGCTGTAGCTAGCAATCTGGATCGGATTTAGTTGAAGAAGTCTGTTTTTTTCTTGTTTGAAAGACTTTAACAGACCTCTTTTAATCGTATGTGTGTGAAAGTTTAAATCAGCGGTTATTGACAGCGAAAGTAACTCGGATGTATTCCCTGCTTGCGGACAGAGAGGAATCAGTGATGCTTATTGATAAGCCGTCCATGATGGGCTCTGTAAATTATCTATAAACACACTGATGGTGACAAATTAACTAGTATAAAGCAGAGAGATGAGGATAAACTGTTGACCCCGCCCTCCAACTAAAAGCTGAAGATCAATGGGGACATCAGTTAACAGCAACGTGTGGATTTTACATCGAAGGAGTTACTGGGAACCTCTGATGCTGCTGTGTGAGCATGGCCTCAGCTTCCAGTTTTGCCCCTCCGAAGCTGGCAGACTTCATCCTGACGGAGCGGCTGGGCAGCGGAACATATGCTACTGTATACAAAGCTTACAGGAAGGTGAGCTTATGTAAGAGGAAAGGAAACCTGTTCTGTGTGTCAGTAGAAGCTAGACATTCTTCATTGTTATTTCACACTTACAAGATTTCTGTTTTGATTTTAATTTGGTAGCCTTTACATGCCATTTATGGAGTGACGGCTAAGCTGTTTACTGTGATGTTACAGGGGAACAGCCGAGAAGTGGTGGCAGTGAAAGTTGTAGCAAAGAAAACTCTGAATAAAGCCTCAACAGAAAACCTTCTCACAGAAATTGAAATCTTGAAGACGGTGCGTCACCCTCATATAGTCCAACTGAAAGACTTTCAGGTATGTGCTTTTGAAACAACCCAACCCAATGAAACTGTTTGTATTTTTACACCATAGTGATTCATAAGCTTTCACTTATTGAACATCCTGTGTTGCTGTGGAGCAAAATGGGGAGGTGTGAATTTCTAACGTTTTCTTTTAAAATGTCATAATCCATCCATCCATCCATCCATTACTTCATTCATTCATTCCATTGCAGGGCAACATAGAGAAAGAAAGTATAAACAAGCATGAACAAACACACTAATAACTAAGGGCAATTTAGGGAGACCAATTAACCTAACAGTCATGTTTTTGGACTGTGGGAAGACGCTGGAGTACCTAGAGAGAACCCACACATGCTCAGGGAGAACTTGCAGATCCCGGCCGTATTGCTTCAAAGCAACAGTGCTAGCAATGATATCAATTTTTAGATCAGATTTCCTTTTTTTTATCAGATTTTATCTTATTTAGTATTAAGAATTGATAAGTTCCTTATAGTGGGGAATTTCAGGATTCATACAGACACTGAAAGTGATTGCCTAAATGCAGCCTTTAATATCTTAGACTTAATTAGGTTTTCTCAAAAAGTGCAGGGACCCACCCATTTGGTTCAACACACTTTGGACCTTGTACTGAGTGTGAGAAAATAACAGTCATACCACATAGTCCTGCACTGTCTGACCAGTTTTTGGTCTGTTTTAAATTTACTTTAACTGAGCACCTCTAACCTGAAAGAAAATTTCACTATAGTAGAGCATTTTTTTAGACAATGCTGTAAAAGTCTAAAATAATCTGTTCCATTCTTATTTCTGTCTGTATCTGAGATTAAAACAGGGAAAAGAAATCCTTCACAAATTCATGTTCTGCTTCATAAATAATCAATTTACAATCTTTGCCTTTCAGATGTAATCATATCTTCAGCCTATGATAGTTAAGTTCATTTCCATATCTGAAATGGAGAAATACATGCAATAAGAAAAAGGAGAGAACAAGACCGCTAAAATAGGTGCTGGGTGTGTGATGATGTTAAGCTTAAAGACAAAAAAAAATGGTGACAACAAGCTGAGGCTAAAATCTGAGTTCATAAAACAAAGGTTTATTTATCCAGTGAGGACATTGTTCTCTGAGAGCCCTTGGTTGGAAACCTAATAAATAGGCACCCTATGGAAGGATTGATAAATTCTCTTTAGCAGCCCCAGTACTTCTGTAATTCACAGAGTGGTAGATGGTAGCTTTTGAGAAACATTGTATTTCAAAATACAAAACATTCTGGCAGAATTTAAGTGCCTAAGCATTAATATACTCACACGGTGTCTGCTGCATAACCTTTTCTCAGGAAAACCTTTGAATGCAGATCTGGAACAAAACAAATTGCTTGTGCAGGTAGTTATCAGAAGTAAACAGCCAAGAGGAATGATTAGACTGAGAGATTAATGATGAATTTCATAAAAATGAAGACAAAACTAAAACAGATCATATGTGTATATATGTGTGCCTTTAAACTTTAAACCAAATCAGTATTGGCCTGATCTGTGCATTTTTACTAGTTTCCTCTCTATGATTTTCAGTGGGATGCCGAGAACATTTATTTAATTCTGGAATGGTGTTCAGGTGGAGATCTCTCCCGCTTTATTCGCAGTCGCAGGATTTTACCTGAGAGTGTTGCTCGGCGCTTCCTGCAGCAGATAGGTGAAGCATTCCCGGTTCAAACAACTCATGTTATTAAATGTTACTCACATTAAGCCCAGTGATGTGAAAAAATATGGTTCGAAGGTTTCTTTTTTTTTCTGCTATGAATATATTTTAATCATTTTGAATGATATGTGTTTAGCATGCATATTTTTGGTGCCAGCATGTCTAATCATGTCTTTTTATGTGACGATTACATGCTTGCGCACACACAGCCTGTGCTCTTCAGTTTCTTCATGAACGGAATATCTCCCACTTGGATTTGAAGCCCCAGAATATTCTACTTAGTGGGTCGATCCTCAAACTGGCAGGTGACTTCATTCCCATAAAAAAAAAACAATTAACACAAACAATTGTGCATTACATTTGTTTACAGTGTGTCACACAACAGACAAATCCAGCTATTCAAATGTAGTGCTTTCGTAGTTTGTTTTTATTATATAGACTATTACTAAATGCCGTCCCATCGATGTGTGTTTACATGCAGTCCCTTGCAAAAATGTACGCCCCTTGGATCGTTCTTTACATTTTTGCTGGTTAAAACCGCAAAATTCAAGGTGTTCCATTGGGATTTTAGTGAATAAGTATGAAACTGACGGGCTGGACAAGGTGAGATTAATCAGAAAAGCAATAAGTAGGCCCATGGTAACTTTAGGCGAGCTGCAGAAATCCAAAGCTCAGACAGGAGAATGTATTGACAGAACAACCATTAGTTATACACTACACAAGTCTGCCCTTTAATTGAAGAGCTTCAATAAGAAAGCCATTAGAGATATAAAGTTGTTTTGTGGATTTTTTTCTTCTTCTAGTGGTTTAAAGTTTGCCACAAGCTTTATAGTGATCACAGCAAATATGTGGAAGAAAACTCTGGTCAGTTGTTGCCAAACTGAACTCTTGGGATCTTAGCAAGAGGTTGTGTATAGAATAAAAACAGGGATGCAACGATATAAAGATTCAGGCAGATATCAATTTCTGATTTTAATTCTAGTGGTATGGCCGAAAACGGGTATTTACCAATATTATTTATATTGTGTGTGTATATATATATATATATATATATATATATATATATATTTCTCTACCCCTTTAAGCACCATTACAAAAAAAAACCACCACCAACCACCAACTTTGCGTCCATGCTTCAGTTAAACACCTCCACAGTCCTGCACTGCATCACTGTCACATGACCCAAAATTAAATTACCACATGGCCAATCCCCTGCCCTCCCCCCTTTTGAAACGCAAACCGCAACAAGATAGATAGAAGCATGAGTTGTTAATATTGGCCCAGTTTTACTTTTTGCACAGATGCAGATATGTTGAAAAATGACTATCGGCGGCCGATACTGATGTTATTGCTGACATATTGTGCATCCATAGTCGCACCACGGTGCTAGTGGCTGCATCGTGCTGTTGGAATGGTTCCTATATCTCCTTAACACAACATGAAGTCGTTGGTTGTATGTAGCAAAACATTGGAGGTAAACATATTTCTGCAAGGGACTGTAAAATCATTTTGCTTTAAAACGCATCGTTTAGGATGTTCTGTACTGCTAGCATAGTTGACTGAACTGTACTGCAGGTTTCAGACAGTTTAAAAAAATTTTTTTGTCTTTAGTTATCTACAAAGAACATCCCACCAAACATTTTGATTTGCTGTCTAGATTTCGGGTTTGCCCAGTACATGTCACCGTGGGATGAGAAGAGTGTCCTGAGAGGTTCTCCTCTCTACATGGCTCCTGAGATGGTGTGCCGACGTCAGTATGATTCCAGAGTAGATCTGTGGTCAGTAGGCGTCATTCTTTACGGTGAGTGCTTGGTTTTAAAAATAAAATTTTGAACATGGACTCCTTCTACATGATGGATACATGTCTTCAGATTTGCCATTTACAGGATCTTCATACAGTAACATGCATTTATGTCTTGAGCTATGTGGTGTGAGCCCCCTTTACTGGTTATTACTGTAATAACAACTTGACAGTTCTGCCTTTTCACAAGAAAAGATTAATCACATGATTGGACCTGCCGGCTTGAAAGAGCGCGCTCAGTAGGTTAGAACAGAATTGTACCATTAATCATGTAATGACAGGCTGGTGAAGGGCCCTTTATGGGATTAATAGTATAGTGATAAAGTCATAATGTTGCAGTTAAAAACTAGACTATTTTCCTTGATTGGAGCTCTTGACACCGTTGGAGATCGCGTTTAATTTTTTTTTTTTTTTTTTCAGTAGCTCTAATATAGCTTAGTATTTAATTTAATGACCTTTTTTTGCAATATTTGCACTTTTACATCAATCGACTCCGCTCACTTCACTAATTCCATTGCATTTATACGGACAAGGATTTCCCAGTTGGAGAAACAATAAGTTGAGTGAGCACCACAGTCTGACAAAAAAATTAGCGTCCTGTCAGCGCCACTTGGGACTGATTCTGTTGTCAAACGTTATACATACACTGGATTCAAGTGATCGACGCTGCCAAACCGAATCCATTCAAAATGTGGAGTTGGGTTAGGTAGGAAATGAAGTGTAAACAATTTGCACTTTTAGAACAGGTATACGTGAAAGGATAATTAATTCTTTTAGAAGACATAAAATAATACATTTTCCGGAGGAAGAGGGAGTACTTCAGTCGATCATGTGCAAAAACACAATTGTGTATACAGACACCCACACTCAAATCAGCAGCATAAAATAAAGAAAAAGCAGAGGCTCTCAGACAAAAGCTGCAAGCTATATGATTAATATTATACTGCTTGTTCTTCACATAGGCTCATACAGTAAGTATTGCTTTGAACTGAGGTTTCAAATGTACTGTTCAGTGCAAGAGTCTTAATCCACCTTCACAGTGCCTTGCACAAGTCCTTATACACTTCAAACCTTCTCACATTTTGCACAAACTTCAAGGTGTGTTGTAGGAATTGTATTTATTAAACAATTTTTTGTCTACATAAAAAACGTTTATACGTCTTCTCCATATGTGTGGAGACACGCATCGCCATTATCCGTCCATGCAAGGTGCAGCTTTTGGGCACTAGATGATTTATATTGCAAGGGCAGTTTATCTAATATGGTCTTTTAGAGATTTTTAACACCTGGATGTGTGTAAAACAACAAAACAGACCACTATGTTTGCTCACAAGTATTCAATGAGCTGCACTTCTAGTAAAAAGCTTTACAGAACCCGCCCTCTGTCAGCTATTAATCCTTGACTGGATGTGTGTTTAAAAGCTGACGTAAATAAACTCCAGACGTCACTACAGTGGTAGGTAGATCTACCAGTAAAAGCTGGCGCCAACTACTGTCCTGGTGGGGAATTGCAATGCTGACACACCAAAAAAGAAGAATAAAAGGAAAATATCTCCATCAATATGTGTGTGTGTGTGTGTGGGTGTAAACTTGTTGATGAAGTATAAACTAGTCTTGACACTACGGATCACCCTGAATTCATCATCCCAGAAATGAAACTTGGTGACAGTATAATGCTTTTTAAATGCTCTTCTTTTACATAGACAGGGAAAGTGGTCAGAGTTAACAGGAATATGGACGTGGCTAAATACGACACAGAAAAATCCTGTTAGAAAACCTGCTAGAGGCTGCAGAATACTGAGATGAAGGTTACCTCCCAGCAGGACAAAGACTCTAAACATGGATTTGAAGGGTTTAGATCAAAACATATTCAGGTTTTCAAATGGCCCAGTCTGGGGTGGTGGAGGGCATAGTATAAGGCGGACTAGTCCTCAACTTTGCCACAAGGATTCAACTCCTGAAGTTGGCTCTTCTGCCCCAATCTCTTCTGACTCTTTTCTATTTGGTTACTTTGAGTAAAAGCAACTATTGCAACAACAAAAAATATCTTGCCACTCTTTTCATTGTGTTTGAATTAAGCTTCTGTGGAGTAAGGCATCTCTGTAACCTTAAAAATGAATGCACACCAATCAATCAATCAACCAAACTTTATGAAGTACTTTTCATACAAAATTGCATCTCAAAGTGCTTTACAGACCAAAATGACCTGACATAAACCATATTCCCATCCCTCCCCCACAGAATTAAGAACATGATCATAGTTATATCCCCCTCCCCCCAACCCAACTCCCATGCATGCATACACTTAGGAGGCACAGTAAAAACTTTTAAAACTCCATCATAGTACTTAATATTTTCCTTTTTAAAGTTGCTAAAATATGAAATGGAATACCAGGCTTTCATTTAGTTTGGCTTAATGGGATATCTGTCATTGTGTGAGTACATTTCTCTGCATTATTTCTATGCACACAGAGGCGCTGTTTAGACGAGCTCCATTTGCATCAAAGTCATTCGCTGAACTGGAGGAGAAAATACGAAGCAATCAACCAGTCGAGGTAACACCACTTACAGCACCAGATTTTAATACCATGTCTGGAATAGTAAAACTAAATTTGCTCTTAAATTATCTAGAATTCCTCAACCCCACATTCAGACAGAGTCAGACAGTGTAGGAATGGGCGAGATTACAATGAACATTCTCCAGAAATAGATTTATTCCCCACAGATGTCAATGCAGCAGTCCTACTCATACTTTCAAACTGCTGACGCCTCTTCCTTCTTGTCCCTCTGCTTTTATACCACTAGATGGCACAGTGTTCTACTTGTAGAATTCTTGTTTTATCCCCTTTACATTTAGGATCCTATTGGGGATAAAATGTACAAAACAAAGGTTAGGTAATGAAGAAAGTTAGAGTAACGTTTAAAACTGTTGTCTGTTTCTGGTAGAACACAGTGTGTCTCAATGTTATTTTCGGTTTCTAATGTCAGATTTGCGGTGTGCAAAATATTTTCTTTAGAACATTTTGGGTGTGTTTCTGTATATAATGTTTGCTGCATACAAAAAAACTTATATAAATTGGCACTTGGACAGTTTAGTCTGTGTTTAGCTTTTATGAAGAAGGGCTCTTATGCCACTTGAATTTTCAAGTCAAGCATTAGGGCTTATTGCGTTGATTTAGGACATTGCGGATTATCCAGAGATCCACGTTGACTCTAAATGTCATCTTTTGTCAGAACGCAGACGTGTGGGACACAAGGTTTTGTGCTAACAAAGCACTGTCCTTTCCTTACTTCAATCATCCTGTGAATTGGGTGCAATATGATAAGGTTGTGTTTGGTGCATTAGCTCCCTCCCGGGGCCCGGGTCTCCAAGGAATGCAGAGACCTTCTGTTGAGGCTGCTCGAGCGAAATCCAGATGCCCGAATCACCTTTGAGGAGTTCTTCACTCACCCTTTTGTGGATATGGAGCACATGCCAAGCGCAGACAGCATTGTGAAAGCAGTAAGGAGAGAAGATGATAGCAGTTGGTGTAAATACTAGTTGCAGCATAAAGAATATAGGCAGATTATTTTTGCTCATAGTTTCTGTAGTTCACATTTACAGATGCTTCTTTCTCTTTGTTATTTTAAGAAAGAGCTGGTGCTGCAGGCCGTGCAGAAGGACCAGGAGGGGGAGCGCTCCGCGGCACTGTCTCTATACTGCAGTGCCCTCGAGCACTTTGTCCCTGCCATTCACTGTAAGGGCAAGAAGCACTTTCATATCTTATCTGTGGCTGAAGTGTGCTACACAGTGTTTTACTTGCACACAAGCAATAAGATGAAAACGAATACTAACTCTGAAATACTTCCTCTTCAGATGAGACAGACCGACAGCGTAAAGATGCCCTGCGGCAGAAGGTAGGCCTAAAGGGACTAGTCTAGTACCTAATGTTAATCTGGGAGAAAGAAAAACAGTCTGATGAATTTAAAGTGTTCATCTCTCAGCTTTCAGCACCAGAAAAATGGCTAAAAAAATGAATTGAGCACCTTATTGTGGTTTGAAAGTTACTTAAGGATATGCAGCAAAGCTTTAATGCATTGAAGAAAAACAAAAAAATATATATTTTTGCAGGAGCTCCATGCAAAAGAGAAAAATGTAACAAACCAAATGTTGCAAAAAGAAATATTTTAAAGAACCCAGACTGAGCTGTCCTAGAAGTGCGTTATTCCAGGAGAGGAGTCCTCTTGGCTGGGCTGATTAACCAATCAGAGGTGGAATTGGGGTAAACTGAGAGATTTGTCACATTCGATGGCTAATAAGGAATTGGATTCTGTTCCTTTTTTCTAAACCACATTCTTTAGCCTGAAATAGAGCAAAAAAATTTCAACGTTACATTTATCTTGACGAAATATTTCATGGTGACTAGACCTGTTTCCACTTCTTTTCAAGCCTGTAATCTTTCTGTTGGACAGAAGAATAAATACATGCTTGAAATAAATGGTAAATGTGCAAAACAATTATAGTTTTGACACATTATTTATACTTTAAAGTTACAACTAAGCAAGGATTATTTAAAAACTTAGTTTCTAAATTGGTAACTTGGTAAACTGATAACTTCATTCATATCAGAGAAATGTTGACATATCGGGAGGCATTCAGGCAAAATTACTTTTAGAGCATAAAAGCTGTAGAGGTTTTAAGACATTTTGTATTTTAGAGATTTGACCAACTGCATTGAAGAATGAAAAATTGTACAATCAATTCTGATATGTTTCTGAACACTACAAACAACAACAACAACATACTTTCTCTTTCCACTCTATTCCAATCTTATTGATGGCATACAGCATAAATGATTAAAGCTTTTGTGATCAAAGACGAAATTGTAAGGTTCCATCCACAGGTCAGACAGTATGTGTCGAGAGCTGAGGAGCTGAAAGCCCTGCTCGCTTCGGACAACAAGCAGAGCTTCGAAGAGGCTAGGACATCCAGGGATATTCTCCGAGGTAAAGAGCAAGATTTTAGAGTAGATACACACCATAAGTTTACTCTGATCAGCTGGGATCACTGGCTGGGTTGAGATATTTGATATGGATGTTTTTGATAAAGATGATTCACTTATTTGGCTTTCAGCAGCCACTTTTCTGTTTTTGAAGCTCTTAATGTTGGTTTTCGATATCCAGTCCTAAACCAGTTTTGATGTATCTTAATGGAAACTTTCAGCCATCTAGCGGTAAAAGTGAATCATTTGGAGGTAGTCCTCCATCCAAATCTTTCTATCTTGTATGATAAATCTTTACAAATGGCAGTGAAACAAATTCTTAGCACAATGCCACCATCACCAAACTTGATGGTATGTAAAGCGTTTTGAGAGCTCCTCCAAACCTACTCCTCACCTTTGTAGCCAAATAGCTGAGTCTTTGTGCTGACTGATCTTTTCGCCAGAAGGCGTGTTCATATAGCTGCAAAGTTTATTCATTCAAGTGAAACTTGATAGTTTTGGTCGGAGAGTAGAAATTCAGGCACAGTTTATGTCCCATTTCCACTAGGGCCAGTCGGTACAGAATGGAACGGGTCAGTATGGCCTGAAAAGGGTAGGTTGTGTTTCCATTACAATCTCAAAAGAACAGTAGAGGGCGAGGACGTGGGTGGGCTTAGCTTGACAAAAGCTTCAGCAAAAAGCACCTCTCTTCTGTTGTTGAAGATGGAAATTTTAGAAAACAGAGATTTTGTTTTATTTATTTTTTCAACCAATCTACTACTTAGACTTCCATAGCGCAGAGTGATGTCAATCTAGCCATCTTGTTTTACAAGGATACTTTTGCAGCTTGTTTTTAGTTGGACATTAAATTGTAGTCAGCTTCAGGACAGGGTGATTTTAATAAAAGCAGGGTTTTCAAATATGTTTTATCACTTGCAATTTCTTCTTACAAAAAAAATCAGGTAGGAAAAAAATGATTAAAATCTGAAATCAGGTTTGGTATTTAAAAATTTCAGAGATCAAATTTTTAAGCCATATCGCCCAGCACTACCGGCTAGAGGCTGCAGAATACTGAGTTTCTGTAAATAATGTAATCAGGGGAAGCATATTTTGACATAAAAATAAATAAAAAAATACCGCATTGAAAAATCTCAAATTAAAAGTTTGGTTCTGCCATTATAATTGTGTTTTTGGTTTCATTTATTGAAATACAAAACCTAAAACAATTTAAAAATGAAACATTATTTTTCTTTAAATCTAGAAAAAGTATTTCTTTCTGAAACTAGAAAGAATGTCTGTGAACTTGAACCTACTGTGTAACAGATTTTAAGCACTGCAGTAGACGTGAACCTGGACCTACCAAAAAGGAGTCACCAACACCAACCACTCAGCCAACATGACAACATGATAAAATGCACAGATTCATTAACATATATACTTACAAGATCCCTGCATTGTTTAGAATGTATATAATTTGCGACTCACACTCATTTTTTATTTTATTTTAGGCTGCTTGCAGTTAACTGCAAGGTGCTCCTTATTTGAAACTTCAAACTATAGCTTACTCTGAGACAAACAACTCCAGACCAATCTGCTGCTACCGCTGCTGCGTATGAGTGAGAAGGATATCATATTACCAGGCCAATCAGTCCATAGGTGGGCGTTTCGGGTCGCTTCAGCATGCTTGGAACCAAGGCAGTCGTAGTCTGAAAGAAGGGGTCGGCTGGAGTCTGTTCGGAAAGGACACAGGAAATGGAAACGCGCCAAAGCGTCCCGTTCCGTACCGTACTGGCACTAGTGGAAATGGGGCGTTAGTGTTCCAGCAAGTCAGTGATGCCAATCACTCAACAAATCGGATTTCGGAATGAGCAATGTCAGCTAACTTGGAGCTTCTAGAACGGCCACTACCTCAATGTCATTGTTTTTGCTCTAAAATCCATGGGAGGAGGACTGTTCAAATATTTAGCCAGGATCATGCTAGGATCTTATATTAATATTGACTTAAAGTAAGGTGTGTTTTCTCAGGAACTTGCTAAAGGGTCGTTTGTGTGTGTTGTTCTGAACTTGTGGGTGCATTTCTAATCAGTTGGGAGAAAATCTGCACTAACTTCAAACTTGTGAACCAGTTTTTATTCGAAAAAATCACTAAGATTGTGTCTTTTATAAATATTCCAAATTTGAAAGAAACCGTTCAACGAAATCATTGAAAGCAACCTAATTAATTGGACGCTGCCAATTAAGACTGCATGTAAACTACAGAGTTAAACTTTTACTAACATGCACTATTTGATTCCCGTTTTTATAGTTGTTGCTAATTGAACCGAATCATGAATTTCAACATTTTTCAACAGTCCTTTAATAAATTAAAGGACTGTTTTATATGTGTTATATACTTAATTTTTACTGAATAGGAATGTATACTGAGTTTAGTATGCGTAAGTGAGAATTGATTGAAATAAGTGTATTTGCTTTTTTTTTTTATAGAAATGTCTAAAGACCAACCGCGTCTCCTGGCTGCCTTGAAAATGGCCTCTACAGCTATTGCTAAGGTTAGATACTAAGAGATACACAGATGCAGACAGAACAAACATAGGTTAAGCACTAATACCCTGCCTTGCAGAATTATTAATTGCACTTTGAATGTTTTCACATTTTAAGAAAAAAACTTCATTGGATTTTATTTGATTGACCAACAAAAAGTATTAGATAAATTGTATTCAAATTTCTTTCCAAATGCAAATCTATAAATGTGACGTAAATTTCAATTCCCTCACCTGAGCAATGGAGCTCTCCAGCTCCAACAGGGTTAATGGGGCCCACTGGGTGGTTCTCTGACTAAAATTCCCTTTGCACTGCCTATTGTGTGCCGGTGTGAAACATTCAGAGCTTGGGAATTTGTCCTATAACCTAATCCTGCTTTAAACCTCTGCCTGACTGTACCATTAACCTATGTGCTGTGCTTCTTTGTCTTCACGAGGCTACTTGTCCACTAATCTAATTATCTCAACAAGCCTGAGTTGTTCAAAGTGTTGACCCTGCAGCAAAATATCTATTTTTAGAATGCATGTTAGGCGAATGGATCACTCTGTTTAGCTTAGCATCAGCAATACATTAAAACTCGTGTTGGATTATTAAAATGACTATCAGTCAATAACCTTATAAAAAACACTGTTTATACCACAGGCTGAATTGCCTTTTTGTACACAAACAATTGAAGAACGAAATATTACACATGCAGCAAAAACATGGAAATAGACAATCAAAGAATCTTTAAATTTTTCATCCTAAGCCAATATATATCTCTGCTAACACGCAACCTTACTAGAACAATAAATGGATCTCCATGGAATCTGTTGTTTGGGTATATAGCTAGTATGGCTGGGTGAAAATATTAATTCATCAATGCATTGCAATTATTTGTTTCTCAACTCAATATCGATTTATCAAATCCTATGAATAGATTGAGTCCAATGGTCAATAGGTGCGCTGTTGGCAACAGTCCAGTGAGAGCATTCAGCAGTTTGTATAGTTTGTTCTGCTAAATAACTCAAGAAAGGAAACATGATGGGGTCATTTTGTTCTACAACATTTGTAATACTTCACGCATTAATTAAAAATATACTCAGATACTTAGTTACTTGTGTACTTACTTATTATTGAATCGATATCAAAGCTAATAAATCAACATCGAATTGAATCGAAATCGAATAGCAGAGAATTGCAGAGAAAGTGTGGAATCTGGAATTCAAAGATTCTTTCTGTAGAGTTTTGAAACAAGTAAATTAATTCCATCGCTTGGAATACAATACGGTCACCTGATCCCCAATCAGCAGTTTGTACATATATTTTTGAATCTAAGGACAGAAAAGAAAGAAAGAGGAAAATGGCCTGTACTTGTATAGCGCTATGGATCTGAAAGTGCTTTGCACTACATTCAGTCATTCACTCATAGATGACGGCAAGCGATGTTGTAGCCACAGTAGGCAACAGGGGAAGTGTCTTGCCCAAGGACACAACCGACCAAGACAGTCTGTAACGTGTGTAGGTGCCTGCAGAAGTGCAGCCAGATAGCAAAATGATGGAGGGCTAGAATTTATCCACTCAGGACTCATTTAATAATAAAATAAGAAACTCGCCAGCTTACCACTTGTGAATATAGGCTACAGTTCGTGCACACACAGCTTAGCATAATATTCCCATGAAGAAGAAGAAAAACAACAACACACAAAAAAATTTGTGTAACACATTAGCAAAGAGGCACCACCTTGTGGCGACAGACGACACGACACCACACTCTATGTGAGATGATTGGAGTGTTGTGCGACTGCGACTGTTACAAGTCAGAGCCAGGGCTCGAACTAGCTATCTTCCGATTACAAGTCAAACCCCTTACTCCTGAGCCGCAGTTGCCCTGTAAAAATACTGGGATGGTCACCCACGTCCATGCATCCAGAGGATAACAGGAAGAAATGCAAGCAGCAATAAAGAAACGGCACTAACACTCCAATCATCTCACACATAACCTTTAGGAAAATACTAGTACACTCCAAGGACAAAATAGGTGTTTAAAAAAAATAGTGGAGTCGTATATGAAATACCCTGCAAATCCTGCGACAAAACAAACATTGGGGAAACGGGCAGAACTTTCAACACACAAAAGAATAAACATGAGGCACACAAGAACAAAAAAAGCAAAAGGTGAACAAACCAAAAGGAAATAATCCATAACTGACCTCTGTAAGAGAAATAACCATACAACGCACTAGGAAATTGGCAGAGGTATCTACTAGGAGGGTAATGGATACCATCATTGGATAAAGGAGGCCATCAAAACTAGGAAACTGCACCCAAGGACCATGAACAGAGATGTGGGAAACACCTTCACCCAAACTGGGACGCTGTATGCATAAAATACTAGTAAGACACATCACATTTATGAGGAAAAGAGCAGATTCTGTCGAACATGTAAAGGTAAATCAAAACCTTGATCTCTTGTTTCTAAAAAAACTGAAAATACTAAAAAACGTGTTACAAAAAAGACAGAATGAACATTATAGCGCTAATGAATAATGTGGGGTATTTACTGGAAACTTTGTGATAATTGAGCACTATCAAATTATGTCTAAACATCTAAATCTTTCATAGGAGGAGAGTGAATCAGATGATCATGAAGCTTTGGATATGTACCAGCAATCTTTAGGAGAACTACTGTTGGCATTAGCAGGTATTGAAATGCATTTATTCCAAAATCTTCTGAATTTTATGCAACATTCATTATTTATTACTGAGAATTGCATTAATATTGACCGTAAATTCTGGAACATCTTTGCAGGAGATGTAGGATATGTACACAATTTATATTCCCCAAATGTGTTATTCGTCTGCATTCGGAGGATGAGCTTTGTGTGCAGAGTAGAACTCCTTTGTTAGAGCTGAGATTACCTATTGGCCAAACAATGTGATGCTGCAGAAATGGGAGGTAGATTTAAAGAGACGCAACTTCAGAGGTGAGATTAATGAAGATTTGGAGTCTTTTAAGTGACAGACGTTGGAGTAACTGAAGAGACTCCAGTAACTCACTCTGTGGCCTGGCGTCCATTAGGCCTGGTTCATGAGCTCATCTGGAAGATCAGCCTAATGGAAGAGGTGGAACAGAGTCATCCAGATGTGGCTTTGAGCTGGGATGAGACCCGCTGCCAGTGCCCTGTGTGTGGTATAAAAGCCCTGCCATCTGCTTCCCATTCAGACACCATATTTCAAATGTGTGTGTTACTGAAACCTGGAGACAAACAAAAACTTATCCCACAACTCGATTGGTTAAAGGTGTTGTGGAGGTGAAACTAAAGCAACTCTTTATGTACGCATGAGTATAACATCAAATTAAATGTACTAAAAAAGGGCTCCTTGTTGTCCATAGATCAAGGAATGTCCTGTGGTTGAATCTGTCCTCAACCAGCCTCTTTCTCCACTATCAGGGAGCCTTGTTGTACAGCAGATTCCACCACAGTGATTGTTGGGAGGAAAACATTGGTTCTTTGTTCACCCAAAAGCTCTTTGCTGTTCAGCTTCCCAGTGCACCTCCCTGCCAGAAAACCCTCCTCCTCCTCTTTCTCCTGTTTCCCCATTTTCTGCAACTCTACTCTCCGGCATAGCCGACTGTGAAAACAATGGCCTAGATTAGAACAATTTCCTCTTTTTGAGCCTCCAGTCAGCATGCTAGTGAAATCCAATCTAGCAGTTTGCCTCTTCTTGAACAAAGTGTTTAGATACTAGACTCCTCTCCCATTTTAATTTCATTATTTCTCTGCTGTTCTTTTCATACAGCTGAGCCCCAGGGTCGCAAGAGAGAGCTGCTTCACAGTGAGGTGAGTGGGTGAACAAGTGGGTCTACTTAAACCACCAACAAGCTCCAAGATATTCATCACACGAACTATGTTTTTTTCCTCAAAATTAATGAAAAATAAAATAATTCAAAATGTATAACTATCATTAAACATTTGGATCCATCTCTTCTCTGATTTTAAATATTTATGTTAAAGTTGTATGACAGTTTGTTACAGCAAACCTGACAAAAAATCCATACAAGAGCTACCAAGGAAGCCTTCAGATGTAAGAACAAAAAAACACGAATTGCAGTTTAGGGTTTATGATGATGAGTTGTCCAGAAGAAAATAAATTTAGTTCAGTTTTTATTTATATTTTAATTGATAGTACCAAATTACAACAAAATGACTTTACAAGACAATTAGATCAAGTTAATATACAGTTATAAAGAAAAAAAATTCATATGCAAACAAATTTGATGGTAAAGGTGTGCAAACATTTCTGATTGACACTGAAAAACAGAAAAGTCCAACAAATAAATTAGGGATATTCAAGAATAAAACAACAACTAGCTCCTCGGGAAGAAATGGTTTTTGGTTCTGTAATTTTTTTTTTACAAAATGAAACGGAGGGAAATACTGATGCTAACAATAATCCCTTTCAAATAAATGCACAGTAGCCACTTTTTAATGTATATTTTACTTTTTTTAGTTTATCAGAGTTGTTTGTACTACAAATAAGGAAGCCATAACTTTCTGTTTCCCTGAGGTTTAAATAAAACATCCACAGAGGTCAGTATCTTTCACCCACGGGCCATCAGGCTAGATGAACCAAATTATTTAGGGAAATTGTTCTTTTTGATTAATGACCCCATTTTAGATCTGATGAATCTGTCCTAAGTAAATTAATATGTACCGCAGGAATTTTAGGTCGCTTTTATTCTACCTTTACTTACGAAACCTTCACTTAATCAAGATGACTTTAAAAAAATGACAGACCCACAGGTGAAACTCAAAAAATTAGAATATTGTGCAAAAGTTTATTTATTTCAGTAATTTGACTTAAAAGGTGAACCTCATATGTACTCATTACATGAAAAGTGAAATATTTCAACCCTTTATGTTACCATTTTGATGATTATGGCTTACGCTTCATTCACACCGGGTGCGATATGGATGCCGCACAGACTGCAATTTACACCTTCTGTGGTTTGTGTTCTGAACGTCTCAAAATTTGCTCTAGTCAGAGCACTAAATATCGGTGGTTCACACGATAACAACTGCATACATAGAGAAGATGATCATCAAAAGCCACATTCGCCTACTAACTTTTGTAGAACACCATTTATTAGCTTGAGTTGTTCTACAGTGGGTAAGTACACTCCGTTGTTTTTTTTTGTTTGTTTCTTTCAAATATACAGATAGTGTTAACTTTATCAAAGGAGCTAAGTGAAGCGCTTCAATTTTCCATTCCCACTGAATATGTTTCTTTCTTTAACTTCATGAAAATCTGCATGCAGCATCTGGAAAAAAAGAGTTTACGCGGAAAGTTAACTGAGCGCCTCATCCCCACTGCACCCGCACCGCTGCTAGTGTGATTGCTCTAAATGGACTAAATGCTTTTTTTGTCCGTGTGGCAGCTATACGGAAACCGCACCACATCCGGTGTGAGCTAGGTGAAACAGCTTATTAAAATTCAAAATCTCAGAGAATCAGAATATTTTGAAAAGGTTCAATATTTTTACCTAGTTGTCACACCCATAATCGGCTACTAAATCTAGAACAGCTGCAAAGGGTTCCTGAGCCTTTAAATGGTTTCTCGGTCTAGTTCTAGTAAGATTCACAATCATGGGGAACACTACTGACCTGATATTTGTGGGGGAAAAAACCATCACTTACACCTAAGGAGCGAAAGCCTCAAAAGGTAATTGCAAAAGAAGCTGGATGTTCCCAAAGTGCTGTATCAGAGCATATTAACAGAAAGTTATGTGTAAGGGAAAAGTGTAGAAGAAAAAGGTACACAAACGGTATGGATGACCACAGTCTGGAGACGATTGTCAGGAAAAGGCCATTCAAAAGTGTCAGGAACCTTGACAAAGAGTGGACTGAGGCTGGAGTTAGTGCATTAAGAGCCACCACAGATGAATCTTGGAGATGGGCATTAAATGTTGAATTCCCCTTGTCAAGCCGCTCCTTATAAACTCAGCTCAGTGGTCCAAAGTCCTATTTTCTGATGAGAGGCACACAATCAAAGATGCTTGAAGTCTGTGAAGTTTCCACAGTCTGTGTTGATTTGGGGAGCCATGTTATCTGCTAGTGTTGGTCGACCGTGCTTTATGAAGTTTATTGCTTTAAAGTGTTCTTGTGTTTCTTGAAAGGTGCTTATAATTCAGTCCAGTTTATTTATGTAGCGCCAGTTCACAACGAATGTCATCTTTAGGTACTTTACAAGAAAAAGTCACTTCAATACAATTATAAAAACATTCCAGTCAGTTAAAACTTTTCTATGTGAGGATCCCAGCAGATTGTGTTGAGCCATTGACGTGAGGTAAATAACATTTATTATTATTGGAGCAGTTTGCTTTCAAGTGTGTCACATGGGCTTACAGTTTTTTTCATCATCGAGTCTCCTGCGACTCATCAGCTGGCCAGCGTATTGTGTAGGCACAACCTTGCAAGTGAATATCAATCAGTCTGTCAGTGAAAATGCGCCATTGTTGTTGACAGTTTTCTAAATTAAAATCAGGCAAATATTGTGTCACATGAAAAAGTGTAGGGATAATTCAGTTTTAGCTCCTTTTCTGTCAGCTAACACATTCACATGCACTTAATGACGTTTATTGAAGAGAGTTAAGAAGGCCCATCTGTCATCAGATTTACCGTGTCGACGCAAGTTTATGGGCTACAGCTGCCTGTGCCTTTTAAAGGTGCAGATGCTGAAAGGAAGGGCAAGGGGGGCTGTTAGTAGTTTTATTGTGTTTTAAGACTTCACGTGACTGACAAACCAAGCTATGAAAATAATGAAAGATCTCTGAGATATTTCTGCAGCAGTTTAACACCACAGCACCATCTATAATTCTCATATGGTATCGGGAACCACCAGCTACCATCCTCAATCTGACTGCCCAGCCAAAATTGGTAATTAGGCATGAATGACCTTTATCAGACATGTAATCAGCAACCCCAGTTCCACTCTGAAGTCTGACGTCTCAGGCTTCTATAGAAGATCCAGAGTGTGCAGAATCTGAGTTTCCAAAAATGTTTTTGGTTGTGACATCGTTGAGTTATTTGTAGATTCCTGGTTATAAAACAAATCACATTTTATATACATTTAAATCATAAAATGAGGAAAATAAAAAAATTCCTAGAGTTGAATAAAAAAAAATTACCTTTCGTTATTAATAATACTATTAATCTAAAAGAAACCCAGATTAGAACAAAAAGATATTTGGAAATCTTAACTCTTAAAATGTCTGTCTAGGTTTGCTGTTGATGCTCTTTAAGTGTTTTTTTTTTTTTGTCCATTATTTACCCAGCAGCTGAACCAACAAAACACAACATATTTCACCAACAAATCCCAAGAGGGAGGGCAGGGCGCTCAGTGCGCCTCATGGACCTCCCTGTTTGAAGTTTTATGGGTGCTTGCCTTAAGTAAATTCAGATGCGGTTGTAATAATCTAATGCTGCATCGGGAGGCGGGTTTCGGGGTGGGGGGCTAAATTGAAAGCACGTGTGTGTGTGTTAGAACCCCAAACAGCCGACACATGCCTCCTCTGTTTGTCTTCATAACTACTTTGGAAAATACTTTTTTTGGAGTTCCTTATTTTGGCTTCTCATAGCTATTATTATCTTGGTGTCTTGCGGAGTCTTACTCTGCTCACACATGAATGTTTGTTTCCCACATTTGTTGTCCTTGCTGATTCGAGAGATCCTGATTAAAGTCCTGTGGTGAGATAAGATCAGAGCAGAAGCAGGATCCTTAGAAGCAGTGGTCAAAAATGATTACATCTAATGACTCTTAAACGAACGTTATGGAGCTCTTAGACGTTTGCAGTTTGCTAATCCAAGGTCAGATGGGACAGACGGGTCTTTTGTAGAGCTGAGGACTGATAGTAACCTGATAACAGTAGCTACTAGTTACAATATGGTCAAGGATTGAAATATAAAAGAAAACGTGAAACCCTTAGAGACAGAATGGCATATGCAAATTGAAGTTGTTTTTTTCTCTTACCATATCAGAAATGAAATGATACATAAATATAGGACACCTCCGTCTAATTTAATCTCTATATAAGCCCACCTGTTCTGTGAAGGGCTCTGATGTTGTTGTTTTTTAGGGAACAGTACTAAACAAACAGCTATTTTATAAAGAAGAATGAGTAAAACTGTTACTCTCTACATAACTGGGTAAAGCCATTGGATACATACTGTACCCTAAATGACTTGCAGCTGTAATTTTGGCAAAAAGTGGTTCCAAAAAGTTTTGAATTATCGGGGATGAATAAAGACATATCTTTGTAAAAATTTGGCACACTATGTCATTTTCCTTTTACTTCACAATTATGCACTACTTTTTGTTGCTTTATCACATATGACCCGAATAAAATACATTGAGGCTGATTGATTTTTATGTAATAAGTGGTAAATGTCAGGGATGTCCCAATCAGTTTTAATATTAGTTTTTTTTGCCTAAGAGTCAGTTGATTTTGAGCATCTTGTGATACCGAGTCCCGATCTAATACTTCTATAGTTGATACATCAAAAAAAAAGAATAAAGAGGAAAGAAACAGATCTATGATCTTTTTTTCTATTCACCTTATTTTAACATAACAATTCTGCTAATAAACAGATCACTTCTGTGTGGTAGACTGAACAGTCAAGTAGCCTAATAAATAACAAATTATTCACTTTTGGACTTTAGTGCAACAGCAAATATAAAAACGTGTAATATAAAACCAAATAGCCACTCAACTTAAATACATGTAATTATGAGACTGTATATACATATCAGGGGTCGCATTAAGTAAAGACATTTTTACATGTGTGGCCGTGCCAGAATACGGCCAGAGAAAATGCTAATTTCTTCTGTTCAGATGGCACGTATTTGACCCGTACTGCAATCCAGTGTTTCACTACACCTAAACAGCAGGTGGCGGTATACAAATAAGTCTGTAGCTGTCCAACAAACAAGAGAGTGAGAAGTACCAACGTCATAAAATGAGCGACAGCCTAGAATGTAAACAAACTGGTCAACTGGTCAGCTGCTACCTGAAGCCATCTACAGGGTGAGTGTTGTAGTAAACCCACCGTTTTGTAATCTGCTGTGTTGCTGTGGGATGCTTGAATCGCGTTGTTTTGGTATTTTTATGGTCGCGAGGTGATTCTGTTATTTCGGCCGGCGGTGTCGTCATTTCCGCGTGGAGCACGTCTATTGTCTTGAGTACGGCCACAGTATGGGTTCTGTTCACATGATCCGTGGCCGCTCGCACCTGGACTCTGATACCCTGGCACGGTCCAGTCTGTGTTCACATGGTACGAAATAAGTGGATTTCGACCAAATACGGTATCCGAGTACGGACTCCCGTACCATGTGAAAACGCCCTAAGTTCAATAAGAGTTTTGTAATTCGTTTTTTTTTTTTTTTAGAACGGTGACAGAAAAATCTGAAGGCTACAGATTCATATTCACACTGACCACTAATTGAAAATGCACAGATACTTTCATGTTCACGCACAAATTCTACGTAAATAAAAAAACAAAAGATTCCCGGACACTGATCAAGGCATGTTGCTGACCAGGAGCTGACTTCACGGTGAAAAGTTTCTGAGACTTCGGAGTGCGATTGTAGCCTTTTCAGCTGGTTAGATGTATTAAAATGTTTGCCAAACACCAGTGCCTACTGCAGCTTTCCTCCTGCTCGCTTATTTGTTGCTGAAACATAGTTTATGGATCGGTAAACTGTTCATTCAGAGTGTTTTAGACTTCTGATCGGTAGACACTCGCGCCCCCCAGAATAAAAAAAAATTGACGGGTAAAATGCATTATGACTGGATTTTTCACATCTCAGACTGAAATAACATCAGCAAAACTAATCCTCTCTGTATAGAGAGAAAATGCAGTTAGCACACCCTTGTTGTCTATGCCCATAAGTTATTAATGGGAAGTTTTTATGTTTCTTGTCAGATAAAAAGCCTCATGACCAGAGCGGAATACCTCAAGAAGCATATCAAGGTAAAATACACTGGTTGTGGTATTAAACCGTTATTTTGACTTCTTTTTAAACAGTATTAAACTGATACATGAAATTTTGAAGGTGCACTTAAATTCAGCAGCTTGTCGTTTATGTTCATTTTTCAGATGCAAGAGACTGAGAGGGATGTGTCCCTGGATCGAGAATCTCTCGCAGAATCCGACAGAAGCTGTGAGTTTCCCCTCTGCGCTGAGTAAACCATTTTATTAAACCAACAGTGTTGTACTCGAATGTTTGCAGTTATGCTGATAAGTAAAAACATAGAGGGCTGACAGAGGAATGTGGCTGGTGGATGAGGGAGCGTTTGATGCCGCAAACTGAAATAAAATGTCCTTTCATTGAAGGCTTTTCCACTAGTTAAATATGAGCCATGATCTTGCTGTGCTGCTTGCCACCCTGCAAGGCATTCGGGCTCTTGGATTTGGCTTTTGAACAGCTCTGTGCAGCTCGGCAGTCCTGTGTTTTAAAAGTGAAATCCAGTGCAAAGAAAGAGTTGCTCTTACAACACAAACCAATGGAAAAATAACAGCTTGCAAAAGATTTTTATTTATGTTAAATACTCAGTGATCATATGTCTTAACATATATTTATATGCAGCTGGACCACATTTTACCATTACTTAGTTTTAATATACCTGGATCTCCCTAGAGGTGACACACATAGACAAAGTCCTAATTCAGAGTATTTTCTAGGCTGAACTCCAAAATTGCCAGCGGATACCTAAAGGCCAGACAATATCCTGTTCTCAGGAATAAATTCCTGAGGAATTATGAATAAAAAAAAGGAATGGGGGATGGGCACTAAGAAGTCAGGAGGCTGTTCTAGCTTTATGAAGAACGTGGCTTCATACCCTACCGCTGTTGTTTTAATGATTCCAAACTACCGTCAGGCTTACCAGCTGGCATGGATCTAACAGCGGCTGCTTTAGAGTGAGTCGCAGCGACGCCCATGCCTGTCTGGTGATCTGAGACTACACCAGAATATGCAGCAAAATGCTGAGAATCATCACACTGTAACCCTGAGATAGTTTACCTTACAGACAGAGCTTCAGGCAGTGTTTTTGTAAGCCATATCCAACCTCCTTTTAAGCACATAAGACCCTCACAGACCTTTAAACTGAAGTCACATGGGAAGTAATTAAAAGAAGGGGCAAATGCCCTAAGTTCCACACTCAAGCATTTCCATATCTTCTGAGTGAATAACAAGCAGTAACGGAGATCCATTCTTGGTGAGCAGCAGTAATTTTTGTTTTCCACATTAAAACAAAGCTTTTCTGGATGATTATTTATATTACTATGAGTAGGGTTGGGCATCATTTGAATTTGGACGATTCTGATTCCAGTTCCGATTCCTTGTTTCGAAATTGGTTCCGAACGATTCTCGATTACGATTCTTTGAAGGGACAGGGTCAGTTCATTGTTTGTCTTTTTGCATATTTAAATGACTGAGCTAACCATAGGTAGCCTTACTTGATGAAATAGTCTGTACTATAGAACTGGAAGATGGATTGTAATTCTATTAACTTCTTACTTGGCTGTGAATTCTCACAGGGCTGTTAGCTATGGACTGGGAGATAAATCTTACACACTTATTTTCACAGGGGTAAGATTTTCACAAGAGATCTTAGATTTTTCAAAATCTCATGAAAACCGATTTCCAGACATCCTAAATGTCCGATGCTACAGAAACTTAAACAAAGCAGCATATGCTCCCACTGATGGGTAAAGCTGGTGCATGGAGGAGGCGGAGCACATTGCAGAGTATTGTCAACTGCTTGGCTAACGTTAGCTTAGCACTCTCAGGCCATTTGTCTTTAAAAAAAAATACATGAGCTACATGTAGCTAAAAATCATGAATGCTATTAGTAAAATCTGATATGAGCTGAACATTGTTTTGCAAAGAGCATGGAAGGGTCACATATGATGGGACATGTAAACTGTAAGAATTGGTGACCTCTGAGCCACTGTCATTCGGTCACCTTTATAATCAAAAAGTCAATTTTACAACGTATTACCTGAAAAAAGTTTCCACACTCTCAAAAATGTTTTTAATAAGTGATTGATTAGTCACATAATATAATAGGAACGTCTACTATCACAATTGGTGACTTATGGATGTATTAACAAAACAGCGCCACTCAGAGTCATAGAATAGGATGGTCGAAGTAAATGGTATTACACCGGCACAGCGCGTTAAACACAGAGTCAGTTATTTCTTACAGTTATAGCACTGAGCCAGGTTGTTGGCCACACACTTTCCATGATTGTGCAACAACACTAACACTTCTGGCGGATTCTTCTTTGTTGGTATTCCACATGTTCTTCTGGTCAGCGGACTTGGAATCAAAACTAAGAATCGGAATTTTTAAAAATGGAAGGATTTCAGGATAATTGAAAAGTTAGTCCTGGTTCCAATCGATGCTCGAATCTCAATGCCCAAACCTAACTATGAGGAATGATGCTGATATTTTTAATAATACAGCTATTATTGAAATATAGGGCTGGACGATGTGACTTAAAATCAATATCACGGTATATTGAGCAGTTGACCTACTCAGTGTCCAGTAGCGGTCTAATTTACATAATGTGCTTGAAAATGTGATGGCTTTTTGCCAATGAACGGCTTCAAACAGCCTTTTAATTCAGGGTTTGATTACAATTCATTTCTGTGTTTCTTAGACCACTTCTCTGAGTCCAGTTTAGACTCAGAAGTGATCACACAGACCAGAAGACAAAGTGACGGGGACTGTAAGTGAAATCAGTGATTTTAGTGTGCAGTTGTTTATTTTAGACAGAAAATATTTGCATTTACATCAGAGCACAGGTAGAATCAGTCAGCAGCAGTTTCAAGCGATTAATTAACATTCTGGACTTAGCATGGTTAATATCTGTTCCGGCTGAGCAGGATCTGGGCTGGCTGAGCAGCCGCATGCTGGTCTAGAAATGCTCTGGTTCGGCTGCAGCTTCATTGCTGAGTTATAATAATATGTGCTCAACGTTAGAGTATTAAGTAAGTGAAGTATCCACTAACACCATAAAGAGTCACTATATTTGTTACTAGTTGCTTTCTTTGAAAAACAGTCGCTGGAGGAGACTTAACACTTGCTAAATACAGTGACACAGTTGCTGCGCTGGAGCGCTTTTCCCTTCTGGAAGTCGCATGACTGTACCTAGTCATGTGACTCAAGGCAGCACTCTTTTCTTAAGTAGGCAGGCGCACTGCTAAACTAAAAGACATTTTTTCATTTTTTTTTTTTTTTTAATACTGAATTTACAGACACAGGCAAAATTACTTCGGTAACATTCATAGATTTTGGTATGGGTACATTTTTGGTATACAGCCCAGCCCTAGTGAAATAACTATCTCTGAGCATTCACAAATTTAAACATCCTGGCTCTTGGCTGATTCTGTCAATTCAGTTCAAAAAGTGAAACTATTGTATGGATTAATCAAACCTAATCAGAGAAAAGACTGATGTGGAGGGTGTCAGACATTCACTGACAACCTCAACAAGGACAGTAAGAAAGAAGCAATTTCTTCAGAGTGATGTAAGAAAGCATATTAATGGTAAGTTTAGCAGCAGGAAAAACATTTTGCCAAACAATTTGTGCGTAAGCCGCAGGGCTAACATCAACCTTAAGATAATTGTGAAGCAAAGCTCATTAGTAAAGCTCATTAAGGAGTTCGGGGAAATTTACAAGGTGAGGACTATCACCAAACGTACAAACACTTTGTTTAATGGTCATGATATCAATAAGTAAGTTTAGAGACACATTTAGATGGAGCTTTTGGTAGTAATCGGACTAATGGCTTTGCCAGAGTTGAGCGTCATGTGCCAGTTGTCAACAGTTTGCAACCTGTTCATTAATCACCTCAGCAGTGTCACAGGCTGTTGACCTCCTTATTATGGAATAGAATAGAATACAACTTTATTTTTCAGAACTGTTTAGCAATAATATAGATATATTACAGAATATAGTGTTGTTGAATTAAATAATTATCATAAGTAATTCAATGCATGTTCAAGCAGAGACAAAATGGAGCCAATTTCCAGTTTAACATTTATTTTGAACAGATTAACAAATTGCAGTTTTACAGAGGAATTTTGCCCCCGTCAGTTCCTCTGTGGTCCAGACTTAAAGAAATCTGAACAATTAACTGATCTTTATTTCACAGCTTTATAGACAAGTGGGCCTCTAGGCGCTTATAATCTCTCCAATCTTACTCCAATCAGATCACTTCCAAACAGTCTCTTAGCCATGATTTGCTGTCAGAGAATTATGCAGTCCGAAGATGGGTGTCTCTGTTCTGGGTCAAAGGTTCATTATAAAAATTTATGGTTAAATGGCTATCTGCTTCTCTAAAACTTTTCTCCCAGTTTCTTATCTAAACATCCTGCTTTTACAGCTTTGCAATTTAAACTCACCCCAGAGTTTTATGACTTAAAAGCTTTCCTGCATAAACAATGCTTGACAAAACATTTCTTTACTATCATGCAAGCTAATTAAAACAGACTTTTACTTTCTGAATGATAAAAGTTTACAGAATTACCACAATAGATATAGTTATATATATGTTACAAATGTGAAAAGTATGAAGGTACATTATGAATATACTGTACGTGTAAACAGGCTATAACTTCAATGAATGTACAGGCTATGATTAGGTTATACAGGTTACAACTGTGTTCAAGCCATGTACAGACTAGGAATAGCTTATGCATATGGTTTTAAATATGAAGGCTATAAAAGACTATAAATATACAATATGCAAGTATTACTAAACACCTGTACAACTATAATTATTGTATAGTACAGTATGGTTGTCTATACAGTATTTACAGTAGTGAAGTTGAGATCAGTAAAATCTATATGGATAAATTATACAGTAGTGAAGTGCAAATGGTAGTAAGTGGTAATTCGGTCCATGGTGTTATTGTGTGTATGAGGGTACACCCGGCATTTTGTTTTTGTCCATTGTGTGCGTGTTCAGTTATGGGTGGTTGTGAGTGCGTGTGTGTTCAGTCCATGAGTTTTAATGTGGTTCAGATGTCAGGAGGCAGAGTACAGGAGTCTGACAGCTGTAGCGAAGAAGATGTTCTGGCACCTGGTGGTCTCAGTCCGGAGGCTCCTGTAACGCCTCTCAGAGGGCAGGAAGGTGAAGAGTCTGTGTGTTGGATGACTGCGGTCTGATTGGGGAATGATTTTCCCAGCCCTTTTCAGACTTCTCTTCCTGTAGATGTCCTCTATGGCAGAAAGCGGTGCTCCGGTGATGCAATGGGCGGCTTTCACCACCCTCTGCAACGCCTTCCGGCCCAAGGCAGGGCAGCTCCCCTACCAGACTGTTATAGTTGGTCAGGATGCTCTCAATCAAGCAGTAAAAGTTCACCAGGATGTTTGAGGACAGATGGTTCTTCCTCAGAACCCTCAGGAATAAGAGGGGCTGGTGGGAGCCTTCTTGACCAGCTTGGAGCAGCTGGTCGTCCAGGTGAGATCCTCGGAGGTGTGGACTCCCAGGAACTTGAAGTTGTTCAGATGCTCCACAGCTGTTCCGTTGATGTGGACGGGTCCATGTGGGTCAGCATTCCTCCTGAAGTCCACAATAAGTTCCCTAGTCTTCTCGTTCAGCAGCAGGTTGTTGGTGTCACACCAATCAGCCGAACGATCCACCTCTTCCCTGTAGGCGGTCTTGTCGCTGTCTTTGATGAAGCCAATCACAGTGGTATCTTCTGCAAATTTAGTGTAACTAAACCCCAAAACAACTTATTTTTGCTTATAAACTGGAAAAATGGCTATTTATCAATGCAATCTTTCAGTTTCAGGGCATCTTTTGACATTTTTGTGTAAATTTGTTCAATTCTATGTTTTTTGGTCTAAAACGTCTTAGTGCTGCCTTTAATGGTAATCGTGGGGTATTGGATTTGAATTTTGCTATTGGCTGACAGAGGTTCATCTTATCCATTGTCTACGTCATAGGCACAGTCTCACAGAGACGCCCTCCCTCTCTCAGGGCGTTTTCACATGGTACGGGAGTCCATACTCGGATACCGTATTTGGTCACAATCCACTTATTTCGTACCATGTGAACACAGACTGGACCGTGCCAGGATACGGCTAGAGAGACCTGCCTTGGAGGTAGTATCCGAGTCCAGGTACGAGCGGCCACGGATCATGTGAACACAACCCGTACTCTGACCGTACTCAAAACAATAGACGCGCTCCACGCGGAAATGACGACACCGCCGGCTGAAATTACAGAATCACCTCGCGACCATAAAAATACCAAAACAACATGATTTAAGCATCCCACAGCAACACAGCAGATAACAAAACGGCGGGTTTCCGACAACACTCACCCTGTAGATGGCTTCAGGTAGCAGCTAACCAGTAGACCAGTTTGTTTACATTCTAGGCTGTCGCTCGTTTTATGACGTCGGTACTTGTCACTCCCTTGTTTGTTGGATAACTACAGACTTATTTGTATACCGCCACCTGCTGTTTAGGTGTAGTAAAACACTGGCTTGAAGTACGGGTCAAATACGTGCCATCTGAACAGAAGAAATTTGCGTTTTCTCTGGCCTTATTCTGGCACGGCCACACATGTGAAAACTGCCTGAGACACACTCGCCCCGCCACGTGACGAGTCGAGCTTATCTTGTGTGATACAGTCTGTGGTGCTACGTGCACACAGAGTAGCATACTCAGAGAAAAAGAGGAAACTGAAATCCATATATCGCACTTTGGAAGACCACAACATTGAAGTCGTCTAAAGCCATAAATTATAACCTATGTGAAAATGGAAACAAAAGCTGAGGTAGTTCCCTCTTAAGCTACTTAACATCAAAGCTAGCACTAGGCTCTCTGTGCTTGTTTGCTATACATGCTGCCGACTTCAGGTAGCGCTGACTTAGAGCCCTGAGCCAACAGCTCAAACTGATACGCCGCTGCATTCCATAGAGACTCTCTTAACCTGTGATGGATGGCGGAGAAGAGACGTCATTTCTCCCTTTACCGTAGGTAAATAGAGGCTTTACGGAGTTCGGCGGCCGCATGCCATAGTTCAGCCGTGACTATCTTCCAGTCCACATCCCCGCATCCCCCCTTCGTGCTCATCCTCCACACTTGGCCATGCGCCTCAATCTCTCCTGGTCCTGCCCACTTTGGTAGAGTTTTTCAAATGTTGCCTGGGGGTCGGATGATGCTTTTTCATGGGATTTAGTTACACCTTAATGAAGGTGTTGGAACCATCAACAGGTCTGCTGTCATGGGTGAGGAGGGTATAGAAAAAGGGACTCATCAAACAGCCTTGTGGTACACGGGTGTTCATTGTGATGGTAGAAGAGCAGTGGAACTGCAGCGGGACATGTTACGGCCAGCTGGTGAGCAATTCCCTCACTGCGACTGGTTACCGGAATACATGTGAGAAATTCAGACAAAACAGAAATTCATGCAAACGAAGTTCTGAACAAATATGGCATACTTTACCTTACCTCACACTGTATTTAAAAATCATTTTTTCGTTGGTCTTTTGTAGTATTCTGATTGTCTAAAATGGTTATGGTTTTTCTTAGCTGTAAACAATAATCATCAAAGTCAAATGAAACAAATGCTCAGAAGACATCACTCTTTAATGAATCTATGTGATCGATGAGTTAGGCTTTTTACTCAAAACTAATTAAATCAAATAATTTTAATGAAATTAGGTTTATATGATACAATATATAACAGATGCGGTTGCTATTACACCAGTAAATTACTTAAAATGTGGTGGGAAATGTTTTTATTTGAGGCGGGTGGTAATGATAAATAATATCAGCCTTCTTTTCCTTTTCAGCGTGCAGCTTGCAGTGAGCAGAGCAGCTGCCATAAAATCAGGAATGGACTGTCCATCAGTGTTCGGGTTGGACACAGAGCCCTCACCACACCAGGGCTCTGTGGGGACCAAAGTACACCACATCCTAACCAACTGAGTACACTATCTGGGTGGGATGTGACAGTTGCCAGCAAAAGGTGGATGACGTTTTGGCCCTTGCTTTAAAGTTCCTCCACCAGATGAATTGGCAGGTAAAGGACTTGGTTTAAATTTTTGGGGGGTTTTTAGTAAGGGAAAAGGGAGTTCTACTAAAGTCATGAAGGTAGCTCTTGAATTTTGGATTTGCACACTGGCGAATGTGAAAGTTGCCTGCCCTTTACTGCGTATTGTTAGAGAGCTGAGCCTCAATCCCCTCCTCCAGACACACCATTGATATGTAAATGCTGGACAGCTTGTCTGACAATGCCAACACTGTCATGCTAAATGAGATAAAATAAGACTGCTGCATTTAGCAGACAACATCTACAGCTCTGTTCAGCATGCTTCGGAGCTGCAATAAACGCAAACACAATCAAACATGAAGTGTAATGTTTAATCACTGGTGTTTAGAAATTTACTTTTATATCTATTCGTTTTGTGGAAGCCTTTCTCCATTGCCTTCTCTGTGGGTCAACCACAGACTATCATGCTCTCCTCATCTCATCAGAGGTGTGGCTTCTGCCCTATTTGCACTGGTCTTGCATTTAGGTTTGGATAGGAATCTGTATTTGAACTCCTTACAAAAACTCCTCAAGGCTTCTGTTAAGATCCATCGAGTTGAAGAGATATGCTGAGAGTTATTTTATACATCAGGTCTCACTGTAAAAACATGTTAAAGGGAAGTTTTTTTTTTTGTTAATGGCAATTTCCGCTCTGCTGTACTGTTTCCTTTTTTAAATACCAACACTGTTGTTTTATTGTATATTTATTGAAAGACAAAATGGAAATAAAGATGCAAATCATAAATAAAACGTAGTCTTCCGAGTCTGCTTTTTTTCTGCCGAATTGTCAACAAGACATGGTAAACAGTTACATTTTTAAATGTTGGCATGGACTTGATTGCTCTGCAACACTGTTGGTATTATATAGGATTTGGGATTACGCTTTGCATTCTGGGACGTGGTGGAAACTTTGGTAGCGGAACGAGTGTAAACAAAACCATAGATTCACTTTAGAAACACACAGTACTTCATACAGAAGAAGCAGATGTGGGATGAAGAAGGTAATATAGAAAATGTTAAAATCCCAAAAGGGATGTGGAATATACACGGATACCCTAAAAATGGAAGCTAGGGAGAAGTATTGACATGTTGAATGTTCTTGTCTTCATCAGGTTATTTTTGCACATGCGTACGACACTGGAGGGCAAAAAGCTTCCAAACCGATATGCAAAGCTGTGCGGTTGTGGTTGAACAATTAGACAAACAAAAAAACACCTAAACCATCTTTGTGTAGATAATTGAAAAAGTCACATCAGAAAGCTAACTGTATGTAGCGCAAAGTTTCCAGACTGTTAATGACCGTTTTCATACAAGCTAAGGAGGAACCTCCCCAGATATGACCGCTGCCAAATCAGAATGGAGATATCTACAATTATATGATCAATATCCCTTGACTTTACACAGCAAAAGCAAAAAAGGTATACAAGCATTAGGACAATACCCAGCTCTCAACTCTTCAAACACCTTTTTTATACCGATCAATCTTCAACACTGCGATTTGATGAGTCACAACAACCAATTTACCATTCATCCAGCTTAACTCCTGACAGGCCACTATTTATAACTTCACCAACTTTCATGGCGAACCGACAGCTTACACTGTGCAGGCTACGTTAGCTCTCTGTGTAGAGAACAGCTAGCTAATGACATCACCATCAGGCTGAGCACAGCACCATGGCTTTTACTATAAACAGGCGCCCATAAATAAAACAATAAACGTACAGCCAACATGTAATTGGGCAGCCGTTTGTACAACCAGTAACATGGAAGAAAGCTGAGACGGCTAAGAGCTAGCCCACAGAGTTAGCTGCCAGACAGTTTCAAGCAGCTGACAAGCTACGGGTAGAAACTCCTCGGATATGACCATCACCAGTTCAGTTTACAGATATCTACATTATTTGATCACCATGCCTCAACTTAACACAGCATAGGCAAACAATGCATGTATATATATATATATATATATATATATATATATATCAACATACCTCCAGTGTGGGAGATGAGCAGATTCGTTCATGAGACTGGATCCCTGGATGGATAGATCACCAACTCTAACTCAGCCATAAACGGCAGCGTATTTTGTCAGCTGGAAACCTATTAAATAATATTACAGTCCTTTTTTCTTCTATTTCTGCAGCCTAACAGTATTGCACATGTTAACCATGCTGATAGAGTTTTATTTAACCGCCATGTAGCGCTGATCTGTTGACAACTGTCAGTTAACAACAATGGTAGGCAGTGGGGGCGATCAGCCTTTCTGCCATCCGGAAAGAAGATGGGGGGCAGGGGGCTTGGGTGCGTGACGTCTCGTTTCAACGTGTCTATATGGTCAAAATCGGCCTTATAAATGATTTGGATCCATATGAAACACCTAATAAAGACTGGAGCCCAGACAACCAGTTATTGCTGCAGTTGTGCATCACCGACATTTTCGGCTGCCTTGTTTGTGGTGTGAGCGCTTACACATCAGAACAATTCTGAAGCTGGTCAAAATCGGCCTAATAAATTATTTGGATCCATATGAAACACCTAATAAAGACTGGAGCCCAGACAACCAGTTATTGCTGCAGTTGTGCATCACCGACATTTCCGGCTGCCTTGTTTGTGGTGTGAGCGCTTACACATCAGAACAATTCTGAAGCTATTCATGTTGGAGTCTCATGTGCTATTTTTAAACGGATGTGTTCGGGAGTGTTGTTGATTAGAAGAAAGATGCAACTATTTGGCTATGAATATTTATGAAGGATTTCCAATGAAAATCATTAAGATGAATAATTTATGGAAAATTATTATATATGGGGCATCCCCTGACAAGTCAGGAACTATATTAATACCCCAATATTTCAGTCTCTGTTATAGTTTAACACCTTAACGCCTGGTTCAGGCTAAGGTGAAAAAATAGTTATAGTGAGCTCTAGACGTTCATTGAACAGCACCTTACCACCTGTGTGTGTAGAATAAAATGACAAACGACTTTCCAAAATACAATAATTTATTTACAAAAGAAGAAAAAACGTTTTTATCAGGCAAGCTAGTAACACACACTACTGATTAAAAGGAATGAGTAACTACCAAAAATAAAAGAACACAATGAATTAATAAATATCCAATAAAAGTAATTGAAATTTTGTTTAAGAATTGTATGGATGAGAAGTTATTAACCTTTGGAGAATTACTTTTATTTATAGATTGATCACACCAGTAAACAATCCAATTCCAGTATTTTGATGCATTAAGGCGATTTCAAATACGGCTGACAAGATTAGTTTCCTTTGTTTAAACAATGTACTTTAAACCAATCTCTATTTTAAACACAGTCAATAGCAGTCTGTTTCTGAAATGCAGGCCGACAACAAACCACATGTTGTTCTTTTAGCCATTAGCTTGCCTCTAACCCACGTAGTGTTGTTTAGGGACACTCTAATATATTTATGAAACATTAAACACAGAAAAGAAAACTCCTGTCGGATTGAGTAACTCATCTTTACAAGATTTAGGCCGACTTTTGGTCGGAAACTCTTTGGAAACACTGGTTAAACCTTCAGGCCCAATGGGCAGTTTTACTCACACAAATAACAGATTAAATCTTATACGCAATAACGAATCACAGTGAAAAACACAACCATTAAATCTCATTTATCTTGTACTAATCTTGCCTCTGCCCAGACATACCTTATTGAATGATTAAAGTTCTCCAGGCTTTTCCTTAGTTGACGGGGGGGCTCAAAAGGCATCAGCCAGTAGGCTAACAAAAGATTATTAAATTAGTTAGCAGGCTAGTAGCACCCGGAGCTTCTGACTGGGAAGTCGGTTTCCTCATTTCTGGCTCAGCTACGTAGTGATCGGCTTCAGCACTCACTGAAACAGTACCTTTGGAGTTCTCCAGCACGGCATTCACCTCTTATCGGCTCCATCA
Organism: Apricaphanius iberus; assembly: GCA_028564705.1. Taxonomy (NCBI): domain Eukaryota; kingdom Metazoa; phylum Chordata; class Actinopteri; order Cyprinodontiformes; family Aphaniidae; genus Apricaphanius; species Apricaphanius iberus. Next base: position 1,854,620 of record JAPXFQ010000473.1, on the reverse strand, counting down.
CAGTATGAATGCGGCTTTGGCTGGTTCGGGTTCCCCTTCTGCATGCGGGGGGTGGCTTACCTTCTCTCACGGCAGTCTGTAATACAGAAAGCCTCTGTGTAGGCTTTGAGACAGAACAGTGGTATTTGTTTCATCGGTATTTGCGATTCACCTGATATCAGCATTCTGTGTTCCTTGGGGTGAGTTTCTCTCCACAAAACTCATGTGTTTCTTCGTTTGCGAAGGAAGGGTCGTCTCCACTTTGAGAAAGCCTCGGCCCGAGGCTATCTGGGAAAGGGTATATCCCGGCCGGAAGGCTCCTCATATATGCTGCATTTCATTTGTCTCGGATACTCGGGCGTCTGAGTTGCTGTAAACGAGAACGTGACGTCATCCACGACTTAAGGTGTTCCAGTTTCACCCCGAGTCGGACAGAACATGGACGCTTTGAGGGCAGCAGCTGTCGAGGGGCAGGCTAGTCAATATTATTCTATTGAATATAATAATGTGATTAAAAATATCCCACGGGCTCTGATCCACGTAGTCAAGAAATCCATTTCAAAACTTAAAATAATATTTACTTGTTGAACCACTTTATTCAAACTAGATTCAATTTCAATGTTTAAAAATGTTACTTATGCAAACAAGAGGATGAATCAACTAAACATCTCTTCTATAAATGTGGTAAAATGATGGGTCTTGGGAAATCACTTCAGGAGTGGCTTAACTCTAAAAAAAAATATGAAAAAATAAGTATTTGTTATTGTTGTTAGCGGCATAGAATCTTCAGCAGACCAACATGAAAAACAAAGCTGTACATTGTTTTGCACGCATAGCAAGGCCATGCAATGTATAAACTGGTGACCGGATTAAAGCAGAAATGTAGTCAAGTGTGAAAGAGAATTTAAAAACGACACTGAAATGACCAACATAGTACGAATACAAAGAAAATACATATCAACTACGGGCGCAGCCATCTTTGTTCTCCGATGTGTACTTCCTACTCGGTCTACTCTCAGAGCTCCGAGTTGGAGCTCGTATATTCCGACCTAAAGGAGGCGTGTCTCGGTGAAATGACGCGAGACAACTGCGAGATTTCCGACTTTCCAACTCGGAAAGGTTAACTGGAATGCAGCAACAGACTCTGGACACCTCACCCCTACCCCCACCCCACCCCCATTCCTGTGTGTGGGAGTGGGAGTGAGAATGTAGTTATCCAGACAAAGGCAAACTAAACTGAACTCCCATAGCAACCTGTAGTGCTAACAAAATTCCCACATGTGCTTTTAAGAATGTTTCCACAGTGTTTATATGTCATAAACTACTGTTGTATACATGTATATATAAATGTTATTTATATACCGAGAGGCAAGAGGTGTGGCCTACCTGTCAAAAATGACGGGTCTCTAATATTGTGTACTCTCTGTGGCTTTATAATCTCAGTGTGACCCAAGAGTAGCCATGGTGCCCAATCTGGATGAGAGATGTACATTTAATTTGCTGGCTTTCCTAGTAACAATCAAAATTGTCATCCCGCATAAGGAGTGTATCAGCATTTGTCTTATGTTTCAGTGCATCTACATCAGCCAATCGGTGGTAGCCTATATATGTTTTGCTTTGCATGTCGCAGTTAAAGGAAAGAAACAATTATAAAAAAAACATATAAAATCTATGACTTACCCAAATGAAAATGTTGAGAATACACTCTCATTGATATTGAGATACTCCAGAAGGTTATGTAGGTCACCTTACAGCTCCGGTCCCCATGAGCCGATGACCATTTTGGATAGTCAGTGGTAATGCCTCCGACCAGGAAAACTGAGAAAAGTTAGCCCGTTTTCCACCTTTTCTCTGGCGATCATGAGTTGGCTATTGCACCCCAACAACACAGCAACTATTTATCATGACTGAGTAATAATAATAATAGATCAGATTAATAATAAATTAAATAAAACTGCAAGACAGAGAGTGAATAGGTCTGTAAACAGTGTGCTGTTGTAAGGACGCTGCCAAAGTGGTGGCCGCGTCAGGTAATGACGACACGATCCCAATCCCAACATTGGAGGAAGTATGAACTCTATGTATACGTATGTGTGCTATAAGCAGAACAGTCAGGAAAAACAAACCTCTTTTTTTAAAAGAAATGACTACTATGTTGCTGTTTTTAATGGTGGGCGAAAGTAAATACTTTCATTATCTTAAACTTCACAGAAAAATCTGTTTAACATTCTTATACAATTACAATCGAAGGAAATAAAAAACTAACATTTTTATTTGCGATCTCTATAAGAAAACCAAGCAAAAGGACATTTTAGTAGATTTCTTATAAATTATATCTGCACTTAAATTAATCAACACTTCAAATGAGGAAAAATCTTATTTATACAATAAAACATAATTTTAGTTCTAATCACAGTAAGAGCTACTAACTAATACCTAAGGTTACTTTGAAAAACAACCATTGCTTGTATGATTTAGCATTAAATGTGTTTGAGTCTCTCTCTCTTTTTTTTTAAATCGGATTTGAAGCATTCAGATTCTTGGATTTTGGGCACTTTTCCCTGCATTGTAAGCATAGCTTAAGTCAGTGTTTCTCAACAGGGGTCTGCGAACCCTGGTGGTCCGTAGTCGTATTGCAATGGGTCATTGGTAATAAATTATATATTTTTAAAAAAGATGCTTTGACATATATAGAAATAGATTATTAGTTTATTCAAATGTGACCAAGACTTTTATCTACCGAAACTACAGAAGGTAACATGACCTTCTTTTTCTCTTTCTCAAGTGTATTGCATCATACAGGTGCTGCTAGAATATCATGAAAAAGATTATTTATTTCAGTAATTGCATTACAAAAGTGAAACTTGTATATTACATTAAGTTGGACTGATTTATTTCAAGCGTGTTTTTTATGGCTATAACTGACAGTTAATAAAAGTTCAAATCAAATCAAATCAAATTTATTTATAAGGCACTTTTCATACATAAACAGTAACACAAAGTGCCTTACACAGGCTAAAAACAAAAGCAACAACAACATTAAGAACAAGGGAAAGAAAAGACCCACCCCTCCCGCACATATCCACACCCCAAGACAAGCCCACATTCACACCAACACACACTCACACCAACATACACTCACACCAACACGCCGGAACATCAGTACTCACACACACACACATGCTCAACCCCACTTATACTAGCTGACACTAGAGAGACATGGCTGGGCACCGACATATTGGTGAGAGAAGGCCACGTTTGGGGGCCGACCACACCCAGGGAGACCCTGACCACCGGGAGCATCGCCGCCGAGGGCCAATCCGGCCACGGCAGACCGAAGGCCCCACACCAAGGGGCAGGGGCCCACCAGTCACCCAGGCCAGAGCCCTCCGCGATACAGCTCCCCCCCTGCCAGCCAGACATCGCACCCGGTGTGGCCGTCCCCCAAGAGGAGAAACTGGAGCTAACGCTGGGTGAAAATCATAAAACAAAATCATAAAACAGAACAAAACTTAAAATACAACAAAACTTTGGTAAAATAAGGTAAGAAGTAAACTGAATCACTAAAATTAATAAGTAATAAATAAATAGTAAATAATAAAAAGATAAATAAAATAAAAGAGAATAATTACAAACTTGCTAAAATAGACTAAAATAGAAGCAACTAAAATAGCAGATCATCAGTTAAAAGCTAGACTAAAAAGGTGAGTCTTGAGCCGCTTTTTAAAAACATCAACATTCTCTGCGGCCCTGAGATCCTGCGGCAGGCTGTTCCACAGGCGGGGACCATAGTAACTAAAAGCCGCTTCCCCGTGTGTTCTAGATCTAATCCGTTCCAAATTCAGTATCTGTGAAAATTTTAAATACTGAAGACATCTTTATACAGTAGTTTTCAGAAATATGTATGTAATATAACAGATTTTTTAAATACAGTATTTTTCAGAGACAACTTAATGTTATATACCTATTTCTGAAAAATACTCCAAAAAATGTTTTTTTACTATATTTAACAGTTCCTGCTTCTATTTTGTTTCATAATGTTCAGAGACTGCTGCATATATATCCTGTTCTATATCCTGTTTTACTACATTTTACAGAAACCTGCAAGAGTGAATAAATGCCACAATGTAATTCAAAAGGCAGTTTCTGCCATTTCTAGCCCCTCCACCCCACGGCCAAGATAGGGAGCCCTCAGAGTTGATCAGAAATATGCAAGTGGTCCATAAGTCCAAAAAGGTTGAGAACCACTGGCTGGAAAAACTACAACACCCAATGCCTCAGCACCTCAGGTGTTTTAAGATTAAATTACAATTTTACACAGAGTTACACAACACTAGACAAATGTACTTTAGGTATGCAGGTCTGTGGATGATACCAACAACATAGCTCTTTCACTTCATACTGCAGCATCTGGACTCCCCGGGAACCTATGCCATATGTTCTTGTTTGTGGACTTCAGCTCTGCCTTCAACATCATCCTTCCAAACCTTCTCCAAGGCAAGCTTTCCCATATTAATGTGCTTGATTCCATCTGCAGGTGGATCACTGACTTCCTGACAGACAGGAAGCCGCATGTGAGGCTGGGGAAGAATGTCTCGGACTGCCGGACCATACGCACCGGCTCCCCTCAGGGGTGTATTCTTTCACCTCTCCTCTTCTGCCTGTAGAGCACCTGCTGCAGGTCTGACCACCAATCTGTCAAGCTAATTAAGTTTGCAGATGAATTCATTATTATTGAACTAATCTTTGACGGGGATGAGTCTGCCTACAAGTCGAAGGCTGAGCATCTGTTACTGATTGCCCAGAATAATAATAATAACGCATCAAACTTATATAGCACTTTTTTGGATACTCAAAGACGCTTTACAAACTCCATTATTCATTCACTCTCACATTCACTCACTGGTGGAAGCAAGCTATTATATTAGCCACAGCTGCCTTGCGGCAGAGTGACAGAAGCGAGGCTGCCATATCTCGCCATCGGCCCCTCTGGCCAACACCAGTAGGCAGTAAGGGAAGTGTCTTGCCCAAGGACGCAATGACAATGACCTCCAGTGGGAGCCCACGATCACGTCTGTCATAAAGGAGGCCCAGCAGAGGATGTACTTCGTGATGGCAGCTGAAGAAATTCATCCTCCCAACAACGACGCAGTTCTACACTCCAATCATCGAGTCCTTCCTCACCTCCTCAATCACCGTGTGTTATGCTGAAGCCACCATTGTTCTTTTTACAATAACATTTTTTAAATAAAAAAGCTGTCCTGTATATGCTCCACAAATGTCGAGCTATTGTCATCTCAGTGTGGAGGATATTGTTGCATTAGGCTACTATTTTTTTAAACAAATAATCATTCTATCCATAAACATCACTCCCTTTCATCATTTTGAAAACTGAATAATTAATAATTATAGTTACAGCTAATTATGGGTTATTTGAAAATAATCTGAATTCCTAATTGAACAAAATATTGTGAGACAAATCATGACATATATTGACTGGCCTTAACACAAAGCATTTTGGGAATATTTGAAGTTTCTTCCATTTTTTTCATTGACTTTTAAACTGCCAATTTCAGATTCATTTTAAATGTTTTTACAATCATTTCCCAGTTCAAAACACACATTAGAAATGACTGGTGAAAAACATAAATGAAATTCCAGAAAACTTAAGGCACGTTCCACTTGTAACGCCAGGTGTAAAAGATTTACCATATATGGTTTTGTAGTGGAACGGAGCTGCACGGCTCGAAATCAAAGCATCCAGGACAGAGAACCATGTGGCTCCTAGCTCTAATTGGCTGTGGGTGCCATCACGATTTGGCTCTGCTTCTTTGCTTTAATCAGGACATGAGCATGTTACTGCCAGGAAAACTTTGGCTCTATTTGTGACCCTTGTGATTTCTTTGTTGCTTAATTCTGGGAGTACTGCCAATCTATGTTGCCCCACAAAAAAAAGTTTTTTGAATGCTTTTCCAGTAATACAGCCCAGGGAGAAGCATTTTGAGATGGAAAACATAACCCAGCTTTCCCCTGAACCACAACCTGTGGCTCTGATTGGCCTCCATTTTGTTTCTACACTAATCACAACAGAATATCTCCCCCTCGTCTTTTCCCTGAGTGGACCTGGTATCAGTGTCTCCCACAAAGAAAGGTCGGTATAGTTTGGATTGGATAGTCTGGACCTCATGATCCCCTTATACACAGAGCAGGCTGATCATTCACTGTGCTCCAATGACTGTATGTCATAAATGGAACATTATGTTCTTAAGCGAGACGAGAGCCTTAAAATCCCCAGGTTGGCTCTCACTGTGGAGCCGTGGACAGAGGAGTGTGGGTCTGTGGAGTGGGGTTGGTTAGGTTGAGGGTTGTTATAAATGAATGTTGAATAAAGATAATTTAGAAAATGGGCTCCAGCACACTGCTGCCTCTGTAAACCCCCCAACCCCACCAAAAACACTCAAGTCCCCAAGGCTTCTCTGGCCGTGTTTGTTTTGATTTTTCTCCCAGAATTGACTGGAGGGAGGGAAGGAGAGATTTGAAGGGGGTGGATTGGCTGTTTTGGAGAACCTTGGGATGCATGGCAGTGTTAAAACAGTGAGCTGAAGACAGCCTCTGTAAACTGGCTGCTCTGTAGTTTTGCTCCCATATAAATCACTTTCACTGTCACAGAGTCATCCCTCAATTAAAATAAAATCAAGACAATATGTGCAAAGGTTTGTTCAGGACTTGGATAAAAAAAAACAAAAAACTTTTTGTTTGCACAAAAAGAGAGTATTCCTGAAGTATTCTCACTACATTCACTAAAATGACAAACTTCCAAATATTTTATCAAGATTTTATATTCTAGACAAACACAAAGTAATATAAAATAGTGACGAAGATGGATGGATCTCAATACAGGGCATTCCTGGGACAAAACCTGTAAGAAGTTGCAACAGGCAAGATTTGGGCATTATTTAACCTAAACATACAGCCAGAGCTGCCATTGAACAGTTTACATCAAAGCATAATCAGGTGATAGAATGGCCCGGTCAAAGCACAGACCAAAATCTAACAGAGAACCTGTGGCAAGTTTGATGTATGCAATCATTAACCATTCAGTCTGGAGCTAGAAATAATTTGCAAATAATAATGTGAATTGTCTATTCATTGAAAGTACTGACTCAAATGGGCTGAATACCAATGCATGCCACACTTTTAAGACTTGAATTAGTAAAAACTAATCTTAAAGATTACTGAATGCTTGGCTGCCACAATGACATCACTATTTAAAAATTACAAACAACATAAACACTTTAACAAGGTAATATAGTAGACTTCAGATGAAAAGTTTAGTCACTATTCTCACCAACCTAATCTTGCTATTTCACACTTCTTACACTGTGACAAAAAGAATAGAACAGATGTGTTGCTCACACTAAGCAGCAGCATTTAGTTTATCAGATTGTCAATGACTTGTAAATGCCTTAAAAGGAGGGGAACATGCCCCAAATGGCTGCTTGCTTTTAAAGTATGTCATAATGTTTTAGATCATTGGTGAGCTCTGAAATCACGAGTACAGCTTTTAAACTGTTTGATGGTACCATTTTTAACTAGAGCCCAAATGGAGAGCCCTGAATTGCCATTTGTTTCCAGTGGAAGTGGACTGAGCAATAACTAGACACTTAAAATTCCTCACTAGGTTTCAATTACACTGAACTAATCCCTTAAGAATCAGACAGGGGAAACAGCCACATGCAGGGCGTGGGAGATACGGTGAGGCTGAACCAGGAAAAACATTTTTACCAACAATTAATTCTTTTTTTTTTGTGCTCATTTTTTGTGTTTTATGGTGTAAATCTAAGCCAAAAAATATTTTTACAAGCCCCTAAAAAGAAAAAAAAGAAATAAGAATGAAATGCTTCTCTTGTAAAAGTCAGTGGTTTTACTTATAATTTTTTTTAAAATGTCTCAAATATGACAGTAACTTTAAAAGTTGAATTACCCGTCTTTGTATATGATAATGGTAAAAAAAATTGACATTGCTTTAATTGATTGTTTTTCCCCATCAAACTGAGGAAGAAAATATTAAATTTCCTAATGATGACGAAAAAATGTATAGTATCATCTATATTATACATTTTAAAAACAAATACCTGGATAAGTTTAACAATGCAAATTAGGCATCAGACCAAAAGGAGCTGTTGTAGCAGACTGATTGACAGGAGGCATGGCCTCAGCAAGAGAGCTGTCAGCCCAAACAGTGGAAAGGCTCATAAAACTTCTACAAACAAAAGGTTCAAGATGAGAAAGAGAAACATCAATGTGCCTGGACAGGAAAATTTAGTACTGAAAAGTGAAAATGTGGTTCAAAAGAAAGCTGATGATATGGAGAAAGATAGGAGACTATGTTTGTTGGCAAACAGTTAGAAACCAGATGAACAAAATTAATGCACACAAAAGGCAGACTAGAAATTATATTTCTTAAAAGAAGCAATGTTTTGTGGGTTAAAGAGAGGCAGTCGTGGACTGTGGATGGATTAAAAATGATGATGAATTCTGAATCTGCATCGGCCAACTGAGATGGTGCTGAAACATTTGTTTTGTTCCATACAAATAAAATGTAGAAAGTAAAAAAAAATGATAGATGGTTTTGTTTGTAGTTCATCAATATATGGGCACCAAAAAATATCATCTAAACAGTTTTTTTCAAGGGAAAGCAGATTAATTATAATGCATTTTATTTGAGGTTTCCTTTCTAAAACCTAAGGTCACCTTACAGAGAAGAATATAACGGAATAATAACACATAGAAAAATAATAAACCAAACACTCAGTGACATGAGAAGAAACCAATTCAATACCCAGAATGCTAATTACTTTTTTTAAGATGATCTGTTAGCTGCAACGCAAGAACGTTTGTTCCAGCCCAGTGAAAAACTTGTTTTTATATATGTTTTGCAAAGTTTAAAAGTACATCTGTTTAAAAATTGTTTGGTGTCAGGGATTGTTGTGGTTGGAGTCTGCAAGTTCGGAACATAACCTCAGTCACGCCACGCAATCTGCTGGGATTCTTTACATAGACAACTTTTTAACTAACTAGAATGTTTGTACAATCGTATTGAAATGACATTAGCTCACAATCAGTCAGATTGGATAAGAGGAACTGTTTGCAAACATCAGTTATCTCCTTTTTCAAAATACTCAATCTGGTCTTCAGCTGGGACATTCTGAAACATGAATATGCAAACAGATTTTATTCCAGCACCACCAGCTTCCCATCAACTCTCATGAGCTTCCCTATTCATATTTAAATGTGAATATTGTGAGTTCAAACAAAGTGCAGTACTAGATTTCTGCCACAAATAATGTTTGCAAACACTTAACCCAAAAAGTTCAGTTTTGGTCCAGTCTGACTGAACTCCTTCCATATATTTGCTATTCCTCTTGACTAGTGGCAAACACAAACTGGAAATCAAAGCAGTTCTGCTCGCCTCTAATCTATAAAGGCTACAACCCTCCCGGAGGCATTCAAAGATTGAGAATATTGTTTTATAACCTGCTTTAACCTTCTTTACAAATTTATTCCTGACCTGTTTGGTGTGTTCATTTGTCTTGATGGTACCTCTGAGGCCTTTACAGAACAGCTGCACTAATACTGAAATTAAATGATATAAAGGCGAGCTCTATATCTATCTAATGGTGGTTTCTGAAGGCAATTGATTGGACAATTTTATTTAGGGATACCAAGTTTTTTGTCGCAATGTTACAAACTATGAACAAGGTCAAAGGGAATAAATATTATTGCAAGGCGGTGTATATAATTTAAGATCCACGAATTTTGACAAAATATATAGCTAATAACCCAGACTCAATGTCTTAAAAGTCTTTATAGGGATTGATTTCTTTGTCAAAGCACAACAAAACACGTTTTTAAGTCATAAACATTTTATTGTAAAACTCCCATATGGAAGAGCTTTCTCTGAATTCAAGTTATTGCTGCATTTCTAAAAGCCACGCAAAACAGAATCCTGCCTGGCTTATCTGCACTGAATCTGCTCAACATTTGTGTGTTTATCCTAACCAGAGTTGGATAAAACTTACTGCACATATTTATAATATAGATACACATTCTTTATATTCTAGATTTTTAATTTAACACACAACATAGCTCAAGCTTTAACTTCAAGTTGTAAAGATAACAGCATGACTTGGACTTCCTCCTCTGTCGTTGAACAGCTCGAAACAGGCGGAAAAGGAAGAGGATGAGAGTGGAAAAGCGACTGCTGGTTTGAATTACTTGTTCTATTGGTGCAGACATTTAAATGAGTTACATTAGCACCTCGATTTAAATGTGGTGTGTGGCTTTTTCACTTAACCTAAAACTAGCACAGTAAAAATAATTCAAGAAACATGTCTAAAGGTCATAAACCTCACAATTAATTTGTGCAAGTAACAATCTCTGGTGCTAGTTTGAGCTTTGTCTGTTTCAGAAATTTAGATGGAAACTGTTGGGAAAAAAAGTCAATTAAGAGATCCTTAAATATGACACAGAACACAAATTTGCCTCTTCTGCTTATTGCTATATTTTTTTTATTTTATGATTGCATAACTTTGCAAATTGCATAAAATCTGGTGATGTTTAGTTTATAGTGATTTCTTATTACTTTGTTGATAGATGTTGCCTTTTAAACTAACGAGATCATTCTGTGTCTCATATTGTTCGCCATTCAATCCCATATTTTGAATTGATCCATATTGCATTTTGATAACTTTTTGAACCCCCACCCCACCCAGTGTTTAAATTCCTTGTTTTTTTTCAATAAGTTAATACACTTTCTTTGTACTGTAAAATTACAAGTTAGGCTGAAGAAAAAAATCACTTTTTCATTTCTTTCTTATAAACACTGAGGACAAATTGCAGAAGTTTCCTATTCATCCATTATAGCAGATGACAGGTCTTAGTGTGATCGCGTGAAAGTAACATTATAGTCAGGGGGATTTTAGAAGCTTTAAGGGGGTCCAGGCTGTAAGAAGGAGGAAGAGAGGGGTGGGGGAAAAGTCAGGAAGAGTTCAATAATACAATCTCAGATGGGGGAGGGGGACAAGCAGGAGTGCAAGAGAAACACTTCAGTTAATTTAAGTTGTCAGACCCACAACCTCGCCCGTCCGGGTTCCCACAAATATTTGAAGTGTGGTTACTGCAACAATGCTAAGGCCTCTGCAATGAAAAAGAGAGCAAACAGGGGCTGGATGGCTCCAGTGTTTGCCTAAAGTCTTAATAAAGCCACACTTTGAGAAGCAATGAAAGCTAGCCAAATAAACAAGAGTTCAAAACAAAGCCTGCTTTAGGTCATTTCCTTTCACCTTAAAAAAAAGAAAAGTTTAAGATGTTTTTGACAACATGCTTTCATTTTGAGGAGTGCCCCTGAGAGAGCAGCCAGCTTCTCTGCTCCATGTCAAGGAGGCCCAGCCAGTAACCTTCATCACATGGGGTTTGTATTCTCAAAGAGAATTTCTTCCTTTAATCAATACATCCAAACAATCCAGTGGGCTGTCCATCTCCTCAGAATAATATCCATACAAAGGCAAACATCATGAAGCTGGGTAAGCTCTTGCAAGCAGACGAACTGTCAGAGTAACCCTCCTCTCTGCCAGCCTTTAGATCATAATCTTCATCTTTATAGTCATCAACTTCAGGTTGGTCAGAAACAACACTGGGGTTCCCGATGGAGCACAGCTTGCTCATGTTCTCCTTGACCACTTCGCAGAAAGGTCTCTCCACCCCGTCACAAACGCAGCGGTTCAGCAGCATACCGTTCGGGATTAAGAGCATCTGCTGGATGGTGTCCTTACACCTGGAGGAGCACCTCCTGCCGTTGAACAGCTGCCCGCAGTTGGCCAGGTAAGCCGTAAGGGAGGCGTGGCAGCTACTGTCCTGCTCACACAGCTGGCGGGCCTCCATGCAGCCGATGCCCCCGGCGTCGTTGGGATGTCTGCGGGGCAGGCACGGCTCTATGGCCCGTTTTGCGCTGAGGCACTCCGAGTCTCGCGAGCAGTCGCATGTCTCCAGATCCGGCCCGCTGCGGGTGTTGTTGAGCCCGATCAGCGCCTGGATGCAGTGGCTCGGGCACTGCCTCCGCGTCCCTCGGATGTTCCCGTCGCATGCCAACAAGTACTGGCTGTAGGCGCGCTCGCACTCGGGCTCCTCGTGGCACTTCAGGATCGCCTGCCAGCAGATGAGTTGGGCGTCCAAAGCCACCAGCAGCCACAAGAGAAGCGCCAGCGAGCTGCACTGACATCTCATGCTTGGGTGAAGTTTGAGGCTTGTGGCGTTAACATCAGGATCGGAATAAGTCAAACAAGCGAAGATCCGACTGAGGTTTTGCTACCAACAAGGGGTTTGCGCAGATGTTCCACAAACCTTCAGCCGTGTTAGTCTTACCTCCTGTTGCTGGGCTTTGGAACAATAGAAACAACCACGAGCGGCTGCAGAAAAGAGAAAGAGAAAGAGTGGAGAAACAGTCATTTCTGGAAGTATGCTTTTTCCAAACCAGGACTCTCCGAACTGCAGTTTGATAGCTTTCCAAAGAGTTGTGGTTCTTAGTTCAAACGTTTCTCACTATTCCTCGTTTCTTTTCGCACCGACTCTTTACTTATAACATCCATCCATGCTTTCCAGAGTTGTTTTTTTTACGACATAGTTCTGTCATCCTGTCCCGCTACGCGCGTCTTTGTCCTTCTTCTGGCTGTAACGCTTCACGGTCCGTCGAGCATTTCTGCACAACACCCCTCCCTCTATAGGAAAAAAGAAAAAGAAAAGAAAGGAAAAAGTCTCCCCCCGGTCCCCCCAGTCAGCCTCTGTCTCCCCTCCTTCTCTCTTCTTTCATTTACTATCCTGGTCAACGATTGGTCGCAGATTGGAGACCCACTTCCAGCACAACAAATAGGAGAAACGACAGTTCCCTACAAAAGTTATCATACTGTCTAACATGTCCCATCTCAAGCCCCCAATTCACTGTGTTTTATTTGCATTATTATGTGTTGAACCAACAGAGTTACACCTGTGGAATAAAAAGGAAATGAATGCATGTTTTAATATTTTTGTTGCAAATAAAAATGTGAAAGGTTTTGTCTTCAATCTGATGCACCTTTTAACACAGGCAAACCAGCTGCCCTTAAAAGTCTCTTATGTAGCAAAACAAAATACATTTCTAACCTTTATAAAGCTACAGTTGTTCTGTAAAGGCATTACAGGTCACTTAGAGAACATTGTGAACAAGCGGCATCACAAAGACCACACAGCAGACAGGTCAGGGATAGAGTTGAGGAGAAATTCATAGGTTTAGATTCTTGAGAAATATCCTAAACTTCGAACATTTCCACGAGCACTTTTCAAATCATCATCTAATAATGTAAAGCGTATGGAACAACTGCAACCAGATCATGGTGAACCACCTAAACTAACAGGTCGGCCTTTTATCTATGTTATTCTTGAAGAGCTGCAAAAATTTACAGCTCATGTGGGAGGATGTTTCTAAAGTTATTAGTTTTGCAATCCAGATGTCTGGCCTTTATGAAATAGTAGCTAGAAGAAAAACATTTCTGGAAAAAAATACCTAGGCATCTTATTTGTAGTTTACCATAAGCCATAAGGGACACAATTTAGAAGAAAGTGCTTTGGTCAGATGTGAAACATTAGATGTTGTGGCCCAGTTACAAAAAGTAAAATTAATATTGCAGATGGTCACATGGTGGTGGCAGCATTGCGCTGTTTTGATGATTTTAAGCAGGAAAATGAAAGCTCATCTGATTTGATGGGAAGATATGAGGCATAATTTGATTTGGGGCCCTACTGTCATCACTCACAACATGAAGGTAAGACTAAAACAAAAAATATATAATATTGTACCAAAGTTAATTTATTTTAGTAATTCATCTTAAAAGGTGAAACTAATATTAAAATCATTATATTCAAAGCAAGATATTTCAAGTCTTTATTTGTTAAAAATTTGGTAATTGTGTTGACAGCATACGGAAACCCCAAATTCAAAACCTCAGAAAATTGCACTCTAATCAGCTAATTAATACAAAACACATGCAAATGGTTTCTGACCCGTTAAACCGTCTTTCAGTCTGATTCAGTAGGAATCACAATCATGGGGTAGACTGCTGACCTGTGCAGAAAACCATCACTGACTCGATAAGGAGGGAAAGACTAAAAAGGTAATTGCAAACAAAGTTGGATATTCCCAAAGTGCTGCATCGAAGCAGATTAATAGAAAGTTATGTGGGATGGAAAAGTTTGGAAGAAAAAGCTGCACAAGCAGCAGGGATGAGCGCAGCCTGAAAAGGATTGTCAGGAAAAGGCCATTCAAAAGCCCACTCCTTCACAAGGAGTGGGCTGAGGCTGGAGATCAAGAGCGGATGCTGAAAATGCGCATCGGATTCTTCTTGTCACACCGCTCCTGAACAACTCAGCTCAGTGGTCCAAGGTCCTTTTTCCCTGATGAGAGGATCGCCTGGTGTCAAGTCCTGCTGGAAGATTAAGTCAGCATCTCTATAAAGCTCACCTGTAGGATGAGGCATGAAGCGCTCAAAAATTTCCTGATAGATGGCTGCGTTGACTCTGGACTCAATAAAGTTCAGTGGACCAACAATGCAAAAGAGCTGAAGGTAACTTTTGAAGCATACTGGTCTTCCATAACACCTCAGCAGATCTATAGACTGATAGCATCCATACCACACTTCACTGAGGCAGTAATTGATGCAAAAAGGGCCTAAACCAAGTACTGAGTACACATGCATGATTATATTTTCTCAGATGTCAGATATTTCTCTATTTAAAATGTAAATATTCAAATTTTCTGAGATTTTGAATTTGGGTTTCTCATAAGATGTAAGCCATAATGATCAAAATTTTAACTAATAAAGACTTGAAATATCTCGCTTTGCATATAATGGGTCTATATCATATATTAGTGTAACCTTTTAAGTTGAATTAATTAAGTTCGATATTCTCCTTTATCAATAGGTGGCGTCTTGAAGAGAAGGCCAAGTTTAACTGGCTGAGCTTAAAATGGATCAGGGATTGGTTTTCATCTGTTGAGGTGGGTTTGTGAATAAATTAAGCTGAAAAACAATGAAAAGCTTAAACTGTTAGCATCCGATTGTAACTACGTTGTAATGTTACAATTAAAAAAGAATATTATTTGCACTGTTGCAAAGTTTAAAATATTTTCATTTACATTTGCTGAAAAAGTTAATTAAAATTGAATAGTGTTCTAATTTGTAGTAAACACACTCTGAACATTTAGATCTGTGGTTTTCGTTGAAGTTGAAGCATTTATGGAAGCCCTGCTGACTTGGGGACCCTAAGTAGCAGCTTTGCTTGCTTATGCCTTGGGCCTGCTCTGGGGCGAAATGTTATGAAATGTAAAAAAAGTTAAACGAGAACAATGATTTTTTCCAGGCACTGTATATGACGACACAAGCTGGATGAAAACTGGTTATAATTTATCTTGCTTAAAACCAAAGATCTGTGTGGTCTCTCCTCTTGGCTTCCTCTCCCAAAACACGAGTTAAAGCAGCAGCCAGGAGGGGAGTTTGCGAAATGCATTCCATTACAGAAAGGTCACATCTGCAACTTTTCTACTCAGGCTTTCACCAGAGGAGGAATGGCTGCTTTCTCTTAGAGCTCCTCGCTAATTGTCACTCTGCCCCTCCCTCTCTGTCATTCTGCTCAGTTTTAAGCCCCAATTGAGAGAGGAGAATAGGGGAGAATGGTATTTTCTGGCCCGTTTCACCCTAATTGTGTCAGATTGGCCATGCAGCGGCCCAGTGTCTTTCCAGGCTGAAGATTTTTCACGCACTGCAGCCTATCAATAGGGAGGGGTTCAGCAACAATATATTTTACAGCTATTCCCTTTCACACCACACTTGACAACCAGCAATAGTTCAGGCTTTCCTGCCATTGAAATGGTAACTAACTTCTTTTTTTAGGGGGTAAAGTTGCTTCATGTCTAGCCCCTCATGTAGTTTGTGCCAGTTTTTGCTTAAGCTCCCCAAAACAGTTGGATGCCCAAGATGAAATTTGCCAAACACTACAATAACTTCAATTAGACAAGCAAACAAGTAAATAAATCGTTTACACTTTCAAACATACACAGAGTTCAGATAGAGTGGCTGCTATTAGCCTACTGAGACAAACATCACTCTCTTCAGTAAAATCTTTGGAAAATAACATTAAATGACATAAAAATGAAGTTCCAATGTATTTTCTCTTCGGTTTTGTGTCATCCGTATGTGTAAGATGCCCATGGAGTGAAACGAAAAATAGGCTGTGTCTCTTTTATTAATATTAATCTTATGCTAGGACATAAATTTGAGTAAATGTTTTATTAGACAAAAATTCGGATTAAAACAGTAACAAGTATTACACAAAGAAAAAAAGTTTGATTTATTTAACAAAGGAAAGGTAAAATACAGAATCATTAGTGTATTAGTAGCTTTTAGAAGAAAAAACTGTTTTCCGTGTGACTTTCTGTATTGTATATTGTTGTTGAGGAATTTTGGACCACTCATTTTTTACTTAACCTATTTTAGTTTATCAGAGGGATTTACATATCTAAAACTGTTATAAAGTTCCTGGACAGATTTTGAATTTAAGATGAAGTCTGGATATATATATGTATATATATATATATATATATATATATATATATATATTATATATATATAATATATATATATATGTTATATATGTATATATAATATATAGTATATATATATATATATATATTATGTATATATATTATATATAATATATATATATATATATATATATATATATATGTCAAAATAATAATAACATGGTGTCTATCCGGGTCCTGGAACAGAAAATAAGCCCAGATCGACTCCCTTGGATTATGTTGCTTTACAGCTGATATAAGTTATTTGTTCTTCTGAATTATTGCTTTTGTCTCATTTAACAAGCACAAAAGGGCCAATGTCATTAATTTCTGCTATGGGAGAACGAGAATATTGCCTTCAACCTGTTTACCTGTCACAAGCACAAACCTATATAAAGTATAGCCCAGTTGTTAGGTAGAGTGAAAAGAAAATATGGGTTTTAAACTTTTAGCTAAAAATCAAAAGAAGAAATACTTTTTTTTTTTTGCATTTAGTTCCCTTTCCTCTGATACCCCTTAATAAAATATTCATGCCAGACACTATATCACATAATGTGGCATAACATGTCAGAGAACTAACACTCCACATTACCCTGAAATGATTGTCTAAAGTCTAAAGCATGATCATAGCAAAATTGGTTGTTTTCCTTTGCCAGGACACAAAAAATAATCAGAGCTGATGGGAAGATCGATGGAGCCACATACTAAGCAGTTGGAAGAGGCAGCAAAGGACTTGAGAGGTTCACAATACAGCAACACAACGATCTGAAAAAGCAGTAACAGCTATGAAAATTGAATCATTCGAAGTCCGGACCTAATATAGTGGAAAATACAATATGTGGCACAACTTAGAAATTGCAGTTCACAGTTGTTCTCCGTCTATTGTGACTAAACTTGAGCTGTTAATAAAACTTGATAGGTAGTAGCAAAAATAACCGTATAGAGTAGTGCTAAGCTTGCAGAGACATAATTGCAGTAAATGTTTCTACAATGTATTCACTCAGAGGGGCTGAAAAAGAATAGACATTTTCATATATTTATTTGTAGAAGATTGTAAAAACGGTATATCCTTATCATTCCTCTATAAATATGTACAGTTTTGTGGAGGAATGTCTCATACAATCTCAATAAAATACATTGAAGTTTGTGGTCGCGCTGTGCCAGGAAGTAAAAACATTAAACAGGCATGGAAACTTTTGCAGGGCACTGTAAAGGGAGAATAAAGTAATGAGATAAGAGTGATGCTTCATTGAACATTACTCTTCATTGTATCAAAGAATGCTTCTATTGGTTTTTGAAAAAATTCTTCAACATCTGCCTGAGAAAATCTACATTTTTTCTATAGCGGTCTGCAACACAGACCGCTACAGGAAATCCTTTCTCCCCACAGCCATCATGGTCTACAACAACTCTTGAATAATGCATTAGATATGAGCTATACCAACACTTGATTTCCCTCTGGGATCAATAAATTAATTTTGAACTAAATTTGAATTTAATAACTTTTTCATTTGAATTGAAATAAATAAATGCTGCTGGATTTGTAATAGACTCTAGTTTCGACATATTAGCCTACATATCTCTTTACTCTGAAATTTGTTGCATGAACTGCAATATTTGAAAAAGCATGTAATAAGATGCTTATCCTTCAATACTAGCTGCAGTAACCTTTAACCTTCCAGTCCCCATCTGCCCACCTTGTCTTCTTCCTCCACTGTGGCTCTATCTGCATCCGTGAGTGTAATTTTGTCTCCCTCTGGTGTTCAAGTTGCTGCAGTTTGGCAAAAGGATGCTGAGACAAAAGTGAAATAAACTGCATCGTCATAAAAACTTGTTTATTGCAGTTAAAAACTCAAAAAAGGAACATCACTGAAGTACTCGCACGGTTACAGACATACAGTGAAACAAAGAAACAGCTGAAGATCAAGAAAAGACTGCTGTTTTAGTATTTTCCTCTAAAATGTGATTCACAGGGTAACAGCATAAAATTAGTTTTTGTGTATTAGGATTATTGAGTTATTAATGTCAAATATCACACCTATATAAAACAAATATTTTTTAATTTATGGCTTGGCTTCCAACTACTGATGCCATTTTATGACCATAAATGGCAGATTCTAGTAGCTTTATTTGAAAATAAGTTATTGCAACTTTCCTCCTATGTTATTTATGCATTACGAATATAATATCCTACATCACAAGATAGTAACAATTGCACTCAAAACGTATTGCCTCGGCCCTCATTCAATAGCAGCATGGCACCTACAAAAAGAAAATATCTTGTTTAATTTTGCAAAATAGTAATCTTCCTTCAACAGAAAACACTAAAATTCTGCCACACATAAGTTAAAGTCTAAAATCAGGACACATAGAATAAACTTTTTTACATCAATGTAACACTGAATCCCCTCCTTACATCACAAGCAGGACAGCACTTTAAGCCCACACTGACTGACTGCGTGCAGCAAGCATTCCCAGCCCCAGGAATGAATTATTTTTCTTCCTTTCACAAAGACACCGTTTAACACATCACACTGGCTTTAACAACACGACATCCACCAGCACGAAACGGTAAAACTGAGACGGCAGATGAGATGGAGGACGAGGCGAGGATCACGGGACGGTTGAAGACACTACAAGACTCAGCGAGTTGTTAGAAATGGTGAAAATCGACCTGCTGGAGCCCAACAGCACATAACTCTACACAGAACATGAATATCTGCATGTAGACTCAACGGGATTTGTACACACACCAGAGGCAAACAATCTGATATATGTGCCATTTCCTCTGCGTTGGTCAGAGTGTTATCAACAAAGGCTTTGGCATACGACTCTGAAAGCATTTCCTTTCTACTAATCTGAGCAGCGCTCAGAGAGCAGCATATAAACAGATTCACACACAATATACATAGTAGATAGCAATGGTATTGTTACGGTGGCTGGGTTAACGTTGCACACTGTTACATATTTATGTAAAGCATTCATCACTGCAAGTCTTCACTGCACCTAAACACGTAAAAAATATATGTATATATTTGTAGATGTACATAAAACTGAAAACAATGAGAAAAAACAAATTTTTAAGTGAAACACTCAGAAAGCAAGTCTCTTCAGCTATCTTGGAGCTTGACAGTAGTAAACCTCGACCAACAAGACACACAAGAAATGCTGCAAAAAAAAGTAACACAAAGATAAATCTGGAAGATTTGCCTTTTTGTTTCTCTACACACTGCCCATTATTTTCTCAGATTTTCTGTTGCCTTGAACAAATGACTAACTTAATAAATTTCACATAGGATATGAGATTGTAGGCAGAGCGGGTCCAAGGCTGCTTAGGAGCTTGTCAAGACTACATTAAATGTTACAAAGCACATATTGTAGAGGGTGCTGGTCTGTTTTGCATTTATGACTTATTTGTGTTCAAACTGAAGCAGCCTGCCAGAAAAAAATTCATGCCAACTGTTCTGCGTTTTAATACTATCTTAGAGACATTTCATACCTGTTTTACCCCCTGATAATTTTAAGTACATTTCTTTTGTCTATTCATAATCTATAGTAATAAATGTTGGTGTTATCCTCTAGGCTCATGTAAGTCCCAGCAGGAGATGGTTCAGAGATCTTTTGTTTAAATCAGAGCTCAGAACTGCTAATCTTTTACACGAGAAAACTGGCCCAAATATAGATCCGGACCGATTGAGCATTTCTGTAGGTATTCATTTTCATACTTCGTCAAAATAACTAAGTGCCCTCAGAAATAAACTTACATGCAATGGCTGAAGTACGTGGGTACAGCATTATTTGGTTGCTTGTAGCGTTTCGTAATTGCCGGGTAAAAACTGAGGGCTCAAACCCATGAAGGATGGAATGGACCAGTCCCCATCTTAGAATTTTTATTTATTTTTGCTGACTGCATTCAAATATATTTCTTAATAGATTTATAATTAACTACAAATAAATGTATGAATGTCAGATTTAGGGCTGCACAATGGGGCAGCTGATAGAACCAGTCAGACTCACTCATTCTTCCTAACTCTACTACACAACAAGAGTATGCTTACATCAGAAAAATTACCCAGTATCCAGTTTATTGACAGTTCTCACCTTCCAAAACATGTTTAATCAAGGGCCTTTTAATTTGAATAAAATACATTTTAATAAATAAGTTTAAAAAAAGTTGTTCTGGGGTGGCTGGTTGGTGAGGGCCCATCACAAGTGGACTTCCAAACCAAATTCTGTTTATAGGGTTAGGTCCAGTTCAACCTTGGGTCGGCCCTGAGTGTTAATCTGGTTCATGCGTGATATGTTCCAACTGAGCAACTGACCTCAGCAGTCCCACCTTTACTAGGGATTCACGCACTTGTCAATAAAGTTCCTCATCTGAGTTTTGAAGACAAAAGAAAAGAATAAAAAAATGCACACATACACACTGCTACGACCTCTGCAGCTGAATCGCGTTGTGTTATCACTGGCCACGTGAGGTACAGAGAGCTAAGGAGAATGGGAATAGAAGGGAATGAAGGATCTGATACACCGTACAAATTTACCAAGAGAAGAACTTACTCGGACCTGTAGAGCTAATCTCATTGGTTATGTTTCAGTTTGATCAGAGTGCAAATTCGTTAATGTTTTTTTATTATTATTTATAGAAATGTGAACAACATTCAGGATAAATAAGACTCAAATGGTTTTATCTGGTTGGAAGGTGAACCAAAGATCTAATAGTCTGATTTTGAACCCCATAGAACTATAATAATGCTACTCTGCTAACTCACATTCAACTGAAGCAATGAGAACATGTCTACAACCAGAGAAACTCTGCCTTTGATAAATATCTGCACAAATCTCTGATTTCTGAAACAGCTTGGCCCATTTTACATGAGACTGCAGTTTTCAGTCTGCTTTTTTAGGTCTTCCAGTGTAGCCTGGGCTTTGTCCTTCAACTGATCGATGTCCACGTTCTGGATGTTGGACAGTTGGCCCAGCACGGACTGCTTGTGTGTCTCCTCCTGGTTGTCCTCTGCGATCATCTTGGCCAGCTCTGTGGGCAGCACCACATCATCCCCTGCCTGTTGGATCTGGGTTTCATCTAGCTCGTTCTGAGTTGGAGAAGCACATGAAGAGAAAACATACAAATGTTAATTTCACTTGTTAGTCTGAGAAGGGTTTCAGTTTAGAAGCTGAAGCACATGCGTTCTTTAAATTACCTTTGGTAGTCTGTACTTTTCCCGAAAATGGGTTCTAACTGTAGCCCTCTCTGCTTTCTTCTGGGCAAAATTAGCTTCTCTTTCTTGTCTGCAAGACAGGGAGAAAATTATAGTGTA
The DNA here is from genome assembly GCA_028564705.1 of Apricaphanius iberus. Lineage (NCBI taxonomy): Eukaryota > Metazoa > Chordata > Actinopteri > Cyprinodontiformes > Aphaniidae > Apricaphanius > Apricaphanius iberus. The sequence continues at coordinate 1,832,651 of JAPXFQ010000473.1, read as the reverse complement.
TAGGCAGAATGTTCTCTAAAGAGTAAAAGCCTGAGAAAACTCTGCTTTTAACCAAAAACTGGCAAAGAAAATCCTCCTCCTAAAAATGTTTAGGCTATTTCCTTATCAGAACTCCAGAAATTACTCCAAGACAACTCAGCAGGGATATCATATTTTTTGTAAGCCATTATCAATGTAGAAAACATGTCTCAAGCTGGGCTAGGTCATGAGGTAAAGAGTCAAAAGAAGGTGCAGCAGAGGTTTTGTTGAGGAAAAATGAGAAGAGGATATTCTGGTCATGTGAGTAGGAGCATTGATATGTGACATTCTGTCTATTCCTCTCTTCTGTGATGGGTTTCTGTCAACCTGCTTTGTAGAGTTAAACAACTTGCTTACTGTTGTGCCTTCAGAGCCTGAAAATGATTGTGGAGAGTGAACAAAACGTTCATCCTGAATGAACGTTCCAGCATGGAAGGAAGCTGCACATTTTCAGCAGTCTAGACAGAAAACAATGATTAGTGTTTTCTCCTTTCTCCCTTCCACATCTGCCACACTCCAGTCAGTTGGCCATAGTGAGGTTTGGGAGCTTGCCCGAATGGCCAGTCTGTTCTATACCGGTGGCAAGAACATTTGCTTTTCTACTCAAAAAGCAGCCGCTGCTGAGCCACTTATAAGATCTTTCTTACCTTAACTGGTGCACCTTCAGGTTATTTATACCTTTCACTGCTCCATTTTCCATCTGCAAGGTTTGGAAATACTCTGGAATGTTTTTATGTGAACTATTTGGAGATGGTTTGCTAGCTGATACATCAGTAGATCAATTCTGATCTACTGATCTTTTCAGGACTTCCAAATATAGTTCGTCTAGGTGCCTCAAAGTTGGAGATATTTGTATAAAAAAAGATACAAAATTCTTATCCGAGACCCAACCCAAGTAAAGAAAGCTCCGAGCTCCCAGGCTGAATTTCAACACCAACCCACCCTTGGCTCCAGCTACTTGGTGGGGGGACATATGACCCATTCTTGGCAGTACACAAAGCTTACCTAAAGGTTAACTTAATCTAGACAGTATGTGACAAATTAGTGTGTTGCATACTACTTAATCATCATTTGTTAACCTGGAACAACATTTGTACAAATTATATTTATCTTTCTCATGAACCTGGAATAGAAATCTGGAGATATTTGATTATTCTACTTCTCAAAAAGTCCTTTGCCCTCTTTACCAGGTTTGATGGAATAAATATTTACAGAGCACGTGGCCTAACATGCAACACGTGGTTCACCAGATCCACCATTTCCTAACTAATTTCTATGTATTACTCACAGCAGCCATCTTGTTCAAGATCAGACTGATCATATGTCATCAACCATTTCTGAGAAAATGTTTGATGTCTTTTGTGTTTCCACCTCCTCTCACAGACTGAGATGTTCCCTGGCAATTGAACAAGTTATATTAATTAAGTTTAATATAGTTACATTTAATTATGTTAAAACTAAATTGCACAAGCTGTAAGTAGAACAGTATGTGGCAGACATTGTATATTACTCTTAATATGATTTGTCATTTTATGACTTAAATTGAGCTTTACCTTTTAAAGAAGAAGTGTGCGATCATAAATGTGTGTGCAGTGTGATGGCTCCTGCTCGAATGGTCCGAATTTAGACCTCCACTAATCATCCGATACATGGATTGATACATACCGGCCCAAATGAAAACTGATACAATTATTGTCATTTTTTCCTGACTTCCAGTTTGTGAACTGAATAATTAAATGTTTTAAAAATAGTAATTATTTTATTACTCATCAGTTATTATTGCAATCTTAAGACATTTCTTAACATGTTCTACTGACAAAACTAGCTCTTCGGATGTACAACACTACCAAATCCCCAAACTATCGAAACTATAGACTAAATCTGTCTTGTGACAACTGCAGCTTTACAGCAAATAGATTTTAGAAGAGTGGAAAATGTCCCCCTGAAATGTGTTGTTGAACCAGAACAGTTTATTGAGTTTATTTTAATGAAACCTTACCCAACTCCTATAAAACAGTGAACATAGCTCTGATAATGACATTTGTGCCTTTAAGCTGCATCTATCATGACCAGCCTTCAGCTTGAAGCTCTTGAGGAAGACTGTCGTAGCAGTTAGCCATCACAAATTTGCTATAGAGGTCTTGTCTTTATTTCCTGCTCTTTATGATGGTATAATTGCTTTTCTATCGTGCCTTACTTCACCGAATTCCCACTATGTGCATCAGAGGACAGGCCATGGATATTCTATTTCTGTGCTAGACCGGTGAAAACAGTTATGAAATGCACAATTCAGTTTTTTCTTCTCTGCATAAGCCTTTTCTCATTTTAATACGGTCTGCGGGTCATGTTACAGGTATTAAGCTTTCTTTAATGGCATTTTGCGGAATATACTGTATGTATATGTTCTAAATATGGTATACAAACAAAGTAAGCATATTACGTATTATATTTGTTATGTTGGTAAAAGTGTTTGTAACTTTATATATATATATATATATATATATATATATATATATATATATATATATATATATATATATATAGATTACAACATTTCTAGCTAAAGTTCAAAATTAGAAATTAGAATTCATGTTTTTGACCTGCGAGAGGAAGCAGGAGTACATTGAGAGAACCCATACATGCTCAGAGAAAACAGGCAAATCCCATGCAGCATTGTGATCTCAAAGGTATGTTAACTACACACACCTGTGTATTTGAAAGCGCGTTTCAACCCTTTGTTTCTAAGCAGAAGGTCGACCCAACTGGTTCATGTTGATTATTCTTCTGAGCTCCCTTCGGTATGGAGGTTGAATTTTGAAGCACATTTGGAAACAAAGGGGTAGTAAATGTAGAGTAAAAACTTTTTTTCGCAAATAATATTTTAATGTTATAATAACCATTAGGACATCTAATTTCCCAAATTTACTATGAAATGTGTTATTTTATGGCTACCATTGCATTTGATCATTTCCGGTTCCTCTCCACAAGCCCCAAATAGCAAAAACAGTGTCTTATTTCTCTTTGAGGCATATTTTCTCGTGAACAAACAAAACGAAGATTAGGTTATGATATAATCTAATATATTATATTTGTGTAAAACAAACATACTAAGTGTATTAAAATCTGATATACTTAGTGCACTTGCAATCAGGCTAATCATCAGCATACTTCAAGTAGGTTAGAAGATAAGTGTACTTTAAGCCTTCTTTTTTGGAAAAAATGTAGTCTATATTGTATATTTATTTATTCTCATTTAGCAGTGTGGTATTTTTTCCATTAAATGTCACATAGGTAGGGCTTTGGGAAAAGGATAACTCCAGGAAATAGGAAGGAAATAGGACATATCAGTGTCTCCATGGATGTTTTCTTTTCCCAGTAATTGAAAGTTACGCTCTTTAGCCCTACTCTTACACAACCTAAACAGTTGGGATGCCCTACACCTTACGAATTGGATTCAGTTCTCTACTTTTATCAGTTTGTGTTCCCTCCAGCAGGGGGCAGGCAGGAAGTGCCTTTCTCCACTTCCAACTGCTGGGATGTTAATTGGTAAATTTGCTGTCAGCAACCGATTCTGTGATACAACATGGCAACACAGCTTTAATCAAACTTGCTTACAAAGCCAGAGGTCAGACGTCTTGTGAAAACAGCAACAAAATGAGAACATGTTGTGCAGTGGCGAAAAACTGAGCACGTCCACGGGACAAAATAATTCATAAATGGTTTAAAAGCTGAAATATGAACACTTGGATAAAATTATCAGCAGCATCAAAATGAAAGGAAACACCAGAAGATCCATGCTTGCACCAATTGTATTAAAGGGAAGGTCGTATTGTGTCCAGATGGAGCATTCATGTTTTTGTCCCCATGTGATCCGGAGATCACTTCAGATTAACGTGCCAAACACAAAAAAGGCCATGCAGCGCCAACTCGCATCCAATGAGAAGCTTCAGTGTCTTCTATCTCTCAAGGGCATCCGTTGACCCAGGTTGTCACTGTTGTGTTCTGGCTGCTAGGGTGATAAAATACCTACATGTGTCATGGCAGGGTGGGCAGTCCACACAGTTTAAAAGCCTCATTCTGTTTTAATCTGAGCAGGATGGGACTTTCTGTGATCTATGTTCATGTTTAGCACCTTCTGACTAATAATTATTTCCCACTGAAGGTCACATCATGACGGAAGAGTGTCCGGCATCTCTCCTTTGGAGCTCAGTAGGCTCAGCTGAGTGTTAATGGCTTCACCTCCCAGTCACTCTTAAAATGTCTGCACATGGTCCCAAAAGACAATTTTTGACGAAAGTGTTCGTAGGGATGTGTTATTAATTATGGTAGGGAGAGAGAAATCAGCAGAGGAAAGAAGAGCATTTTCTCTTTATGGGAGATCTGACCCGATATGCATGCTCAACTAGCACTGATCATCTAATAGGGTTGTGAGGAGTCCTGCTTTGAGGGAATGACAACACTATGAGCCACTGAGGCAACTTTAACGAGTTACTAGTATTATATTCTTAAATTTTTTACATTTCACGGCTTCATCGGTGGGTTTAGTTTTGTAGAAAATCGCAGAGATTAAAGCACATTCAGAGCAAATATTCACACAGGAATGATGAAAGTCTGCTTTGAATTAATTAACGTAAGTTATGCACATTTTTATTTCTACCTGATTTTTCATGCTTCCCAACTCACACTAATCAGGAACATCTTTCGCCCCTGGCACAGTAGAGGTATTCTGTGAAGTAAGTAAGTAAGAAAAATAAATAAATAAATAAATGCACTCGCGAGCTTTAGATTTTGCCAAAGCATAGAGATAGAGAGCTACTCCGGGCGAGAGGAGCAGCTGTGTGAGGAGCGCTCCTATTATTGCACTGATGCGTAAAGATGCGCGCCGCGCACGGAGCGCGGCTTTCTACCAATACATCGAAATATGCCATAAGCATGCAATTAAATGCACATCTTTTTTAGAAAAAAAAAATAGAAAAATGTAATTCCATATTCATTGCAATTCTACACAACATATTTCAATATGTGCCTTACTTTTCCTCCTCTAACTGTTGCTGGTATTGTACAAATTCCTCTTGAGTCATTCCTTGTGCGGCGGCTTCTGATTTCTCTCCCTCGGCCTTTTCCTCCGTGAGTCCGCCTGTCAGGTTCTTCAGCTGCCCTCCCACCACATGTTTCACCATGAAAGCCATGGCTGAGGTCCGGAGAGTCCTCGGTTTGAGCGGTTGACGTTAAAGACTCGATGCGCTCCCGGAGAGAGCGGTTGGGTTGTAGGGAGATTTCTGTCAAACGCCGTCCAAATCAGACGTCTTGAGTCTTTTCCGCAAACGGAAAAAAAAGAGGAGGGCAACTTTAGGAGAGGCTTGAACCTAGAGCAGAGGAGTTTGACCCCTGGAGGCGGTGTCGGAAAGCTTGACAGTTTCAGAACCACTGGTCCCGGACAGCTCCACGTCGAGATGGTCGGAGACGAGCGGCTCAGTTATGAGTCAACAAGTTTGGCGCTGAACTCTACCAATCCCGTGACTCCTTCCTCCGCCACCACTCCCTCCCTCCACCCAATCCCAGACACCGCCGGCCTCGGATCTCTCTCACACGTCGCGGGATGCCGTGATTCGCCGTCTGAGGATGTGCGGCGATGGACTCGGGGAAGAAAACAACACGTGATGATCGTGAGTCTCTCATGGTCGCTTCGGTGCATCTGTCATTCTTAGGGACATCCAGCCGCTGCAGTTTGTCAACAGATGAGAGCTTCCAAGCTGCATGTTAGCCTAATAGTTGTTGGTCATCCTTAATGGGTTTGGATTATCGTTTTACAGTGAATTTCCACATTCTATAACTTTACGTCCGCAGGCATTAATCATTTCAACAAGGTAGCGCATAAAAATTAAGAAAAAGAACAAGGGTGCATGCTTTATAACTTATTTATTTTAGTACCTAAACTCTTGAAAGTGTGGCGGGCATTTATTTTCACCTAATCTACTTAGATTAGGTGAATCCTTACTACTGTCAAGGTTTTTCAAGTATGCCTCTACCAGGTTTGCACATCTAGAAACGTACTTTTTTGCCCTTTATTTCCAAAATGACTCCAGCTCAATCAGACTGGAGGATGCACAGCATCTGCGCAAATACATTGTTCTATTCAATTCAAATCAGTGTATGCATACAATCCCAATTCACAACACCTCATCTCAAGGCACTTTGCGAAAAAAATAGTAATTTCAATTTGAATGTACATACAATTAATCCTTCAGTTTAATTGTCCAATCAGTTAAAACATTTTCTGTCTATTCTCCTAATACGCAAATAGATTTAGGTATAGGCCATATACAAATAAATGACCTTAGATCTAAATCTTTCCATTTTAGCTTTGGTTGTAAATTTGGCTTAATTTTTCTGTTTGATTTAGCTACATGCATCTTACCATCAATTCTAAACTTATCTGTCCTTTCTCTGTCAGATTCTGTGTCCCTGCTGAATGAATGTATTAACACAGCATGGTGCAGCTACCACAGTGTTTCACAGTAGGGATAGGCAGCGCCTGGAGACACGCAGTGTGATTTTTTTTATGACATTCTGTCAACAATGGCTTTCTTTAGTCACTAGTTTTTTTAGATTTCTAACGTGTAGAATGATAAGCATAACTAAGCAGATCATTTGTACAGCACCTTGAGCTTTGCATCTTGACTGCTCTTTCTGATTAAAGCTTCCATTACCCAGTCCATCAGGTCAGGAGGCTTTCAACTTTGTCTAAGTATTTCATTTTCAAAGGATATTATGAACAGTGCTGGGTGAAACATTCAAGGCTTGGAATGTCGTTTTTGGAACGACAAGGAAGAAACTTGAAAAATTAGAATATCGTGCAAAATGTCATTTATTTCAGTAATTCAACATACAAAGTTAAACTAATAGACTTGTAACATGCAAACTGAGATGTTTTCTTCCTTTATTGTTATGATGTTGATGATTATGGGGTACAACATATGAAAAACCCAAATTAAAAATTGGAGAAAATGAGAATATTGTGAAAAGTTTCAATATTTTAGGCTCAAACCTTCACACTCTTACCATCTAATAAATCTAAAACACCTGCAAAGGTTTCCTCGAGCTTGTAAATGGTCTCTCAGTATGGTTCAGTTGGAACAAATATGGGGAAGACCGCTGACCTGACAGCTGTTCAGAAAACCATCAATGACAGCCTCCATAAGTAAGGAAAGAGTCAAAAGGTAATTGCGAAAGAAGCTGGATTTTCCCAAGTATCAAAGCAAATTAATAGAAAGTCACGTGGAATGGGAAAGTGTGGAAGATAAAGGTGCAAAAAAAGGAGGGATGACCACAGTCTGGAGATGATTGTCAGGAAAAGGCCATTCAAAAGTGTCGGGGACCTTCAGAAGGAGTGGACTGAGGCTCGAGTTAGTGCATTCAGAGCCAGCACACTCAGATGGATAATGGACATGGGCATGAAATTTTGAATTCCTCTTGTCAAGCTGCTCCTGAACAGCTTCGCTCAGGTCAAAAGTCAAAAGTCTGCTTTTCTGATGGGATACACACAATCCAAGATGCTTGAAATCAAGTGGGAATTTTACAAAGTCTGTATTAATTTTGGGAGCCATGTCATCTGCTGGTGTTGGTCCATTGAACATGATTAAGATTAGAGTTAAAGCAGCCATCTACCAAGACATTTTGGAACAATTCATGCTTCCTTCCACAGACAAGCCGAATGGAGATGGTGACTTCATTTTCCAGCAGGACTTGGTAAACTGCCAAATGTATCAAAACCTGGTTCGATGACCACAGGATTACTGTGATGTATTGGCCAGCAAACCTGCCAGACCTGAACCTCATAGAGAATCTATGAGGCATTGCCAAGAGAAAGATGAGGGACATGAAAACGGACAATCCAGAAGAGCTGAAAGCCACTATTGAAGCATCCTGGTCTTCCATAACACCTCATCAGAGCTATAGATTGAAAGCATTCATGCTACGTTGCATTGAGACAGTAACTGATGCAGAAAAGGGGCCAAAAGCAAGTACTGAGTACATTTCATGATTATACTTTTCAGAGATCCAACATGTCTATAGTTTCTATAATTGTTTTATTGATGTCATGTAATATTCTAATTTTCAGAGATTTTCAATTTGTTTTTTTCATGAGAAATAGGCCATAATCCTCATAATTATATAAAAAAAGGGTTGAAATACCTCGGTTTGCAGGTAATAAGTCTATATCATATATTGGATTAACCTTTTAAGTTAAATGATTGTAATTAAGGGAGTTTTGCAAGATATTACATTTTTTTGAGTTTCATCGTAATTCTGCTTTAAATGTCTCCACCACTTTATCCATGACCTGTCTGGTGTTTTCACGATGCTCTATGTTCTCTAAAAAACCTCTGAGGCCTTCACAGAATAGCTTAAGACAAACAACCTTAAACCACCCACAAGTGGAGTCTATTAGTCACATCATTTTTTTTCTCTGGCTTGTATTTAGTGGTAATACACACCACTATTTTCTGTTTTTTATTACAAACATAATCAATCCCCACAATTCACATATTTCCACTACTTTTGCGTTGGTCTATCTCATACTTTGAAGTTTATGGTTGTAATGTGACGGCATGTAGAACGGTTCAAAGGGTGTGAATACTTTTCCAAAGAGCTGTTATCACACAGGAAGGATAAGTAGCGCACAGATCCCTGAAATAATTGCACAATGCACATAAATCAGTTCATGGGATGAAGTAAGTGAAACAATGTGTGCAGTGCATGAGAAAATTGAGTCCAAAGTTTAGCCTGCAAGTATGGTCTCCAGTGACAGGAGCCATTAAGGTCCTGTCCTGTTGTGTCTAATGGGTTCAGAATATCAGAGGCTTATCCATATCAGACCAATTTTTTCCTGCAGCTTCCTATCATATGTCTGTTTGATGATGTGGGCAGAAAGTACGATTCAGCATCCATCAAGAAGAAATATGGTTGGTTGAAACAATATCAAGGTAGATGACACAGTGTTCAGTTGTAAAAAAATATATTTCATAACACTGTGACCTACATTTGTGTATTTGCATCTGGGCGTGTGTGAGAGAGAGATGTATTTTAAATCTCTATTTCTGCAAGAGTTTCCAACAACCAAAGTGTGGAAAACAACTTTGATCACAAGTCAACAACTTGAGCGTCCTGATCCTCACAGCAGCCTGACACCGAGCCTGGCCTACTTTTCCAGTCCCTGTGGTTTGGGTGGCGGAGACGGAGCATGTCTTAGTGTCTTTTTGTCACAGGCTTAGTGAGACCCTCTTTGCCCACACCTGCCTGGCTCTAAAACCTCTCCCTATCCCATTCCAACTTCAAAGCTGAAGCTGGTGAATGGTCTAAAACACAACACAGCGAATAAGATCAAAACTAATCTCTGTGAAATTGAATAAAAGGAAGGAATTTGCCTAACCAGCATGTTTTAACATCACGTTATAAAATTTAGCCTTTGATATTCAGTCCTGCGGGATCTGCTGCAGGAGGAGGTCTCTCCATCACTTTTCATGGTCTACAAGTGCTTTAGCAGGTACGCAGCAGAAAGCTCTAATCCAACATGATACACACAAAACATGACGGTGTGCTTGATGGTGTGAAGAGCGTCAAAAACTCACTTTCGTAGCTTCAAATATGGAGAGCAAGTATGTGTTGGCAAAAATAGGGCAGATATTTGGGGGATTGGAAATACACTGTAATATCTCTTTCAGCAAAAGTACTGAGAGACACTAAAGGGGTCTACATATTTATATCTCTGCTTTAAGATCTGCTGTTTGCCATGTTAGCTGTGGCCTATACTGGGGATGTTTCATGCCACAGCTACAAAGTTGTTAATCCGTTAACAATATATTAGATCATCTGATGTTCTAATGTGTTTGTTGTTTATAAACCCTGGCAATAGCTGCAGTTCAAATTGAGATTTAATTTCTGTCTTTCAGATGTGTTAGCTTACATTAGGAAGGAGCTTTGGCAAATAAGTAAAGCTGATATCTGTCTTGTATGATCTTTTTAGTGCACAATAGCACTCTTTACACAAGAATATGGCTCACAGGAGACCTGCTGAGTTAGCATTTTCTAACAAAGTAATTGCATCCTGTTAACCTAACATAAGTAGCAAAAACAGAACTAGAAATAACGAACTAAAGACACAGAATTGAAAGTCTTGTGAGTTTATTGATGTATCAACAAAATCAAAGATTAAAATGGGTAACATTCCTTAATCACCTCTGACTAGTAAGTGGAAGGACAATAATAATAATGATTTTAAAAAAATCAAAAGACTCCCCCTGTTTATTAAATACATTAAACTTGAACACTCAAATTTCTTTCAGATTGCAAGCAAATCAATAAACACTACTTTTTCAGTTAAAATCAGATATAGGTTCTGAAATTGATACTGAGTTGGATAGAAAGTATTGGAGTCTGCCTCACCACATCTATGCCTGTCAAACCTCAAAACATCAAACCAGTACTGGCCATGAAAAAGCCTGAATGGTGCATCTCTCTGTGAAATACAGACTTGAACTGGGGTTCATGTTTGAAAGTGACATGTCAGGGATATCAAATAAAATTGAGGTAAACACAAATAGATACTACATTTTTTTCCAATTTTTGTTCGGAATTTTTTTGAAATTAGTTCATACATTTAATTCCACTTAGTGATTATAGATCATTTAGTGTTGGTCCATCTCACATAAAATACCAAAGTAATACATTATAGTTTGTGACTGTAATGTAGCAAAAATGTTGCTTCAAAGGGTGTGACTATTTTGCAAGGTAATGTGGTTGTAGATCAGATGGCTTTGTCAGGGTAAGCAGCACACTGAAATGCATTTTCAAAGGTCGTGTACATTATATATGATTACAGTGTACAGAAAAAAAAAATCTGTGAATTTCTCATGGAAGGTCATTGTCAAAAAACATACAAATGTGAGTTCATGAGCTTCAAAGGGATGCTTACACATTTCTAAAGTGTAAATTGGTTTAACATTCCCAGCTATTTTCATTGATAAGGATGGTGCATAAATACTTTGGCAGTGTCAGTAAATATCAGCAAATATCTTTCAAACGTTGTGATCGACCATCTCATATCCTCTCAAGCTGTTTCTTACTAAAATGAAAATGTGGCAGCTGTCGCTGAAGAATCAGAGTGAAATGAATTCGCGTCACAGGATATTTTTCAGTCTTTCACTTGCAGCACAGTAACTAGGAACTAATCAGCTGTATTTGTTCAGTAAGAGGGCATGACATTGACATGAAACCTTCAGAGTGAAATGCAGAGGAGGAAAAAAAAAAAAAAACATTACTCACGCTGCCTGATTTAAAAATAGGCTCATGTTTATGCTCCCTGGCTGTGCTCAGTTCATGTTACAGCCTACCCAGCTTTGACCTCTGTCTCTTTGTATGGTAAAAATGAACAGCTCAGGTCTCCAAATGTGAGCACATATGATGAATACAGCCATGTTAAGCCTTTGCAAATATATTTACCATAATGTCCAGGCATTTTTGCACACAGGCGTGACATATCTCGTTTGGATTTAGCCTGTGTGATTTTTTATTTCTGCTCTAATAGCCAATATCTATCCCTGAACAACATGGAAAGTAATAACCTGCATTGCTCACATGAGGAAGCAAATATTTGGCATCTGAATATGAAACTGAATACAAATTTGAGGTTGCAACCACAAAAGGTTAGACAGCCGTGACTTGCCGTGGTTGTTGTGAGCCCGGAGCGATCACAATGTGAGTCAACATCACTGAAAGCATCATGCTGGCTTCTGCCCAGTCACGCTTCCAGCCTGGATGCTCTTGATCTTCTGGGATTAGAAAGCTGTGTGGGAATCAAGAGTGAGAGAGAGACAGACGGGTTTATGTACACCGTCACTCACAGTCGCTGATCCACAGCAGCCGAATGTTACACCTTTGTTTCTGTAGACAAGGGATTAGACTCATCAAACAAGCATGCCCCACAGCAAACAACGGGTACATTCTGGGACTTCTTAAATTTACACAGGAGGAGATGGCGCTATTAGCAAATCGCTGGTATGCCAGTCTGTGGGAAAAGCTGTGTGTGTTGCCCTCCTGGTGAGATGTCAAAATATCACACTAATCATGCCGCGATTGAGAAGGGAGCTAAACACTCACAGACATAATTACTTTTCTGCATTAAGAATGGCCTAATTCCCTTTAGAAAATACTGTGTTTTATCTGAACCTGCATCAGGGGTTGACCAGAGATGGAACAGACAGGTGGGGTCACAGCAGCAAGGCACCATACGGGGCAAAACGGGTTGGTCCTGTAGACGGGGTTTGATGCCCTGCAGGCTGTCCAGGAGGTGCTAAAATACACAGCATGGCAGCATGGCAACTGTCCCCACAGTTAACATCAAGGGCATCTGTAGGAGACGAATATTATAGCCCTGATTTAGAGCATGAAAGGACTATTTAAATATTTTTGCTATTTACTGCTTAAAAAATGGAGGACATTCAGTTTCAGATTCACCCAGGTTATCAGGAAAAGACAGAAACAGACAAAAATGTCTGTATTTTCTTCAAGTGCACTGCAAGCAGATGGAATCTCATTAGTGGGCCTGACAAAATAAAATTATCACATAAAAAAAGAAAATTGCTACGAGACATCCCTTTCCAGAAACCGTACCTCAGCCTCATTGGATAATCCACAGAACTTGCTGCCAACTGCTTTCAGAGAAAGTAGTTCAGATAGAAACTTGACAGCAAAATCTGTGGATTACCCAGACTAACTGGGACACAAATTTGGAAAGAGATGCTTCCCTGAGAACAAAATTCTCTCCCAAACCTGAGAAGACACACTATCCATGCAGATCTGACAGCAGAATACATTAGAAAATAGAGATCACTCCTGAAAATGTGTGGCAATTTAGCTCCATTATTCTTTTATTTCCCGTTTTAATTTGTGAAATCATTTTTTGCATATCTGAATCAAATACAAAGCACAAGGATTTCTTTTGTTGTATCTTTGGCTTCGTAACAAAGACATATTATTCCTGTGCAAGTAAGCCTTTTAAGGAACTGCAGCCTGCAAACAAGGTTTTCAGCTTAGGAAAAAATACATGTAATGGAGAAAATGGCAACTGGAAGGAGGAGGCAAGACTGAGATCATTATTACATTTCACTTTGGCGTGCATGAAAGTGTGAAAACAAGCTGCCAAGAGACACATTCTGCGACAGAATTCACAGCAGAAAAGTACATGCATTAAAGTGAGAAAGATGAAACACAAATGTTCAGACATTGGAAAACTGAAATAGGTTGTGAAATTGTGTGTGAAGAAAAAAAAAGTGCTCCGAAGCTGCCTCAATATCTGCACTCAGATCAGGAAATGAGAAGGACAAAAAGCATTGCAGAATGCGTTAAGTGCTGTTCTGACTGCTGTGATTTTCACAGAAAGGTGTTATGCTCAAAGCTGAAAAATGCAAAACACTGAACATACAGTTTCTATATTGCTGAAGAATGATATTGAAGAAGGGGACCCTGATCACTTCCTGAACTCAATGTTTGAATTTCCATGTGAAGAAACTGACCAGCCACAGGGTTCTCCTTTAGATGCTCCCATCTACTCGTGTCAACAACAAAAGAAATAACTGTCACACAAAATGTCAGTGGCACCTCTCTGAATCCAAAGCAGATGGTTAGACCAAGAATGATGGGAAACATCAAAACAGTCAGCATCAACAATTCATCCATCCACATTGTCACCTTCTTTACATGCAGCTGAAATTGTGTCAGTCTGAAGAAGAAAATCTCTCAGCAATCACCCTAACATGTATGGATGATGCAGGATTTTATAAAGTCATCTTTTGAAAGAAAAACCTTTAAAAACTAACAACTTAGTTTTGATAAATACTCTCAAATGCAAGTAAACAAGTCCTGGGAATACTTGCGCCTAAAAGCCAAAGTTGGGTTCAGGACCACCACTTGTTTAATATTTTATTCATCAAACTAATCCGTCCATCCATCTAGTATCTATACCCATCTACCCTCTGCAGGGTTGCAGGGGGTATGGTGCCTATTTCCAGCATTCATCAGATGAGAGGCAGGATACACCCAGGATAGGTCGCCAATCCATCGGAGGACATTATCTAATAATATTATACAATAAAAAATTACTCATTGATTAAATTCATTTCACATAATGTTTTTAATTATGTTAGTTAAATAAAACACATAATTACAAAGTTGAGAGGAAGAAAAAAATAAGATAGAAAACGGTGAACAAGCAACAGCGATAACGACAGACTTCTAAAGACTTGAAGGGTTTTAGTAAGGGAACCTGGGCTTCCTTAACTGCTCAAAGAGCCAAAGGTTGATCGCCTCCACACTATGTAACAATGATGCATTAATTCATGGAAACCAAGTCCACAGACTGAGTGCCCATGCAATCCGTGGACATCCATTTCGGTGGACCAGACTAGAATGGGTCACCATCTTTCAATGGGTCAGTGCAAGAAAACACAGCATTTGTGTCACCAAACTTTATACATTTGATTGGTAGTGCTATTAATCATTAAACCCTAAAATATATGAAGCTGGAGATGCTGCTATCCCTTTTTAGTTCAATTGTCTTTATACTGATATGGGAGAGTTCCAAAGGGATGGAGATAAGGATAAGGATGATTCAGTCTTCGTTGGAGTTTTAACTTATTTATTTCGATGGTACAGGAAGCCCTGTTGGTTCATTACTCCCTCCCCCTAAAATAATGCCTCTCTTCCTGCCTGTTGCTGTTGTCTGCCTGTGTGTGTGTTATATCAGGATTATGCTAGCCATAACAAAGCACAGAGGAGTCCTAAAGTTACATCAGTGTAGGTAAAAGGTCAACTTAGTCATCAGCATTATACCATATTCCCTGATTGCCTTTGCTGTTGATTGCTCATCGCTAAACAGAACTTCAAATAATTTTCCACTACAGTCCTCTCGTTTTTACATACATACATAAAAAAATATTTATAGATATTTCATAATGGGTGTGGGAGAGAGCCAAAAAAAAAAAAAAAAAACATAAACAGTGACCACATAATTAATTCATAGTCAGACATTAGTCATGCTGGCCATAGGAATTAGCTCATAATAATCAGGAAATTGTCCATCTAGATGACGCTGAGATGTAACTTGTTGTCAGAACTGAAAAAAAAAATCACGCCTGGGGTCTTTTACTTTGTTTAAGCCACTTGTGGTGTTCGTTCTTTGTTCACCACTCTGTTCATTTTGATGAGAAAAAGACGTTCTCACGACCTCCCTGCCCATCGGGACAGCCACATTGATGTTTCGTCATCTGTCAGAAACTATAAAAAAATCCAATAGAGTGAGATGTTACATAGCCTTTTTGACACGTCTCAATAAAATTATTAAATATCGACTCAGTGTTGAACTGTGTACTCTTCCTTGGGTTGTTGTTTCTAGGCTGTCATCGTGAGCCCCAAGCTCCACCTCTGGTCTCCTTCAGCCTCTGCACCAAGTGGCCGCTGCCACTTCTGAATTCCCCCAGTAGGGGAGGATCATCATCAGGAGAACTGTATTCCTGGAGGCCCCTTATGTGGTCCTCAAGCGTTAGCGTGAGTTATTAAGTGTAGGTGCTCCTGCATAAAGCAATAGTAAACGATAAATCGAGCTTCATTAACTTCTTTTGCAAGAGGAAATTAGTCAAGATGAAAGATGATGTGGGGAGAATAGAAAATGAAAGCTGCTTCCCCATGCTTGGTTCTAGTTCTAGGGACGATCAGTAGACTGGAGCTGGAAGACCTGAGTGGTCTGGATTGTTTTTACCGTGATAGCAGATCTCAAATGTACTCTGGTGCCAACCCGTTTAATGATTTATAGACTTATAAAAGCACTTTGAAGCCTATTCTCTGAGCTACAGTGAGACAGTGTAAGGACTTTAGAACTACAGTGATGTGTTCTACTTTCCTGGTTCTAGTGTGAACACGAGCAGCAGCGTTCTGGATCAGCTGCAGCTGTCAGATTGACTTTTTAGGCAGACATGTGAATATACTGTTACAGTAATCAAGCCGGCTAGAGATAAATGTATGAAGGAGTTTTTCAAGGTCTCCTTGTGTCATGAGTCCTTTAATACTAGAAATGTTCTTCAGGTGATCGAAGGCTGACCTTGTTATTGATTTTACGTGACCTTGGAGGTTCAGGTCCATTATTTACACCTAGATTTCTGGCCTGGTCAGTAGTTTCTAGTTAGACCATCTGAAGCTGTGTACTGATATTTAATCAATCTTTTTTGGGTCCAAAGATAAGTACTTCTGTTTTGTTTTTGTTCAGTTGGAGGAAATAATGACACATCCAGCTGTTAATTTGCTCAATGCTTTTATTGAGGATTTGGAAGGTTCAACAGCATCTAGTGATATTTAGATGTAAAGTTGGGTGTCATCTGCATAGTTGTGGTAGTTGATATTATTTGTTGTCATAATTTGGCTTAGTGGGAGCATGTAAATAAACCAGATAGTCTGACCCAGCTCTCTAGACGTTCTAGTAAGATAAGATAATAAAGCCCTGTTCATGATTGCTATCATCTGTGGAGATAATTGTTTTTAACAAAACAAACAAATGTCATGTATAGTAATAATAATAATAATAATAATAATAATAATAATAATAATAATAATAATAATACACTAAAAGTAAGAAATAATTAAAAATTGATAACAAAAATGTAAGGACCATGAATGCTATTTGAAATGTTTCCATTAATCATTGTGGTTCCTTGGGTTCCAGACCCCAGCTAGCATTATTTTATGATGGTATTCAATGGAGATTACAGAGAATATTTTTCGTCTTCAGGTTGAGCGGTTAGGTAATTAATTCCCACTCCTAGTGTTAAATCTATACTGAACAGCTTTGAAGAGTTTTAGAAAGGCCATTTCCCATTTCAACATGACAGTGGTTTAATTAAATGCCTACATGGACCGGTGACCCTGACTTCACCCAACACCTTCACCTCATCCATCATTTGTGCTGCTGAACTCACATAGCGAAAAATTCACTGATGTTATTTTCTAAGAAGGTTTTTAATTTTTGACTGTATTTGTTACCACAAAAGTTTGATAATCACTTAAAAGTCTGGGCTCTAGTCGAATTGATATAGAAATTACATATAAAAACTCTGCAATTTTATTGACAAAAGAAATAGAATGTTGTTGTTTTTTAAATGAGACTCAAAACAGAAAGTAAAGATAATTGTCTTGTATTTGAAGGTACAATAATTTGTTTTCAAGTTTGGGAACCAGACATGAATGAGCTCAATCTCTTTAAAGCTTCATTTTCAGTTTTTTCGATAGCCAAAGACAGCTGGTCAGCTGATCTAAGGTCCTGCAACGGAATATAAGGTACTTGGAGGTCAAAGAGATAATACCATTTGCATTAGGAATTTTAAAGCTGTCTTACTGCTCACATAACTTAGAGCCAGGTGTGTATTTTAATATTTTAATAATTTTAATTTTAATATTTTAATATTCATATTTTTAACCAGTCAAAGATCCATACATTAACTTTTGTCATTCAATTTCAATTCAGTTTATGAAGAAAGCACCAATTCACAACATATCATCGTAAGGCACTTTAAGGTAATTTCAATTGAATCATACATACATTTCACTCGGTTAAAACATTTTGTCTAATAAAAATTTGCTTGATGAAAACTTGTCTGTTTCAATCAAAACCACTGCAAGAATACAATGTAATTTCCATTTAATATAAATCTTATGAATACTCAAATAAAACAAACCTCTTTTAGTGTTTTTGTATCAGAGAATTCATAGCATAATTCATTGCATTTGTGGTGAGACGGTGTTTGCAAATTCTCTCCACTCTGGGTGTGCTGGTGTGTTGCATGTTATGAAGGAAAGTTATGGCGCACGTTATGAAGTAGACACACAGGCATCATGTCTTTTTCCATTATTTAAATGAAGCGCATACAATACAACACTGCCTCAGTAAGAAAATATCTGCTTTATAGTTATCAATACGTACATTCTGTTTTCTCAGGATAATCTCCAGAGCAAAGAGATAAAAAAAAGAGGTACAAAGATGGAATCCTGAGGAAACCCACTGGAAAATGCACTTGACTGGAGAAAAAAAAAACTTCCATATTAGCATAGAAACTTCTGTCTCTAATGCTTCAGACGAAAGATAAGAAAGAACACTGCTTTTAACAGTATCAAATGCAGTAGGTTTGATCGGAAAGTGCAAGGATAACAAAGCTTCCACAGTTACATGCTGAAGGGAGGTTGTTAAAAGCCCTTAACAGTGCTGCTTTAGTACTATGTAGATGTTAAAAACCAGATTGGAAAATCCACTTCCAAAGTCCAATTTTTGCTTAGAAGGCATCTAATTTAAAAATAGAAATATACTACTTGAATACCTTTCGCAGAATGTTGTACCACCTGTTTTCAGTTGTGTAAATCTGCCTAGAAATTTCAGCTATTCAACAATACACACTTTAATCTCCTAGACACACACAAATGTGTGACTGTCTCTGGAGCCTCTAACATTTCAGAGCTTGAGCAGCACAGTTTAATCCACCTACTGTGCATTAAGACCGCTCTATTTTCTGCTAAACCACTGCCAAACTGTTAAAGCCACTTAGGGGGAACGGGCCTACATCAAATGCAACTTCTATCTCCCTGTATGGCCAGGATAAAATTACCACTGGCATGTTCTGCTCCTGTAAAAGCATGAACTTGTATTAATATGAGCTGCTATGGTAGGCTTAAACTTCAGGAAATAGATGCCTTACTGCAGTGTAAAGTAGGAGAAAAAGCCACTGAGATTGCTATGTGCTTGAATATAAAAAAATATTTAAATGAACAAGGAGATTTTTATTTAGACAGTTTTTGGAACAGCGTATTGAGATAAAGTGTGACATCCCAAACATAAGTTTACATGGCTCATTGATGGCTCAGTTGCTCGAATGGAATCTTTTTACTCCTTTTCCACCTCTCCCTCAGCGCTGTGTCTTGCCATCCATTTCTCCTCTCCTCCACTTTTTTTGAGCCTCATCCCCGCCGCTCCTTCGTTCCCTCCTTCAAAGTCCCTGCCACCCCCACCCCTCGTCGCCCCGCTTCGTCTCTCTCTCTCTCTCTCTCTCTCTCTCTCTGCCTGATTTAGACCTCTTGCCTGAGAGGAACATCAGAGCACAATAGGTTAGTGCTGCCTGCGCTTAACTGGAATGAGAAAACCCGAAAATTCACTTTCATGAATAGATGCAAACAATCAGCAGCGTGAGGGTGAACAGATGAGAAGATGAGATGTAGGCTGAGAAGCAAGGGGGAAAGGGCAAGAATGGTGGTGGTGGTGGTGGGGGGTAGCTTTAAGTGAAAGGAGGTGCAGTGAAGGTCAGCAAAGAGCGAGCCATGAGGAATGACTGATGGAAACTTTCATTACTAAGTGTCATAATTTGTCACTTGATATTTGTGACTTAATCTTGTATTGCACATGATCTTCAGCTTGTGTATTTAGAGCTTCATACAAACATTCTTAAACACTCAGATTTGCCTGTGGGCTACAGCTTCCTAGCCGTTTCTTTTTCCCAATTCAGGAGTACAGGGTACAATTCCAATTCTTCCAATGACCCTGGGACTCTGCTTGAAATTATAAGCTATAATGTGTAAGTAAGTTTACACAAAGTTCTTTTTTTTATTAAGTTTCCAAGTATTGGTAATAGGGATGCAAAAAAGGATAAATTATTCACCCCAGGTGCTGTGGAGATGTTTTTTTTAAGCTGTTTTTGTCATATTTTTTCTGGAACTGCTAAATAACATCATGGACTTCCGGCTAAAATTTGAGTGAATCCGCCATCTTTATTTCTCCCTGCAAGTTTGTAGTCCTACTTCAGGAATGCCAAAGATACAAGTGGAACATGCAGACTGTTTGGTTGTTGGATTATTAGCCCACACGATTCTTTACACAGTCCCCCTGCATCATGGTAGTTTACCCCCCTCTGTGGGGAAAGTACTTTGGTGAGCAGGAAGGACGAGTGAATGGTTTAGATGTAAAAAGGAAAAAAAAATTAAGGAAAGCATGTCAACTTGAAATCTTACTTTAACTGGAATTATCTTGTGCAGTAATGTGGAAACTAAAATTATGCATGTTGAAGAGCACATCCAATGCAAAGTAAAATACCATAACTAAACTCTCAAACGTCCGCTCTCTTCCCAACAAGATGGACGAACTAGCGGTGCTGATGAGAAGTAACAAGGACTTTTCCTCGTCATGTGTTTTGTGCTTCACGGAGACGTGGCTAAGCGCGAGTGTCCCTGACAGCGCGCTTCACCTGGAAGGCTTCCATCTCCTCCACGTGGATCGCAACGCGGAGCTCTCCAACAAAACAAAAGGCGGTGGCGTTTGCTTCTACATCAACAGCAGCTGGTGCACGGATGTGACTGTGATCTCCCAACACTGCGCTCCTTCTCTGGAATATCTGTTCATTCACTGAAAGCCTTTTTATTCACCGCGTGAGATCGCTTCATTCATTCTGGTGGCTGCCTACATTCCGCCGAGCGCGGACGTGCACGAGGCTCAGCGCACGCTTGCAGGCCAGATATTACATGCGGAGCGGTCTTTTCCAGACTCTCTCTTTATCGTGCTTGGTGACTTTAACAAGGGAAACCTGAGCCAGGAATTACCAAAGTATAGACAGTTCATTAAATGCCCGATCAGAGAGGAGAACACGTTGGATCACTGCTACACTACAGTCAGCAGAGCGTATCATGCTGTCACGAGCGCTGCCCTTGCACTATTAGATCACCCGATGTGCACCTAATTCCCTCATACCGACAGAGACTGAAATTGGCCAAGCCTGTCGTGATAACAACGAGGAAATACACCTCTGAAGCTGTGGAGGAGCTGCGCTCATGTTGGGAGACGACAGACTGGGGAGCGTTTGGAGCAGCCACGGACAATCTGGACGAGTATACGGATACTGTGACCTCATACATTCAGTTCAATGAGACGCGCATCATCCCAACGCGCACCAGGATTTGTTATAACAATGACAAGCCCTGGTTCACACCCAAGCTCCTGCACCTACGTGAGGAGAAGGAAGTAGCGCGGCGGAGCGAGGACCGGAGTACATACAGACGAGCAAAGTACCACTTCAGCAGTGAAGTGAGAAGAGCAAAATCTGTGTACTCCAACCATATACAGGAACACTTTAGCTCCAATGACTCTGCAGCCATGTGGAGGGGGTTGAGGGCTCTCACAAACTACAAGCCCAAAGCCCCCCAGGCCCTGAAC
Source organism: Apricaphanius iberus (assembly GCA_028564705.1). NCBI lineage: Eukaryota > Metazoa > Chordata > Actinopteri > Cyprinodontiformes > Aphaniidae > Apricaphanius > Apricaphanius iberus. The sequence continues at coordinate 1,811,344 of JAPXFQ010000473.1, read as the reverse complement.
GACCGGACTCTCGCCCAGGGCCTGAATACACACTACTGCCGCTTTGAACAGCCGTCTGCTCCTCACACCTCTGCTCCCCCCACCATCACCCCAACCATCAACGACCCCAGCACTTCATCAAAGGACTCCTCAGACCCCCCCTCCTCCCCCCCTGCCCTCTCCATCCAGGAGGAGGATGTGCGCCGACAGTTCTTGAGGCTGAACAGGAGGAAGGCCCCCGGGCCGGACGGTGTCTCCCCCTCCACCCTGAGACACTGCGCGGATCAGCTGGCCCCCGTGTTCACGGACATTTTCATCACCTCCCTGGCACTCTGTCGCGTGCCGTCCTGCTTCAAAACCTCCACCATCGTCCCTGTCCCCAAAAAGCCACGGATCACAGGACTTAATGACTACAGGCCGGTGGCGCTGACGTCTGTGGTCATGAAGTCATTTGAGCGCTTGGTTCTGCCCCACCTCAATGACATCACCGCCCCCCTCCTGGACCCACTGCAGTTCGCCTACAGAGCCAACAGGTCTGTGGATGATGCAGTGAACCTGGCCCTCCATTTCATCCTGGAGCATCTGGACTCCCCAGGAACCTATGCCAGGATCCTGTTTGTGGACTTCAGCTCTGCCTTCAACACCATCCTCCCTGGACTGCTGCGAGACAAGCTCTACCAGCTCAGCGTGCCCGACTCCCTCTGCAGGTGGATCACTGACTTCCTGTCGGACCGGAGACAGCACGTGCGGTTGGGGAAGATTGTCTCGGACAATCGGACTACAAACACTGGGACTCCTCAGGGCTGTGTACTCTCCCCCTGGCTCTTCTCGCTGTATACAAACTGCTGCACCTCCAGTCACCAGTCCGTAAAGCTGATCAAGTTTGCGGACGACACCACTCTCATCGGACTTATCTCAGACGGTGATGAGTCCGCCTACAGGAGAGAGGTGGTCCGGCTGGCTTCTTGGTGCAGTCACAACAACCTGGAGCTGAACGCCCAGAAGACAGTGGAGATGATCATGGACTTCAGGAAAGTCACAGCCCCACCGTATCCCCTCACCCTGATGGACTCTCCCACCCCCATCTCCATCGTGTACTCCTTTCGTTTCCTGGGCACCACCATCACCCAGGACCTCAAGTGGGAGCCAACCATCAGCTCCCTCATCAAGAAGGCCCAGCAGAGGATGTACTTCCTGCGGCAGATGAGGAAACTCAAGGTGCCGACCGAGATGCTGGTGCAGTTCTACACGGCCATCATCGAGTCCATCCTCACCTCCTCCATCACCGTGTGGTTCCCCGGCGCCGCAGACCGGGACAGACACCGACTGCAGCGCATCGTGCGTGCTGCTGAGAAGGTGATTGGCTGTAGGCTCCCATCCCTCCGGGACCTGTTCTCCTCCAGGACCCGGAGGCGTGTGGGTCGGATCACAGCTGACTCTTCTCACCCTGGACACCGACTATTCTCCCTCCTCCCCTCAGGCAGCAGGCTACGGTCCATCCAGACCCACACCTCCCGCCACCTGAACAGTTTCTTCCCCTCCACCATCAGACTCATGAACAATAACAAGGCCCGATAGTTCAGTTAAAGACCCATGTAGGATAGAACCATCTGCACTACGTAACTTTATTTTACTGCACTGTGTGGTCTGACCACACTTAGATCTGCTGCTGTCATTCACCTGCACATCTGTGAATGGAACCCTGCTGCTGTTCTTATGTTAAAAAGGATGTTTATCTCTTCATAGTTCTTTTATATACATACAGATTATTATATTTATAAAGACTTTAGCCTTATAGCTCATTCTTTTTATTTTTATTTATTTTATTTTTATTTATGTTAAATGTTTTATGTGCACGATTGTACCGAGAAAAATTCCTAGTTTGTGAACTTGTTCTCAAACAATGGCAATAAAACCTATTCTGATTCTGATTCTAAAGGAGCTTAGCACTGAGGCTGACATTTGGCTGGTTTTAATGTTATGCTTCATTATTTTAATGTGACCTGGTTTATATACAAAAGCAACACTAAGGGCGTTTTCACATGGGACTCGAGTCTGCATTCGGATACCCTATTTTGTCAAAATCCACTGATTTGGGACCATGTGAACACAGCCTGGACTGTGCCAGGATACGGCCCGAGAGACCTGCCGTGGAAGTAGTATCAGAGTCCAGGTACGAGTGGATACGGATCATGTGAACACAAGCGTACTCTGGCCATCCATCCATCCATCCATTTTCTGTACCGCTTAGTCCTCCAGGGGTCGCGGGGGGGCTGGTGCCTATCTCCAGCTGTCAACGGGCGAGAGGCGGGGTAAACCCTGGACAGGTCACCAGTTACTCTAGCCATATCTAAGACAATACACACGCTCCACACAGAAGTGACGACACCGCCAGCTGAAGTTACCGAATCACCACGCGACCATAAAGAGATCAAAACAACGATGTTCAAGCATCCCACAGTAACACAGGAGGTTACAAAACGGCAGGTTTACTTACAACACTCAGCCTGTGGATGGCTTCAGGTAAAAGTTGTCCAGTCGACCAATGTGTTGTCGTTCTAGGCCGTCGCTCGTTTTATGACGTCAGTACTTCTCATTCCCTTGTTTTTTGGATAGCTAAGAATTATTTGTATACTGCCACCTACTGTTTTGGAGTAGTCCGTCATGTAAAACACTGGATTCCAGCACGGGCCGAGACCTGCACCGTGTGAACAGAAAATATGTGAATTTTTCTCTTGCCGTTTTCTGGCACGGCCACACATGTAAAAACACCCTTAGAAACCCACCAAAGGAGAAAAAACATAGTAATGCTTGATTAGACATGTTCAGAAAGAAGTTTAAGGATTTATGTTATGTTACTAAAATACAGATATGAGAAACAAACAAAAAATGTTCTTCTCTACATCTTAATGTGATGTGACAATTTACTTTTCAGTTCATTGTTGTAAGCTGATAATAGGTGAAAAAGTTCAATGTTAGAAGTATGGATACTTTTGAAACATACTGCACATGGATAATATTTTGATGTCATGTTCAAAAGGAAAATGGAAGATAATTTAACTTAATGCTTTCAGCATAAAATGGGTTTCTGAGCCCTGCAAGCAACCATCCAGCACCACTCGTTTGGAATTTTATCTTTTCTCAGCCATCAAACCCTCTACTATACTTACTATATATAGAGACCACTCGTACTTGCTAAGAAAACTAGATTCACTGCCATCAACACAGACATCGCTTACACTTGGAAGTACTTACCATCTACACGAAGGGCAGAAAATACAGTAATATCCTAAACAATGTAATGTCCCCAAAGCTAATCCATTCTTATAAAACACTAGCCCTGTAATCCCTCTGGTCACATTTAGGGAGTCTTGCAATTTCAGAAACAGATGGGTTCATTTTTTCAAATGAAAAACCATCAAACATATGTTCCTGGGTCTTTAGTCAACTTGCAAGCTTCCCTTTTACGGTTTCCAATGTGCCAAGAGTTGTATTGTATTACACAGTAATTACAAGCACAATCACTGAAGAAATACAAAATATTTTATTACATACAGTAATATAGAAATGTCCATATGTTACAGAATAAATATTATATTTTAAGTTAACAATACATTAGTCAAAATCCGTAATCAGTTTTGTACAATCTACAAGACCATGAGTCTACAGCCTCACTTTATGAAAGACTAATATGTCATTTGCCCAATTTTTTCTTCTTTATTCTATTTTTTTCTTTTGTTTGTTTTTTTACAAGACCATTAAGGGCCTAAGGGGGTCTGTTGAAGATGTAATATTGCCAAATTTCTGAAATGGTTTCACAAACAACTTGTCAAACATACAAGCCTTGATGTGCTTTAAACAAATTCCCATCTGCTTCTTAAACAGTGTCTCTCTTTGGTTATCTAGTTTCATTACATTTAAAAGATGTATCAGACATGTACTAAAGTGGGGAAATCTACCCATGTTTATGATGATTGCATGTCAAAAATATAATCTGCTGAAAACTGGGGTCATTTTAAAATTTTCCTGTCAGTATTGTAGAACTGCATCGGTTGTGGTGGTAACATCTTGAAGTAGCTCTTTTACGTTAGTTAGAGATTTTTGCTCTTACTTGTTTCTTTCTATGATGCCTAACCATGCGAATAATGTACTGTTACAGCTGGGACCAGCTGATTGCCGTCACAATAATACCTGATCTATGACCTCCATTAGACTGAACCTTCAAATCAGATCAGTGCTAAATGTGCATTGTGAGTTAGGTGCACAGGAATCAGTGCTTTTTATTATCTAATTATTAAAATAAGTTAAAGTGAACAGCAATTCCATTGTATTTCTCTCTCTGGAATTATGAACATCTTAACTATTACCAACAATAACTTAACAATTATGGAAATGCTATTCGGAACATGATTTCTCCCTATTACTGACAAAGACATTTTTGAGGGGTGCTTTGTTAGGTCAGGTCTTAGAGTCATCTATCCATCCATCCATCCATCCATCCGGAGTTGGGTTGTCGAGACAGCAGCTTAAGCAGAGAGACCCAGACTTCCTTTTCCCCAGCTTGTGTACCACCTCCTTGGGAGGAATCCCAAGGCATACCCAGGCCATCCTGATCTCAACTGGCTCTTCTTGATGTGGAGGAGCAGCGCCTCTACTCGGAACCCCCTCCAGATCACTGAGCTTATCACCCTATCTCTAAGGGAGAGCCTAGAAACCCTCTGGAGGAAATCCATTTCAGCTGCTTGTATCCCTGATCTTGTTTTTTTTGTTACCACCTAGAGTTCATTACCATAGCTGAGGGTAGGAACATAGATTGACTGGAAAATCAAGAGCTTTGCTTTTGGACTCAGCTCTCTCTTCACCAAGAGATACCGCTACAGGGCCCACATAACTGCCGATGCCTTACTAATCCGCCTACCGATCTCCTGCTCCATTTATCTCTCATTCGTGAACAAGACCCCCAGATACTTTAACTCCTCCACTTGAGGAAGGACCCCATCCCCGACCCGAAAAAGGCATTCTACCCTTTTCTGGCTCAAGACCATGGTCTCAGATTTTGAGGTGCTGATTCAACGGCGCTTCACACTTGGCTGCGAACCACTCCAGCAAAAACTGTAGATCGCATTCCGATGTAGCCAGCAGGACCACATGATCTGCAAAAAAACAGAAACCCAATCCTGAAACCCAATCCTAGGTGTTCAAGGTGTTGAGGATCCCCTCAACACCTTGAACACCTAGAAATCCTGTCTATAAAAGTTATGAACAGGATTGGTGACAAAGGGCAACCCTGGCGGAGTATCACCGGAAACGAGCCCGATTTACAGTCGGCAATGCGAACCAAGCCCTGACACTGGTGGTTAGGGACCTAATGGCCCGTATCAAAGAGCCTGGTACTGCATCCTCCCGTAGTACCCTCCCACAGGACTCCATGAGGGACACGCCTTCTCCAAGTCCACAAACACACGCAGACCAGTTGGGCGACCTTCCACACACCCTCCAGGACCCTGCTGAGGGTGTAGACCTGGTTCAGTTTTCCATGGCCAGGAAGAAAACCGCATTGTTCCTCCTGAATCCGAGGTTCAACTATCCGTTGGACCCTCCTCTCCAGAACCACTGAATAGACCTAACTAGGGAGGCTTAGAAGTGAGATCTCCCTGTAGTGGGAACATACTCTTTGGAAATGCTTTCTCCCCACAGCCATCATGGTCTACAACAACTCCTCGAAAAATGAATTAGTTATGAGCTACAACAACACTTAATTACCCTCTGGGATCAATAAATTATTTTGGAATTGAATCTGAATTGAATTTGTCTGTTTCTTCTGGTGTTTTCATTATTTGTTTTTGGTAATGTTCCAAGTCTTTGAGAGTTCAAGACCTCCTTGGAACCACCCTAATCTTTAGCTTCAACCACATGTCCTCTATCAGATTCAAATCGGGAAACTGTTAGCAAAATCAAAACATAATTTTACACCTACATCCAAGGGTATGTGAATAATGTTTGGGTTAAGTTTGTATCCATTTGAAACTTTGTGGCTTTGTATTTGTGGCTGAAGAGAGGAGAGTTGCAACCTAATTCTTAAATAGGTACAATTATCTTTTGTCTACAGGACTAAATGATTTCGTTCAAAATGGCAGTGTGTGTGTGTGTGGGGGGTGAATACCTTCACAAGGCACGGTATTTGCTCCAATCATTAGAGATGTGCCGAGCAGCTGCAGCTGTGCTCACAACCGGCAGCTGGATGCTGTCAGAAATAGACCAATTGAACAGCTCATGGATCCTGCAAAGTGTCATTTTACGTCTCCCTTCCATGTCTTTCTAAAGTGACGGTGCATGGAGAGTGAAAGGAACAAGCACACCAGCTGCTCAGAGAAAGACTGAAGAAGCAGCCGCTACGCGCCACCTTCCTAAGGCTCTCTACTGACACAGAGGATTTGTTTTCATTCCATCTGTTAGCATTTATGCTGAGGACTAATTATGGGTCCTTATTTTGATAGTTTATTTTTTAATGTGTGCTGCATACCTTCGATATAATGCACTTCTCAAAACACACTGATCAGTGCATTGTGTTCTGCATGTTCCTTGCAATGTATCATGGCATTATGTGTATCTCCTCATCTTGTTGTGATCCTGAGCCCTGCCTGAAACCATATACTCTGCTTCCAGTGTGTTGCACTGCCTCAGCTTCATTTGATCAACTGATCATAAAAAGCTCACAGATACACATGACAGTGTCAGAAAAAAAAACATCTTCTGGCATCCAGAGACTCCAGCGATGGAGTGTGTTGTAGCTGAAAGGAAACTCACATTTCTTTTCTCCATCTCCCGTCCCTTATGCACCGCCATGCTGGCAACATGCATCCCTTTGTCCCTGATTACGTAAAACTGCTGATCCCCCACCAGCGCAGTGAAAAGTCTTGACAGAAGTTATGACCCCATGTCTGCAACACCCTCCTCTGTGCAGAGACTGCACTGAAACGATGGCGTCTCTCAGCGTAGAGTCACACGCGGTTGAGTCACCACGGCACTAAGCTCGTTCTTATATTTAAAATAAATACTGTTTCCACCATGAGCACCAACTCCCACAGTCTGAACTCAGAAAGACTGCTATAGGGCTCACATTCAGTACGAGAGAGGTCCGTATGCGAAGCTGGAAGAAAAGTACAGAGAGTGTGGGGGAGTGGAAGAAAATTTGTGGTTGTTTTTGTGCTATTGAGATCCTTCTTGTGAATATCAGCAGCCTGCAGGCGCTCCAGCTTTTTCTGTCTGCCACACTGACCCAGCTACAGTTATATCGTCACTGAGCATGTGTGTTCGTCTCAGCCTTTCAATGTGTTCATTCAGTCGAAACACGGGAATGCGGAAGCCAACATGGCGAACACGACCAATCTGAGCATTGAGGCCTTGTGAAGCCAGGACAGATTGGAGCGGGGGCAAGAGATGTGTGAAGGTTCGTGTGCAGCTCACGATTTGGTCCTCTATAAATAGATGTCCGACAACATTTTTTTCCCCTTTCGTGTCAGAAAAATGTCAGCACCCTCACACATGTTGCAACTAAGGGTATCCTCTAGCTCTCCCTTGCTGTACCTCTCTCATAAACACACAACTGATTGCTCTCAGAAGCCGCTGTACGGGCCAACTCGCCGTCCCCGATGACCTCATCCGCTCTCGGCTCTCACACATCGCTGCCTCCGAGTCCTCGCCATTCTCCAAGGCCTCATGTCTGTAAACACCAAATGTGCACACAATTCCGCACGCCGTTTTTCAGAAGCTGTGTTGTTCCTTACGGGAGGAATGAGGAGTGTGTGGATGCGGCGTGCATTTTGTGGGTGGGGCTAATCGTCCTCATCCTGTCACTTCCTGTGTTCTCCTGTCTGCTCAGGTTTTTGGATGAGTGTTCAGAAAACCAGCAGGTTGTGGACATGGATTAGAGACCTATCAGCTTCCATTGTTTTCTGAATAAATTATTCGTCAAATGTACCAGAACATCAGACTGACAAACATAATCTGTAGGCGGCCCTAAACAGGATTTGATCATGAAGGCATCAAACTAAAATTCCTCTTTCATCATAGATATATAGATATATTTATGCATTATACATCTAATTGACAATCACTGTAATTTAAAACTAAAAAGAAATATCAGCCATAAAGCATACATTGAATTGTATTGAAGTATTCATACCACTGAAACCTTTTCACATTTGTACAGTACAACCATGTTATTGTAATTGGCAGAGGTGTACATCTGCACTCAACTCCTAGACTGGATTTATAGAATGCCTTTTGGAGTATTCGTCTACCTGTCAAGAGTTGTAGGTTGAACTCAGGTGAAGAGACAAGCTTTGACTGGTTGTTTCTCATATTTATTGTAGGAAAATACAAAACTCTGGTTAGAACGACTAAGGAACCACACAAGGGTAGAGTTGACGAGGAACTGGCGAAGGGCGTGTGAGACAATAGGGTATATAAAGGGCAAGCCAACAATGTGAAGACTAATGAGACAAGCATTTTTCCTGTCATTGTTTATTTAGCAGAATAAATCGTATAATAATATTGTACATGTGTAAAATACAAACCACAACTGTAACAAACAGGTTTTTTATTAACACCTCTAAAGTGCGTGTAACTAAGTAGTAGAAAGTATTTCTTTCTTCCTATACATTCAGGTTATAAAATAAATGTAATCAGAAGGACAAAATGTGCATCCTCATTAACCCATAAGGACCCACAGGGACACTGGTGTCTCGTGCCCTATTAACGTTCTGGATGGTTCCATGTTAACCTAGATTCTTGATTTTCTCTCATGAAGTCCCAGAATAACACCTATAGCACATTTATAATAGGTCATGTGACCACTAGGGTGATCATGTGTTTCGATACGACCAACCGAACTTGAGCGAAAGTTGCATGTGGAAAAACCCGCTAGCCAGCTAATTTGGAGCAAGCTCTTTCTGAGGCTAAAAGGTAAGATTGATTTAATTCAACGGTTGCAATGTTTACACATAATGCTGTTTGTTAAAATAAACTATTGTTTCCGAATTTCTTGAAGAACTTTGCATAAAAACATCAAGTAAATATTGGTGTGACGCATATGTTACATCGGGCAGTCAGTCTAAAAATGGTTGAAAAAAAATGTAGTGACGTATGTGTCACAATAAGAAAACTAATCATGATCTGATCAGTATACTTGGCTGATTCAATTAAGTTTAATCATATGTTGTATAAAATAGCTTCATTGAACCAATATCAGTTATGTAATTTCATTCATCGGTTGCAGTAAGACCTGTTGGGCACCAAGTAGCTAGCTAGGTTTAACGCATATTTTAACTATTTAATGCCCGAAGTGACATCTATGTCACTTTTGAGATGTTTGCCACCTACTATTGAAATAATTTTTTTTTTAGAAATGTGTTCTATGTGCCCTATTTAACCTGTTTTATGCTCCCCTTAATTTTCCTTGCGGTAAAAATGGGTCCGGGTCTTTATGGGTTAAACTAAACTGCAACCTTAGATAGTAACATTACAAAGTGCTATTTTTTCAACACAATAAATAACACTAAACAGCTAACAGAGAACCTTTGACCTATTTACTGTGCCTATATGTAGGCTACATTACAGCCATCGGCATCATATAACTCATCATATAACATTTCAGTACAATAACATGTTTACTCCAAACCACTTGTTATCAAACTAGTGCACAATCAGGTTTTTGTTAAAAAAAAACAGCAGCTGGTCTACATGCTCAGGCATCAGTGCACTTCTCTGGGCTGTGACAATGTCACCAGCTGTTAAGAAGACTCTCTCAGCTGGTACACTACTACCAGGAACGCAGAGGTATTGCTTAGCTTGGAATGACAAAAGAGGGAATTACACCTCATGTTCCTTCCACCAGCTGAGGTGTACTGGTTTTACCTCTTTGTATTTCATCACCTCATCTACTGCATCATCTCTTGTTTTCATGGAGTCTTCTTCTAGACAATATGTCTGCCCAAGGAGATCTGCCAATGCACAAGAGTCTCTTTTCTTCTTGGATGGAGGTCCAGAGTCCTCAGCTGGTTCTGCTTCATTGGCCTCTGCATGTATTTCTCCCCTCTGTTGAGAAAGCAAAGGAACTGTATATAGGTATCGCCCTTTTCGAAATAATGTATATATAATATAGTTAGGTTTAAATTAATAATCGCAGAGTTAATAATGCTAAAAATGTACTATAAAAATAAAATGAATATAATTAAGTGAAAATATATTATGTTTTTATTCACACTATGCAGTACTCACAGAACTTTTTTTCATTTGCCAGTGTCTTGGTGTTATCAGTGAGTTGTGCGAAGACTTCCTCCCGCTCATCATCAGTCAAAAAAGGCAGGGCCTTGAAGCGTGGGACCAGGGCAGATGCTAGGTAGAGTTGTTCCTTTAAGCCTGTGTACCGTAAATTATATATATAATCCATTTCTATTACAATAATAATGAAAATATCATTATGAAATTAGTATAATACAAAACTGTTTTAGAATAAAGTGTCATAATGATAACGCATGAATACCTGTTCTTGAGATACTGATGCACAGCAGATTTCATCTCCTTCACCATCACAGGGTAACTCGGGGCCGGATACATCTTTTCCAGAAGTGTTGCTCTCAGAGGGGCGATGACAGAGAGAGTTGGGGTTCCTTCTTGAGACATGACTAAGGTGGCTTTCTTCAGTGGCTTCAGAGCCAGAGCATCAGCCACTGCTGCTGTCATGTCAGCCTCTGTAAGGGAGGTCAGGTATGTCTCTTGCTTTCTTATTTCAGGTGCAAGTTGTGCAGCAGAGATAGCAGCTTGCTGTTTTAAAAATCTTTCCACCATGTCCAATGCACTATTCCAACGCGTTGGTACTTCAGTCACTAACATGTACTGTGGCAGGTCCAGAAGTTTCTGTTTTTTTTACTTAGTGCCCGGCTATGGTGGAAAAATGCAGAGATCTGTCTCAGTCTGCCTAGAAGCCTTGATACTGCAGGCATCTTGACAGCAGCATGTGATGCCAAGTTTAGGACATGTGCGAAACAGCCAATGTGCATCGTCTCTGTTAGTCCAACTTCTCGTAGCATGTTAGCTGCGTTGTCCGTTACTATTGCTTGTACTTTGTCATTTAAGTCCCATTCATTCATTGTCTCGGTGAGGAGTTTATCAATATTGTTCCCTGTGTGGCTTTCATAGAGTGCTCTGGTTTGCAGGATGTTTGACAAGAGGACCCAATCAGTTGAAATAAAATGAGACGTGATGGTTACGTACGGGCTGGTCCCTCTGGAGGTCCAGCCACCGCAGGTAAGCGGCACTTTTTTCATCGACTTTATATATATATATATATATATATATATATATATATATATATATATATATATATATATATATAAATCCACAATTATGGTCATTCTTTGAGGAAATGCTATGCAGACATTCTATAAACATACTTAGGATAAACTCCTAAAGATTGCCTTTGTAATTTTTTGTTTGTTTTTTTTGTGTGTTGGTGTTGTTGTGTGGGTTTTTGTTGTGTTTAGTTTTACATTTTAAAACACCTTCAGGTTACAGAGTCCTGGTCTAGGTGGATGGCCATTTCTTGGTAAGTATGCATGTGATTATTATATGAATGTGGTTTGTAGAGGTCAGAAGTTCCTACTGCCTGAGTGGGGAATAAAACAGGTTAAGTTCAAAACAAGGACTTTGAACTTAACCTTTTTCTTTAAAAAAAAAAAGTAAATAAAAAATACTCATAAATTTGTGAGAAAATAAAAATTTCCACCCAAAAAACTAATTCTGAGATTAAAGTCACATATTTTCCAGAAAAAACTCGAAAATTCTCTGATTTGAAAAAGTAACAAAATTACGAGTAAAAAGTCACAATTTCTGATTTTAATTGCACATATTTTCCAGAAAAACAACTCGCAAATTCTGTGTCTCAAAAATCGTAAAATGACAACTTAAAAGACAGAAATTTTGAGATCAATTTAAGATATCTTCTAGGAAAACACATCATTTTATGATGAAGAAAAGAAAAAATTTGTGAGAATGAAACAAAAAGAATTATCTGATTAAATGCATACATTTTCAATATCTAAACTAGGATATTTCTGACATTGTAAAGTCAGACAATTTAAAAATAAAAAAAATATGCCTTTAAACATAGAAATGTGTTTGCTTTTTCTCGCAAATTTTCTACTTTTCTACATCAAAGAATTATGTTATGTGTTTTTTTTCTAGAAAATATCTGAAATTAATCTCAAAATGTCTGTCTTTTACCTTGCAATTTTACAACTTTTGTGACAGAGAATTTCCGAGTTTTTTCTGGAAAATATGTGACTTTAATCTCAGAATTAATGAGTCATTTTGGGTGGAAATTTACTCCGAAATAATTAAGTTTTTTTTACAATAGCCCTAAGTGTGTAAAAACCTTCCCAAAAATTCCACTCAGAAAAAAAATCAGTCTGATTACAAATTACTGTTTTAAATACTAAGGATTAGAATTTTGTTATTCCATGATGTGGCATCAAAGAAAACAACAGCAGACCTTATATCTCATACAATAGCACAGTGAACAAAATGCTTGAAAGACTTTGGTTTCTCATATTTCACTTTGTAGCCACAGTAAACTTCATTTGCTTCTTCTTACCCTCGAGGGTTGCTCCCAAAGGCTCAAGAAGCCTCTGTGTACTCACAGTAATTATTTTGTGATAATTTAATTATCATCTGTATGATATCACCAAGTCCTCAAATCTAATTTGAAAGTTTTAATGATTTAACTGATACTAGTGTATGAGGCATGTTTTAATAAACAAAGAGGTGGTGGCTGAAATAAGACATGACTGAAAACACAACTTTTTAAAATTATATTTTGATTGTTTGAATGTTACAGATTTTTCCACTCTTTTTCAATACAGGATTGCAGCTCAGCTGGGTAGAACAGGGGCTTGGGATGTCATGCTGCAAACAGTCCATTTATTCTTCATTGCTTATGAAATCAGCCAGGACTGCAGTTTGATAAACAGCATCTTTTTCTGTCTTCTGTGTTCTGCACACCTTGTGACGCACACAGCTGTTTTCTTTAATTCTCATGACTCATGCTCTTATTTGGTGCTCTGGACGCAAATCAGAACAAATGTCATTACATTAGGCCAGACAAGAGCTAGTGCTCTAAACTAAGTAGTCTGAGAGTATGGAGTGCATGTTTACACTACACTCTTCACAATCAGCTGATTGTAATCAGTAACAGAAAAACTCTGAATTATCACACAGGCTTCAAACCAAAGGAAAGTGTCATTTATTTTATCAACTTATTTGTTCTGACTGTTTCATTACTAGAAACTCCAGTTTGCAATATAAATAAATGTTTGTCTTTATTTAAACAATGCTGTCAAAACTTTGGTCCTTTAAAAATTCATTTCACATGTCTGAATAGATGACCTTCAACTCACATCTAACTGCTTTCATTAAGGACCTTGAAAATGTCTTTGTTGGACCACACATTTTTCTACAAAACCTCCTATCAGGTGTCCCTGAGTCTTCTACACATTACAGGTTTTATGACTACAAAGTGCTGTGCCCAAAGTGCATCTTCATTTAGCAATAATGCCTTCAAGGTCAGTTATTGTGCAAGTTTAGAAGTATTTTTAATAACAAATAATCAGCTAACATGTTCAATCCCTTCTTTCAATAAAATAATGACCTCTTTAAAACCTTGGATATGAAAATAGCTCCAGGTAGGGGGAGTTTAATCTGCTTCGATTGATTGTTAACATTCTTGTTCTCTTTCTTATATAAAGAAAAAAAAAAAGAAAAAAACCCAACAACATTTTTTTCCAATTATGGCTGTCTAAAGCGACATGCTTCACACATTTCCCAAACTTGCCTCTGGTCAGAGGATAATTAAAAATATAAAGTGGGAAACAGTAAGGCACCCAAACTAGCTAAAATAACGTAGTACCTGAGTGATCTTCATGCTGGAGCCACACAGCTGTTGCACCACAACGGCTGGCTGATGTGCTGATTTCTACATTAAAGGAAATATATCATGCTATTTTGCAACTTTTAACTTCTGGAATAGACACATATTTGATAAAATGTTAACGTTGGTGTTATGTAGTATTAATTTGTCCTAACATTTAAGTTGTATCCTGTAGTTAATGTTGGACCACGAAGTAAAATGACTCCGCTGCTCTCGAGCAGAGCCAGCAGCAGCTCAGACTGAGAAAAACAGTGCTGAGCTTCATCTCATACAGTATTCTGACAGCGAATTTGAAAAGCACAGAGTAACACAATGAAACTCTGTTATATTAAGGGCTCAGACGTTCAGTTTATTTTTATTTTTTGTAAAAAAAAAACTTTGTCAATAAAGCTTATTTCAGTTGCTAAATCTCCAGGCTTTATATAGAGCTGAAAGCAACATATCTGAGTCCAGTCGTTTTCTAGTAGAGGGAGGGGCAGCTGCTAAGAGAGACGGATTCAGGAGGTTTACTCAAATATGCGTGAATTAAGCCATATCCAGTCTGGTGGGTTTTTTTTATGAGAAAACTGCATTATAATATGGTTAAAAACTCCAAAAACCCGATTTTGCATGATGTAGACCCTTTAACTAAGTTGGTACAGATTACTTTGGGAGCCAAAAGAGCAGAAGTCTAAGGCCCTATTTATACAGAGGCGAAACATGTATAGTTTGAATAATGGAGTCAAAAGATATTCTGTCCACATGGCTGCTGAAACTGCTGTAGTACCGATGCCAAGCCATTTGGTAGTGCTGTGAAACTGCCAGAAAGACACAACAAAGAACATTGAGCATGTGCAGTCAACCCAATGGCAAACATGACAAATCTAGCTTCAAATGAGAGCTTTATTCAAAAGCATATTCTGCGTGGTTCTCGGGATCCATTCTTTGCTGCCAGTGATGGAGGATGGACAATAAATTATATTCTGAGGTCAGCATTTGCTTTATCAGGACTTGTTGGGCATGGGCGAAAAATATAGGAATGGGGAGGTGACATCACCCGCTCAAAAAAAATAAAAATAAAAAAAAAGCCACAGAGCTTGTAACCTTGGACACCACTGAGCCAGCATTTTCAGATTTCTCCACTTTGGAACCTAATTCAAACATGATAACAGTGCCCTATGCCTGGCATGGGTATTGTGTGAATTTGGACTGAGGATTTATTTATTGTGGTGCCGTTTTTAAAGAATATTTTTGAAACAATACATGTTTTGTCTTCATGTAGATCATGCCTAACAATAGAGAGAAATGTAAACAAGAGTGGAGACAGGAAATAAAAGACAGAAAGGATCAAGGGAACTAACCTAAGAAAATATAAGTAAAAACACCAGGAAGAATAATCACTAGAAAATAAATTTATATAATAAAACAATCATCAGAGATCCATCCATCCATCCAATGCAGGGGGGCTGGTACCTACCTCCAGTAATTATCAGGCAAGAGGCAAGGTACACCCTAGACAGGTCAGCAGTCCATCGCAAGGCAAGAATAGTTAAATCATAAGAATAAAGTCACACACCAAAACCAATATCATTACATCTTTTTTTAGCTGTAGGTCGCAATAGAGTAGTATTAGGTTATTATCTTGGTTCATCACTCAAAGTTTGAGTTTCTTTTAAATTGTTAACAAATAGACATTGCAAATGATCAACTGAAATTAATTACCAAGTCCAGTTGTTTTTTTTTTTTAATCTTTAAATGTAGTGTAAAAACTTTTGATGGATAAATACAAAATAAATGAATTGTTAACTTTGAAATACAAACAAATGTTTTTGGGCCTTACTACTTGAATGTGTCACCAAATTTGAATTGATCCTTAAGAAAGGAATTATATTGATTTCTGGCTCCATGATGAGTGTTATTGATCTTTGTCAAATTAATATAGGTTAATCATATGGTATAAAAAAAATATATATCCAGCACTGAGTAAGGTTATGTACCCCAAAAGCCAACGCAACTGAAACGCAATAAAAATTAAATTAAAGATAATAAATTGTTCCCAAACCTCAAACTTGAAATGGGTACAAATTTTATTCTGATTAAATGTTAGTTTCCATTAAACAATTCATTCTGAATCTCTATCACTTTGAGCCAGGTTACTCTTGACTTAGCACAGCAAAAGTAGAAGTTACATAAGACACTGTGTATTGGTAAAATGTGTCTGCATGAGGCCAGCTCTGATGAAACCAACTGAAAAAGGTTCATATGCTCTGCTGAATCAAGTCCTCACCCCAAAGGCAAACTCATCATCTTCTTCCCTGCCGGAGTGCCAACATCCCCTCCCCTCATCCCTCTTCCTCCAAGTCAGACCTTAGCCCAACCAAATTCAATTAACTCCAGCTCAATCAGAGCATTTTAGCACGAGTCACAGCTCGAAGGTGAAGGTAAGGTTGGCCCTCAAAGTAGGCCGATGACAACCGAGGAGCCGAGGCCGAATGGCAGAGCCATCAAAGCTTTGGATGCCGGATGGTGGATTTATGTGACAGGCTGCCTGAAGATGTTAGCATTGCTGGGCATCATGGATCTCATAAAAGCGATCCCAGACTTTGTGCGATGACAGCATAGATTTTCTCTCTCACCCAGGAGAGAGTATCCTGTTCCCAGCTAAACATTCAGCCTCGCTTCCCACCTTTCTGATAAATCAAAGCGAACTAAACTGTATTAAAAGAGAACTATCTGTAAATAAAATGACTCAAATGAAGAGGAGTGAGGTCAAGCAGGTTCTACAGCCCACCCACCTTGATCGCTTTGATGATACAGTGCTCTACAAAAGTATTCACATCAATTTACTTTATTAGAGTATCAAAGTGGTGCAAAATAATGAAGGGGAAGAAAACTGATACAAATAGCAATCTAACAAATGTGGCTCTGATAACCCTAAATAAATTAATTGAAACCAACTACCTGCAACCACCTGGAAAATAATTAAAAAGGAAATACCTTTTTTACAACCTAGACCCTATTTCTGGCATGCATTACATTCATTTACTCACTCAGACAAGTTTGGAGCTATCTGGACTCCTTCGGGAGAAGTTATAACCCATTCATAATGGGAGTTAATGGGGCAACTGACGTGCAGTCTCTAAAAAAGGCATTATCTGCCACAAAACGCCTTCATTTCACCAATGTCTTGTTAAGAATCGCTACTGCTATTCGCCTGTGAGTTTGGAGCATCTCAGAGGTGCTGCGTTGTTGTCTGCAGGGGTGTTTTACAGGCTTTTTAACTACACTAATGCGCAATTTCAATTATGTCACTTCCATGCGGTATCCCAGTGGTATTTTGAGCAAAGCTTTCACGCTGTGACGATCGGTTAGGCAGAACTTGCTACTGCAAACATCTACATGTCTCGTGTTTGTATGTTTCCACATTGCACAAACAAAATTACTAAAAGTCCAGCTTCCACATGCTCCATTTCTGCAACTTGCTCAGACTATAGCTGTAATGTAATTTCAACGACCATAAATGTACAGTCAAAGCTATAATAGAAGGGTTTATATCAAAGTTTAATGGTGTCAAAGACCACACGTAAAATTCAATTGACAATCTTTGGTAAAATTTGAAAATTCCCAGATGCTCCCCATCTGATCAAATTTAGGTTCAGCTCATTGTGCAACTTAATTTTCTTAATCTCTAGGTCTGGCTGCTTAAAGGACTTTTTGTTCAGAACAGCTGAAGAAATGTGATTGACAGCGATCCTTTCACAGCCTGTCATGTCACATGTAATCTGAGATGAAGACATTTTCCTGTCCTTTTTTTTTAATCATCTTATTTCATCTATTCACAATTCAGACTCATCCTGTCTCCTAAATACAGCACAGTAACGTGTATCACAGAAACATTTAAATAGTATATAGATATATAGTGTATATAGAAATTAGCTACAATATTCCATAAGTTAATTACTTATTTGTCTACTGAGATGGCAAGATAGTGATTGTGTGTGTGGTCACCAATGATCATCTTAAAATCTTACTCTCCTACAAAGAGATTAGAAATAAATTGGTAGAGATTAATTTAGCACTCATCCAGTATTCTGGAGTCTCAGAATAAAATATTTTTAAAACTTCTAGACAGATGATTTTATCTATTCATTGAACAAATATTTAGATATCACTAAAAATCTAAATGTGCTCCATGAGTAGAATACTTTACAGCTTTTTGTGTAAATACCCTTGTAGAGGATGAATGAATATGAAGTTTCTAATGGTCACCCAGGAATTCCTTTCAATTCAAGTTCTATTTCTTTACACATGTCAGCCTCGCCATATCAGCGGTTCTCATTTCTTTGGGAAAGAGTTTAAATGTAAACTCCCAGAAGCCACGTGAGTCACGCACGCCATGACCACCCACACTTGAGTGTGGGGGATGATGAGTAATTTTGCTTGGACTTAGACAGGAGGCAAGTCTTTATAGACAAATCCCGGCGCTGTGAAGAAATGCTGAAGCACAAACACTGTGTTGTAATTCACATCTGATAGCCAGTGCATGAACCTGATACAGGATTTGACAGCATGGCCTTTTCTTGGGTCAGATTTCAAGTCTTGTGTCTGTAAGAAAAAGCAGTCAGCTGATACAAACTGACAGCTTAAACTTGACTAAAGGTTCTCCATCATCAGGTAGGAAATGTCTGGACC
Source organism: Apricaphanius iberus (assembly GCA_028564705.1). Lineage (NCBI taxonomy): Eukaryota > Metazoa > Chordata > Actinopteri > Cyprinodontiformes > Aphaniidae > Apricaphanius > Apricaphanius iberus. The sequence goes on along the minus strand of JAPXFQ010000473.1, from coordinate 1,792,707 downwards.
AGTTCAGCTGCAGGAGCAACCAAACGGATATTCCTGGGGTTATCCGTTTGTCTTTCAAAATGTCTTTGCAAAGTGCTCATGCCCTTTGTCAGACATTTGTTCAGTTACAACCACAACCTTCAGTTGATATCCTAGACCAGCGCAACATAGCGTATAATTGTCAAACGGAAGGAAAATAATGCATGAAACTGAGTTTGAGACTGGTGAACATCACCTTTCCAACTTACATTTTGGTCTGGACTTTACCTTGGAGATTCTACTTAGAAATATGTGTTGGTAAATGGACATGACTTATACAGCACTTTTCTAGTCATACTGTCCATTAAAAAAACTTTACACTGGATCCACATCAACCCATTCACACTCCATTCATAAACTGATGCGGAGCTCCGTAGGCAACTTGGGGTTTATGCACCTTCCCCAGGGGCACACAGACATGTGACAGGAGGAAGCTGGAATTGAACCTGTGACCCTCCAATTGTAAGACAACTACTCTACTGAGCCACAGCTGACACGTTGCTCTAAACCCCACCTTTGTAGCTGTAAGGGCACATTTAGTGTCATTATGCAGGAACGTTAACCTCTGCCACAGTCTTCATTTTTTGCAGCCTCTAACATATTTACTTCCATTATTTCCATGTACTTTAGCTTTATATTCTTCCCAAAAACTGTTACAAACTTCCTTAGCCCCGCTGAAGAAAGACATCCCCACTGCATGACGTTGCCAGCACCATGTTTCAGTCTGGAGATTGTGTGTTCCAGTTGAAATGCAGTGCCAGTTTTACGCCACAACTAGTTCTCCATGGCAACAAAACCGTTCCATTTTGGTCTCATCTGGCACGAGCTCCTACTTTCACATGTTTTTGTTTCCTACAAAACATGCAGCAAATTGAAAAAAGGACTCATTTGTTTTACTGTACAAATCTATACTATATATATATACACTGCTTAGAAATACCTTTGAGTAATGTTCTAATATAGATTTTTTTTTTACATATGGTCACCCAGGAATTGTTTCATAAATTTTCTTTTCATGCTTTTCCTAAATTGTTTGTTTTTTAACCAAATGCCTAATCTTTTCTTTTATTGATTCTCGTTTTTAATTTTTTTATACGTTTACATTTTTCTGTTTTTACTTTCTAGGCTTTTATCATTGTTTGGTCTCTTTACCATCGAATCATGTAAAGCACATTGAATTGCCTTGTGTTGAACTCGCGCAACACAAATAAAATGTTTGCTTTCCTCTCGCTGCTCATTATGGCCACAACATGAAGGCGGTCCATCCTCAAGCAGTCACAACACAACAGCAGCATACGTTCACAAGGATTTATTGCCAATGTGTTTAAAAAAAAAAGAAGATAAATCTGCAGTGCAGCTGCAGATTCTTCACCGTTCTATTATTGCTTTATTGTTAAGCCCCTAAATCGACAATCAAGAAGCATTTCTGAGGCATTCGTATTTCCAAGGAGAATATAAACATGGTAAAATTAGGGCGTTTGGGGCATATTAAACCTTAAACTGCATTTGGACTGCCCCAAGCACTCCCCTTCTACAGATACAGCTGATTAAGACTGGATGTATAAATACTGATGATTGACTCAAACTGGCAACAAACTTCTCAGGGTGAATAAAAAAACAAAAATAGCTAAAAATAAGGTCCAGGTTGAAAGAAATGGAATATCCCTTTAAGTAAAAAGTGTGCATCTACCCATCACAGAGTAGATATACACATTAAAAAAACAGCTCCTCATAACAGCATTCGTACGCCTAATATAGTACACACCTAATATTTCTGCCTTCAACATATATAACCTAAGGATCTCTGCAGCTCATCCAGAGTTGGTATGTTTAGCATTGTGCCATGGTGCGTTTATTTTTGCACGATGGATCCAACTGATGTTCAAGGCTTGAAAAAATATTATAACATAACCTTGCTACCATTGCTCTGTTCCTTGGTCTTCATGAAGCTGTTTCCTTTCAAAAACTTTCCCTCTAAAAGTCTTTGAGGTTTAAGGTACCATACACAGGTGGAGCCTATTTAGTTTATGGTCAACTTCTGAAGGAAATTGGTTCCACTGCATTTTATTTTAAGGCTGTCTGATGAAAGGGGACAACCACAAACAAATGTCCATCATTAGTGCTCCAAAGTTTCTGAACAGGTGATCAACTAAAGTGAAAGGGTCAAACATTTCCCTGAGAGTAATCTGAATTGAAACAACATAACTATCTTTGTCAATATCTGCACCTCCTCTTGAACCAAAGAACACAAATGTACTTGGGAGTTTCTTGTTATTGGCAGTCGTATGGAGCACGTGTGCTTGCTAACAGCTTGCTTTGCAGCGGCCACATGATTATACGTGTCTGCTTACATTCGAGTTGCCACGACTTAATTAATGTGAATGTGCTCGGAGCAGCCTGGAGTCATTCCTGCCCACGGTAGTGAGGCTGTTACATCACTCTCATGCAGAGCATGAAAACAGGGACACACATGGATGTAGTATTCTGGTCCCCTCGCGTGTTATGAAAAAAAAAAAAACTGTTCCAGGTCCTGTTATTTACACTTGGAGAGCCCTTTGTGGATGAGGTAGAAATGACCGCTTGTGTGAGGTTGTGTGTGCTTTGGGGCTGCAGCTGCTTAAGCCACACACTGACTTCTGGCTGCTTTCATTAGCTCCTGTGTTTCAGCGAGGATCTGGCAAACAGCAATGAGCAGGCTTTCAGCCCTCATTTGTGTCTCTCCTCCCCCTGCCCTCCTGGCCAGGCTGCAGGAGTAACCCTCAGAGAGAGTGTGAGTGTGTGTGGTCTTTCTCGTCGGTGACTGAGGGATAGGGGACACATGGGTTCCTCCTTGAAAGTGAAGCATAAAAAAAGGAAAGCAATCTTGGTGCCAAAGGTAGAAGAGTACACTTTCATCACCTGCTTTTGAGCCCAGTCCAGCACATTTTCCTGCACAATGATGAATAAATTAGTAGATGTGTTTGTCTTCCTGCGTTACTCACTCTGACCTCTGTGAGGTATGTTTACATGCAGTTACCGCAAATCCTTTAAGTGCATGACTTTTCTTGTCTTTCAGGCATTTGTGAACCTTAACATTAGTTCTGGTTGGCTGCAGCTCCTCATGTGTCACAACAGTTTATGCTCTGTTGTTCGAGGATGCTCTCTCAGCTGCCTAAACGAAGCCTGGGTGATTTGTGAGGCAGGAAACCCTAAATGACATAACATTCATTTTCTTTAAAACTTTGATTCATCTTTTTCCATCATATCTTTACAACTCTCACACACTGTCTCAGCCTTTGTAGCTACAGTAGCTTAAGTGTTATGTTATTTTTGCAAATGCGAGCCGTAAAAGTGAAAGCAAGCACATCATTAACAAAAGGGGTCCTCAGGGATGTGTCCTAAGCCCCCTGCTTTTTACCCTGCCGTGAAATGGAAGTGCCAGTTACTCACTATGCCAGGTGTTTGCCTAATCAAACAGCTAAACTGGACGGTCTACACACTTATTGGCTAAGAATTCACAGTGAATACTCTGTTTCCACCACAAACTTAAAAGAATGAGAGCTTCAACATCTATCATGTACACCTTCAACCAGGACATAGTGACAAATATTTTTACTGGTTGCATCACCACAAATTATGGAATTTTTTGCTGTACACAATAGAGGGAGCTCTGTAGCACATGGTGAAATTACCAAGCAAGATGACTAGCAGCAAAGGATGGGTGTGGTAAAGAACACCACTCTGATAGGCTGTTGAGTTCAAGTAATGCAGAGGGGGCCATACAATGGGAAGAAAATATTCCCTACACACTATGAAACAACCACCACCCGGCTGAATGATTGAACAAACACAGAATGGGTCCATGCTTTCATCCTGAGACTCATCGGACCAGGCAACATTTTTTTCCCATCTGGTTTGTTATTGTTCAGCTTTGGTGAGCCTGTAGGAACTGTAGCGCTAGTTTCCTGTTCGTATCAAACATATTTGGAACACGATGTGGTCTTCTCCTTCTGTAGCCCATCTGCTTGAAGGCTCAACGTGCATTCAGAGATATTATTTCAAATAACTATTATTTTTGAGCTACTGTTGCTTTTCTATCATATTGAACCAGTCTGATTTCATTACGGTATTTTGACCACAGCACTTGTAACAGATAGGAAAGTTTTGGCTATGGATATTGATTAATAATTGCTTATGGCAGTTATTAAAGACCCACTCAATAATTATTTACATCATAAAAACACGTATTTCCAAAAGGTTTATAAGACACACAATTTTTGATGTTTATTTTCGGAGCTGTCACTACATGAGAGGGTCCTCCTGCTGTTTAACGCACTATATAACTTTTCATCTGCTGACCGCTTCCCCGGATGTACTTACTGAGTTTCGCTTTACGGCAATATGCTACCCGCTACCTAATGATATAAACAAACCTGTGTTTTGAGACTTGAGCCATGGCAGATCCACCAAAGAAGATGCGATCAGAAGAAGCAAGGAAAAGAAACAGCTGGATAAAACTTAATAACCTCTGATTCATACTGGGCAAACAGATGTGCCCGGTGTTAGCCGCTGAACTGGACACTGAACTGAGCCAGCCGTTGTGAGTGAGACGTTATTGACACAGCAGGATGTATGGATGCTGAACTAGCCATGTCACTACTAGATTGGTAAGTTATAAACGCTTGCTCCGCAGTTATTTGTGCATGATGATGTGATACAGTAACAGAAACAGTTTGACGGTATACCAATTGACACGCCGTTAGTTTTATGTCTTGTTGTTTGGTCGGCAAGCTTGTAAAACCATCAGTACACTTGTTCAAATGCGCTCCAAAGAGATTTCCACATCCACTTCGGCTGTTGGCTCAGTCTTGCTAATTGCAGACAGCCCCCATGTCACGATGCAAATAGTATACAACCACTGTATTTATGTTTGTCTATGCATTGTGGTTCACTGTATAATTTCAGCAGATTTCATAGTGAGTTACCGCTGCATTAAAGTGTGCATTATTCAGTTAAAGGGATGCTTTCTTACTTAAATTAGTGCTACCTCTCTAGCAGAAGTCGCTCTGTAGATCTTCACAATATTATTTGATCATGAGATACTGTACCGTGTTGATAGTTATCCCAGTTAGAAATTTTAGCTCCTAACACGGAGCACACATTCACTCACTAAAACGGTGTCTGCTTCCTCTGCTGTTTGATGGTTTATCAACTGACACGCGGTTAGTTTGATGTTTTGTTGTTTTGGCTGGCGAGCTAGTAAAACTGTCAGTACACTTTTTCAAACAAAAGTCCTATAGAGGTGACAGTAATATTATGCCTTAAGCCATGAGAGGGCGACGGGGGGAAAATATCTGCAAAGTTACGGAGTGTGTCTTTAACACGATTAATAATTTTATGTCAAAATTATGAAGTTTAGGGCAACAACTCAATCCAGGAAAATAATAACTAAATTGTTCTGACTCAGTTATTGTTTATGATTACCTACTTGATAAGGCTGAATTAATTAAATAAAATGTGAAGGAATGAAGTCATGACATTCATTGAACAGCAAATTACTACATTTGTGTGTGCGGAATAATAAACACAAAATACAAGAATTTGTTAATAAAAAGAATTAAACAATTAAGTCAAAACACTTTAATAAACAACTCTTTTTTTTTTTAGGAAGAACAGCTAAAAGCAGGTTGCACCAATCAGATCAAGCAAGCACAGCTAATGTTGCAGAGCAACTTGAAGCTACTATTTTAGCTTAACATAAAAGAACAAACAAAACTCTGGTCAGACAAACTAACTCAGGTTGCAGGATTTAACAGACTCTTATCGGTCAGAAACCTTTGAAAAACAATGTTTATATTACAGGTGAAATGCCCTGTTCGTAGCCAAGTAAGATGAAAGAAATGTACCATTGCAGCACAACACAGTGAAATAGACAACCAAAGCAATCTTCACAGCTGTTTATCCTAAATCTAATCTAACCCTGCTGAGACAAAACCTTACGTTAACATTCCGTAGATGTCCAGGTTGATCCAGGTTGAAGAAAACTTAAGCATATCATTTAGCAGTTTGGATAATAGCTACACATGCTAATAGCTAGCAGTGAGGCCTCTGGGGTTTCGTGGATAGTTGAGCTTCAGATAGCCGCTGTTAGCTCATACGTCGGGCTTGTCCTCTTTGCTTGGCTAGGCTAAACAGCGTTCAGCTCCAACCTTCTCCAATGGAATGGTACCTTTTCACAGCCGCTTTCACCTTAGCATCTCCTGGCTTTAGATTTGCAGATCGGCTCCTGTGGCAGCTCCTCACTCTTGTAGCATATAGCAACGTGACACTGGCTCTCTCTCCAATGGCAGCAATCTGTAATGTTAAGGATTTCTTCTGCAGAGCTTTGGACAGGTCAGTTGAGCTTATTTAATTAGCCAATTACAGTTCACCCAATCAATCAGCATACCATATTATTTTGGGTCCAAGAAACTCCAAACCCTGCAAGCAAAGTTGGAGTATTTGTGCTGAAGTTCGCCCCTTTGTTAGTTTGTCTAAAAGACAATTGATGCTGATTTTTAGACAGAAAGCCATTTTGTTTGAGGTTAGCAACTCCTCCTTCTCCTGTTGAAGCTATAATGCAGATTAATGCCGCCACCGGCAATGAGGTCTGCGTTTTAGGTCCAGTAAATATGGTGTGGCACTACACACTGCTGTTGAAAATATATTTTCTGTTTAAAGGACCATTCTCTGAAAACCTGAGTGAGTTCTTTTTACCACGTCTAGATGCATTGAGTTATAGCCTAGTTGTTACTATTTTCATTGGCAATCAATTGTACTAAATCTTTTATTCATCAAAAAAAAGTTAGCTTTTGTGGAATTTATTTTTCAGTTGATTCTGCATACATTTTCAAGACTTTTAGAAAACAAAATGATTTTTTACGTTTTTTTATGCTTTTCCAATGTTAATAGTACCCACAAAGATGTAATCTGCTCAGGCACATTGCCACCCTGCCCACTGTTCCTCCATTAAAAGTGATCGCACACTCCCACTTCTGAGTGACAACAAATGTCGGGCTGTAACTGTGACTCATGCAGCAAAGATTTATCAAAGCTTGCATCATCTGCCAGGCACCAGACTGTCAGGAGGGGAACGAGTCCTACAAGCTCAACAAAGTCTTTGCACTCCAGCATCTCCAAACGGCAGTGAGCCGTCCAGTAAGACCGGTTGAACTTTGAAGCTTACGGTTCCTGCAACATGACATCTGTGAATTTGAGTTTGCTCGGTCGTATTTACTGACCTGAGTAGATCGCTAGGATGCCAATAATACCCAATTTAGCCATTCTGTTGCTGGAGTTTATCACTTCAATGTTAGTCACGGGGGATGTGATGGTCATTTTTAAATGATAAAATAAACAATTACAGTACTGCCTTAGGAGACAATGAGGCTAGATGATATCAGTATGTGATGCAGAGGACATTCATTTTTGTAAAATTCTCTACATAATTTTAAGTCAAATGTTTTTGGTGGGAGTTTACCCTTGATAGGCCATCTGGCTGGGGGAAAAAGTTTTTCATAATGATTTCAGTGATTTATTTATATGAATTTATGCAGTGTTTTGATTGAGGGTACAAAGAAGACCAGATTAATTGTCCACACCTACATTTCTCTAGAATTTCTTTTTTGGCAGGTTATGTGTTTATTGCAGGCTTATAGTGTCTTGCTAAAGTGATAACACAGCTCAGTTTATTTATTACAAATACAAACTCCAATGTATTTATTTGGATTTTAGGAAACTAACACAAAATAGTGCATCATAATGAAGTGGAAGGAAAATGACAGATGGTTTTAAATTATTACATAACAAACAGACAAGTCTTCGTTCGTAATCAGCTCTTAAGTCGATAGCTAAGATACTGATATTTTTTCACTTATGAAACCTCCCTTTGCTGTAGTTAGAGTTGCTTGTTTTAGAGGGAATGTCTCTACCAGCTTAGCAAATTTTACAGCTGAAATTTTTATTCGATTTAAGTCTAGAGTCCGGACTTTGACTTGGCCACTGTAAGCTGTGATCTAGACCATTTAATTCAAGGTCTGACTGTATGCTGGAAGTTCACCTCTGACATTTAAGTCTTTTTCAGCCTCTAACAGGTTTTCTTCCATGATTGCCTATATTTAGATCTAGCAGTCGATCTAAAATGAGCTGCTTCCTGGTCTCTGGGATGAAAAATCATCCTCAAAGTATGATGCTGTGACCCATACATTTTACTGTAGGGATGCCGCGTCCAGGATGATGTGCATTGTTATTTGTAAGGCTAAAAAGTTCAGATTTGGTCCTATCTGACCTGAGTATTTTCCTCCAGCCACATGGCCCTAGTGGTTCCTACTAAACCATAAACAACACTTCTTCAGGCTTTTTCCCCCCGAACATTTGCTTGAGTCTGATTGGAGAGTGTCTGAGTATTAATCATCCTGTTAAAATATGATCTTTGCAGCTCCTCCAAAGTTACCGTGGGCTTTTTCTGATATTAACGCTCTCCTTGTCCAGCCTGTCAATTTAAGAGGACGGTCATGTCTTTATAGGTTTTCCTTTTGAGGCAAACTCCATACATTTTCAGATGATTAATTAAGCAGTGATCCACAAGGTGTAAAAAGTTATTATAACCTAAGCAACCTCTAAATTTCTCCACAACTTTATCTTCACCCCAAGTATTCATTCATGTTCTATATTGTGTTGTTCGCTAATCTTTTCTCCAAAAAAACTGCAAGGTCTTCACAGAACACCTATGAGATTAAATTATTCAGGTGTGCTATAACTATTTAGGCGATGTTTGAAGGTATTTAGTAGCACTGCATTTGATTTAGGGTATTAAAGTAATGGGCCGAATACGAGTGTCCTTCCTTTAGGATTTTTACTACACTTTGAAGTTATGCTTTTTTTCCTTTTGGTTCATCACATGAAAATAAATACATTGAAGTTTGTCATTAAAACATGAGAAAATTAGGAAAAATGTGAATAGTGTTATGAAGCATAATATGCTGGTACCTTTAGATTTGGCATGGCCGTTGTAGACATTGCAGGTAGGAAGGTACTGGAGCTTATGTATAATGGAGACAGTTCTCAAGGGCCTCGGGGCCCCTCACCATCTCCTTATCAGAACACGTGTTGGCACTGTCCTCCCTCTGGATGGCTACCAGTATGCTGGGAGCCTGGGGTAGAGGGAGGTGAAATGTCAGGCACAAAATGCAGATTCATGCTGACAAGCAGTGCAGAAAGCATGTTCGCCGGGATTGAGGGAACCTTGATATTTCACAAAGTCAAACGAACATGTCAGCCAACACTGCGAGCAAACTATCGGGTTATTTAAAGACAGGGTGCAGCGAGCGGGCTACTTACATCACGAGATGCAGAAATCTGTCTGTTATCCTCAGTGTCCAGTGCATCTCTGTCTGAGAGACATGACCAGCTCTCGTAATGAGAAGCTCAACGTGGGTTTTCAGAGAAAGGCGTCTCACACCGCTTTAAATGAGCCCATTATTATATCAGTGTGGTGCTCTCACCCGCCGGACTGGCTATTGGACGCAGTTCATGTGTCTTATCTGTGTTCCGCACTGAGCCCATAAACAACATGAGAGCCACAGTCACACCAGCAGGACACCTTGAACAAAGAGGAACCGTATTCAACCTTAAACCCCATTAATGAACAGACAACATGCTGTAGAAGTGTGAATGCAGCCAAGAAACCATTGCTGAAAAACAAGTGACCTGCCAGCTGTGATCTTTCAGCTTTGTGCACCAACAGCTTATGATTAGTACATAAATAAACTCTGTGGCACTATAGCACAGTCAGCTATCCTCAATGTATTTTGCATCACCAGGATTCACAAAGTGTGGTTCTGCAGATACTGGGTTTCAGTTTTCAGATCAGTATGTAAATGTAGGTGCACAGCAGGGTCTCCTGTTTCATTAGACAGTCAGCGACAGGCGAATTAAGGATATGAAGGATTTAAATGAATGTGTTATATTCTTCCAGTATCTAAATTTTTCTTACTCACTTTTTTCCTTTTTTACCTCCAGAGTGAAAGCTGGAACTGCAAAATCCCTAACTTTCACATGTTGTGAGAGAAAAATATGTTTGTTATATAATCATGTCATTGTTTCAAATTTGAAGATGGCACCTTTCTATTTACTTAAAAAGGTTTTAGTGCAAAACACAAATAGAGTCCTTCAACAAATTGTTTGCAACTAATCATTAGGTAATATATGTCAAAGTCGAAATTTATATACATGAAAAAGGTTGTATGTATTTTTATGTCTAGGCAATCCCTTAGAATGAGATTTTTATTTTAAAACAAGTCGAGGGCGCTTTCACATGGTACGGGAGTCCGTACTCGGGTACGGTATTTGGTCAAAATCCACTTATTTCGTACCATGTGAACACAGACTGTACCGTGCCAGAATACGGCCAGAGAGACCTGCCTTGGAGGTAGTATCCGAGTCCAGGTACGGAGCGGCCACGTATCATGTGAACACAACCCGTACTCTGGCCGTACTCAAGACAATAGACGCGCTCCATGCGGAAATGACGACACCGCCGGCCGAAATTACAGAATCACCTCGCGACCATACAAATACCAAAACAACGCGATTCAAGCATCCCACAGCAACACAGCAGGTTACAAAACGGCGGGTTTACTACAACACTCACCCTGTAGATGGCTTCAGGTAGCAGCTGACCAGTAGACCAGTTTGTTTACATTCTAGGCTGTCGCTCGTTTTATGACGTCGGTACTTCTCACTCCCTTGTTTGTTGGAGAACTAAGACTTATTTGTATACCGCCACCTGCTGTTTATTTGTAGTAAAAGACTGGATCGCAATACGGGCAGAGATCCGTGACATGTGAACAGAAAAAATTAGCATTTTCTCTGGCCGTTTTCTGGTACGGCCACACATGTGAAAACGGCCTTAGAACTGCTGATGGTCCTACTGTTTCAGTTACTGATAAAAAAACACACAAAAATATCTGGAGATTATGATCCTAAAACACATGCTGAGCCTCTGACTTTAGGTTAACCTAACAAAATCAGGTGCTCTTATTCCTATCAGCTTAAATAACACATCACTACAGCGGTGTTCTGTTGTGCTGTCCTCCAGCTGATGGACAGTGTCCAGATGACCATTTCACAGGTCTGACACCATGCTGTCAATGTGGTTTGTTGTGCAACGATTATCATTGTGAGGATTTTGAGTGTGCTGTCTCCTGCGGTCAGACAGGAGGAGCCAAGTGAGTCTAGGCTTAAACTAGAGCAACTTTCATAAGTATTTACAACCTTTTAACTTTTAAATTCAACGTTTCAACTATAAAAAATGTGGTTTATCTGTATTTTTATGGGAATATAGAAGATTGTGATGTACTTGGCAATGAGCAGGATTCTCTTGACTCTGAAGAGAATGATTAATAAATGTACGGTAAGGATTTTAAGATTGACAGGACAAAGAAAGATGGCATCATGGAGATATTTTCTGCCGATGTTGCAGCGGAATAGACTGCATACTGTTACATGTAACCAACAGCAGACTAACCTAAGCTTCTAAAGACAACCACACCGCTCAAAAGAGGATACTTGTCTCTCGGAGAAACTAAATCCTTTCCTGCACACAAACGGCAGCAGGAAACGGGTTATTTTTAGACTGATCGGCGAAGTGGCGAGCCTTGACAGAGAAAGGCAAGTGGAATCCGCCCAACAATGTCTAGAAGAGAACTGGAGGACATTAGAGCCAGCCTGTTGGCCTGATAATGTCAATAGTATTTCTGTCATCTGAACGCCCGCTTCCCGACACTGAAACAGGCTGAAAATTTAAAACTCCCACTCTCAGCGGCAGTGCTACAGCTGTTTAAATACAACCCTTGGAGATGGTAATTCCAGACTTCCTCCTCTGCAATCTGCTGCATCACAGATATGAGTCTCTGCCGGGAGAGCTCAACATTCTGAGAATTACACTCGTTTCCTTTTATATTGACAGTTTAATGATAAAGAGACGGGTTACGTGTCTCTGTTTAATATGGCCCTATGTACAGTGCCTTACGACAGTCTTTCCTGAATTTTATGTTACAACCACAAGCTTAAATATGTTATTGAGATTTTAAGGAGAATACAACGCAAGGTAGCACATTACTCTAAAGTGAAATGAAAAGTCGTTTTTTAAAAATAAAATCAATGCAGCACATTTTACTGTGCATTTGGAATCAGCTGCTCTGAATCAATATTTTGTAATGTTCAGATTTTACTTCAGTTACATGGAAGTCTTTTAGAATATAACTCTAAAAACAGACACCCCCGCCCCCCATCTGTAATAACGATTTCAAGTAATGCTACAGGGCTGATGGATGATGTGGATAAAAAATAAAATTTGCATTCTTTAAAACCAAATTTGATTCCCCATATTAATTCATTTTGGTCCCTTTCTATTCTTAAAAAAATGTAAATGATATAAACATGTCCTAAAACTTGCTTTTCAATAATTTTTTCTCAAAGTCCAGATGGTGCAAAACAAGATGGCTTTAGGCAGACAGACCTCATCTTGGGCTATTAAAACTCAAGAGATTCATTGGTCTAATTTTCCAAATATCAAATCTTCATAGACAGATTTTACAATATATCGCACAGCTCTATTTTCAATACATGACCTATGGCAATCTGTTAATGTAACATTTAATGGCTTTCTTCTTGTCACACTTCTATTAAAAGTCAGATTTGTTGAGCATAGCTAATCGTTACCCGCTTCTACAGCTCCTCCAGAGTTTCCATGGCCACAATCTTATTTCTACCAAGCCTATTGGCTGAGTTAGACTGCCATGTCCTTTCACAGAACAGCTGCATAAATTACTCACAAGTGTACTCCAAGTAGGGGTAGTCTGATAGTTGATTGCGCTGGATTTTATTTAGAAGTATAGGACTAAAAGGTGCTGAACAGAAACACACCATACCTTTCAGATTAGTAAAAAAACAAAAAAAAACTTAAAAACTATGCACTACTTTATATTGGTCTGTCATGTAAAATGCATATAAATGTGTCTGTCATGTCAAGTAAAATTGAGCTGTGAATAACTTGAAAGGCACACCAAGCCCTGGAGAAACCTAATTATTAACTATCACTACAAAAAAAAATTGACTGTTAAAAATTGTTGCTTCTTTCCAGTTTAAGGCATGAATAGTGGATATAGTGACCCTACTGAAAAACATGGCAATAAGATACTCATAAATGAGCAACAAAGCCACATGAAACAGAATGGCAGCTGCAAGGATTCCTGCTTCATGTGACAGAGAAGCTCATGCAGACCTGAAGCCTCAGCCCACCTGTCTAGTATACCCTCATTCTGTCACACATGTAGATTTGTCAGCTGCAGTTTGATGTGCAAGGGGCAGGCGTTCGAGGCGGACGGGTGCAAACTCAACACCATCACACGCCTCGTCTGGCATCTTCCTCGGACCGGTGTTGTTGTAATCAGATTAATTCACGAGCTAATTAGTCTCTGTTGGGCTCAGCCTGACAGCCGACGCTCACACAGATCCGTATAATAACTTATCAAAAAGCTGATTAACACTTCAATCCTCCTGCATGTGCCTTCTAAGAACCAAGAGCTGTGTGGCTGTCATGATTAGTTAAGTGTGAAGGAAAAACTTTAAGCATCTAGATGCGTTACCAAGCTCATGTTAGACTGATCCGTCAGGTGGGATTCAAAGATAACAAATAATTGTTTAAAAAGAAATGAGTAAGAAAATGGCTAAATGAAGTTGCTCTGTTCCCTTTAAGCACTCTTTGGGAGTCTTTCGGTGGTGACCTTTGGTAGGGTAACAAATGCCCCTCTGGTGACCTTACAAGCTGCACGTTTTCCAGGAAGCTCAGAGAACGAAGTAAATGTGAGCTCCTGAGGTGGTCGTGTTGGTGGACTTCTACAACAGGCCCGTCTCGTGCAAGCAGCTGTGGCAGGATATCAAATCAGAGCTACCGTTATAGGTCCCGACAGCAGCGCAGCCTTAGGCACGAGCATAAACTGCATTTGTTATGTAACGGACCTATTGTTGCCGCGCTGTCACTGCTGCTAAAATTCATTGAATTCTTGTAGAATTAGGCCCCCACAAAACATTGCTGTAGCAAGAGAGGAGGGAGGGAGATCAGACGAGCTTTAAAAGTGGAAGCAGAAAGTGTGTAGAGAAACTAATGGACTGTGCGCTTCTTCCCAAGATGATGGTGATCTCCATAGAGCAGTGAAGGCAGCACAGTGTGAACCACAATGAATTGGTCGAATGAAACTGAAGTACAAATTTCTTAAGACCTCATCCGGTTGATGAACATCCACTGGTTAGAAAAACAGACCAGGACATAGTGAATTTTTTTTTTTTTAAGAAAACTGTAACACCTACACCTCTACCTTCATCCCCACACTCCACAGAGCTAGACTTGGCAGAATATCTCAGCATTGTAGCCTAGCTGCCTTATGTCAACTAGGGATCCTTGCAGAACAAAGCCCACCAAACTCTGCCACATTATTTTATATTGATCTCTTACACGTTATCCATGTTGTCTTTTAAAAAACTGTGTTCTCACTCTCATTTTGTTGAATTTGTTTTTACAAGGAAATTGGAGCAAATTAAAAGTATTTTTTTTTTCCGTTAAGACCAAAGCAAATAAAATTTTAAACCAAATGAAATCATAACCTAGAAAAGTACCTTATTGAATTCCAACTTTCGGTACATTTCCGATTAAAAGTTTTTGGATGAGACGCATGGCTCTGCTGGTGTTGTCGCTGTGCTCTTCCAGCACAGGGGAGATTAAATACTGGTAATTTGTTGTGAATGTGCTCCAGTGACTCTTGAGACGAGAAAGGAGTCCACGATGGCACCGCTGGTAGGTGGGTGGATAGGCACCTCACGTCGGATCAACCCCCAAAATGTTATCTGTTGGTCCTGGTTCCATTGTGGAGTTTTCTTGAAAATGTTATTGAAATCCAGCCATAACTTTTTCAGTTATCTTGCTAACAGGAAGGAAAACGTATACCTTCTGGCTAGTGCTGTGTTGGAGGGGGGGATATAGAAGACCCGATTCTGAATCAATTTTTATAAAAATTCTAAGAATCAAATCGAGTTACAAGTCCAATTGCTTTTATTTAACATAGTTTGCCTTTTTTTTTTACAGCTTAAATAGTAAGTTAAAGTCCAGACAGTCAGTTTAAGTCTTAAGTCTGAGAGTTAATACGGTTTTCCACCAGTGAACTGTTACCCAGTGTTGTGTCATAGCAGTACAGCCATATAATTAAGGTAACAGCTCAAAATATTGTTTTAATAGCACTGACTCAGATTAATATCGAACTGGAACAGACTGGATTGGGATAATTGATTCTTACTCTTGAGAATCGGAATCGAATATTGAAATTTGAATCGATACCCAGCTCTACTTATGGCTGAGGTCAAAAAGTCATTTAAATAGCTTATTTTTAACTTGCTTGATAATGTTGTATATACATCAGGATTTTTATAGAGCACAGTATTAAGTTTTACCATAATAGACAAAAAGCTGCTTGATGTTTAAATGTTATCCTGAAATGCAATAGTGGCAGCTGTGATTATCCTCTTTCACAGGCAGATATAATGATGCATTTCTACACCAGTCAGATGGAATGATTTATTCGTAGTCATGATAGCATAATAAAACAACATTGAAAGCACTGACAGCTGAACCCAAGGCCTCTCACACACAGCATGCACCACCCCGACCCCAGAGTTCAGGGACGCCAAACATCCAGAACACCGAGTCAGTCCTGGCTTCTCAGAGTCCTCCTCTGTTCTGTCCCGGTTAGTTTTCTCCTAATCCTTTTTCTTTGAAACCTTTAAATATATTTTGATATAAAAACAAGCCCACGTATGATGAATCGACCATGTGTGTGAAGTGCCTCTCCTGCCCCAGTCTTCTCCCAATCACCCCCCCCCATGCCACTCCTCAGGGCGGTCTTGGCAGCCAGATAAGGAGGACACTTTCCCTCACTAAACCCCACCTCTTCCTGTTCATGTGCTCTTCTTAGGGGAGAAAAACAAACAAACGTAGAAACAGTGGAGGTGGGGGGTGGGGGGTGGTGGATTATAATAAAAACCGTTTTCTCACCCCACCCCCCTCCAAAAAAGAAAATAAAAAAAAGTAAAAAACAAAAAAATACCTCAACAGTCCAATTAAAAGAAGTGTTGGAGGGATGTGGAGCTCTGTAGTCTGGAGGCACTTTGGCACAGAGCGAAACCCCCCCACCCTGACGACACGACCAGGGGTGGGGTGGGTGGGGGTTAGGAGAGTGGAATGACAGGCATGCAGAGCCATGCGGCTCACAGATAATGGAATGATTTAAAAAGAAATCAAAGGTTTGGCGGTGTTGAAGAAAGCACCTGACAGACATGGAGGAAAAGGCCAGCCCCTCCTCCAGTTAATGCCATGTTTCAGGAGGAAGAGGAGGAAAAACAAATGGGGAAAGAAAAAAAAGACATGATGCGGGGAGGTTAGGAAGAGCAACTCAGACCAGGTTACAGAGAGCGAGTGAACAGCGGCAGGTGAAGGAGGAGGAGGAAGAGGAGGTGGTGCGAGGAAGCTGCTTGGCAAAGCTATACAACACAAACAGGAAAACTGTCCTAGTGGGGAAGCAGGCCTGAGTCTGAGGTCAGTGGAGGGGACACAGTTTTGCAGTCCCCTGGTTTGGCAGGCTTGGCAAGCAGGAGGAAGGTGCTGTGGTTCTTGTTCTTCTCCTCCTCGTACTATCTGTCTGTACAGGGCTGCTCCTCACCCCCTCCTCTGTCCCCACATCCACAGCTTCTTTTTTTACAGATAGAGCTCCTTGGCTCTGATATGCTGCAGTTTCTCCCTCAGCATGCGGAAGGAGGGCCGCATGGCGGGGTCAAGGGTCCAGCACTGCTTCATCAGGTCGTACACCACAGGCGGACAGCCGTCTGGGGCGTCCATCTTGTATCCCTTCTCTACCCGGGGCACCACATCTTTTAGCGGCTGGGAAACAGACACACCAAGCGACATTAGGGTCTCTACAACAATATTTCAATCAACTACTGATCTGATTAAGAAGTGGAGTAGTTTGCTTTGTAGCTTAGATTACCCACTGTGACACAGTTTCAGGTTTTAAATCACATTCTGGACATTTGAAGACAAAACATTAAGCTTCAATGTGCAGACAGGTTTTGGGTTTATTAAATTAAAACACCATGAAGTTTTCTATTCTGTAACTAAATTCAAACAAATACAAATTTGTTATGTTGATATATTTCATGTCTTTATTGCTGTTGATTTGAAGACCTAAACTCAAAATCCAGTTTCTCTGAAAATTAGAAAAAGGACATAAAACCAATAAAAATAATAAATCACATTTTTAATACAGAACGTTGTGCCCCAAACTGCTGATGGTCTCAGGCGGATTACTATAGAAGATGGCTGTTCACAGAATACTAAATATGTGCATACTTATGGAAAGTTGAGAAGAATTGGTGGAAAAATCTGCAAAAACAGAGATCATCTATAGCCTTGGGAGAAATATAAAATAAATACCAAAAAGAGGAGATTTATAGTGTTTGTATTGTAGTCTTGTAACTTAATTAATCTGTGGTGGTTTCAACAGCCAAAAAAAGAGACATATCCAGGACATGTGATACAGCTCCCAAATTACTGGCAGCAGTCCATTACTGAACCACGTTTCATACAAGTTTTGAAAAGAAAAAAAACAAAAAAAAACAGTGGCTCAGTGGTTGTCTATTAATAGGAATCGTCAATTAAATTTAGCTTTTCATTTGGAAATCCCAGGGTCTGTATAAAGTGTGTAAAGGGATATAATTCCAGTTACTTAGCAGCATGCTAAGTAAAGGGTCGGAGCTGCAGGAACTTTGTTCAGCTCTGGTTGCTCTAACAGGTCATATTGAGAGGAATAACTTATCATGAACCGTTTCAGAGACCCATCTTGATTCGTCTGGATGATATAATCTGAAATGATCCCAGGTTCAGCTCTCAGCTGTCTGACAGTAGCATTGGAGTTCTGCTGTTATCTTTTCTTTTTTGTCCAGCACAACTAGGAGGAGACGGGAGAGGAAGCCCTGGTTGGTTGTTAGCTACAGTTTACAGCTTCAGTTAAAATGAGATTATTTAAACGTGCTCTGTATTATATCTGAAATATTTTAATGATCGTACCAAACAGCCGACATGAGTCTCTTTCCCCAGTCTAATCACGGGCATGGCGCCCTCAGCAGCTTTACACCTAGAACACTGGAGCAGCATCGGCTGTTTGGATTAGACATCCCCATTACAAAAGAGATCAAATATTCTGCGAGTATTATAAGCATTATAAAGCCATACATAAAATCCTAAAGGCATTAAATTCAATAACGGTATTTAAGGACTTTAGCTGGTCCTCGTAATTTTCCTCCTGCAGGAACATCATGTTTAAGCACCAACCAATCAGCATCCAGGTCCCAACAGCTAATTCTGATTGGTTGGCTAAGACATTATGTTAAATGGCATTTTGAAATAAATACACCATTATGAAAAAGCCCTATTATGAAATAAAAGCTAACTTTGTAAAAAAAAGAAGAGATTTTTGAATAAAAACTGATTATATTAAATTAAAAAAACTCAAAACAAATTATAGTATGGAAAAACTGGCAGTGGAATAAATATTTAATTAAATATATATAAAATAATACTAATATTCTAAAATTAAAATATATTATATAAATTATTGGGCATTCCATTTGAACAGATTTCCTTTTTTGACCATTTCATTGTCACATTAAATATTTACTAAATATTAATTAATGCTGATATTTATTTCATAATGTTTTATTTATTTAATTTTGAACACTTTGGCGTTCCATAGTATAAAGTTTCAAGGGTCAGTGATGTTTTGGGGACAGGTCATCTGCTGGTGTTGGTCCACTGTATTCTTTTAAAGTATAGAGCCAGAGCAGCTATTTATGCAACAGGACATTTTTAGCACATCATGCTTCCTCTTATTGACAAGCTTTTATGGAGACACTGCTTTCTATTTTCAGAAGGTATTGTCATCTGTACACACTGTTAAAAGTAACAATGACTAGGCTTAATGACTATGGTGCGACGTGAATGACCAATAAAGTTGACTGAATTAAAATCCACAGAGAATCCAAGGAGGAATGTCAAAAGGACGATGAGGAACACGAGAGTCAACAATCTACACAAGATGATGGCCACTATTAAAGCTTCTTCTGCAGAACCACAGGCGGATTACCTCCATGCCACATTGCAATGATGCAGTAATTCATGCAAAAGTAACACCAATCATGTCCTGAGTGCATATACTGGAAAGAATGTGGAGGTCAACATTTCGGTATTTAATATTTTATTTATTTATTGGTACATGCATTTTTTGTAAGCTACCATCAAAAGAATAAAAATACATTTGATTCTGTATACTGAATGTATTCGCTTTTTTTCAAAACTGAATTACTGAAGTAATTTAAGTTTGATGATATTTAAATTAGCAGCTATGCACCCGTTTGTTCCATAAATCATGCAAAAAGATGAGCCAGGAGTTGGCTTCTCAATCGTATTCGTAAAATGCAGTTTGCAGTTTATTGGAGCATGAGAATTAAAAAAAGATTTCTCAAATCCTGACCTATTCAATACAGCATTTTGTAAAGTTGGTTTTATTAATTCTGTTTCATTTGAAATTTTTGAGAGCTCGAAGAAAAATTTGAATTTGTCCCTTTTGATTTCAAAAGTACAAAAAAATAAACGTTTTCTAAAAAAATAAAATAAAAAATAAATATTTTTTTGAAAATTAAAACTAACATTTTAGAATCCTTTCCAGACAAAGAAATTGATTACATTCCAAACTTTGAGGACTGCTTTGAGGACTGCTTAGAAACCTGGTAATTTAAAAAATAAAATGATTCTCCTTTTGCAAAACAATTAACCAGACTTAACAGTGAGCCTAGCACTAAAGTCTGCCATCTGCTGGTTCATGTCAGATGTGAAAGAGCCAGAAAAGACCACCTATGATACTTACAATTCTAGGGTAAGGCACGCGGCCAAAGGAGTAAATCTCCCAAAGTAGGATTCCATAACTCCAGACGTCCGACTTGGTGGAAAACCGCTGTTGGATAAAGAGAAGTTAACCCATTAATGCATTTTTACATAAAGGCTTTGAAAAACTAACATAAATACTGCTGACATAATTAGCAGCGCTTTGACAGAGCGATACAGCTGCTGCCTGAGGAGGTGCCGTCATTAAAGCAGAATGCACAAAATCTGAATGTGAGGATCCTAAATTTAGGGGAAGCTCATTCTTGTGAAGCTTATTTGTAAAGTTTAGATCTCAGAATTTATTTCTAGTTTTGACAACTTTTTAAGGAAACAGAAAATATGTCTGCACCTTCAGATAACAGAAGCTCTGTAAATAAATTACACAAATGAGTAACAAAGAATTTATTTAGCACTTGAATAATATAACACGGTTTTTAAGACTTTTAAGCAAATTAACAAGAATACTATGTTTCGTTACATATTACTGGACAACATGCAGATTTTCTTCAATAACATTTCAAGACGAGCTCGATAACAGTTTTATGAAATGAATGTTTGAATAACAGAGTGGAGGTCTTGAGCATCCAGCATCCAAACAAGCTTCATTCTTAAAGAATCTTGGCAACAGTTC
Source organism: Apricaphanius iberus (assembly GCA_028564705.1). Taxonomy (NCBI): domain Eukaryota; kingdom Metazoa; phylum Chordata; class Actinopteri; order Cyprinodontiformes; family Aphaniidae; genus Apricaphanius; species Apricaphanius iberus. The sequence goes on along the minus strand of JAPXFQ010000473.1, from coordinate 1,771,996 downwards.
TCTTCTAAATGCGTGGATCATGAGAAGGGGTAACATGTAGTAAAACTGACTTTTATATACATTTACATATTACATTTGCTGCATTCTAATGTCAAAATGTGACAGTATAGGAGTTGTGTTTGAACTTTTGGAAGAGAGACTAAAAATATTCTTGCCTCATTAATATAAATTATTAATTAAAAAACAGACAGTGTGGTCTATTCAGTTTCTTCATTTTTCTCTTTTAAGTCAGCTCACAATTTGACAACAAACTGCTTGGTAACTTAAATTACTTCTAGATATTTATGTTTAAACATCATCGACTGACTTCCTAAAGTTCTTAAAAGCAACGTTGCCAGGTTTATGCTGTCACTAACATCTTCCAATAACTCTATATCTTCTCTATAAATTTTACCCCTGACAGTCATTCTGCTCATTATTGCCTCTTTTCAAGGACCAACTGCCGATCTCATTTATTCCCATAAATAGAAGTGCTGGCTCAGTTTTACCTGCTTAAAGCCTTTTAAGTCCAAGTCTTTTCTAAATGAAGCCAATGAAAGAGGTCATTTTGCCTTGACCCGTTACTTCTTAAACATACAGAGTACTCCTAGACTAGTGCTTCTGGGATTTTTTTGTTTTTCTGCTGTCTTTTTAAACTTCCAGTTGCCTGTGGCAGATGGCGGTTCACATTGAGCCAGGTTCTGTTTCAGGTTTATTTCTGTTTATGGGGAGCCGTTCCTTTATACCGTTACCTGATGCGAGCTAAGGAGGAGGGGCAGCTACAAGGCAATGATTAGACAAAGTTTAACCAACAGGCATTAGAACCTGAAACTTGATTGCACTCTATTATAACTAGGATTCAATTTAAATATATGTTCCATAACTTTTACAAATGATTGCATTACATAAATGTACATTTCTAGATATGAATACATTTTTTGTGAACTAGCATGATGAGTGATTTCAAAGGTTACAATGAGTAAATCTGGCTATTATTAGCATTCTGAAAATGAATTAGCTTAAAATAACATTGGGGTTTAATAAACCAAGGGAAGGAATTCGACCTTCCCTTGGTGAAAAACGCTTAAGCTTCAACAGTTAATACAAATTTAAAGAAAGCAGATTTGCTGCCTGCTCACCTTCTCTCTTAGTGCTTCAGGGGCGGTCCATTTGACGGGCAGCTTGGCAGTGTCTTGTATGGAGGATGCCTCCTTGGTGAGACCAAAGTCACTGACCTTGGCGATGTTGTCGTCAGACACGAGGACGTTCCGAGCTGCAAGGTCTCTGTGGACAAAGTTGTTGGCCTCCAGGTACTCCATGGCTTCACACACATCGCTGAGGGTAGAATTGAGGCCAACAGCAAACAAAGGGGAAATAAAATTTCATTACATGGAAGATGAGACAAAAAGTGTGATGTGCTGTTAACAGAAGATGCCAAATAGGGTGACAGAATATCGTGTTTTCAGATTAATATCTGTCTCTAGTAGATGGTTTCCTCCCTCTCTTGCTTTCCGTCATGCAACTAAAATCTATTCAAGCACACATTTCTAGTAAGAAAAAGGTATTTAATGCTTCCCACTGAAAATAAGCTACTGAAAACCTCCCAGTGGATTAATACACAAATACCTATAAATTGGACCATTTATGCTCTTTTTTCACAGGTGCTAGAAGACAGCACGGTCTTAACAACTGTTTAATTAAAAAAGGATTAAGTCAAAGCCTTCGTTTGCCAATGCAGCAGCCATTTGTCAAAGAAAACCATCTGAGTAATATATATCTGTCTGTAAACAAACGGTTCTGGCGTACTTCCCGCCAAACTGCTGACGCTGTTCCTAAGAGATTCTGCCGAACTCCTGACAGCTAAACAAACACTTTTCTGATTTAAATCTTATCAATTTGAAAATGGGGAGGAAGAGGACTCACAGTGAGAACTTTAGCAAGCAGTCCCCACCAAGAACAGTCCGTCCTCTGGAGCGCAGATAGTCCACTAGGCTGCCCTGTGGGATATTAACATCAGCAAAATGCTAGGTGAAGGAAGCATCAAGTAAAATGCTCATAGTTTAGAAAAATAATTTTGGCATCATTTCATGCCTCTAGTCTGCATAATAAGTTAACTAGCTCTAGGTGTGTAACTATAATCATGAATATTTACCTGCAAAGGACTGATTTATATTTCACAACTTGAGAAAAGCCAAACCAGTACTACAATCGTTTTTCTGCTTGATTTTATTAGAGAACAACACACACAGATCCGACCGACCTTAGCCATGTATTCTGTGACGATGTAGAGACTGCTTCTCTCTTCCACAATAACACCGAGCAGCTGCACCAGGTTGTTGTGCCTCAGTTGCCTTAGTAAACAAACAGAAAGAGAAAATGATGTTGGTGTGCCAGAAAATATTCAGATCCATTTCTCTGCCTACACTAAAGAAGATTTCACAAAGAAAAAAAGAAAAATAAGGAAGTGTTTCAAATTAAGGAAAAGAAAATTACAGTAAAGCAAGTAAAAAAAAGTGTGAAAAGAAGGTCTGATCTTACGTCATTACAGATGCCTCGGCGATGAAAGCCTGCGCTGTGGCATCATTTTTGATACACTTGACAGCCACCTTGGTCCCTCTGTAGTCTCCTACCATCACATCTAGTAATCAAAAATTATTTTCTCTTAATACGATTGAAACTCAAAAAAAACCCAACAAATTGTCTCTGAGAAGAAAAGGCAGTTAAAGTTAAAAGAATTAAAGGAATAAAAAAGAAAAGAAAATTGAACTATGACTTAAATTTTGTATAAGGGATTAAAATAAACAGTTCCTCACCTCCAAACTCCCCCTTTCCAATTGTCTGAAGTAGCTTCAGCTCCTTTCTGTTCAAGGCCCAGCCACCTGCCAAGAAAGGTCAGACGGTTGCTTAACAACTACACTGTAGTAACAATACTATCTTCTGTACTGGTTCAATCAAAGAACTAATCCAACTAATAGGAACGTGTTATATATTATATAATGTTTCTTTTTGATGGTTGCTCTCTGTGTGTCGACTTCTAGAATAAGTTCACTTTCTTAATGTGCTGCACCAATCACCAATCAGATGGATTCATGAAGTTCAGCAAAGACACATTGAGGAGGATTAACTTTGACTGCTGGTGAAGCCCAAGAGTTTCCACACACAAAAGATGAATCACAATCGTGATTAATGCTATTAGGGTGTCGAAGACATCACAACCTTAACGGTCATGTAGTTTTTGTATTCCACACTTCGTATAAGCATTTGACATTGTTTGCGCAAGGTTAATAGGGGGGTAAGTAAACAAATCTCCCTGTAGTGCCAGGGTCCTTGGTGTAACAAGTGTAGAGTTGCCTTACTCCTGGAGAACTCGTCCTGCGCCGCCACCGTCCCCTCCATCAGCTTGGGTTTAATCAGTCTGGTGCAAAGCCCATCAGCATCTTTGGTGTAGTGCTGCACACACAATTTAGCAGAGTTAAAATCTTGTCTTTCATATTACAATGGCAATCCACTAGAGCTGCAGCGATTCGTCGAGTTACTCGATTCCAAAAATTGCTTGAAGCAAAAAGTCTGCCTCGAAGCCTCGTTAAATTCCTATGACGCGTACTATTCGTGCAGAGATCTGATTGTTCCACACGGACGGTTGTTTTGGTGACCTGTGCGAGGCAAACCACTAACGCGTGATACAGTTTGAATTTAGTCGCCGCGTTAGTGGAGAGTAAAGATGTCCATAACCGGCAGAAAATGTGTAAAGTTTGGGGTCGTTAAATAAAAGTTTTTTAAAAAAGAGAACAAAGTACAGTGTATATACAGCAAAGTAGAGCTGGCGTACCACAGCAGTACGAGCTCAATGATCCAGCATCAGAACACATCCATGTGATTTTTCATCAAGCGTCGCTGCAACAAGGTAATGTAACCTAAACACTGTGTACATAGAGATGTCATGATGCTGTTTGATTAGATATGATGTTTCGCTTTGATTTTTTTAAGTAGTAAACTTTATTGAAGTTCAATTGCAAGAGAGCCTTGTCCACACGTAGCCGGGTATCTCACAACACAGAGATATTTTTCTATGATTTGGCCCATCATCCACACGTAAACGCAGATTTTTGGCACAAAGAGAATCTTTTAAAAAACTCTGGCCAAAGTGGAGAACTGCGTTTTCTCTGTTTTCAGTATGTACGTGTGGATGTATGAAAACAGGGTTTTAAGTACCATAACGTCTCTATCTGCGACAAAAAATGCTTTAACATCACAGTTACAGTGTCAAAAATAAACAGACTTCATGCTGCGCTGCGACCAAAGTAAGAAAAAACTATACTTTCTCACGCTCTCCTGACACAGAGACTACTGAGTGTTCAGAATGATTAATAAGTGATTATTCCTAAATGTTCAGTGCTGCTAGGCAGGGGCGTATCCAGGAGGTGAATAAAAAGGGGCTAAAAGGGGCGAGAGTGGGCTTGGGACTGTAGCACCAAAATAAAAGCAGAGATGTTCTTCTAGTGGGGACCCAATCTGAGCTGGTCACAATTTAGAGTTTTCAACTGTTAAAAGGATTTTTAGTCGTTATGTTTTGCTAAGGTTTATGTGACAATGTCGTCTCAAACTGTTTGCTTTTCAAACAATTTAAGTGATTGGCGAAGAAGAAAATCACAAAAACATTGCAACTTTTCACAAAAGCTTTTTCACAAAAAAGTGGATGGACTGTTTAGTTTATTACATTACATTATTGCTGTTGACGGTTATTTTATCAAATAAACATTGTAAATGGGCTTAATTTTGGAGCCAAATGTTGGAGTTCTCTGTTTGGTTGAGAGATAAAAGGAAAATGCTTGATCACTTTACAGCCACAAAATTTTCGTTATGCATGATATGCTTTGGTTATTTAAAAATGTTAAAAAAATGTCTGATTAATCAAATCGATAAAGGGTTAGGTTAATCGATTACAAAAAGAATCGATAGCTGCAGCCCTACAATCCACCCTGTTTTATGCTTCACGAAAGGTTAAAACTCTGCTGTATATTCCGCACTAAGATGACTTTGAAGGTGTCGTCTGTTGGATCAGCAGCTTATCTAGCAGAGACGAAGCAGTTAGAGAAGAAGCCCCCTCTACCCAGTACAAGTGTTGGGAGACAGAAGAACTCATTGTATAACTTCTTTTATTATCATATTAACATTTCACAGATCGCATATGCTATTTTTAATTTTTGCATGGCATTTCAGTGTTGTAGCTTTGCTATTATAAGTTATCCCCAATTCATAGTTTTTAAATATTTTTTCTTGAGTTAATCTACATACTCAAATGGCCTGTTACATTGCTGCTATTGTGGCTGAATTTCTTCATGATGGGAAAATAAAGGATCTTTCTATTCTAATTTAAAAGCTAGAACTCACTGAATGATCAGAGTTCATAAAATAACCCAGAGTACTTCGTCACCAGACGAGCCTTTGAGACGCAAACATGAAGATGGTTGCAAATAGTAATGGCAAATATTCTTTTTAGCGATGTAAACTTCACATCCACCTGTCATATTTGCAATGGAGCCCTCACTGGGTATGAAACAGGTCACTTAATCCCACAGCAGTGTCGTGGCAAGGCCACAATAATATGCAGCCTTCTGTCAGAGACTGACAGTGTTCCTGCCAGACTGAGACGTTTGACTTTGGAGCAACGGAAGCTTGATGCATTAGAGGGGAAATTTAGTGTGAGAGAGGTCAGCGATTATGCGATTATTTTCCACCCAGCACAACAAAACCATGTCAATAGGTCATCAAATCAGGTTATATGAAGAAAAACAAATATGTCCTCTTGTGCTACAGATATACGATAGACTTAATGAGTCTGCTACAGAACGGAAGTCCTCCAACTAGGATATATTAATAGAAACAATCAAATACATACTGCAAGTCACCGTCACAGCCACCAGAGGGAGAGCAAGGTGCAGGAAGAATGGAGTCTGAATTAGCCAGCTCTCCGCTTGTAAATTAATCCTCACTAAGAAATAACACATTAGTGGATGGTGATGCTATATTTTGGCTATTTCTGTTGATGAACTAGCTGTCATTTATGTGTTTGGTAAATTGTTTATCAACTTAAGTGCTAAAAAGAGTCTAATTCTGCTTATGTAACATGTTGCAGTTGCAAAAAAAAAAAAAAGAAGTGGGATCCATAATTCTCTTGGCTAAATCAAGTTCTTCCCATATGTAATTAACACCGAAGGCTGTGATTATGGAGTAAACATACACGAGTGCATAAAAGACAATTGTTCTCCATCATTAAATTATATTGCTGTTACCTCATGCAGCCATCCTTGCTTTTAACACATGCACAACATTACTGTGGAGGCCATAACTGACAACAGGCCGTAAGAAAACAGCATGTTTAGGGACACAATCCATATGAAACGTGCTGTGAGCAGTAAGGGCAGCAGAGCGCAGGAACAGAAAGCTAAACAGAAAAACACCAAAGAATGTAAAGAATCCCATCTATGGCTATTTACAGGGGAATGCAGACAGCCTACCACACAAGATATGGACAGATTGACAGGAGGGAAAATAAAGGAGAGCAGGGGATATGAGCCAGCAGGGGGAAAGAGTGAGATGGACAACAAAGAGAGGAGGAGAGGAAGCAATATGCCAGGTATCCACGAGGGGACCTCGAACAGGAAGCGATGGACGGAGGAAGTGGGGGGCAGAATCGAGCCTGGAGGGTGTGAACGCGATGGACAGAGATTGTGGGTGGCTGATAAGAAGAATGCACCAGGAACGGTGATGAGCTCACTGCCAGCTGGCAAATTCCTATAATCCACTGGGTAAAAAGATGAGGCCCAATAAGAAGTGTGATAGCTGCCAATCTAGCTCCCCTCTCTCTCTGTTTATCTGTGAGGATGAAAGACCTCTCTTTCTCTGCATGCCACCACGTCTCCTGTCTTCCCCTCTCCTCGCTGTCCTTCCTCTGAACCTGTCTTCAGATAGCGGGCAGGAAGAGACAGGATCAAACGGCTCTCTAAGCGTGTACTTGAGTCTTGATGTTAAGGGAGAGGTGGATACTGAGTGTGCATCTATTTTGTTTCGAGCTGTGGAATGATTTTCTCAGCAAGACGGGAAGAGCCACACTTTTAAAAGGTTTGGACGATGGATTGAGTTTGTAGTGTTGATTGTTGCTTTGCATTTTTAGGAAAAAAACTCGTAAACACTGTAACTTATGATTGTATTCAGATGCTATTAAAAAAGCAGTTCTTCCAACATACCCCAAAATCTAAAAAAAAAACAACAACCACCAAACAAATCAATCTTTATAATTTGAGTTCAACTCTCACCTCAACCAACTGCATGAGATTCTCGAAGTACTCCTCCTCGTCGATGGTGAGTTTGCCGTTGTGGTAGATGATGCGGTAGTGCTCCACCTTGCCGTCGCAGCTAACGCACAAGGTGTAATCGCCAGGATAGTTGGTGCTCTCTCTCACCAGGAAAAGACCCGTCTCTGGCGGGTAGAGGAGACGCTCCGCCTGCTCGCGAGTGATTTTCCCGTGGAACCATCTAAAGCGGTGGAGAAGAGGGAACAATTAGCGAAGCACAGAGAGAGGATCGGAAGAGCGAGAGAAACGAGGCAAGGAAATAACCTCAACTTTACCACGCAAGTCAAAGCCCTAAAAGTTGTTCCAATTTGGCACTTTACAACCACATACCTTAGTGTATCACATGATAATTTTATTTAATAGAACTTATTTAATACAACCATTAAAAAAAACAACCTCAAAAGCGTGGTTTCCAGTTTGTGTTCAGTTCCCTCCAATCTGATAAGCCCTAAATAAAATCCAGTTCAACCAAGTTCCTTTAAAAGGTATCCGAATAGTAAACTAAATGCACTTGTTTGTAATTTATTCTAAGGAAGACATCAGACAGGTCAGGGAGAAAAACACAATGGTCTACAAAATCTGATAGGCCAGTCAAGGAAATGAGGAATAAATCAACAGTAGCCAAAAGACACATGGTGTTTATTTTGTACGAGCTGCAGACATAAACAGCTCAGGTGGGTGGAATCTTTATAACAAAGCCACATATTAGTTTACTCCACAAGAGCAGCAATAGACAGAAAGAACTAAATACAAGGAAAAACCAGAATAAAGACTGTTAGAACCTGCTGAAAACAAAATATCTTCGATTTCACCTTCCAGTAGGTCAACAAAAAAAAAAATACAGCCAGACATACAATGGAATGGTTCCCATCAAATTATATGCATGTGTTAGAATGGTCAAAGTCCACACCTACAGTAGTAGCAGTTTAAAAGTTCTCATTCAGAGTAAACGCCGGACGAATGGCGTGCCCTTTCCAGCCCATTAACGGCAGAGTTCCCTCCAAATCCCAGTGGCCGGAGTGGCCTCCCGTCTTTCTCGTGGGAGTGTCAAAGTTTTACTGCAACTCCACCCATTAATTGAAATACAGAGTATGACCAGGAGATGGCGCTTCTCTCACAGAATTCTCATCGACATGATGTTATTATCACGTCCACTGAAGAAAAAACATTTTGGATGTAACAACACAAACTGCTCACTTTTTTGTAATTAACCTGCTTCTTCTATTGTCAAAGTTTATCATAGGCTCCATAAACTTAAGTTCTCCTAACACGGGCCAAACTTCACCAAATGAGTTCTGTAAAACATTATAACAAGTAGCCTTAAACGTTATATCTGTAAACAATTTGATTTATTTCTATGAACCTAAAGTATAACTTTTTTAAAACCTAATGTACTTTCCTTTAATTTTGTGATAAACTCGTGTTTTTTTATGTTATTGTTGTTGGATGAAAATGACAGAGTTCCACAACGCAAAACAACGTAATAGCCTATTTATAATATTTATGCAATCACATGACTATTCGGCTCACCACGGAATGTTTGCAACACCAGAATAGACCTGGTTACATGCTGTAGCGATGGGGAGCAAAGCTTGGTGGGGGGATGCTTGAAGATGGTAATGAGATACACAACGCAAAAACAGCGTAATAGCGTATTTATCATATTTATCAATTTATATATTTTATAATAAATTCTTAATTAAGTTGTTGTGTATATTATATATTAATTGTAAACTTAAACATTAGTTTACTTAAACATTCTAAAATAAAGCGTTGTGAAATTCATATTAAATTAAATAATTTCAAACAGAGAGTTGTTTTCTGCTTCATTGTTTTCTCCAAAATGCATTGTATCAACACTGCGTTTGTATGCGACTCTGATCTGTGCGGGTCAGATTCTGGTCAGTGAAGCACTCGGCGAATTTGTGGTGGTAGTAGTGTGTGTGTGTGTGTGTGTGTGTGTGCGTATGCAGGGTGGGGACAAAGAAAAAAAAATTAAAAACATGTGCGTTGTTGTTTTAGCCACATCTGGTTGACAAAAAGGTTGATATCCACTGTAATGGGTTAGACACATTGGTTTGAATGGTGACAAAGCTAAATGTGCCTGGATAATTGCAGCAGATTAGTTGTGAAATGTTTACAATAACAACAGAATAGACATGGTTACATACTGTAGGGATGGTCACGAAAGCTTGGTGGGGGGATGCTTGGAGATGGTAATGTTCTTTAGGAGGTGTGAATGATCTGGAGTCTATGGTGTGTTGTTAAGTTGGGGGTTGCATTCAGTATGATCATCAGCGAGTACAATAGGTTAGCCAGCTTTACTCTATAGAAACATTTGACTTGTATTAACTTATAGTGGCAATGAGTCCCTGACATCCTATGTGCAGTATGTACTCTTGTTCTCTGTTAAAAAGCACTCCACAAACTTCTTACTAAAAGTAGCCTTGTTACTGTTACGATAACTTGGTGTCACCATCTTAGCAGATGTTCTGCGGATGAGAATCCCTACTGCACACACGATTTTTAATTTTTATTTATTTTCATTCCGTTTATTTCATTCTGTGACATTGAGGCAAAAACAAAAGACACAAACCATTATTTGCCGCTTGGTGAACATTTATTATTTAAACAACATAACAGGAAATGGAAAAGAAGTGCGGTAGGCCTATTTTTATTTTTTATTTTTACTATACATGACCACCAGAACTTTTATTTTCCACTGTGCCCACCTTCGTTTTCAATAACACACCTCACAACTTTTGACAGTCCTGTGATAAGTCTGTTGCAAAAGTTCACATTGACTCTTGTGTCCCAAAACCTATGTATGGCGTCAACAAGCTCCTGCTTGGTACCTGGCTTAGCCTCCTTCCGAATAAAATCTTTCATTGAGTGCCAAACAAGCTCAATGGGATTAAAGTCTGGTGACTCTGGCGGAGTTTTCACCCAGTTGATCCCCTCAGACGCCATGTACGCTCCAGCAGCGGTGTGTTTAAAATCACTGCTCCTCCCCGTGGACAAAAGAGGCATTGCAGCTGGTTTTCACTCAGGCTCCTTGGGGGCGAGGCCTCACTGAAGACGTCATAGCGGGGGATTACATTACCACCACGGACCTGTCAGGGACCTTTGACGGATCAGGCACGTACCAGTCAAGGGCCAGTCCAGGACCAATCATGGAAACATGAGAACTTTTAAACTGCTACTACTGTAAATACAAACAACAAAATGTGGCAAAACTAGCAATTCAGATGTTAGCAAACCAATATGAGTGACACTGAACTAGTTTACAAATAAAGGTTGAATATTTCAGCCTCTGCATATGCAAAACTGGAAGAGATGTACCCCAAAATATCTGACCAGTGGTTTGAAAATGAATTGACTCAAAGATGTCGGATACAAATGCAAGCCACGTTTTCTTGTGTGAAATAAAAAATGGCAAGAAAACCACGGAGCTATAGAGATCAATGTGACACGGTGCATTATATTAATTACCAGCTCATGGGCAGCACCCAATGATAAACATTTCTACTGTTCCTGTCCCATCTACTCCAAATATTAAGTGTTCAGTGGTCAGCATTGCTTAAAGTTATGGAAATCCCGAAAGATAAATATGCTCTTTACAATTTCTGTGGATTTTTCATTCGGTCAATATGAGCAAATAATTAATACCACAGGGCTTTTGTTTAAGATACGATTAGATAAGATAAGATTAAGAAGTGCATGCTGGAGGACGTCATTACAAAACTACCAATTTTCAAACTGGATAAACTGGGTCTTGTTTATGTCAGATAGTTGCCTGCTGGGCCAAGAAGACGCCTCCTCAGAGAGTAACTAAGAGCTAAAAAAAGAACTCCGATGAAAACCGCATTCAGCCACATTTTCTATACTGAGAAAAATCGGACAAACAAAAAAAGAAGAGAAACTATGTCAAATGGTTTTGTGGTCTGAAAGCACTTAATGTCACAAAACTTGTGAAACTTCAGCCACACAGAGATTTACAGTCTTTTCTGAAAGAAGAAGCGAAAAACGGGACTTAAGCAGTAAAGGGAAGCCGGCAGCAGCACTTCCACTCAGAGCAGGAGCAGTTTGGTCTTAGGGATTCGGTGAGAATGTACCTGGTCCCAAATAACAGGAAACAAACACACACACAAGGTCAGGGGCAGAGAAGGAAACTGATATGCAGGGGCAGCAATAACAGGAAAATGCAAAAAAAGGTCTAGACGGGCCAGAGAGTACAACAAGTCAAGAAACCCACTTTTGAGTGAGGTTAGGGGGAACAAATAGAGGGGGGCAGAAACAACCAATTGAGTCCTCTGCTGAAATAAAAAGCTGCTGGTTTTTATGTACCTTGGTAAGTAGGAGAAATGTTTAAAAGAAAAGTTCTCAAACATTATTTGGGAATATAGTTCCTAAATGCTTTTGCTCCCCCTTCACAACAGTTCACGAGTAAAAATCGAACACTGCCCTGTTGTTCACTGACTTCTGCCACTCATGGAAGACCCATTCCAGGAAAACAGGTTCTTCCTTTCAGTGTTTGCTGGTCAATGGGTGGTAATTAACTACTCTAATTGATTTATCCTGTTTTTCGGTGCTCGTCTCCGTCTCCCCCTCCTCCCCCTCGGTTCTTGGACTCATGAGACAACGGAGGTCTTCGTGGCAAAGCAGCTTAATGCGGTTGAGTTGATTAGATCAGCGCATGCAGCTTTTACGATGGACAGAAGCTCTTTAACTCCCCCTAATCTGAGAGCGGACGACAAGCTGTGTGGACAGCCACAGAAACGCTCTGTGGAGGCACAGTGCCGCTTTGTCCTGAGAAAAATCCACAGCGTTTTTCAGACATGACATCATGGTGAAACAGGACAGTCATAAGCTTGCCTGGTCCAACATGGAAGGAGGAAATAAGAAACCAGAGTTTAATTTCCTTTCTGTTATCATAGGCCGGCGTCTCACTGAAGAGCAGAATTCACCCACAAGAGGGCAGCAGAGTGAACAGAAGCAATAAGAGCACCCAAGATGGCGTCTTCTGCTGAGTATCAACAAGTGAGTGTGAGAATAGGGATGGAAGACCACAGCTGAACCCTTATGTAACCCAAAACAGAGGGAGAGGCTATTACTGAGACATCTGTTAGTGATTTGTGACAACATTTAAAAAGTCCCTGTGTGTCACAGTAATAGAGGATGCCTGGGGAATACAAAAGCATTAAAGTGCATTGATGTCTATGACAAATACAATCCCAAATCAGAAAAGGTTGGGGCACTATGGAAAACACAAATCAAAAAAGAAAAGTAATTTAATTTCAAAATGTACATCGAAACAAAATATTTCATGTTTTGTCTGGTCAACTTCATTCCATTTCTAAATGTACATCCTTTTCTGTTATTCAGATTTGCAACGCATTCCAGAAAAGGTTGGGGCAAGAGCAATTTAGGGGTAGTACATTGGTTAAACTAGGATCTGATTTGAAACAGGTGATGTCAATAGGTGATCGTAATTATGATTAGGTTCTAAAGTAGCATCCAAGGTCTAGTCCTTTAGGAGCAAAGATCGGGATCGGCAGTTTGCCAACAAATACGCAAGAAAAATTATTAAAATGTTTAAAACCAATGTTCCTCAAAGAAAGTTAGGAAGAGATTTGGATATTTCACCTTCGACAGCGCATAGCATTATTAAAAGATTCAAGGAATCTGGAGGAATTTTATTGCGTAAAGGACAAGAACGCAAGCCTAAAATGAACATCCATGATCTCTGATCCATCAGGTGACACTGCATCAAGAACATTAATCTATAAGCAATATCACCACATGGGGTCAGGACTACTTAGGCAACCCTTTGTCAAGTACCACAATACTTAGGGCGCTTTCACATGGTACGGGAGTCCGTACTCGGGTACGGTATTTGGTCAAAATCCACTTATTTCGTACCATGTGAACACAGACTGTACCGTGCCAGAATACGGCCAGAGAGACCTGCCTTGGAGGTAGTATCCGAGTCCAGGTACGAGCGGCCACGTATCATGTGAACACAACCCGTACTCTGGCCGTACTCAAGACAATAGACGCGCTCCATGCGGAAATGACGACATCGCCGGCCGAAATTACAGAATCACCTCGCGACCATACAAATACCAAAACAACGCGATTCAAGCATCCCACAGCAACACAGCAGGTTACAAAACGGCGGGTTTACTACAACACTCACCCTGTAGATGGCTTCAGGTAGCAGCTGACCAGTAGACCAGTTTGTTTACATTCTAGGCTGTCGCTCGTTTTATGACGTCGGTACTTCTCACTCCCTTGTTTGTTGGAGAACTAAGACTTATTTGTATACCGCCACCTGCTGTTTATTTGTAGTAAAAGACTGGATCACAATACGGTCAGAGATCCGTGCCATGTGAACAGAAAAAATTAGCATTTTCTCTGGCCGTTTTCTGGTACGGCCACACATGTGAAAACGGCCTTAGTTGAGTCCACAAATACCAGTTAAAACTGTACTGTGCCAAAAGGAAGCCCCATCTTAACAGTGTCCAGACGGGTTGGCAACTTCTCTGGGCTCGGAGGCATCTGTGATGGACCATCACACACTGGAAACATGTACTGTGGTCAGATGAATCAGTATTTCATTATTCTGGACCAAAGAAGAAAAGGGCCATCCAGACTGTTACCAGCAACAAGTCCAAAAGCCAGGGTCTGTCTGGGGTTGTGTCAGTGCCCTTGACAAAGGTAACTTGCACTTCTGTGATGGCACCGTTAATGCTGAAAAGTACATAGAGATTTTGGAGAACAATATGCTGCCTTTCAAAAGGACATCTTTTCCAGGGACGCCCATGCATATTTCAATGAGACAATGCAAAAGCGCATTCTACACTCATTACAAAGTCCTGGCTGTGGAGGAAGAGGGTAGGGGTACATGTTTGGCCTGCCTGCAGTCCCGACCTGTTTCCTATAGAGAAAGTGTGGCGACAACAAAGACCCGGTATTGTTGCCCACTTAAAGACTTGTTTGCAAGAAGAATGGGACAAAATGACACCTGAAACATTTCTTTACTTGGTGTCTTCGGTCCCTAAATGTCTTAAGTGTTGTGAAAAAGAATGGAAACATTACAAAGTAGTAAATGCTTTACTGCTCTTATTTTTTGATGTGTTGCAAGAACCAAAATTAGAATATGTGTATAAAATTCATGAGAACACATTAAATAATGTGCAGCAGCATTGTTTTTCAAAGTAATACAGGTCAAAGATAATCTGACAAGGTACTGTTTTCAGTTTGATTTTCATCTAACATGCTGTCTTAACCCTTTCTGATTTGGGGTTTTAATTCTGATGGAGGAAGATCACAGTAACAATGGTGATCTAAGGCTTGTGGTTTTGAATGTAATTAAAGCTTCCTCTTAGCTCAATCAAAAGATGTGTTTATGTAACATATTTAAGTCAAAAAGTTAAATTCACGTTTACTCAATACAGAAAGTGGCATAATTCAAGTGCCTATGTCTGTTAATTTACATGATTACTTCTTACCAGTAACAATAGGCCTTACCAATATCAGAAATATTGGAACGACAATAGGATCATCGACATAACTAAATAGGGTTCATGTTTTTCTGCTTTGCACTCTTTAGAGACATAAATCCCACATAATGTCTATTCAGCTACTGGGGAAAATGTCATGTCAACAGCATGTTTTTATTTCATAAGTTGCATCTGGCTACATGTGCTGTTAAGACAAAACAAACAAACAAGCAAAAACTTAACCAGAAGATCTTAATTCCCCAACTAAAACCATGTTCTGCTAGATTAAAAACATGCCCAAATATATGTCTGGCATAGATAGCCTGAGTGCATAGTACTATTATAATTAGCTAATATTTACTACAAGCCAAGTAGCACCTTCTGAAATTAACAAAGCACAGAGTGCGGCAGTAACAAAAAAATATGCAAATTTATTGTCTTATAAAATAAGTCAAAAATATAATGTTATAACTATATTATAGCCTAGAAAAACACATAGGGAATACTGTTGATTGCACATTAAGACTCTGCAGGGCAGCATTACAACAGAAGTCATATGTTCACAATTGTCAATTTTAGTATATCAATAAAAAGTTAAGATGAAGAAATATATGGGATAGAAAGGGTTGCATAAGCAGCAGGGAGAGGGTTGTGAAACAAATCTGTGTCAAGGATTTGCCTCCATGCCATGTCAAACTAATGAAGTAATTCATGCAAAAGTATTGAATTTATATTAGCTACAGTAGAAAGATACACTTTTCTTTATTAAAAATATTTATTTATTGGTCTATAGTAATGTTCAAATTTGGGGGTAAAAATAAATTTTTTTTTTTTGGTTGTCTTTAGCTCTAAGTTGCAATCATCCAAATTAACAAATAAAAAAAAATATCACTGTCGCCTAAATAAAGTCTACCTTGCAAAACAAGAGTAGTGGATTGTTACAGTCGTACTGTGTCTGATCACACACACAAACACATGCCAACATGCCAGCGCTGGATGACACAGATCAGACTGGTGTGGACAGACGATACGGGGGGTGGCAAGGAGAGTAGGTTAGAGCTTTCAGCAGCAGCTCATGAAGAAACAAAGAGGGTCAAAAGTCAGTTCAAATACTTCCTGCCAATACGATGTGAGAGTCAGCCACTGTAAGATAAAGAGGCAACGCTGACAAGCACCGTCACCAATTATGACTGAAGATTTGAGGGCGGACTGTACATTAAATCTTCCTATGAAATGCAGAGACGCACGAAATTGCCAGCTAACTGCTAATTATCAATTTCATTTAGTACTGATATTGGAAAAAACTTGAACATTTCATCCAGTTAAATTCTGATCATAACTATAGTTAACTTCTTCCAGTAACTATAACTTGTACTAAAAGAAGTAACTTTTTTTATGCATTTGTTTTCTTTCGCTTTTAGAATGAACAGCTCATTTAAAAGTTTTCAGAACATTCACTTATTTTCTTTTATTGCAGCAAGAGCGGGCTGGCTGTCTTGCCTCATTTGATTCGCATGCAGCTTTCATCAGGTCGTCCACTTTGTGGATTGCCACAATTAAAAAAAAAAGAGCCATGAATGTCAGTCTGAAGCGCCACACAGATGCATCTGGCCTTCTGTGACATTGACACAGATGAAATAAGACACAAGGCAGAATTTCTCTGGACTGATATTGGAACTGTGTTTTTCCTTCGCTGCAGGGAGCCTAACAACTTATTCACACAGTTGAGCAGCAGACGCATATGTGGCACAAATGTGCAAGATGCACAACAGTTGTCACATCCCTACAGTATTTATCCTGCAGTGTTCTTAACAGAGTTGCATAAGAACGGCCAGCTGCTTTTACAACGCATGACATGCTCCATTAGCACTCTGGTACTCACGGCATAAGACTCAGCTTGCCTCCTGATTTCACTCCTTCCCTTTTCTGGACGTAGTTGGCCGGAATGGTGCCCTCTCTGCCCACAGTGTTTCTCGCTTTGTACCAGTTCGGGTCCTGAAAGATTCAAACGCCAAAAGAGTTAACTTACATCTGGTTGAGGCTGAGGGGCTACCCATTTAAACACTTAATTTAGAGAACCCCCAGTCACCCCTGGTTCAATCAGAGATTTGTGTACAGAAGTTACTGGAGGCGGGAATGGCCGCTGAGTGTACAGAACCCCCTAAAAAATTGAGAATCCAAGTGATTGTAGCTAAAACGCTCTTTAACAGACTTACGTTTTATGAAATCAAAGTATCTTTGGAAGCATACCATTTATTCATTCAGCCCTTTGCTTTGTACAATCTTCACTAACTAAGAGGAACTATAATGGCCATTTGCTGAATAGGGAGTCAATCCGTTTTGAATCCAAAACAGACCCATAAGAGGTCAGCTCTTAGCTCCATTAATACCTGTAAGATGCATGTTGGGGCCTCCCCAGACTGGACTCGACTAGACCGTGGCGAAAGGCCTGATAGAGCCACAGGTCTAGTCAAACCAGGTACTCTTTCCCACAATGCTTACATGCCCGCTGTTCGGTTCCATACTCGACATACTGACATTTCTCACCCTGGTGACGCCGATGATGGTCAGTACATCTCCTTTACAGAAAGGCAGGTCCTGTTCGGTGCCTGGCTTGAAGTTATACTTGGCAACGCACTCTGTGCCAGATGACCATGGCACCTGCTACATAGAAGACACAGAGGAAGTAACTTTAAATTGCAGGCGTCAGCTCAGAGAAGACAAATGCTGCCTCAAATAATAATGAAAGAATCAAAGCTGAAGGTAACAGACAAGGGTCATGGACGGAGCCAGTTCAACTGTCTGTAATGACACATCCTAAAAAGAGAACAGTTTATCTTAAATGTCTTATTGAAGGACATATGAGATAGTCGTTCGTTTTTTGGCCACCACAGAAGTACACAAACCCTAAGCTCAAAGGCATGATTCTAAAATAGTCAAATAAATTGTGTACCTTCATAACTCCAGGCTGAATTAATGCATAAAGGCCATACATAGACAGCATTAAATGATCCATGTGAGGCTGTAATACTGCTGTAATAGTTTAAATAATCCATTAGTGCAGACCATCCTTCACGATAAAAGCACTGCTGTCACTAAAACTGCTGACCTGATGTTTTCAGTCAGCTCTAATTGAAATAATCATTAAATAATGTGAAGGAGACAAAATAAATGACTAAGCTGCAGGTGTGATTCAGCTGCTTTGTTTCCCCAAAGAATCAAAGTCTGAAGCATAATTGGTCTATAGTTATAAATACAAAACATCAGAGCTAAAAAAAAAAGCAAGAGTTTTCAGAGTTGTTTTCGAGAAAGTGAACTTTGTCACTGAAAACAATCACACCTGAAATCTGCTGGGAGGAAATATTACCCTGCAGCACTGTAACTGCTCATATACTCTGCTTTATCTGGATTGCTTTGGAAAAAGTTATTACATGGCATGTGATAAGGTAATATAAATCAATTCCTTAACTACAAACTGTTTTCCAGGTCAATATCCACTTAGTAAATGATTATTAGAACTAGACAATAAGTCAGCAATAGATGAAGCTTTGATGGTCACAGTCAGGCTGTTCTCTTAAGGGTAAATCTTTCAGATTGTTTTAGATTACAAAATTGAATCATACTGCACAGCAAAATCAATTCAGGGAAAAATGTAACGTGCCTTGAGATGACATCTGTTGTGAAATGGCGCTATATAAATAAACTGAATTGAATTGAACAACATTTATGTAATGTTATAAAAACAAATTAAATTAGGGATGCACAGATATGAAAATTTGTGCCAGTAAAAATATTCAATATTATTGTTACTCTTATGGTTTATCACAGATATTTAGTTATATTAATATATATCCCTATCATTGCAATACAATGCGCAGTGTAACTTATCTGCTTCAGTCAAACATTTCACAATCCTGTCCTGCATCACTGTAACGGTCACATGACCAACCCTCTTCCAAACACGCATACACGAACAGCAACAAGATGCAAAACTATAATAATTAATAGGGCCCTTTTTTACTTATTGGACCAATATCGATATGCAAAATAATTACCAATATCGGCCAATACAATATAATTGCAGATACATTGTGCAGTTTCGGGGAGGTATATGGTAAAAGCATACAAAAAAAAACAACTTTTTTTTCTGATATATTTAAAAATGCGATTTTGTTATTTTTCCTTTACAGAAAGGATGTAAAGCTTCTTGATCGCCAGAGCATCTATGGATAGAGATGCCGCTATGAGGGGCCGTATGAGACATTATTCAATATTATCCTCTCACACACACATGTGAAATTTAAGTCATTCACACACTATAGTGTATAGTGTATTGTTTTGTTATTATGAAGTTCATTACGTTAAAGCAGTATTTTATTTCTCAATAAAGTATCAAAACCCGTCTACCTGGTTGTTTTCAAGAACTCGAGCTGGGTATCTTTTGGCAATGGAAATTTGGAAGATGCCAAAGTTTAAACCCATAATTGTCCCAGAGAGCTGGGATTCCTACCCTAGTAGAAGTTTTGATGTTATAAAATGCTTTAACTATTATGCTGTTAGTAGAAACTATGCGGAGAATGTGACACATAAACACCAGAGCGCCGAAAAAAAAAACATTGGAGACACAGTGACGTTAAAACAGTATAAAGTCAAAAGTGTTTGGATTTCTTTTAATATATAGCCTACATTCAACTGTGATAAGGTTTTACGTTTTCAGGATACACATGCATGAGAAACGTGGTAATATTACAAGTATATGTAAAAGGTGTCGCGTTGCTGATATTTTAATCCATTTTCTCATCGTTGTCAGCGAGTTTACAACGATGCGTGTTCCCGCGGCAGGGGATGCAAATCTTGGCAGGCAAACGCACTGCTTTGTCGGCGGGATGGAAAGAGCGATGCTAGGTGGCTAGTTAGCGTGTCTTCATTCAGACTGGCTACCGGCGGTTGTCCGGCTGCTGTCGCATTACTCAGGGTTCTAATAGTTTCTGCTGAGGCCAGTATCGTATTCAGTAAGGCAGCTGCTTCGCTGAGGTTACGTTCAGGCTGCTGAGCAGACATTAGTATAGGATTGATCTAAAATAAATCTTTGTGTCACCAACTTCTCCCACTTCTTCTTCATTTGTTTTGAAAATGCGCACCTTTTTTCTACGATTTCTGTTTCAAGTGAAATTTGCCTCTCATACATACATGTAGAATCGCTCTCACACATAGAAGTAGAATTGCTTTTACACATACTAGTGAAATTTGATTTGAAAAATTTTAATGTAATATGTGAATTATTTCAGTATATTATATGAGATGATTTCACTATATTATATGAGAGGATTTCACTGTGTTATGAGAGGATTTCACTATGTTATATTAGAGGATTTCACTATGTTATATGAGAGGATTTCACTATGTTATATGAGAGGGTTTCACTATATTATATGAGAAGATTTTACTGTGTTATATGAGAGGATTTCACTGTGTTATATGAGAGGATTTCACTGTGTTATATGAGAGGGTTTCAGTATGTTATATGTGAAGATTTCACCATGTTATATAAGATTATTTCACTATGTTATATGAGAGGGTTTCACTATGTTATATGAGAGGGTTTCACTATATTATATGACAAGATTTCACTATGTTATATGAGAGGATATTTCAGTATGTTATACGAGAAGCAATTTCAGTATAATGTATGAGAGGTTTTACTATAGTGTGTGAAGGATTTCAGTATGCTATATAAGAGGTTTTAGTATAGTGTGTGAATGATTTCAGTATGCTATATGAAAGGTTTCACTATAGTGTGTGAATGACTTAAATTTCACATGTGTTTGTGAGAGGCTAATTCAGAATAATGTCTCATACGGCCCCTCATTTGGCGCAGCTGCTCTTATTTATTAAAGTGCTTCACGCATCTTTTTCAAAACACGCTCAAACATATATTAATGTTAAAAGGCTGCATAAAAAAACACTGGAGAACGCGTCAAAATAGGTTTGCTCAATAGTATCTAAAATGTGTAAAAAAAGAAATAAATAATACATTGTAAACAAAAATATGGTGTAATGCGTGACATGTCGCAGTTCGTCTGTAATTGTTTTACTAGTTGACTTATACCGGGCTGGTAGCGCAGTCTGGCTAAAATATTTGCGACCTGGCACTCTATACTTCGGATTGAGGACATCAACAAGTTCCCTGAAGGAATCACTCGCGACTACTTGAACTGGCTTCGTTCCCTTGGCAATAAACTTTGTAATGGCATTTGTGATATCCCACCAACGCTTACTTGTCTTTTCATATGGCACGTGTTTGCTGAATAAGACGGAGTTTGTTGAGTACCTCACCAGTATACTTTGCAGATGTGTTTTGTTGACCCGAAGTCACAGTGCAGGAATCACAGAGTTTGATATACACAATATTTTGACCAAGATACATTTTTTTTTAATCCAAACCTTCCCAAGGCTTGAGAAGTGGACCCCCGCTTTGGAACTAGCTCGTCAACTGATTCCTCCATAGCTTCTAGCCTGTGAGCAAATCTGTAAACAAGTGTGATTTAATCCTTGTGATTTAATTCCACTTTACTGATTGGCTTCTAAGGGCTTCTCTTTTACAAGCCATGAACCATTAGTCATTTTCTTTAAAAAGACAGTATAAACACTTGATAATGTGAAACTGCACATCTTCAAAGTTACTTTTGCGATATTATCTCCGACGAGATATATTGGCCACTTCTACTTTGCACCCCTAAAGTAAGTGTTAGATTTTTTTTTAAATAAAAAAAGGAATCTGACAGAATGTGATACAGCTGCTTTTAATAGAAATTATACCAGAAAGAAGCTGACAATTGGAAAACATGAAGGTTTAATTCCGACGTTGAGGACAGTAGCACAGATAATGGTAATGGCCTGCATTTGTATAGCGCTTTACTCAGTCCCTACAGACCCCAAAGCGCTTTACACTACATTCAGTCATCCACCCATTCACGCACACATTCACACACTGATGATGGCAAGCTACGTTGTAGCCACAGCTGCCCTGGGGCACACTGACAGAGGCGAGGCTGCCGGACAATGGCGCCATCGGGCCCTCTGACCACCACCAGTAGGCAACGGGTGAAGTGTCTTGCCCAAGGACACAACGACTGAGACCGTCAGAGCCGGGGCTTGAACTGGCAACCTTCCGATTACAAGGCAAACACCCAACTCCTGAGCCACAGTCGCCCCTTTTCAATCTCCACAGTTTTACGATGCAAATACAGTCAGATTAATATTCAAGTGTGGTCACAAACTTAACCTCTACGGGTTATTTAATTTAGGAATAAGCTAGCATTTCTTTATGTAGTTTATTTTAATTTACACGTAAAACCTCCTTCAGCTGTTTGTAAGCAAAAATAATTTCTACATGTAATTCTGCTTGGTAAGAATACATTTGTTAAAAGGTCTGTTAAAAAGAAGGCTAGAGACACACTTCGAATGAATATGGGGCAGGATAAAAAAAAAAACTTATTAAAAAAAATGTAATGCTATTTGGTGATGACATCCTATAAATCCATAAAGAATGAGCCCACCCATGTATCATCCCTTTTTGTTGAACAGGCTGTGTGCTGCAAAATGTGCTGCAGTTCAGGCCCAAGTTTTCCCGCGCTGTCCTAATGATGTGACATCAATCAATACTGCTTCCATATTCTTGACGGCTCTAAAACAGGAAGAAGATTGTCGCTGTTGATTCAACTATGGGAATGGATTCTTCTGCAACCGGCAAACGACCAAGCACCAGTCAAAGGCCACTAAAATGAAGTTTTTATCAGCTGCATCTCATGGGACAAAAGCACAATATGATGAAAGTTGGGCAGGCACCGTAATATCTGATACGCGATGGAGGCCGGTTCAACTAGACCTGGGACTAGAGCTGTAATTGGGCCTTAAAAGTTGGGCCCAACCCGACCCGAGAGAGTTTAGCACGAGCCCAAAGAGTATATTTTGGTTGAAAGCTTATTAAAGCCCGAACCAGATTACAGCCCGACATTATTCAGAAGTCACACACCTGAGTTTCTGCTAGAAAAAAATGGTCCCGGACAGCAGGTTTTCAATTTACTGGACAAATGTTTGAAATTCTGGTAAAATAGGCCTGTTATCTGAAGCTTAAAATGATGGATAACAATAATTTCAAGGCATGCTGATTTATAATATTTATTTTTTTTGTCTGCAGCTATATGAAGCTTTAACCGATTGCTTCTGTCACGTAAAAGTCTGTCTCGCCGGCATGCGTTTCTGTGTGCGTTCTTGACTGTTTACTCTAGATTTCAGAAGATTTTATCTGACTTATGGGCATCGGGGAGCTGCTAGATAAATGCAGGGGACTTCTGCAACTTGAGACTTGGGATGTTTGGTAATAGTACAAAACACTTCAGCATTTTCTGTGAGAGCGCAGCGCAGCAGTGAGAGCATGTTTTCTGTTTTGATCTGAGATGAGGGGGCCTTTCATATCATGACACATGTGGTGTGCATGCAACATCTTGAAAGGCAGATTCGGAATAATGTTAGTGGCCCACTGAAGCTCTTTATTATAAATTATCACACTAATTAGATGATCAGCTGACCACTAAAGCCTAAGCCTGAGCCCGAGCCAAGCTCATGGACAATGATAGAAATTAAGCCTGGTAAGAAACATTATAGGTCGTGTTTAGAGCTTGATATGAAAATGATATGACCTTACCGATGACTCGAGAGAACTGACGGACAGAAGCATTAGCTGTAACCATGCAACAGTTGCTGTGTACCACTGAATGTTTAGAGACGGGACATTTTACAAACAGAGCACCGGGTTCATTAGATTTATATCATATTGGACCTACAGCCCCACATGTAAGCAGGGATGTCTCTTTAGCAGCTAATCCTATTGTTTATGTTTGAGTACTAATATCGCCGCCTAAACTACATCTGATTTGGTTTCCCATTCGAATGTCAGTTCCCCCAAAGAAATCTATGTGTGCCCACCTAATCTGTGGAGGCATTTCCACCCACCTAGTCCAAAGAAAGATTTTACTTCATTTCTCGACTTGGTGCTTGTTTTCATAATACCGGTATATGCGTAGTGGTCTGGCAGTACGTCACTCATGAGCTTAAAAAACTTTTTTTTTGGGAAGAGTTTGTACACGTTCTCCTGCCTGTTTGGATGATGGCTGCAGTTCCTCGCAGCACTGGCCGCATCACAGAGTTTAATTTCTTCATCCTGCCCCATGCTCCTTTAAGGGCACTGCTTAAAGAGCTCTAAAGATAACAAACATCTAAATGGACAAGCCAAAAACGAGTTCAACATTGCTGTTGAAAGCTCACAGGTATTGAAAAGTCTTACATGGATCCCAGACATGATGAGGGGAATTGGGCAGCAGGTGTCCTTGGGCAGGCAGTGGTCACTGTTCAGCTAGTAACATCAGAGCTGTAACACACAAAAGACAACATAATTAGGAATAATGCACAAACTACACAATCGAAATATGCACTTTTGCTGCCATTAACTGTAAAAATCCTTTTCAGTCGGCAACAGAAGCACATTCATCCATCACATCCAGCAGACGTGAGCAGGTTGCACTTATTTTCACTCTGTACTTGGTTGCTCTTCTACTAAAAACAAAACTACAACAGGTGCAGATTTCTCTCAAAGACAGTGAATAAAAGCCACTAAAAAACTGCACCATTAAAAAAAGACAGGCACACCCACAAGACTGGTGCAATCCTATAAACTTTTAATATAATCCTGGCCTATATAAGGGTGCAATTAAGTTTGGAATGTAGTTTTATATGGCACAATACATAAGGCTGAGAAAGAAAGTGAAATGATAAACACCTCTGACTGATTTACCTGCAAATTGAAGGCATCAGCTATAGCTGAAAACAACATCGGGTTCTAAAAGCGTTATCTATATATTCTTACATAATTTTATTTGGATTTAGGTGACATTTTATTTGTTTCCAAAGTGGGTCCTTAGTGTCCTTCTGAAAACCAGTGGGGTTTGCTGATTGTTTTTATTATTAATACTATAGGCATTACAAACTGACAGAAACATATTCATCTACATTATAAGGATTCAAGCAGTACAGGGACATTAAAAAATATTATGCACTTCTGTTTAGTGCGATGCAACTAGAGGGTGACAATTTTTCGGAATTCCCACGGGCCACGAGATTCTTCAGGATTCCCGCGGGACGGGAGTCAATTTCACTGTTGGTAACGTGAGTTGGACGGGACGGGAAATAATCCACGGGATCGGGCAGGAAACCGGAAATTAGAATTTTTTTTTTTTTTACATTTATCTTGTCAGATATCAGGGAATTAGCTTTAAAAAAATGAAGCTGCGATGCGGTGCCAATGTGTGTGGTTATTAACTCCACTGCAACTCCACTTGCAGATCGCTATCTTTAGTTGAATTCCATCAGGCCTACTACACTGCACGCACCAAAACTGAAACTGCTACGTTGTTGCTACACCACCTGGATAAACTGGTAAGCATATGATATCAGACTGAAAATGCGTGTATCTTAAAGAGTAACTCACCCCCCTATCAGAGTATAACCTCGCCCTCATTTATTTTTGAAAAACGGTTCAAAGGAAGGCGTTGCCTGGCGGACCAGGAAAAACATTTGGGGATGAAGGGCTGGGCGTGGTCTGGGCTGTGACTGACATGTTGCTGCGGCGCGGTCACAGACGAAGCTAGAAAGATGGAGAGAGCCACAGCAACGCAAGCTCCTTTGCCTCAAAGGGAAATAATCTGTAGGTTGAGTTTTTCTCCACTTCCGTCTCCAGTTCTGGGGAGTAGTTGAGTGGCTCCGAGTCATATCATTTCGGGCCGATGTCTCGTCCTCTGCCCGGAGCAGCAGCAGGTGCCAAGCCGGTAGCGGCATCGCAGCATAGAATGAGCGCCGTCTCGGAGTGGTACATTGTTGTTACCAAATCTAATGCTAAATATCGATAAGCTTGAGTAATTTTATGTGATTCTGCCTCGACAGGCGCACCTGCAGCAACTGTATCATTGTCTGCAGCAGAAAATGCGTTGCAGAGAGATGCCCGGTATAAAGTATCCAAGCATGTCGAGAAAATCATTCAGGAATGTGCACCTTCACGTCCCTCCGACCACCTCTCGCCTTACATCATCTTGCTTCACCTCCAGTTCTTACCGAACTTGAATCTCACTGCAACCCCAGTGCTGCATTAAGTCCAGAAGTAAACCACAGCATGGAGACAGCTGAAGCCAGAGTAGTCGCTGATTAGCAGTGCTTTAAGAGGACTCAGAGCATGGAGAACGTTCATTCAGAGTCCTGGTACCTTCATTGCTTCGCCTGTTTTAATTAGAACACTGTCTGCCCTCAACAATGCGCAGAAAGGCAAAAGCTTGTCTTTGCTATGCTCAGTGTGCCTGTGGTGCATTTAAGGAATGTTCGAAATGTATGGTGAGTTCAGCAATGCAAGACATTTAAAGCTTATGACAAAAAAACTGATATTACCGTAAACAATGGGCGATATAAGCTAAAATTAATATCACGGTATATTGAGCATTTCACCTCGATAACGATAAGTGGACGATAACAATGACCACATCAGAGAAACCCCCTCCCCGTCCTTTTCTGTAGTCAATGTCTGGTAGTGGCCAAATTTACATAATGTTCTCTCAAATATGATGGATTCTTACTATTGAACGGCTTCAAACAGCCTTTTTTTGTTTGATTCCCACTCCTTTCTGTATTTAAACTCAGAAGTGATCACACAGACCAGATGAGGTAAGGAAGTGACGGGGGCTAAGTGAAATACGTGATTTTAGTGTGCAGTTTATTTTACATCGGAGCACAGTGTGGGAACAGGCGGTGACTTCAAGCAGCAACTCAGTGGGGTTAATATCTGCTCCGCCTGAGCTGTTTAGAAACGCTCTGCAGCTCCGTTGCTGCAGTAACAAACATATATGCTGCACGTTAGAGTGTCCAAAAACACCATAAAAATTCACTTTATTTGTCACTAGTCACATTTTTTTCTTAAAAACACTCGGTAGATGAATCTGAACACTTGCTAAATATAGCTGCACAATAGCTGTGTACCCTCAGTTGGGTATTATTGCCTCTGTATGCCACATGATTGTGCAAAGTCACATGACTCAAGACAACGCTGATTTCTTAAAGGGACAGGAGCACCGCTAAACTAAAACCCATCTTTTCATTCTTGTAACATACCGAATTTACCGGCACAGGCAAAATGACGTCGGTAACAATCATAAATTTTGGTATCCGTAAATTTTGCCATACCGCCCAGCCCTACCATAAACCACTAACTTCTGTTTACTGCCAGTTGCATCCCAACCCAGAGTACTTGAAAAACAACAACAACAACAACTATATTCTCTATTAATTTCTTCTTCTTGGTCTCTCAAAACCAAGCTGAATTTCATCGCAAGTCCACTGTTGCCCCAAACTTTACTTTTTAATAGCAACGATATAATTATTTTTGGTTCTGAAGAATAAACATTTTATTCAAGAAAGTAATGTTGCACTTTGAACTGCATTTCATTGTATGAAAGGTGCTTTATAAATTACAGTTGACTGATTGATATTAATATATGCCGATAATTTATTTTGACCCTGTTTCTAATGGACATCTACAACTGCATGTCAATAAAAGTGTCAGCATGTTATTCAAGTTATGGTCGCTTTAAGGTCACAATTCGGGTTTCTGAAACATTCGGAATAACCTGTTTACATGCGTGAGCAGAGAGTGTTACAGAGAGATTAACTCCTATATACATGGAATTTGTATGCCAGAGGACGCATACAAGAAATTCCTCGACTCAAAAGACAACGATTCCTTGCAAACAGAACATGGGCAGAACACAAATCAGTGTTCCTTTTTATGGGATATGCCAATATGCGTTTACATGACCAAATATTCGGGTTAAAAAATGGGTATCAGGTGTTTACATGGCAGTGAGTGACCGGGTTATTGCTAATATTCTGGTTTTGAACGGGTTATTGGCTGCATGTAAACAGTCATTGACATCAAGGTGAGACAAGTGTCATAATTCCACAACGCACCACAAATCGCCCCTTTGCATGCCAATAAACCTGCACTGCTGGACATTTTTAGGGGAAACACAGTAAAGTATGGCTTTTAAACAAAGTTAAGACATTTTTTTTGATTAGGCTAAACATTTAGGGGGAAAAAAAATGGAGAGCACATTCATTAACACATGAACTTTATCTATCCAGATCGACCTCCTAGAGGGGACAGAGAGTATGACTGCATTACTAACTATTTAGTTCAGGATTCATTTATGTGATGATCGTAAAAGACTATAATATGGACAAAAAAATTTACATTAAACAGTTTCAATAATTATCATTTATAGTTTCAAATTAAAAGTTTCAATACAAAATTAATTAAAATAAGAACAATATTTTTTTTTCCAAAATGAAAAACTACACAACAAGTTTTCATAAGAATTGAAGACATTTGGGATCAATAATGATATTTTGTCAACAACCAACATATTTATGTACACATAGGAATTGGTTTGCAATCTGTTCTCCAACTTGAAATAAATAAAAAAATGCTCAGTTTCTGATTCCCCCTTCATGCTGCCTGATAGGTCACATGTATTTGCAGTCTTAGTAATTGAGATCCTAAAAACTATTGAAATTATTTACAATCAAACTTTATTTATAAAGTGCTTTTCATACAAACATCGCAACTCTAAGTGCTTTACATATTAGAAATGACACCACATATACCACATTCCTATGCCCCAGATTTAACAGGATAAACAGATTTATATACCCCGCCCCCCAACATTACATTTACAGTTTTATTACCCACCACTGTTCAAAAATCATCCAAAAACCTTAAATGAGGTCCAGAGTACCCAGTTTGAGAGCAGAGGCTGATCAAGTCAGAGTTTATTTCACCATGTATGGCATCCATCAACTTCAAACTTTACTTTTAGCACATAAACTTAATATACTTAATATTTTTCCCAAACACAGACACCCCCCTCCCCAAAGCATCTTACTTCCAGCTTGTGCCAAAAACAGGAAGTTGGAACAAGGAGGGTGGAGAAAGACGACGAGGAAGTAACTGACACACATTTTCCAATGCTTTATGTGGGAGAGCAGGGTTGCATTTGGACAGCTATGTGGGCAAAAGTGGCTCTGGCTACTTTTAAATGAATATCAACTGATCTCAACAAGGCCAGGTCGCAGGACGAAGAACATCCAAAGCAACAAAATAAAATCTGGTTCAAATATTACAAAACTACAACAGAATAGAATATAGAATAGAATAATGTAAAGTATCTCTGGTTTCAGTGTAAACTCTTTGATCCATAAGAACGCTCCCTCTCGTCAAGAGGCCGGCCTAACTGCCAAAGAGCATCAATGGCTAAGCTTCGCAGCATGACCATATCCTGTGTTGAAACAGGAAACAGTCTAATTGCAGACTAGAACAGATGTGTATGCAAACTGACAGAGCCAAATTTGTCTGAGGCCAGGCTGCTCCGGTTAATCCAAAGGGCACGCACTTCGTTCTGTTTTACCCTCCTTCACTTCTGAAACAGCACTGCAGAAACACCGCAGCGCCAACTCCCAACCACACTCGCTAGCAAAGTGGTAGAGGAGAGACAAGCGAGTGCTATTCTTATCTCATACCAAGGAGTGAGGAATGCCCGTGAGCCATTCAAGAGCTACAGCATCAAACTGTTCAAATCTTTATTCTACAGGGATTTGAGTGGTTTTCAGTGAGGCCCTGTGACTTCTCCAGTGACGAATAAAGAACTGTGCTGCTTCATGCAGTTATGAACAAAATTATAATTCCAAAAGAAAAAAGTAAAACCCACAGCTGGGGTTGAAACTAGGTCTATATAAAAAAAAAGAATGAAAATTTAAGGACAAATGCATTTTCTGCACTGAAACATTTGTGTCAAGTCAATTTCCAAGGGTTTAAAAAAAAAAGTATGTACTCTGGAAAGACCGCAGAGACGGTGGTCAACCAGCAGTGCTATCACTGGAAATTTTAGAGTAAAGTAATGGCATGCAAAAACACCCAGACAGCAAACTGGACCAAAATTCAATAAAGGAAAAGCACACTTTCTCTATGTACACACTTCCGGTCTTTAAAGTTTGATAAAGATGTAGCGCACACTTTAAATCTGTCATGAAAAATGCAGCTTGCTTTTAAGCCACCGACAGGGATTCCTACACATTTCCATTACAAATCGCGATACTTGGTCAAACTTGAAATTTTAAAAGGTATTGAGGATATGAACTTAGTGTCTGATCCGACAATTTGTTGAAGGGTCCTGATTTATTTCATTTTTGGCAGTCAAATCAACCTCTCAATTTTGGAAACAATTATCCTACACCAGTTGTGGTAATATAATGAAACTGTTTTTAATACAACTCATCTTGACCCATGACTAAAACCCAGTCTGCCCAGGAACTGCACTGAAATTTCAGAAATTGACATGACCCACTAAGAAAACAGATCAAAATAAATTGAGTGAATAACCCATACGATGTTTAAATCTAACATTACAATTCTCGACAAAAGAGCAGTACTGAACATGTAGGCTATTTACTGGTAAAGAGCTTCAAGATTTCACTTATCTGCTTACAATCAAATTTAAATATTTTGGGGTATTTACACAATAATTCATCCTCTTTTTAACAATCTGCTTATGCTTATATACATTGTGAAACAAGAGACTAATAGAATACTTAAGGTAACGTTTCTTTGTCGTGGTTCTGTGGATGAATGAGAATTTAAACAGGAATTAAAAAGGTAATGCAGTGCTTTCCTTGCAAGTAATTCCTGACTTCCTGGAAGCCTTGGGTGAGTAATTTTCCACATCAAAATAATTCCTGGACTATAAGCAGAGGATGGTCTAATGGGAAAGCTTCAACGAGAGTTTTTAGAACATAGCCATTCTGAAATGTAATATCCTATTTATGCTAGACTGAATAGATTGAAAACAATGATTCTGAGTCAAATTGAACCTAATGAGCAAGCATTAAACAATAACTTCCACTGTGCTCAACAAAAAAAGAGCATTACATACACAAAAGTTTCAACATTCCTACAGAATTCCACGACTGCTCAGCAAATTATGCTGTTCATGCGCTTCAGAAAGACCTCTATCTTCAGTAACTTAATGTTTATTATGCTTCTGTTCTTTTTTTTTTTTTTTTTACTTAAAATTTAGATTGGACTAATATTCAGCCCTTATAAGGTTTTATTAGGATCCCCATTAGCGGCCCATTTAATGGCAGCTAGTATTCCTGGGGTCCTCTTTAAAATATTCGCAACATAAAATTACACAAAGAAATAACAACAAAAATTACAATCAAGATAATTCAAACATTACAGTTACATTCAAAATGTTACCAAGTGAAAGAACATGACAATTTCCAGCTTTCACAAGGTCATGCAGTAGTTCTTGGGTTACCGTCCTCTTAAATTTGTATTTGTTCTGAACTCTGCGTGAGTCGATTCCAGATAGAAATTGCTCTGTGAAGTGATGTGCGTTTCAGAGAATTTGTCCTGGGAAGCGGGAGTTTATATGTAACCACCTAGTGCCTGCCTGGTGGCATATAGGTGTCCACTTCCTACAAAAACAAGCTGCTCAGAGAGAAACTGTGGCTGTTTCTTAAATACTGCATTCCACATTGTTAAAGCTAATCGTAGTTTGATTTTGTCGTCAACTGTGAGCCAACAAAGGCTTGTATGTATCAGGGCCACGTTAGTCTTAAGGGGCACTGGAGGACAGTCACTGCCCTATTTTGTGCCACTTGAAGCTTGTAAAGGTCTTTTTTGTGATGCAAACGACCATATGATTGGACAGTGTTCTAAATGGCACAGAACAAGAGACTGGACAACCTGTTTAGCAATGGACATAGGAATATATGACATACATTTTATGGACATTGCAATACCATTGCCCATTTTAGTTATCGTTCCAGCAAATATGAGCTGACCAAGACAAGTAAGAATCCAAGGTGACGCCCAGTAACTTGGCTTGCTTCACTTGTTTTAGCTGCAGCCCATCTTCTGACAGGTTCAGAGAAGGCTCAGTGGTTAGTTTTGATCTTTCACAGAATATCATAGATGTTGATTTATCTACATTTAAAGCTAATTTGTTATCTTTTACCAACTTGCTTTTAATCTGCAAGTCACGATTTAATAGATTTGAGACATCATGGGGAGTTTTTGCAGAACAGTTCAGTGTGAAATAATCTGCATAAATGACAACAGTTGAGTGTTTTACAATAAAAGGTAAATCATTTGTAAAGATAGAGTATAGCAAAGGCCCAAGGCAGCTACCCTGGGGCACGCTGCAATGTACTGTTTTAGTAGATGAATATTGACCATTAAAGAACACCCACTGCTTCCTATTGGATAGGTAACTCCGCATCCATGGAAGAGAAGAAGGTGTAAAACCATAACATTCTAATTTTTGAAGCAGTATTTTGTGATCTATCAGGTCAAACACTGCACTGAAGTCCAACATCAGTGCTCCCACTAATCTGTTTGCATCGATTGCTTCTAACCAGTTGTCAGTCATATGAGTTAAAGCAGTACATGTGGAGTAACCCTCTTGATATGCATGCTAATGCTTAGTGATCAGCCTATTAGAATTTTTTTTTTATAAACTTAAGCAAAAGTAATATTTTCCATGACTTTGCTGAGTAAAGGTAATAGACAGGTCGTATATTCTGTCCTGTAAATGTGACTCTTATTTTTTGGTAGTGGTATGATTTTAGTCTCCTTCCATTTCTCTGGAAATATGCCCTGTTACAAACTCAAGTTGACCAAATGAGCGATGGGAAAGGACAGAGTTTCAGCTGCTTCCCTGATAAGCTTGGAGTTCAAGTGGTCCATACCTGATGCCTCTCCATCAGGAAGAGCTGCAAGAATGTTTCCGACAGAACCTCTGTCAACTTGACTGAATGAGACAGAATGGTTCTTCTCACTCATTATCTTACTTAGTATTGCATCATAAGATGCTGAGGTATTTGGACAGATGCCAGATTGAAATTTCTCTGCCTTACTAAAAATCCAAAGGCTAGGTTTGCCAAATGTTTGAATCAAATTATTGATCATATTAATAAAAAGTACAAGATAAAAATATGACAGTGAATTTGAATATATCCTTTTTAATAAGTGTACATTCACTTATTAGGCCTGTAGTGTCCGCTTTAATCAAGGTGTGAATGCACAAAGGAACTTTGATACAGACCAAAAAAAGTTAACTCTGGTCCGGTTTAAATTAACCCTGGAACAGCTCGATTGCATATGTGAACGTCAAGTGGGCTGGGACCGCTCCAAACGCAGGAAACTGACTATTAGTATTACTACTAACGCAGGACATTACAGGTAAATAAAACCAAAACAGCAAAACTTGCTGAGCCCAATCCTGCAACACATTTGCCAAAGACAACAGAAAGACAACAGAGCAATCCAAAAAGTGCAAAAATCTGATGGCTCTCCATGTTTGTTTACATTGCACAGAACATTGCTTTTGTTGCTCAAAAGCTAATGTTCGTTTCACAAAGCGCAAACCGTAGCAGCTAATGAATGCAAAAAGGTAGCAATTTTGGTCCCCAGTCGATCAGTCTAGTTGACTATCAAGTCTGAATGCCCCCTTAGAAAACCAGCTTAAAGTCCAAGTTATTAATTTTTTTAAGATACTATGGCTCTAGTGGCCTTTATTCAACAATTGAAGGGGGTAGAGAAGCGGGGGGAGACCTGCGGTGAATATCACGAGGATGGGATTCAAATTTGGGACGGCCGCATCGAGGACTAGGGCCTCGGTTCATGGGCACCCCCACTCACCATTCCGCCATGCCCCAATGAATCCAAGTTTTAATCTTGTTTG
The DNA here is from genome assembly GCA_028564705.1 of Apricaphanius iberus. Taxonomy (NCBI): domain Eukaryota; kingdom Metazoa; phylum Chordata; class Actinopteri; order Cyprinodontiformes; family Aphaniidae; genus Apricaphanius; species Apricaphanius iberus. The sequence continues at coordinate 1,738,258 of JAPXFQ010000473.1, read as the reverse complement.
GTATGAAAAATAACATGTAATTTACCAATCTCTGGAAATATAAACCAGTAATCCTTAAAATGTTCATATGAAAAATCTCAGATGATGTCACAATTCACAAAGTAATACCAAACAATCACATTAAAATGGGTCAACTCTATTTAAAAGTTAAAACATCTGTCAACCAAACTCAGCCGGCCAAAGCTTAAGCCTACCCGGAAGTGACAAACACTGCAGTTTCCCTCTCCCGGGGGTGAGCTAGGGGCTGGCTCCAGAAAGGAGCAAATTCCCAATGACTTCACAGCATAAATGTACAGTCATGGCCAAAGTTTTGAGAATTACATAAATATTGGAATTTGGAAAAGTTGCTGCTTGTTTTTATAATAGCAATTTGTATATACTACAGAATGTTATGAACAGTGATTAGATGAATTGCATAGTCCTTCTTTGCCATGAAAATTCCACTGCATTCCATTGCATTGTCATTAAAGGACCTGCTGAGATCATTTCAGTAATCGTCTTGTTAACTCAGGTGAGAATGTTGACGAGCACAAGGCTGGAGATCATTATGTCAGGCTGATTGGGTTAGAATGGCAGACTTGACTTGTTAAAAGGAGGGTGATGATTGAAATCATTGTCATTCCATTGTTAACCATGATGACCTGCAAAGAAACGCGTGCAGCCATCATTGCGTTGCATAGAAATGGCTTCACAGGGAAGAATATTGTGGCTACTAAGATTGCACCTAAAGCAACAATTTATAGGATTATCAAGAACTTCAAGGAAAGAGGTTCAATTCTTGTTAAGAAGGCTTCAGGGCGTCCAAGAAAGTCGCCAGGATAGTCTCCTAAAGAGGATTCACCTGCAGAATCGGAGTGCCACCAGTGCAGAGCTTGCTCAGGAATGGCAGCAGGCAAGTGTGAGCGCATCTGCACGCACAGTGAGGCGAAGACTTTTGGAAGATGGCCTGGTGTCAAGAAAGGCTGCAAAGAAGCCACTTCTCTCAAAAAAAACATCAGGGACAGATTGATGTTCTGCAGAAAGTTTGGTGGATGGACTGCTGAGGACTGGGGCAAAGTCATATTCTCCCATGAAGCCTCTTTCTGATTGTTTGGGGCATCTGGGAAAAGGCTTGTCCAGAGAAGAAAAGGTGAGCGCTACCATCAGTCCTGTGTCATGCCAACAGTAAAGCATCCTGAGACCGTTTTTGTGTGGGGTTGCTTCTAATCCAAGGGAGTGGACTCACTTACAATTTTGCCCAAAAACACAGCCATGAATAAAGAATGGTACCAAAACACCCTCCAACAGCAACTTCTTCCAACAATCCAACAACAGTTTGGTGAAGAACAATGCATTTTCCAGCATGATGGAGCACCGTGCTATAAGGCAAAAGTGATAACTAAGTGGCTTGGGGGACCAAAACATTGAAATTTTGGGTCCATGGCTAGGAAACTCCCCAGATCTTAATCCCATTGAGAACTTGTGGTCAATCCTCAAGAGGCGGGTGGAAAAAAAACACACTAATTCTGACAAACTCCAAGAAGTGATTATGAAAGAATGGGTTGCTATCAGTCAGGAATTGGCCCAGAGGTTGATTGAGAGCATGCCCAGTTGAATTGCAGAGGTCCTGAAAAAGAAGGGCCAACACTGCAAATACTGACACTTTGCATAAATGTCATGTAATTGTCGATAAAAGCCTTTGAAACGTATGAAGTGCTTGTAATAATATTTCAGTACATCACAGAAAAAACAGAAAACAAAGATTTAAAAGCAGTTTAGCAGCAAACTTTGTGAAAACTAATATTCGTGTCATTTTCAAAATGTTTGGCCACAACTGTACGTTTGCGGTCTGGTTTCAAAAAAACAAAAAACATTTTAGGTATAACAGTTCAGCTTTACCACACTGAAAACTCTGACGGGGTTAATTTTTTAATTATAAATCTGTTTAGATGTAATTTCAGCCTGAAATATTGAATAGTAAGGGTCATGTCCTTTGAAAGAGAAGTCTCAGATAAGCTGTGAGTGCTAGCGCTGGTGGCTAGCGGCTTGCTCCAGGAAAGGCCACAGCCTCTGCCTCAAATAAACAGTCTAAGAATTTCTTTATCTCTGAACTTGATCATCAGTTGTGTCTGCAATTTTTATTAGTGTATGGATTTGTAATCTGTGCACTTATTGGACAAAGATGACTTGGTGTGGTATTGATTGCACTAACAGACCATCTGAGAAGTCTGCTCCATTTTTTGGGAAGTAAAATTATTGATCAAAAATTTGCTGAAATGATCACATTTCTTCTTTACATGTTGATTATTAAAACTTGTTTTAATTAAAATTCACATAGCTTTAGAGAAAGTTAAGGACTAACAAGAATCATGCTTTTATTTCACAAAAGTATCAAATCAGCCCAGAGAGAGAGGGGTAGCAGAGTCGCTCAACTTTTCTTTTCTGCCAAAAAAAGCCAGCTAAACTACGTTAGCTTTGGATAGCTCCTGGATAGCTCTGTTAGCTTGTAGCTACATCGGCTCATTGGGTCAATCATCCACCCCCACCCCCACAGTTATGTTCTGGGCATGACGAGGTGTGTGACATGGCCAAGATGGCGGTGGTGGGAACCGCCCAACTGGCTTCCATTCAGCTCTTCAGAAACCTACGGATGACATTACAAAACTCAGCCCATCCAGTCTATGGTGTCAACAGATACCAAATTATGTGCATTTCATTTTTGCCATATATTTACCGGACTTTTGCAGGTAAAAAATGAGTTGGAAATTAATGTCACCATTTAACTTGAAAAATAACTGACCAATTCAGATTTTTGGGTCCTCGATTGATGCATTATTAAGAAGAACCAGCTACTCAGAGATGGACGTGAACAGGATAAAAGTAAAGTCCTATAACACATTAGATTTGCATAAATGCTAAAGAAACAGCAGCTCAACAAGATTTCTGGATGTTATTTTTGCTGCATAATAATTTAAAGCTGTGGAGCAAATCTTAAAAAACAGAAACCCATGGCTGAGATTTGTTTTAGGGAAAAATCTAATTTGTTAACTCGTAGCTGAAAGTAGCAATGTGATAAACCCTCTGAGGAATTTTGACCAAAACACACAGCCTGGATTTCATTAGAACTATGGGGAACCGTGCAAGCTGCTTAAAAAAGTAAAGAGAAGTACATTTCATAAATAGTAACCTTAACTTTTTTTGGACAAAGCAGACTTATTCCACTTATACATTTAATATCGATGAAGTGGATCAAAATCTGCTGAAACATCCCCATTCTAACATCCTCAGTTATACCTTGTCAGCCCATCACAAATGTGAAGATGCAGAGTTGAGATTTCAAAAATCACGTGTCATAACATGCTATTTTGTAAAAAGTACTTTTAAAGAGATACGAGAGACAGTGGGACCAGTTTTATCAAGTTTGGAAAAGCTATTTTTCCCCTCCTACCACTTGCTGGCCGAGAGAAAGCTACTAGACTTTTTCCTTACAAAAACAAGAAAAAAAACAAAAAGCAAGAAAAAAAACAAACAGCTTTTTAAAGAAAAAAAAAAGAGAAAGAAACAACTAACAGTGGTCTGACTAAAACCACCAGACATCAGGTTATTGTATATTATTCAATAAAGAAAACAACAGAATGGTATAGTACTCTGCAAAGCTAGCAATAAATTTAGTGCCAGTATCTAAATCCTTGTATTATACATTTTGTAAATATTATATAATGTTAATTTATTTTTTATGTATAAAACAAAGTTGACATGGTATTTTTAATAAAGGTTATAATGTTGGTATCTTATACGAAGATCTGATTGCTCTGTAACCTGCTGACCTACACAAGTAAACACTTTATTTAGAACAGGCCCTCGTTTATTTCTACATTGCAGACAACAGTAATAATATTAATAATATAATAATAACTCTTGTTACATATGTAAATTTTAGTGGCATAAAGTTTTAGTAAAGTGACTACAAAGCCCCAGACAATCAGAATATGAAGCTTTCACTGTAAAGTGTACTGGCAAGAAAAAGAATAGCGTGGAAAAATATGGAAATAAGATCTGTCAGATATGCAAATATTCGGTACAGGCTGACAATAAAATGCTTACAGGGCTGAGGGTTTGCACAGAGGACAGCTTGGAACAGTCAACAACAAATGACTAGTGGCGGCGTCAAATTTCCCTCTATGTAAAGTACTTGACAGTAAAGCTACCTGCAGCAGAAGTATCCGAAGGTTTAGGAAAAAAAACAACTCTGAACAATACTTTCAGGTTAGTAAAGTAGAGAACAGTCTCTCTTTGCAAGAAACTGTAGAATTTTAAAGATATAACTTGGATTTTATTTGTATTATTATAAAATACAGAAAAAAACATTAACGTGACTAGGACTAGACACTCAAATGTGCAACCACAATTGTTTGCCTTTTGCTTTAATTTTATTTTTTATTTGCATTACAGTATACATTGTTCTGTGTCTATCAGGAAGCAGTCTGTGAGAATAAGTTGGTGCAGCTGCACGGTCACAATTTAGGCCGAGCAAGAGACATCCTCAGACAATTTGTAAGCCTCCGTGTCTGGAAATCTTTCTAATTTGCCTGAGCTGTCTCCCATCCCAGCAGTCACTACAGGGTGTCCACGTGCTGATCCTGGTGCTTGGGACTAAAATTAAATGGTTAAGCAGAACTTCCTCTCCTACATGTCAAAACAAAACCACAGTGAAACTACTAAATCATTAAACTGAAAGTGCCAACCAAATGCTTTTGCACAAATGCGTATAACACAAATGCACGCTTTTTAGCATTCAACAAACAAATACATTTGTGAATGGGGTACGGCTTCCTAGGTGTAGGATAACGGATAAGAGAAAAAGTAACAAAGTTAGCAAAATACAGTGGTAGAAATGAAATATTCAAGCAAAGAAAGAAAAAAAGCAAGGCGGATATACTATTAACTCGCACTCCTATACAATATATTCTCCTATTACAACTAAATCCCCCCCAAAAATCCCAAGGTAATGATGAGCATAAAGCTGCAAAAAATCCAGCCAAAATGTATCAGACAGGAATGAAGGAGTGAAATAAATTAAGATATGCTCTTGCTTACTCAGCCATTATGACTGTGGCTCTGTTTGCCATCTGCTACATCGAATGTTTCCAGCTACTGTCACCCTTCTTCTTCTTTAAAGCTTCAGAGTTTTTTTCCTCCTGATCTATAGAATCCCATTATTCTCTTTGTTTTATCATTTACAGGATTCAGCAACTATAGAAAAAGTCAGCTTTGGCCATCTGGATTTGATTCTGGTGGAGAATTTTAAACATTTATCCCAACTTTCAAATGATGTCCAGCATAACCGGAGATATATAGCAACAAGCTGAGACATCTGTCCATGTTGTTTTTATACATAGTGACTGAACACGGTTTTGAGAAAAAAAATGCTTGTTTCTACAAGAGACCCTAACAAGATTGACTGTTTACCCTCATGTTTATAGCTCATAAAATCAGAGATTATGCTGAGCTTTGGACCAGAAATTGTATCCAATTCCCATGAAATCTGAGCCTTGTACACCCACTGTGCTTGGAATGGAAGGGCGACAAACTGTGGCTGCAGGCTATACTACAGTGCTCCGGACATCTGAGGAATAATCTGTCTGTCAGTGCATCCCAGATCCCACATAAGGCATTTCATTAACATCTGAGAAAATGTAAATGATTCTCATTAATTTTGCACAAATTGGCAGACCATGATGAAGTACTAATCGATCTGGAGAGCTCAACAAACAAGTACAGCTCAAAAAAAAAAAGAAGAGAAAACAGGAATACAAACCCATCTACTTTCCCTATAAATGGACTGAACTTATATAGCGCTTTTCTAGTCTTACTGACCACTCAAAGCGCTTTACATTGAAGCCACATTCACCCAATCACACTCGCATTCATACACCGACACCCAACATGGCTCGGTAGGACAATGTAGAATTTGGGGGTTAAGTGCCTTGCACAGGGGCACATCGACATGTGACTGGAGGAAGCTGGAATCGAACCTACGACCCTCCGATTGCAAGCCAACTACTCTACCACTGAGCCACAGTCGCCCCTACTATACACATAGGAAGAAAATATCTGCTTCAAAATGTGAACAGAAAAGATGGCTGCAAGTTAATTTGATTAATACAATTAACAATTAATAATTTAATTAATACAAATTACCCTGAAACTGATTTGACCTAAACTCTGAAGAGAATTTAACAAAAGCGAAACAAAATACTCTGCTGGAGCTGTGGACAAAACACTACTCTTAGGGAATTCACAACCCATTACCCCAGGTGCTCTGTTGGTACCCTATGGTTTAAAAAAAGTCTGTTTAAAAACTACAAATTTCTGTTATACAGTCCATGCCATTAAACAGCTTTTAATGACAAGTTAGACCCCAAATGGGATATTCTTTGGTCATACTTACTACAGAGCATGGCTCACCCTTACTTTAGCTTAGCTGCAAGCTGTCAGTCAGATGGGAAAGATCTCCAAATGCAGGAGAATTGTGTCAACTTTTTTCTCTTTAAAATGAAATAAAGGGACAGTTAGGTGGAAACTTTTCCGGTACTAAAAGAGGTGCAACCATGACCTCCCTGTGCCTATTGTTGAACTAAAAGGTTGCTTATTTAATTACATCAATGTGCCAAGCTCTCAACATCACTTCACCAAAAAGCAGAAAAGACAATGTTCTGCATGATAATACATTTTTCCTTTTATACAGATTTTCACTTTCTCATAATCAATGTAAATTGGCATGGTTTCCTCTATTTTGCTGAGAACAAAAAAAAACCTGACTGCAGTCTACAGTGGTATTCGCATGTGCGGTAGTGCAGTTTAAAAGAAGACAGCTAACACAGAATCTGCTTTTATTGTGAAATGAGCCAGGCTTCGACAATTTTTTCAACCTAGTCAAAAAAAAAAATAGTGTAGTATGGTATAGTTAAGAAGGCCTTCATGTCCTTCCTTCATGTAAACTCATAATAAACAGTAGGCTTGGGTGCTCTGTAAGAGACATCGTTCAAATCCAAGGAGCATAAGATCCAAGCACGATAAGCAGCTGAAACGTTGATCTCCAGGGCCTACTGTTGAGTCAACAGGGGAAAAAAATGCTTTCTCTGTCTGCTATGCTTTCTCCTAAATAAATGTTTATAGAAATGTTTTAAGCTCAAGTTTCTTTAATCAGTTGTGCGCCCGAATTCATTAATTTTCCTATTTTATCATATTTGACCGTGCAAATATTAAAATAGCTTATTCATGAGACGAAAATAGCGCTGGGCAATAAAACAAAAATTACTGATACCGAAAGTTATGACTAACTGCTGTCATTTTGCCCGTGTCGGTATATTAAGTGTTTCCAAAAATTGAAAGGATGTGTTTAATTTGTTCATGTTCCTTTAAGAGGCTTTGCTACATTAAGACTGACTACAGCCTGTCCGGCAGTCTGGGGAGTCCAAGTCACACCCTTCTACTTCCGGTCCATGGGTCCCTACTGCCCAAAATAAATTTAATGAGAGTCAATGTAGCGCTAAACGTTATTTTCAGAACCTATTTGAAATATGCTGTGGATTGAACTTATGATGTCCGTGAATTTTACAGCAGGGTTATAATAGTTTTAAAATTTTCATTAGTTTTATTTTTTATTTAGTTTTTACTTAAGATTTCAAATTCTATATAGTTTGAGTTAGTTTTTACTATTTGTTAGGTAGTTTAGTTTTAGTTTATTGAAAATGCTAAGTTTCACTCTAGTTTTTATTGGTTTCAGTTTTAGTCTTTTCGTTAAACAAGTTGTGTACCGGGGTAAGGCAAAAAAAAAATAAAAAATTTTTTTTTTAAACAACACACCAAATCTCAGAAAATTATTATGCCTTTTTTAAAATGTATTGACATGGGTCAGATTAACAGCCATACAAATCAGCCAAGTATAAAAAATAAATGGTAGAGTGCCGTTGAAAGTTCTTTAAACACAATAACAGCACCTGTGCATAAAAAAGCCCAACGATTAATGCAAGTGCTACAATTCTATAAAAACACTACGTGGCGACGCAACAAAACAAGCTAAGCTATCTTAAGTACGATGATCCTGTTGATCTTTTTGCACATTTGTGCTTTCTCTCAACCTTTTCTGAAATGACGCTAGGCGGACCGCAGCAACACAGACGACTTTACTGACATGTTGGAAAATAATCCCTCTCTAGTTTCTGGTTGTTGGCGGTTTTTACTGGCTGTGCTGCATTATCCCATCATCACAGCGGACACAAGCACAACCTACACCAACTACACAGCTCCGGTGTAACTCCAGCTCCCATTGCTGTTGCTTGCAGTTGCAGTGTTAGCTTGCTTGTTAGCCGCCGTAGCTCACCTGTTATGAAGTTTTCGCTGCAGACCGTTTAATCATCGTTTCAATCGCTTCTTCTGACAGCTTGCAAAAGTATTTTATTTCCTTGAAAGAGAGCGAGTCGATGGGATCGTATCCAACTTTCCCGTTCTGTTGTTTTTTTTAATCAAAGCCATTTGTGCAATCCAAAAGGCACAACGCAGATGACAGCATCGGTTTTGGTGACAACGCGAAGGCAGGGAGCGACATAGAAATAATTCTTCTAGCTATTATGAGACACATTATGAAACGAAAACTAAGCACATTTTCTCAATAAATTCAGTTAGTTTTAGTTGGTTTTGTGAACAATCATTAGTTTCAGTTAGTTTTCGTTTTGTTTCAGATTCAGCTTAGGGGAGAAATAATTTGTCAGTGAGAGGGTGGGCTCCTCCCCAATCCCAGCAGGTGACCAGCCCTCACGATGCAGCCCCATTCACCCATGCTTAGTCAGGGCGGCATGTAAATGGGAAATATTGTTATCTAAAATTAACAATAGGGATAGAGCGATATATCGGGCCCATATTTGCGGTTTTTACATTTATCAGCTCGGCAGATAAGCGGCTGCTGCGTTCGCTGATTGTTTTTTCCCCAGCATTATTGTGCACTGTGCACTTCACTATGCTGCTTACTTGCTTCTACTGTGTGCAATCATGTAATTATATTAGTTATACTTATCTATTTATTTTCAGAATTTTAATCACGCAGTTTTTCAGCATTGAGTTCTTTTTTTTTTTTAAGTTGTTCTACCTCAAATGTTTTTATATTTATTAAATATTGTTTATCTACTTCTTCTTACTTGTTCTACCTTACCTATGTTTACTGTTTGCGAAATATTGTTTTAAATATTGTTTTAAAGTTCAATAAATGTTAAATTGGGACTTGTAAATTTTGTTATCATCATTGTGTTTATGATGTAAAAATCAGTATAGGGAACAAATCTCGGCTTCAGAAAATCAGCAGACCGCATCGGTCATTGTCTAAGGCTGATGAAAATAAAAATAATCGGTATTTGCATCAGCACAAAAAAAAAAAAAAACACATATCGGTCGATCCCTAATTAACAACATCACCAAAAAAGAAGAAAAAAATATATAAAAATCATACCCTCAGTCACTCACCTTTTCTACTGTATCTGCGCCTCTCTATTACAGATGTTAAATCGTCGTCACGTCTGACGAAGGATGTGCGTTGGCAAGAGTCTGGCGATACAATATTTATTGCGATATAGAGGGGACGATATGATATATTGCGATAGACTGCAAAACCATGAGAAAGACGATATATTGTTCATTTTAAAACTGAATTTAACTGTAGAAATTTTTTTACAGCATTCTAAACTCTCCAACTAGGGCTGCCACAAACAATTATTTTGATAATCGACTAAACACTAATTATTTTGCCGGTTTTTCAACTTATTGGATCAGGTTTAAAATGTATGCTATTGCAAGAGCAAACAGCTGCTCTAATATCTGCAGATACTGCTGTTAAAGCTTTTTTAAGCTACAGCTGCTGACCCTGATTGCCAGAACTGTGCATATGCATCAGGGGCAGAAAGGCAGAGGAGATAAAGGGACAGCGACCGTTTTAAGAGGAAAACAAAGCTGAAAAAAAAGATAACGTCAATTACAAAATTTTTGCGTCGACAATTTTACTTGACGTTGTCGTGAAGAATCTATGAATCGTGGCAGCCCTGACTCCAACTCATTACATCCATAACACATCCAGTTTTATTACTAGTTTTAGTTGAATGAAGGTGAAAAAGCCACCAACTACCTTGAATTTCATAACAAAAAATACTGTCATCATTTAATAGTTTAATTGAAATTCTTAATAAAAAAAATGATACTTTGCTTTTGAATATCACTACAATATGGTGACATAAAATATCCCAATATATTGGCATATCGATATTTTCCTACATCCCTATCTCAGTCTAAACTGGACTCTACATAAAGAAGTGGGAATGAAACACTGAATTATTGGAGATGTAACATGGGCCTACGCCCTTTATTCTAAGGCTGGTTTTTATGCAGAAATTAGTGAGATATAAAACACATAAGTCAAACATGTGCAAAAGAAAATACCTTATAACAGTCCCAACCCGACCAATGGGAAAAAATATTCTACATTTAAAAAATTTATTCCCTTCTCCTACAGTGTTTTTTACAAAATATGCAAAGGAAAGTATAACGTCATTCAGCGACTTCTCGCAAATTTTGTGACAGCCAATAGCTACTTTCCATGCTAAGCAGTTGGCAACACTGCCATCCAGTCTGTAACAAGAAGGGATTCGAGGAAGATGGTCAGTAAATGAAGGAGGATTCAAATGTTGATGGGGGAATACGAGAAGGAGCCACAGCCTCATCTACAGAAAAAAAAGTTTGTTCTTTAGCATTGAGGTAGTTGTCGATTTATCGTTATCGAGGGGAACTGGTCAATATATTGTGATATTGATTGGAGGTCATATTGCCTAGCCCTAGAGGAAATGCACTTCTTTTTTAGATTACCTGAAAAATATGTCTTAAAAAGAAATGCCAGTATTAATCCATTCACATTATAAATAATTCACACCTTCTAAATCTTTAGCTGAAACTTAATTAAACTTAGTGAAAATGACTGATATTACACTTGGTTTTTCTTACTGTATTAAAATGCATTAATTAAAGCTATTAATTATAAAACATATTAGATATTCAAGCTAAAAATGTTAAATGGGAAGTTTTCAGCAGTAGAAAAGCATTTTGTTGCTGAATAAAATCACATTGGGTGATGTATTTTGAATGCTTCTATTAATATTACAGACATTTACATCAACATTAAATAAAAAAGTAAATAAATTCAGGTCAAGTCTGAGCCAACATTTTTTTGAATGTCTGATAAAAGAGTGCAAGAGTGAAAACTCCGACCACATGCAGACTCAAAGGTGGGCAGACAGGGAGCAACCCTCCGGCCTGCCTCTGTGACGTAACAAGCGACAGGCCTGGGCTCGCTGCTGATGACAGATTACCAGAGCAGGGATGCAGGAAGCAGAAGAAAGAAAGGAAGAGGGAGACAGAAGAACCCGCCCACCCGTTTCACTCAACCCCGGCCCCCTTTGAGCTCTGGGAGGCTCCTGGCGTGGAGAAAGCAGAGGGGGAGGAAGGGTAGTGATGGCTGCTTATTGTTTAAGCTGTGTGCGCTGCAGTTCCAGGCTCAGCGCACACTCATCCAGATCTGGCTATTTATATCCACACAATATCCATGCAGACAGAAGCAGGCTGCAGCCGTTTTCATCATCGAATACGTTAGACCAAAGGGTCTGCCTGCTGAGAGGGTTTCCATTTTCTGATTCTTCTTTTTACAGGATATCCCCTTTTATAAATGAACAGATTTTTTTTCCAGAGTTGTAAGCTGTTTTTGTTTTAAAAGTACATGCAGCCTAAAATTAAAATCATCTTAGTTAGGCCTGTTAAATACAGAAAGGCTGGTGTTACATTTTCCTTTAAAGACAAATCAAGAGTTGAGTCCCTCATAGATTTCTGTTTTGAGCAATAAAAAAATGATTAAAAACAAATCACCTGATTTAGATCTTGAGAGTGGGTCAGACAATCTATACTGGTTGGTTCAAATACATACTTTCCACAGAAGCTTTGCAAAAAAAATCATTTATAGCTCAAACAATAACCTTTGACACATTTTTCTGAGCCTCTTCTCAATTGTCACTCATTTTTAAACAATATTTAATCCCAAATTTCCACAAATCAAACTACATAAAACAGATGCATAATTGTATATGTTTCCTGTTGAAATTAGGGCCCCTAAATCGATGCAATCCAATTCAACACGTGAATTCTGATGCTTGCACTTTATTCTACCGTTTAGTGATACAGCCAGTAGTGCTGGGCAATATAATGAATATATTCAATTTACTTTGAGCCGCATATGATGTCTAAAATGACGATGTTGTGATGATCGTGCAGGTATTCCCAGGGAGACCACACCCCCTCTGGATGTGTTTTGCTACATGCTCAGTTTCACTTAACATTCCTGAACACAGCACTTAACCTCCACCCCAACTTGTCAAAAAGAATTTCCCAAGCATACAGACTGTTTGCTTGGTGAAGTGATGACACAGAAAAAAAAAATGTAAAGAGACCATCTCAAGTTACCGAGTAAACAGTTTAACATTTTGGATTTATAGACACGTTTTTAGATGGGCCCCATCTTCAACATATCAGATTCAACTATCTGAATTACCTCCGCAGCATGCTATCGAATGTAGAAGCTATTCTATTTAGTCAAGTGCGTGTTAGCAGATAAACAACTAAAATATGCTGGACAGCGAGCCCAGAAGATCAGGGTGAGAAACACACAAATGACATTAGTTTGAAGTCGGCCTGAACGAGTAATTTCAGCTCATTTTCATTGACGGGGCCAAAATTAGACAATATTTTAACCATCGTGAACGCATTTTACAAATAAACTTGCCTTCAAAGTTATTGTTGTCTTCACACAGTTATGGTATGCCAACACAGAAACTTTTGAGCCCTTTGCTCAGGATTTCTGATCATCATCTCCGGTCTCTCCATCACAGTTAATGTAAACATTGAGTGTTGTGCAACCTCAATAACACTCCCCTGTAAAACACGTCTGCATCGAAAAACATTTATGCAGCTGAGCAGTAAATATGTAATAATGAAAATAACAAGATGCCTCTAGGATTTTTAAAAATCAAAACCAGTCAGAACCATTATAGGTTTTTCTCCCCGATTTTTTCCCTACTGTCGGCTAGGGGCCGCTCAGGTTCTCCCCTATTTAGCACATTTCCACTGCCTTTGTAGAGTTAGCCACTGTCAGTGAGCGTGTAAAGTGATGTCACAGAATAGCGCCTGACCCATCCCAGCTATACAGCTGTCAACAATGGCACGCCATTATTTTTTACTCCTCGAGAACAACCTGCCCTGGAGCTGCCAATCTTGAAAAAGCAAGGCGAAGACCTTTCTGTCTGTAGTTGTCAAAGACGGAATCAAAACTGATTGTGTGCTGTTTTTTAATTTAATTAGGGCTGGGCGACATGGCCTCAAATCTAAATTGCTATATAATCCAAAGCATGGACGGTAACAATATGTGTTGCAGTACATTCTTTTTTTTTTGTCTTTATAAATGTCATGACTGCTTATGAATATCCTCACTTCCCAGACACATTGAAGTAGAACAACTTGAAATAGTGTAGAATGCGATTTTAAAGAACATTTATTGAACATTTGTAAAATATTAAATTCTTTTTCCAAAATAATGCAACACAAAAATTCTAACAGAATTTATTAAGATATTTTAAATAAAAGCTAAACATTATGAAAATAAAGTTAAAAATTGCCTGCTTTCCTGGTTACTTATTTATACATTAAATAAAAGCACAAAAAGCAACCTATATGAATTAAAAATGTTTCAAGTTCAACAGGTTTCTTTTCCGTTAAATAAAAAACGAACTTAAAATGTAAATATCTGGTGTTAAAACAAACACTCAACATCAGTATACTTACATACCTGGTTAAAAGTATATAAGCACCGTTTGATGACATCATCAAAATCCATAACCGCGGTAGGCAGTATAGTCAAAACATCTACCTTTGGCTAAATTTATAGTCGTTTCTATCATGTACCTTTTATATTGCCCACTGCTAGTCTTAACACTTATTAATGAAATGAATTCTTTAATTATCCAAGTTCCCCTTTCATAAAGTGGATTTTTTTTTACCTTTTAACCTTCATTATTGCTACGTTTAGTTAAAACACTGCATGGAGGATCGGTTCAAAACGGGGCGTAACCTTTACCTAACCTCTGAAATATTTATCCGGAACAAAGTCCTCCGCTGCTGCCTTGCTGTGACATCTGAGCATGGCGAAGTTACTGTGATGGTTCGCTTAGGGACTATTAAAAAATTCTGTTTCAGCTCAAATTATTTCATCCTTTTTGTGGTTTGAAAGGAGAGAGTGCGGCTGACGGAGCTGCGTGGGTCTTTGGTAATGATTCGTTTGGAGTAAGTAATGATTGTTGTATTAAGCTGCCTGATAGGGTATAATGGAAAAATTAGGGAAAACCTTTTTTTCTACCGAACTTTTTTATCGACCCCTTTTTTTCTATCGCACCACACGTCTATCGATCGATATATATTGCTATCGAATTATCGTCCAGCCCTATGACTAACATAATTAAAAAATATATAATATATTAATTAATATAATAATTTTACTTTTCTTTGTATTCACTGATGGTACTTAGTTCTCTTGATTTGTTTATGTGTCTTAAAAACATATTTATGATAAAAAGAAGTGTTTGAAAAATGTATTACTTAAATTCTTAGTTAAAATGTGTTAATTGAAGAATACCTAAATGACCGGGGTGGCACATAAAATGTATTCTTTACATTTTGTGATATTTATCGATAATAATCAATATCGATCAATATGACTATTCCCTTTATCGATATGCTCTGTTTCTATATCGACCAGCCCTTTGCTGTTGTAAGAAGGGACGGAGTCTGACTTACTGCTTGAAGCTGAATTAAGAGAATTGAACATCATTACAGAGATAAAGAGAAAATTTTAAATACTACAATATTATGTGTTGTGATAAATCCAAAACATACTTCGTAATTAAGTTTAGATCATATCACCCAGGCCGAATAGGCAGTGTATCTAAGGTGGATGCACACACAAAAGTGGCTTAAATGTTTTAGGGGCTGAGAGAAGGATAAAGGAAAAAGCTAGAACACCGCCTGCTGTGGCTGCTGCTGTTTTCCTCGCCTCCCTTTTCCCTTTCATGGCTAAGCATGACAACTCTACCATTCAGAACAGAGGAGGAGATGAGGAGGCAAAGCACGGCGATGGTAACACAAAGAATCTCATTAGAGGCAAACACAGTGGGGTGCTGGTACAATATGGCAGCAGTATTAGCAGCAACTGCAGCTTCAAATCTCTTCAATAAAAGAAGCATTCAGCGGCAGCAGAACAGACAGAATGGAGAAAAATCAGACTCAGTGTGCTGAGAATGAGGCGAGTGAGGGAAGGAGGAAGAGAGGGAGAAGCTGTAGGCCGGCCAGCAACTGGAATTGCAAACTGTCCTGGATCGCTGTTATGGCTCAGAAAAAGGTTTATACAGATTACCTGCACAGTAAGTAATCTCAAATTGAGAAATAGATGCAATGTTTGTAGTTACAAAAAAAAAAGAAAGAAAAAAAGAAGGTAGGTGCACAAGAGTAAGAGAGATAGAGAGAAAGTCTGATGTGAGATGGAAAACAACACAAAAAAAAATGCTCACAGACGGAGAGGACAAAGGTCAGGGAAGCAAGGACACAGCAAGGAGGAATGAGACTGGTCTGCATCTGAGGGTCCTGAATATTAACAGTAATCGTCTGTCGCTTCCTGTGCCAACCATGAATAATCCACGTTCCACCCATCTATGCCAGCATGCTAAATTATTCATTCACAACCACATACTTGCATTAGCGCATACTGTGGAGCACCCAGTGAGGGTGCATGGGCGTTTGCCTGCTTAGAATAAACAACGTGCATGTGTTCACATGCTGGGGGTGTTAGTGCGCAGATCAATACGTTCCAATAAGGTGATAAAGACATTTTCTTGTACTCGTTGAAGAATTTACTTCTTTAAACACTCATAATCCTAAACTAATGATGCCTTTAAAGTTTAAAGACAAGAAAATATTAAAAGAAATAGGTCTGGGTATCAATTCAAATTTCAAGAATCGATTTGATGCTCAAGAGTTAGAATTGATTATCACGATCTAATCAGATTCGATCCGGTTCAAGCTGATCCAGTTCGATACTGATATGGGTCAGTGTCAATAAAAACAATTTTTTTTTTTACCGTTATATTAATTATATGGCTGTTATTCAATGATTTAACAGTTCACCGGGGAAACCGTATGAACCCTTTCAGATGAGACTTTAAATGGTTGTCTGGACGTATCCTGCCTATTTTAGCTGTATAAAGGGCAAACTATTCTAAAAAATAAAATTGATTTTTGAACTTGAAAATCGATTTAAATTTGATTTCTCTGAGAATCGATTCAGAATCGATTTTTTCGATTATTTAAAACACAGCACAAACAAGAAATGAATGGTTTAAACCAAAAAATTCTGATGCACACCTTTGCTTGTCATTTCTTTTGTCTCGGTATGAACAGCAAACATTAGAAAAAAAATTGCTAAAGACAACCAAATTGTGTTCAGATGCAGAATTAACGCTCACCTAAAAGCTACATATCTATCACTCATTACTGATTCAGCCATAATAGAACAACCCAAGAGGCAAAACTAACTAGGTCATCGTTTCCTCTCCTAACCCACATTAAACATGTAGCCCAGTTATCTAGGAGGAAAACTATCAGAATAAACCAGCCCAATTTTTTGTCTTTTTGGCTTTGGAGAAGACCTTATGGCGGTGTTTGTGTGTGTTAGGGTGTGTGGGGCTCCAAAGTATTGACAAGTTAGCTTTGATCACCTTCATAACTCCTGCAACAACCAAAGAGCAAGCAAGATAGAAAGAGAAAAGTCTCGAAGACTCGCTGATGCATGATGCAGTTCAGAAGATATTTTGCTAGTGCAGGGCCAGCATTTGCAGAGGCAGCAACTGCATATCCTACCTGCAGAAAGAAGTGCTAAGGGAAATCTTCAGTGAAAGCCCAACACCGATGATTTGATAGCCCTGTTCGCTTTTAACTCAGTTATAGGAACAAAGCCTTAAAAGGTGACGACGTTCAGACAGATTCTGTTAAACTATAGAAGGCATAAACATGTATGAGACTGTATATGTAAAAAAAAAATGATGCTACAGTTTCGTGGGGTCCAGTGGATTGGAGAATGCCGATACCCCCACCCCACCCTGTCCGCCTCTCTATCAGCACTACAGGCTCGCACATGCTGCACCATCGTCTTGGATGTTTACAGTTTGACTTGTGCTCTAGTTTTCCGTCTTTGGTATAGCAACACGGAACAACTGGATGATTTTTACACAAAATCATCGAATAGAAAAATATATATATATTACCAAAAAAATGAGAGGCCCACTCTCTCACAAAGTCTCTGGCATCCAAATAAAAAGGATATGGGTTGGAAACTAACTTTTCGGAACCTCGGTATGCCCAGTTCGAGCCTATTTGATGAGTTTATAACTTGGCTCTAGAATACAAAATAAAAAAATATCAACTTCATAGATGAGCGGTAAAGTAATTTAAAGTCTTTTTAAATGCTTGAAATAGATTTAGATAAGTACTGTCCTGCTACTTTTAGATAGATCCCAGTTTCAACACATCTGAAACAAATCAAGAGCTCATTACCAGGCCATTGCAGAACTTCTATGACTAGGGAGGAGGGTATTCAGCCATTTGATACAGGGGTGTTTGTAGCAGCAGAGAGGCCTTTCAAACCTTCTGGACTGTGGCTCTTGTGCACTACAGTTTTAAAAACCCTTGATCTGGACAGATCTGTTTTAGGTAATCAACAGATAAAAATGTTGTAGAGGTACAGAAGACACTTTGCATGTACTGGTCAAGAGTTCCTGCCCGACACTGAATAAAGTGAAATAAAACCCTGGTGAAAAGGTTCTACTACATTGGATATAGCATTAAAAGCATTTATTGTATTTATTAGATAGAAATTTGATATTGCTAATACATATATATTTTTATGGAACAGTCATAAAAAGTTTGACATTTTAATTTTACTTGATATTTTAAAAATTCAACTCAACAATGTAGGTAATACTTTGGTAATAAAGTAGCTGTAACAAATGTGGGTGGAAAGGTTTAGTCAGGAGAACAGTGTGTATAACTGTACATAATACAAGCTCAGTTGGATGGAACAAAGTCGAGTACAAGTAGCCAACATCTGCTGTAAAAAACAACGCTTTTTAAAATTGACGAGCAATGAAACTATTTAATAAAACATTCAGAATGAGTCAATTTGTTTGCTTTACATCAGTAAGGTAGAAAAAAAAAAGACCACTCTTACACCAGTATCAATGCTCACCCTGACTGTAAGCATGCTCCAAGTTTGGCATGGATCAATGAAATGAATTTGCAACCAAACATTTTTCCAAATATCCATCAATTATCGAGGTTAAAGCTGAAAGCAGATTAATTCATAGCAAGGAAGGATTGGCATGTTCACAATGATTGAGAAAGTCCCACTTTGCCAAGAGGTCGATGGGGCTTTACTGAAACTTGAAAACTTGAGATGGGAAGCTTTATCTTCCTTCGGCCACATCAGCAAATATAGCAAATGATCTGTATGCGTGGTTTAAAGCAAATGAGGATTATGGAAGAGTGAATTATGAGTACATAAATTACAGCGCAATATGGCCAACTAAACTACATCATTAGCTGTTACTTTCATATATATATATATATATACATATACAGTGCTCTGCATAAATGAGTACACCCCCTTTAAAAAGTATGAATTTAATCAGTAGCTCAATGAACAAAAGAACAATTTCCAAACTTGCCACATTTCTGAGTTTTATTGAACACTTATTTATCTCCATAACATGAAATTAAAGTTAGTAATCTAATTTAGATCACAAAATCTTCAGTTTTACTCAAATTAGTTGAAGCAAAAATGAATACACCCTGCAACAAAAACTACAACATCTAGTATTTTGTATGAGCACCACGATTTTTAAGGACAGCACCAAGTCTTCTAGGCATGGTCTAGGCAATCTAGGCAACATCTATCATTTTCCATTCTTCAAGAATAACCTATTTAAGAGCCTGGATGCTGGATGGAGAGAGATTCTCAACATGTAGCTTCAGAATTCCCCACAGGTGTTCGATGGGGTTCAGATCAGGGGACAAACTTGGCCATTCAATCACCTTCACCCTGTTCTGCTTCAGAAATGCACCAGTAGCTTTAGATGTGTGTTTTTGGATCATTGTCATGTTGGAAAAGTGCACAGCGACAAGTGTAAGGAGTGATGGCACCATCTTCTCCTTCGGTATAGAGCAGTACATTGTTGAGTTCATGATACCATCCATGAAATGCAGCTCCCCAACACCAGCAGCACTCATGCAGCCCCAGATAAGGCCACCACGTTTCACTGTAGGCACCATGCATTTTTCTTTGAAATCCTCACCTTTACGACACCATACAGTTTTTAAACCATTAGTTCCAAAAACAGTGATTTTGGTCTCATCACTCCAGAGTCTAGAGTCCCACTAGTCTTCATTTTTTCAGCATGGGCCCTAGCAAATTCTAGGCTTGCTTTTTTGTGCATGGACTTGCATGGAGGAGAGGCTTCCTTCATGGACGATACCCATGCATGCCATTCCTCTGCAGTGTGCGCCATATGGTGTCCCGGAACATGCAGTGAACTTGCATGACGATTTTCTTCAACCCTTCTCATCAGAAGACGCTCCTGTCGAGATGTTAACTTCCCTGGACGGCTCTGTAAGATGGTTGTACTTCCATCTTTCTTAAATTTTTGGATCACCTTTGCTACAGTATTTTGACTAATATGTAAAAGTTTGCTCATCTTCTTGTAGCCCTCACCTTTTTTGTGTAAAGAAAAGATTTCTTTTCTCAGATTTCTCTTCCATGGGGAGCCATTGCTGACAGCATGAAATGGGAAAGGCTTTTCTTTGTAAAGCAATGCCCTTTTATTGTCACCTGTCTGCTGGACACTTCTTAAATGAATCATTAGACTCACCTATGGTTGAATGCCTGTTAGTCATAATTTTGTAGTCTTAAGTGTGACTTTTCTCCTAGGACTATAATTGGGTTGCACTCATTTTTGCAACATGGTCTTGAATGAATTTGTTAGGCAAATCACTTTTTTGTGTTTGCAAATGAACAAATCTTGTTTGCAATCAATGGCCCGGATTTGTGGGAGTATTTTGTAGTATAGTATGTCATACAAAATGTTGATTCTGAAAGGAAGCTTAAGGTTTTCTGACAAACGTATATATATATATATATATTTATTTATTAGGGATGCACCGAAATGAAAACTCTTGGCGTGAAACCGAAAACCGAAAATGAAGAAAAGGCCGAAAACTGAAATACCGAAAGAAATGATTGTCAATTATTAGAACCATAGAATTTATGGCTATGATGTGTACTAACCTCACTAAAATCAAGGCATTGCAATAAATCAGTTACAAAACTATGAAGATATTTATTTAGCACTGACATAACAACAATGCACAATATAAATTAAATTAATAAAGTTTCGGCTGTGTTGCTTCGGTGATTTCGGTGATTAGGTCTTTCGGCCGAAAACCGAAAATGCACTTTTGGGTAATTTTCGGCCTAAAAGTTTCGGTGACCGAATTTTCGGTGCATCCCTAATATATATTCATACGCACTTACCAATGTAGGATAATGCCAGGGCTTGAATAAATAAATAAATATAAATAAGCATGCTTTTTGGTAGAAGTTGGAGTACCTGGAGAGATATTGAAAACTCAAAGCATAAGGCCTGGATTTGAACCCAGGACATTCTTGTTTAAAGGCGACAGTGCAAACAACTGCTCCGCTGTGCAGCCCGGATTGATGTGTATTAAAATCAAATTCAAGATAGTCAATTATGGGGCGTTGTGTGGTGTAGATGTACAATCCACTGATAAAAAAAGGCCACAAAACCTTTTTAAAAAAAGTCATTTGTGAGTAGGGCTGAACGATTAATTGCATATGCAATTAAATCGCGATTTGGTAAAATGCGATTTCCTAATCGCAAAGGCTGCGATTTGACTTGATGTAAACATATCTGCTAAAGTCACGTGACTTGCAAACAACGCAGGGAGAGAAGGAAACGCTGCACTTTAACCAGTTATAAAATGACCAAAAGCTTAACAGAATCCAACGCTACACAATATTTGGTACCAAAGAGGAACAGTACATCATTTGTGAGAAATTATATCTCCTATGAAAACGTTGATGCTGCGCAACGCCAGGTATTATGCAGAACCCGTCTTGGTATTGTTGCTGCCTCACGATGTAGGCTACAGTATGAACCTTTATCAACACCTAAAAAAATCACACCACCATATATGAGAGTTGCATGGCTAAACTGACCGCCATCAGTGTTTAAATTTCCAGTAAACAAACTTCGAGGCGACAGGGATCGCTGACCGAGCTGTTTGAAAGAATCACCTTACGAAAATAAAAAAACGGCACACTGAAATAATTCGTTCTATAACGGGTTTTATAGCCAAAAGTTTGCTTTGATAAGCATGAGGAATCAACTAGGATTCAATCTCACACACACATTTTAGCCACTTTTTACCTGCGCTGTATTAAAAAATGCCGACAGAAAGGTAAAGCCGCACCGAAAACAGAGGAGTATTTTGCAACAACTGACCTGAGATCAAACCGCTCTACGGAGCCACAGCAGAGTCTGAAAGTGCATTAGATCGTTGGAGAATTAAAAATCAGAGCTTGTTCCTTCAAGCATCCTACTTCCTGGATAACCACACGGAGGAAAGCATTGCAGCCGGAGGAAATTATTAGCTGGGATCAAAAGGAAGAAAACCTTAATTGCAGAACAACACCAATGACCATCGAGTGTGATGATTAAAAGTAGATAAAGTTGTTAATATTTGCCTTTGTCTTAAAATAAGTAAATAATCTTATGGAATAGAATAAATTATGTATAAAAATCTGTTTATAATACAAAATATTTTTGATTGCACTAATTAAAAAATGCATGACAAAAGCCCCACAAAATAATTGCACATTAAATCGCAATCGCAATATTGAAGAAAAAAAATCGCAATTAGATTATTTTCCAAAATCGTTCAGCCCTATTTGTGAGATCAACAATTTCATGGAAAGGATTTTGGTTTAAATGATTCTTCCATGCCAGCAGCCTGATGATGGTTTTAAGAGTTATTTGAAAAACAGTGCAAAACATGCAGCTTACGGCTTTTAACTTTTACTATTTGAAAGAAGATACGATTTCCTAAATCTGTTAACACACTGCAGTGGATGTTGTAATGAAACATCAATCAGATGAAAACATAGCTAATATATTAATTAATATTTCATCTATAGCAATCTATAAACCAGACTCCGGTTTATTGATATTGTCCCAGGGAACTTGATAATAAATTTGTAGGAGAAGCAGCTGGAACCGTTTGTTGCCGTTTTGTCACAGAATTTCACACGCAGCAATGGATTGTGGGTAATACCCTTCACTGAAGTCCGCACCGATGCAGGCTTCAGTGAAGTGCGGAGCGAGGACGCAAAAGAGGCGGGGCCAAGGGCCGGATTCTCCGCTCTGGAGAATCGGGACACCCTACACACTTTCGCCCCTCAACAGGAACGCGCAATTGAAGTGCACAAGGGTGCAAGTGCGGGTATTGGGACAGGGCCTTAGACAAAAATGGTCAACTCTGACTACTGTTTATTCTAAACACATTTCACACAAATGAACAGCTATTCAAAGATTTAAAAAATGCAATAAAAAAAAATAAAAAAATAGTCTGCTCACAAATTTAGACTAAATAAAAGTTCAACTATTATGCACTGATCTGTTAGATTGAAAAAGTATTGAAACTCAGTTGTTATACTCTGATCAGATTACTCCAAGAAAATGAAACAAAATGAGCTTCTAAGGGATGTTAGGATTAATCCCATTTCATTGATATACAGGCACGCATATGCAAAATGTGAAATTATGCTGTTTCGGGGATTAAAACGAGATGAATCGGTTATCTCTGCCCTGCACTAAATAACAAAAATAAATAAATAAAATACACTATGCTTTTATTTAGAAACTTTCCAACCAATTATTTGGAGCGGTATTGCTCTTTTTGACAGATTAAGAAGAATGATGACATTTCCTTTGAGGATTAATTTTACTGTTGTCATACAGTAAGGTGTGTTAGAGAGCTGTCATGACTAGTGCCATTTCTAGCCTTAAAGTCTTCCTAGGAACTGGCTTTCAGTACTTTCAACCATGTTTCTACATTTTTATTTCCTCCATGTCTTAGAGTTTCGGAATAAAACTCTCAACACAGCTGGACTGCCTTGCCGTCATCAATGCTTAATATTTTTTAAGCAATTAATTTCAAAAGAAAAGTCTTGAAAACTCATTTTTTTATTCCTAAAAGACAAAACATTATGCTGAGTTACTGGATGATTGTTAGTCTCATCTGAGGTCAGAGAGGTTTGATCATTTTACTCAGCCTCAGTGTTTTTCTTCATTCTTCTTTTTTTTTTTTAAGCTCAAGAACCGATAGACCCCTGTTTGTGAAAGCTTGTTGATTAGAGGTAATTCGGTTTGTAAAGAACAATTTTATTTACTTCGTCTTGTCCAGTGAATGATGAAACAGAATTGCATCAAATCGTAAACAGCTTACCCTAAAAGCAGTTAATCACACTGCATTCTGGGACAGGGGTAAATCATATTATGTCCTATCATTTTTTTCCCAATATATGCATCTAAAACTATCAGACTGCTGGCAGGCTTTCAAGCTATCTATTATATCAGACCACAGATGCTCAACTCTAGTCTGTGTATAATGTAGTCCTTATAAATTTTATCTGGTCGGTCAGACATTGAACTATGAAAACCAGGAGACAATTAACAACAAATAAACTTTATAAACATGTACTATATGTAAAACTGTACAGGAAACAGACAACTGCCTTAGCACAAAACATAAAAATTGATCCGTTTATACTTACTTTCCTCTTATTTTTCTGTCGTAATGACATTTCCATCAATATCTGTGAGCTTTAATATTGCAGGCACCATCATCTAGAGCATGTATGGATATCCGGGGGGAGTTAAAAGTGCATCCAGCTGGTCAAATGTACCAGTTGTGCAAATCGAAATTGATAAACAAACTCTCTTAATTGCACAGTCCCAGATGTGACATGAGCTGCTTCTGTCAGCCTTGTTAAAGTGATGTTCAGAAGGGGCAGTGGTTGAAAAATAAGAGCAATCTAAAGAAAAGAGGAGTATTTGGGGAAACACATTAGAGAACAACGATATATACCATGTTTGAATTTCAGACTGTCTATAAAGAAGCAATTTAAAATCTCACAAACAGGTGAGTACAGTATTACAGTACAGTTTATGAAAGAGGAAGCAGTGTAGGTGCAGAGCTTATGTCAGTTTCCATTTCCTTCAAAATTCCCACTCAAGTGGACCGTGACATGCTTCCCCACTTTGCATGTTGCAAGGTCAATACTAAAAATGCACGACTCATAATGTAAATGGCATTGCTCCTTATCAGACACCAAACTCTACATGTCATGGTGACAGACTCATGAGTTACCTTTTATTTAAACTCTGACCATGGCTGCACATGTAGAGGGATGCCATAGAGCTAGCTGGGTATACTTTATACATGCTGCCCATAAACACCCGTATCATGATAGGCTGTGCATGAGAGTCTCCAATAAATCCGTCCTCTTTTATTGCCGTCGCCGATCATAAAAGATAAGGAAACGGGTCAGCGGGTCTTGGATGATTTTCAAACCAGCAAGGAGACGGATCCTTGTACAGACGGAGGAGCCCTTTCTTCCCCCACTGAGCAAGTATCCCTGGCTCAATAACGAGAGACAGCGACAACAGCTCTGCTACTCTCGGCTTTAAGGATAAATCTGGACAAGCCTGCTCCCCTCCCTTAAAATGTATCCAGCCAACATGAAGCTTTTTAAAGCAGTTTAGTCCTGCTGCCCGCACCTCTGGACAACTGGAAAACTCTCACGTGATGGGAACTCAGTGAGGATTACTGGCACAGAAAATTTACAAGAGGAACAAAACAGAGCTCAGAGGGTTCATCTGAGATACTTCAGTCTCTTGGGTCAAGAACTACAAACTAAAAGCTTTTTAAAAGTAAAGCATTTGACTAGAATCACAATAACTAGCATACGGCTAGAGCTTCGGCCCTGACAGATCTAGCATATGAATTCCTAACATGTTGCAGATTGGTTCACCAAATTCTTTACAGGATAATGAATGCCAGGCACCCCACCCTCTCCAGACAATCACGGTGACGGATTTCTCTGAAAGGACATCCATGATTATCATCAGCACCCACTTAATCAGCACAAAACAAGCAGGCGGTATTTTATTTTATGATCTAGCCATGAGCTGGTTACCGGTATGAAGGTGCACCAAGGTTTTAAGGCAGCACGGTTTCAAAACTTTTTGGCGCTTGGTTTTTACTAGAGATGCACAAACCAACCATAATCAGCAGGTCAAAACATGGAAAAATGTTGACATCTCTACATTAAAAGCATTAAAACTGAGAACTTCCACAAGTTTGTTCAACATTAACCAACAGTTTGCTCTCTTTTAGTTTAAAGGAAGCCGGATAAAAGCTTAGGAATTTATGCTTTGATTAATAAATAGGAATAGGATAGCGATTCCTTAATTTTCTGTTGGATTCAAGGACACAGAACAGTTTCCCCTTCTTCCTTCCACTAAAAACACAATAAATATAATGAATCAATGAAAATAGGAATTGGCTGTTCAAAAGGAAGACTAGAAAATAGTATAAGCCAGGTAATTTGGATGGGACCACCACTAGCACCTACATTACATATGCTTTTAAAGGAGATGCCAGATAAATCAACTTTATTGCAAACTGTCCATCAAATGACTGAGAAAACAGAAAAAAGAAAAAAAACAGACAGTACAATTTTCCCAGAGAACGAAAGACCAGAAGTTTGAGAACCACTCTAAATAAAATAGAAATTTTAAACTACACAGTTTACAAGCTACCAGACAGACCTCCATAAAGCAGCTGACGGCAGGCTTGACCTGAGCAGATAGCCTGACTAACTAGCCATTACAAAGTTTACATTGTAATTATTGCTCTATTACAAAAACAATTATGGAAAGTTGACAGAATAAACAGTTATGATATTTTTGCTTCAGTCAATAAGTTAAAATAAACAATATTTCCAATCAGAGATTCATTCTTCCATGGTTAGGATTCTAATGCCAAACCTGTTGGCGCCACAAGATCTAAACAGGAAATATGGTCAAGTTGACCAACTATAAAACACCAACATGCTAGATAAGCACAGGCACTGATATAACACATTAATCAGAAGAGATGTTCCCTGAGAAGAATCCAGCGCTATAGATCAGAACTTAAGTAGCCTGACACTAATCACCTAAATTTCACAAGAATTCTGTGTAAAGTAATACTACACCACAGGTCACAAATTAAATGTATTTTTATTTTATTTTTTTTGGGGGGGGGGGTGTCAGCAGTGCCATGACTTGTTAAAGTATGAGCATTTCAACATTTCAGACATTTACCTTGAGGAACTGAATGATAATGAAGTGAAATGATAATGAAAAATTTGCAAGGACCATGAAGCTTCTATTCAGTGCAAAGATATCACACACTGATAAAGCCTTCTGGAAAGTGTTTGTGGGCAGCTGTGTGCTACATCTTAAATTAAAAGAGTAAAAACATTTATTTAACTAGGATTTACAGAGGTAATCAGTCTATAACAATATTGTTTCATTCATCTCCTGTTAAAGCTTGCAGTTGTCAACTCAGAAAAGACGTATCAAACGTGCTATTCAGCCTCAAAAGTCTGAGGCTTAACCAGATTCTTGCTCTTCAAGCTACCAAACCCTTTATCGGACAGGTTCCATCAGCCTAAAAACGGGGGAAAGGAGGTAGTGAATCTCACATGTTTAATACGCACAGTTGTTTGTTCAGTTTGATTCTCTACCTAACTAAATCACAGCAAGCAGCTTTTATTTTTTCCAGAATGCCAATTTCTTTTACTCAGGCTTATCAATGGGGTTCTAGGAGAAAGCGCTAAAATATAAATCTTAATTTGTGCGAATATGGAAGCAGAGGCCGGGGGGGCTGGGGGGAATGGGTGACTCAATGGTTTGGGGTACAACTGCTGAAGCGCCTATGACATAATAATTATTAAAATAAGCAGATAAAGGAGACATAATGAAAGATTTCCACTACTTTTTGTGCTGGTGCTTATATTGTATTGTTACGCGCGTTAGAAAACACAAAGAAACCTGGTAAAACCTAGCGTATATCCGAACTACAGTACGATAATGGATCTGGTGACGGTACTGACCAGTGAGCAGCAGCTAACGCTAACGTTGAGCGGGGGTTAAGGTTAGCCCCGGCAGAGCTTTTGCCTTGTGTTGGATCGTTTTCTCCACACTGTTGGGAAATGTAAGCTTAACACCAAACCGTTAAGATTAAACCACATTTAATTGAGTACTTGCTTGAACCTCCCCCTGGTATAACGTTGCAGCTACAGCAACAGCGACGGCAGCAGCAGACCGAGACAAAACAAGTCACTGCGCTGTGGCCAACTCACCCAAAAGATACCGCTGAGGTGTCGGGAAGATGCGGCTGCAGGTTAGGGATGAACGCCCATCAGTGAAGCTTCTGCGGCTTGGGGGCATCCAGGATTCGCGGGGCTAATGTCGGAGAATCCGAAACGCGGCTTTGCTTTGACGGCTTTCTTCCTTCTGACCGCATATGTGCGTTGTGTTTGTGTGTGTCTGCCAGGCCTGCTGCTGCTGGAAGGGAAATGGGCTCCTCTCCGTCACCGTTAAGCGCATGCGCAGACAAGTGGAAGAGGAACCGAGCGAAAGGTGCGTGAGCGCAACCGCGTGGCCAACAGGTTGTTATCAACTGATGGCAGACTTGTTACTGTTAGTTTTTAAACATTTTAGGTTAGAGACTATGGAGGACCAAAACTGACATAGACCTAATTAAAAATAAAAGCAGTAATGTATACATTTTGTTTTCCCTTTTCATTATGTACATTTTGGTGAATAAATTTATATATTGTGGGGGGTTTTTTCTTTTCCATTTTATGTGCATTTTGGTTTAGAAATGTATATATTGTGTTTTTTCCATTTCCATATTACGTGCTTTTTCATCAAGAAAAAAAACCCCTTATATATATTTTCGTCAGAAAAAATATACATTTTTTGTTTACTTTTCCTTATACATGAATTTTCAACTGAAAATATATATTTATACGTGCATTCCTTTTTTTTTTTACATTCCCTCGTCTCCTCTTTTTACTTTGCCTTATGCATTTCTACCTCATTATGCACATGAGAAGGACTGCCCTTCTTGGTTCAACTCCACTACGATTGGTCAATAAACAGGAAGGAGCAGGATCCATATACAGATCGATTATGAATACCAGCGGCAATCCACTTCCTCCAAAATTTGGAGAACCAACAGGTCAGCTTCATTATCCATGTCTGCAGCTAAGTGGAGTGGCCTCTGAACGTGAAGCAATAAATAGTCATCACTGACTTGTAGCTAAGATAGAAAAGTGCCTTAATTCTTCTGCAATCATCTGAGACATCTCTGGACTTCATTTTTTATCAAACAAGGTATCTTCCTGAAACAGCCCAGGCATGCACACTCACAATGCACATGGATCCTGCTCCTTTCTGTTTATTGACCAATCGTAGAGGACTTGAACCAAGAAGGGTAGCCGTTATCATTTGCATAATGAGGCTGAAATGCATAAGGTCAAGTAGGTCAAGTAGGTAAAAGATGAGACAAGGGAATGTTAAAACAAGGAATGCATGTATAAGTAAAATAATTTTTTTTCTTGACAAAAATGCACGTAATACGGAATAGGAAAAACACAATATAAACATTTCTTCACAAAAATGCATGTATAAGGGGAAGGAAAAACAAAATGTATATATTTCTGCTTTTATTTTTAATTATGTCAGTTTTGTTCCTCCATACTATACTGACAGAAAACAGGGCATTATTGTAAAGTGGAAGAAAAGCTACACAGTGTCTTTTTATTTTTATTTATTATTTATGTTGTTTTTTTTTTCGCTTGCAAAAATGTCACCTGTCACCCGAAAAAATTCCAACTGTAAAGATTCACCTGCAAATGTAGTGACCTTCTGGTGACCTAAAGCAGAGGAAAATATTCACTGGTAAACGTTTTGCAGGCAGTTGAGGTTTTTGCTGGCATATTCAAAGTAAAAAAAAAAACATGACATAAATAACTGGACATGATAACAGTTCAGTGTTGTAAATTCACAAACTCAGATTCTAGTTGACTAAATTTCTTTCATGTCTTACTCTGATACCATTAAACAAAATCAACAATCCACTGCCTTCAGAAGTCAAAATATTGGTAGGCTAAATAAAAACCACCTGTGTGTCACTTAGTTTAGAATAAATTAAGGCTGGGCAATTAATCAAATTTTAATCAAAATTGTGACATTAAAAAGCTTGATTGCAATAATTGTGTGGTGTTTTTTAATTGTTATGCAAACTGAACAATCCAGTCGAAACACCTCCTTGTTGTCAAGCTAACTGGCCAATCAGGTTGCAGTTAAAACCTACCCATGAGAAGCAGGAGGACACTGCTGGTAGGTAAAATGAAAGTGCTGTGTCAAGAGTGTACAGCTGGTGAAGAATTTTGAAGTAGAATGGTCATCAGTTTTGAAGTGATGTGATGTTGCTAGCGATACAACAAGAGAGCGACCCATAATCTGTGTGCAACATTTATATTTCATGAGACATAAAATCGAATTGAAAATCGAAATCATTCAATATAGTCGAAATAATTGCAATTATAATTATTTTCATAATTGCCCCGCCCTAGGATAAATACAGCTTTTCGGTAAGTCCCTCACTGAACAAACAGTGACATGAATACCAATGAACACACCAGACAGAATATAAAACAGTATCACGGAGCACTTTTCATTACTTCTCTCAAATAGAGTATTGCAAACTCCTAAACCCATCAAGACAGAGCCATCTATCAGTCATAGCAGTAATTTGACATGCAGCCAAGATGCCATGGTAATTCTGGAGAAGCTGCATAGCCTCATATAGGTAGGACATTTGATCAACTATAAATTTTGACGTCCAAAAACGTAGGTTTTATGTAAATGTGAAAAGAAGAATGCCCTTGTTGAAAGAAAGTCATGATCCATGCCGCAAACCATGATCACCTGTTCATATGAGACAAAAATGTTGCTTTTTGGCCTACACATAAAACAGTGTTTGGAAAAAGTCTAACCCTGCAAACCAGCCGTAAAATACCATTCCCACGTATAGTCGTTTGCAACCATTATTCTGTAAAAATGACTGTCATAGAAGATAGAGACCTGCAATATTAAAAACTACTTTAAATAAACAAAAATATAATTCCTGTGTTCATCGGTTAAAAAAATTGATGTTGTTTTTCCCCCACATAATAAAATAACTCTAACCTAAAGCCACAGAAACAAAAACAAAAAGATCATTTTAGGTATAGATGTTGTTTTGTGGCTTCGGATTTATTTCTATTATTATTATTATATCCTTTATTTAACCAGGAGAGGCCCATTGAGATTAAAAATCTCTTTTGCAAGGGAGACCTGGCCAAGATAGGCAGCTGAGTTACATCACATCATTACATACATACAGAAACACACAGAAAAACATGGACATAAAAATTGATAAATAAATGGAAGGCCAATTTTTCACTTACAATAAAATCTGAATTAAAAACATTGACATGTTCGGGAATCTAACTCAAACCATCTCATTTTTGACTTAAAAACACTCAAAGGAATCAAATTACTAAGTTTTAAGTCGTTCTGCAGCAAATTCCATGTAAAGGGTGCTGAATAAACAAAGGCCCTTTTACCCAGCTCAGTTCTAACATGTGGGACAGAAAGCAATACAACAGCCTGAGAACGCAGAGAGTAATGACCAGTACTTTTTTTCGTAAGAAGTGAACATAAATAGGATGGAAGCACACCAAGAATAGCCTTATATGCAAGGTTATATGCAAGGTTTACAATTGGTGATAAATCTTACCGAGGCATGATAGGCTGCGTCAATCATATGTAGACATTGAGCAGATGAATGCATATATAATACATCACCATAATCCAGCACAGAGAAAACATAGTGGATGCCACCAGTCTTTTTTTAACGTTACAAGAAAACCACAGCTTATTTTGGAAATAAAAACCCAATTTTAGCCTCAACTTTCTCACTAGGCAGTGAACATGGGGTTTAAAAGACAAGCAATCATCAACAACAATACCAAGGTACTTTTAAGTTGTAACAGTCTGTATGTCCTGTCCATCAAGAGTAACAACTGATGGAACATTAAGTGGCCTTTTCCGAGGGTCTGTGAAGAGCATAAGTTTTGTTTTGTCTGCATTGAGCACAAGTTTCAGCTGTAGCAAAGTGTTTTGGATCACAGTGAAAGCATTCTTTAAATGTTCAATTTCTTGGTTAAGAGAGGGTGCACAGCAGTAAATAACTGTGTCATCTGCATAAAAATGAAATGAATGAATGTATCAGACACATACCGATCAAGGTTATTTATATAAATAGTAAATAAAAGAGGGCCTAACACAGAGCCTTGTGGCACCCCTTTAAGGATTGGTAAAATACCAGAGTGAACACCATCATGCTTAATGTACTGGGTTCTGTCACTAAGATAGTTTGAGAACCATGAGACTGTTTTCTCTGAGAACCCCGAATTAAGAAGCCTAATCTTTAAAACATCATGATCAACCGTGTCAAAAGCTTTTGACAAATCAATAAAAAGTGACGCACAGTGCTGCTTCTTGTCACGAGCAACAGAGATGTTATTTATCACCTTCATTGCAGCTGTGATGGTACTATGTTTTTTCCTAAAACCTGACTGAACTGGGGATAAAATTTCTTGTGCATGCAGGAAGTCTTTCATCTGATCACTTTTGAGGGATTCAAGAGTTTTTGCCAAAACAGACAGATTAGAAATTGGCCTGAAATTATTTAAGTTTGACGGGTCACCCCCTTTCAATAATGGACAAACAAATGCAGATTTCCATATTTTGGGAATGGTGTTGCTCTCTAAAGTGAGATTAAAAAGGTATGTTAGAGGCTTTGCTACACAATCAGCAGCCATTTTTAAAAATTAAGGCTCTATGAGGTCAGGTGCTGGAGGTTTTTTTAAGGAGCCAGCTCTTTTAGGGCTTTATGAACATCAGCCAACAAGAATAGAGTGAAATTGAAGACACTTGTAGAGACTGGTACATCTCTACAAGGTGTCACAGTAGAAGGACAAGCGGTGTCAAACAAAGAACCAGACTGAATAAAATGCTCATTAAAATGGTTCATAACTCCAGCTTGTCATAAACAATTGCAGACTCTTTCATAATAAAAGAAGGAACATTAATACTATCTTTGTTTAGAGAAACGACCCTTAACTCTGAAGCTCTTAAGTGGGGCATGTCTATTTATGACTTGCAAAAAACTATCCCGGAAAAAGATCCAGGCTGACTCCACATCAGGAATCAGCTCAATTCTACTCCAGTCACAATTAAACAAATCATGGCAAAAACCCTGTTCATTGAATTGTTTTAGATTCCTCTTACAGATTACCCTAGGTCTACATTTGGGCATCTCAGTGTTCCTTACAGCAGCAACAACACCGTGGTCACTCATGTCATTACAAAAAACACCAACAGCAGAGAATTTGTGCGGGACATTAGTCAGAATTAAATCAATTAAGGTGGATTTCTCATGGCACTTGAGATTTGGACGAGTGGGAGAATTGATTAGCTGTGTAAAATTGACAGAATCACAAAATGACTTAAATTCATCTGAACATGGTTTCAGCCAGTCCCAGTGTCGATCACCTGCTAAAATAATTTCAGAGTAGTCCGACCTGGATAATAGTTGCATTATAAAAAAAGAGGGGAAGTTGATGCCAAATTCTGAAGAAAACATCCTTGGGAATGCACACATCATACAGGTGGTACCTTTTAAAGGATGAGAAAAAGCTAGAGACATGCTATTTTTTGACCCCACTGTATGAAGCTGAAAAGGGTAGGGTGCTCTCTTCGGGTTGGGGATGAGGTCCTTCCTCAAGTGGAGGAGTTTAGGTATCTGGGGGTCTTGTTCACGAATGAGGGAAAAATGGAGCGGGAGATCGATGGACGGATTGGTAGGGCGTCTGCAGTCATGCGGGCGCTGTACCGGTCTGTCGTGGTGAAGAGAGAGCTGAGTCGAAAGGCGAAGCTCTCGATTTACCGGTCGATCTACGTTCCTACCCTCATCTATGGTCACGAACGCTGGGTGGTGACCGAAAGAACGAGATCGCGGATACAGGCGGCTGAAATGAGTTTCCTCCGTAGGGTGGCTGGGCTCTCCCTTAGAGATAGGGTGAGAAGCTCGGTCATCCGGAGGGAGCTCAGAGTAGAGCCGCTGCTCCTCCACATCGAGAGGAGCCAGTTGAGGTGGCTCGGGCATCTAGTCAGGATGCCTCCTGGACGCCTCCCTGGTGAGGTGTTCCGGGCATGTCCCACCGGGAGGAGACCCAGGGGAAGACCCAGGACCCGTTGGAGAGATTATGTCTCCCAGCTGGCCTGGGAACGCCTCGGGATTCCTCCCGAGGAGCTGGCCCAAGTGGCCGGGGAGAGGCAAGTCTGGGTCTCCTTGCTTAGGCTACTGCCCCCGCGACCCGACCCCGGATAAGCGGAGGAAGATGGATGGATGGATGGATGTATGAAGCTGCTAGCTATGGAGGATCAATACTAAGCCCGGGAGCTCAATTCCTGGTTTCCTAGTCAGCAGCTGACTGGTACCAGTTCTGAGACACGTATAGAATAGAACCAATCAAGATTAATTTAGTATTTCATAAATAATTACATTAAACCTCTATCCATCATGTTAATAAAATAGATTTTTCTTGTGATAGGTTGGGTCATTTTTACAGATCTAATGTTAAGAGCCTCAAAATGATTCTTAGGTTCTCCACTAGATGGCGACATTTACCTGTGATTATCTTGCATGCAGCAGAGGATGAACTACTAATTATACAAATTATTCTTAACTGATCATAGATCTCGCCATCAGCACAAGGGAAACCAATATATAAACTAAATTTAAACAATCAAAGTAATTTTGCTCCTCAAGGGTTTAATTAGAAAAGCATTTTATAAAGCAAATGTAAAAATAAAAGTAGAAAAGTCCAACATGCATTTTTACGCAACTCGTTTGGTTCCATACTTAATAAAAACCCCTTTTTCTGCAGTTACAACTATAAGACTTTTTGAGTGTGTATTTTATAGCAGTGCACACCTAGAGACAAAAAGTTTGACATTTTTGCTTCGGGTGTATTGGGATTTCATCCCACTGGAAGTCTGCCCTGGATAGATTATTTTTTTTTTGTCTTTCAACTCCACCCACGTTAATTACTTTTTTAAAATCATATGTTTGGTTTCTTTACCACAGAATAATGTACAACACCTTGAATTACTTTGTGTTGAAAGTGTGCCATACAAATACAATTGACGTGCCTTGCCTTGTCCCTGTGGATGAATTCAATCCCCTTACATGATTCTGCTGCCACCATACTAGCATTAACCTTCATAATTTTTTGGGGGGGTTGATGGACTGAATGTGGCCCTGATATCCCAAAGATTGAAATTCTGTTTTATGACCATGAACTGCTTTAAAGTTCTCAACAACTGGATTTTTAACCTTTCTGCTGTTGTCCTCGAGCTTCACAACACAGTTTGCTTACTAATGTTCTCTAATAGACATTTGATGCTGTCACAGAGCAGCTGTATTTATGTTGAGCTTATATTGCTGATAAATTGTCTTTGTGTTATCATTGCTCCTATAAGTGAAGTCTGCATAGTAAGGTACCTTTAAAAACTTTCAGAGACAGAGTTAAAAGATAACTTAAATCTGAACAAAGTCTTTAACAAATCGTTAACAAACAGAAGACACTCGTGACCATTAACAAAGACTTTTGCAAAAGCTTAATCGGCAAGGCCCTGGATGACTGGTTAATTTATTACCACAGAGGAGGTCATCTTTTTGTTTCATCCACTGTGTATTTTCTGCATATTTGTTTTAGATTACAGTTGAAGAGTACATTTGATACAAAATTACAGACCTCTACATTCTCCGTAAATTGGAAAAACTTCAAAAATCTGCAGTGTATCAAATACTTGTTCTCCTCACTGTAACTAATTAATCTTCTTCATACTCATGGGTTACTTGTGGGGTACCAATGGGTTCTGTGCTTCGACTAATTCTGTTTACCATATATATGTTTCCAGTTGTCAAAATAATTAGACAGCATGGTAGGAATTTCCACAGTTATGCCGATGATACACAATTATATTTATCCATTAATCCAGATGAGTCCGATCAGTTAGGTTGATAACAAGCATGCCTTAAAGACATAAAAACCTGGATGACTCTAAACATTCTGCTTTTAAATTCAGACAAGACAGATGTTGTTGTCTTTGGACCAAAAGCTTTAGAAGGGAAACGACAAAGTCAATTAATTCACCTGGATGGCATTAAAATGTCTTCTGGTAATAGTGTAAAGAACATTTGTGTAATTTTTGACCAAGACATGACATTTAAATCCCATATTAAAGAGGTTTCCAATTTTTCTTTCTTTCACTACTGGGATATTGCTTAAATCAAAAACATCCTGTTCAGAAGTGATTCTGAGAAACTTGTCCATGCATTTGTTACTTCAAGGCTGGACTACTGTAATTCCTTACTATCTGGAAGTCCACAAAATGCAATTAAAGGCATTCAGTTAATCCTGAATGATGCAGCAATAGTTCTAATGGATTTTAAAAAGAGAGATCACATTTATCCTGTTTAAGCTTCTCTCCATTGGGTCCCTGTTAAGTCAAGAATAGAGTTTAAGATCTTCATCCTTATGTATAAAGCCCTTAATAATCAAGCTCCATCATACATCAGAGATCTGATAGTTCCATATGTTTCTAACAGAGCACTTTGTTTTCAGACTGCAGGTTTGCTGGTAGTTCCTAGGATTTCTAAAAGTATAAT
Organism: Apricaphanius iberus; assembly: GCA_028564705.1. Taxonomy (NCBI): domain Eukaryota; kingdom Metazoa; phylum Chordata; class Actinopteri; order Cyprinodontiformes; family Aphaniidae; genus Apricaphanius; species Apricaphanius iberus. The sequence continues at coordinate 1,702,054 of JAPXFQ010000473.1, read as the reverse complement.
GGAAGGCAGATCTTTTAGTTATCAGGCTCCTCTCCAGTGAGATTAGCTCCTAGTTTTAGGCCATGTCCACACGTAGCCGGGTTTTTTTTTTTAAACGAAGATTTTCCTCTGCTCCTTGAAAAAAAAATCTCCATCCACACGTAACCGGATAAATGCGTTTTTCAGCACATTCATAGACGTGGCAAACCTGTAGGGGGCAGTAGTTCTCCCCAGTCCTATCCGCCAAGAGAAACTTTATATCCTCTCTTCAGCACGCAGCAGTTATACAGCTTATAAAAGCAAACAAACAAGACGCGCTTTAACAATGGATGATACCAACACAGCGCTGAGGAAATAAATGCTGTTTTCGAGAGTAAACACAGGTCGCACACGGGTGTTGGAGCATTTTTTGTCGCGAAAGTGGCGTTACGGCTCTTAAAACTCCGTTTTCAACCGTCCACATGTAGATACTGAAAACGGAGAAAACGCAAATCTCCACTTTGGCCGGAGTTTTTAAAAAGCTTCGTTTTTGGTGCCGAAAACCTCCGGCTACGTGTGGATAACAGGCCAAATCGTAGAAAAATATCTCCGTTTTGGGAGATACCCGGCTACGTGTGGACTAGGCCTTAGTCTGTGAGGCAGACACGGTCTATTTTTAAGACTAGGCTTAAAACCTTCCTTTTTGATAAAGCTTATAGTTAGGATGGCTTAGGTTATCGTGAGTTATTTTTGTAGTTATGCTGCTATAGGGTTAAACTGTTAGAGGACAGACTGACAACATTTCTTCACTCTTCGACTTTTCTCTTCTACTACTCATCAGATGTAGTTTTTTTGCTGTTATTTCAATTGTTTTCTCTTAGTGTTTTTCTCTCCATAGAAGCTCTACTTCTACAGCAGCACACTGCTAGATGGGGAGCATCGATTTGAATGATGCTCCCAGGACTGAACATCCTCCATGTCCTATTGTCATCTTTTACTTTTTTTAATATATAAAGTACTCTTACATCAGTTCCTTTGTTCTTTTCGTGTCTCTTCTCTGTCTTCTCAAACCTCCAGACTGTTGTGGCAGATGGCCGCTTGTACTGAGCCAGGTTCTGAGCTAGAGACAAACCTGTTTGTTAAAGTGATCCACTGAGTCGCTGTTCTGTGATCATAGAAAAACTCATCCATGCATTTATCTCTAGCCGCCTTGATTACTGTAACAGTATCTTCACAGGTCTACGTAAAAAAATCAACCAGACAGCTGCAGCTGATCCAGAATGCTCGTGTTCTCACTAGAACAAGGAAAGTAGAACACATCACCCCAGTTAATCGCTAAATGTTTTCTGTTTTTAATTTTCATAATTTTACATACATTTTCTCTTATGCTCTAATCACTGAAAGTTGTATTTTAATTACTGTTATTGATAAATGTTTTAATTGATTCTTTTGTTTCATCAGTTTTTAAAATGTCTTTTATAAATGTTCGTTTATGCTTTCTTTTAGTGATTATATGTTTTAATTTGTAATCATGTAAAGCACCTTGAATTCCCTTGTGTTGAAAGTGTGCTATATAAACAAATGACCTTGCCTTGCCTTAAATAAGACTACCTCTAGCAAGACTGAAGGAAACCAAAACTAAGCTGCACTGCTTAAATCCATGAAAAATGCTTCTGAAATGGTGTGCCAATAAATAAATCGCATTGAGGTACAGAATTAAAAACAATACACGTGTAGAAAAGAAAAAAACATACCGACAAAAACTGATAACCTTTTGAGTTCCTATTAAGAACAATTGGTGGTAAATAACTTTTCATTAAAAAGTTCTAAATACAATCAAGGAATGGCATGTTTTTTGTTGTTTTCTCCAATTTCTGGACAGTTTCCATGCAAAATGTCCATACTTTTCCAGACTTAAATTTTAACAATTCTCAGTTATTTGTTATAGTATAAGTACCAATGAATACTGTCAATTTACAGCAAATAGTACTGTAATTGTCAGATAAAAAAAAAGAAATCAGATGGAAACAACCTGGATAGATGAATACATGGGAAGATGGACAGACTAGAAGACACATCAAGTGTCTCCCGTCTGTACTGAACAGACAGGCCAAAGCACTCTGCATATTATTTCAATGCTTATAGGGAATGCGGCAAACTACAAGGCTTGAAAATGCTTAGGCAAATGAAGAAAGTGTAGGACTTAGGGTACTTCAATTTAGTGATTCAGTACAGAAATATCATTTGAAAAATACATGACACGAAGTTTACGTTAAAAACTCAAATCAGAAAAAGTTGAGACAGGATGGAAAACACAGATAAAAAAAAAGTAGAGATTGCTAAATTTACTTGACTTGTATTTCATTGCAGACAATAGGAACACAAAATATTTCACGTTTTGTCTGGTCATTTTCATTTAATTTTATTTATATTATTGTATTGTATTATTATTATTCTATATTTAAACTATTACTTAAAAATAATTTCCTTTTTTCAGACCTGCAACACATTCCGAAAAAGGTTGGGACAGGAGCAATTTAGGAACAGTAATCTGGTAAATTGGTTAAATAATCATGTGATTTAAAACAGGTTGATGTAAACCGTTGATTGTAATTATGAGTTTTTTACAAAAGCTGAATCCAAGAAATATCTAGTTCTTTTGAGCGGAGAATCGCCACTTGCCAACAAATACGTGAGAAGCGTATTGAAATGTTTAAAATTAATTAATGAAATCTTTAAAAACAAGAAAGATAGTTAGAAATGTGTATTTTTCACCTTCAACAGTGCATATAATAATTTAAAGATTCTAGGAATATTCAGGAATTTCAGTACAGACAGAACAAGGATGCAAGCCTAAACTGAACAACTGTGATCTCCAATCCCTGCATAAAGAATTTTCATTTATCTCTAAGCCATATCACCGCATGGTCTCAGGACTACTTTGGCAAACTTTTGTTAAGTACCAAATAACGTACTTACATCTATGAATGCCAGGTAAAACTGTTCTGTCAAAAGGAAGCCCTGTGTTTAAAGTGTCCAGAAGCACAGTCAACTTCTCTGGGCCTGGAGGCATCTGTGATGGACCATCATACAGTGGTATTTTAAGTATTTTTTTGGGAGAAATGGATACTGTGAGCTCCGGACCAATGAAGAAATCCAGACTGCAGCAACAAGTCCAAATGCCAGAGTCTGTCGTGGTATGGGGTTGTGTCAGTGCCCTTGACCAAGGTAACCTGCTGTTCTGTGTTGGCACCATTAATTGTGAAAAGTACATCGAGATTTAGAGTCCATAAATGTCTTTTAAGCGTTGTGAAAAGGAATGACATTACAAAGTGGTAAATGCTTTAATATTCCAACTTTTTTTGTGTGTTTTTTATGTGTTGCAAGAACCAAAATAGGAATACATGTTTATTTTTTTTTAAATGCTATGAAATTAACAAGGAACACATTTAATAATGTGCTGTTGCATTGCTTTCACTGAAATACATGTCAAAGATAACTTTAAAACGTACTGTTTTGTTAGTATGATTTTAATTTAACATACAATCCTTTTTCTGATTTAGGCTTATATGTCATGTCATGGACTGAGGTTTTTTGAGAAAATACATAATTTGTTTAAAACGTAACAAGTTTATATATATATATATATATCTACATTTAAAATTTCATCTTTTTGTTTGCTTTTAGTTCAGTTTCATTTAACTGAAATGTCCTTGCGTCTAATAATCTTGCTGTGAAAGGAGAAAACAAACAAACATATTTTTGACATAACCTTGTTCCCATAAAGTAAGATTCTCTGTCTCCTCTCCCATTTGTCACTGCTGTCTTTGATAACAAAAGGATGACAGGCAGTCTTTTCAAAACATGGCAAACATGAGGTACGGAGAGTGAGACGCCCATTCCCTGTGGGCCCTGAGTTCACACGCACAACCACGTGGTGTCTGACCAATCCCCAGTGATTAGCCGTGGGACTGGAGTGCACTGGGCTGGACCCCCCACATTGGCGGTCGTGTCAGTCATAACACATAATCTGGGTTGGCGTGACAAAAACGAGAAATATCATACACATCTGAACACCTGCACCTGTACACAGAGATCCTGTTGTGAGAGATTTGGAAGAACTAAACATAAGGGAGACTCAAAGAGGCATTGCTTCATTTAACTCTCTGAAGTGCAGCTTTTAACCAAATAAAAACATGTTTTACAGCAAATGGCCGTTATTGAGAATGTGTTAAAATTGCCATTTCTTATCTAGCTATTTTCAGTTGCAGATTATGTACAGTAAAGAGTGCCTTGCAATAATATTTAACAGCTTTTCCATATTTTCCTGCATTACAACCACAAAATTTAATGTATCTTATTGAGATTTTTTACAATAGACCAACATCGAGTGGTAGACATTTTAGAAATGGAAATAAAATGACCCATGGATTTCAAAAATCAAGCAGGTATGATTTGAAATTGTGTTCAGTCCCCATGTGAGTGAAAACACAATAAAAGCACCTTTGACTTGAATAACAGCTGTATGTCTATGGAGGAACTTCTACCAGTTTTGCATGGGATGACACTGAAATTTTGCCCCATTCTTACTTGCTAAGTAGCTCAAGCTTAGTCAGAGTTGATAGAGATTATCTGCAAACAGCAGATAACTCTTGCCACAGATTCTCAGTCAGATAAAGCCTAGACTTGGTTGTGGCCATCCTAACTTAAATATGTTTTGAATAAAATATTTGTCTTGTATATCTGGCTGTATGTTTTGGGTTGTAATTCTCCTCTCAAATGTTCTAGAGCTTTTAGCAGGTTTTTGTCAGTGTTGCATGCAGTCTTGACCCAAACGCAGTGGCAAATTGAGCGAAAGAAACAGGAGTACACGGTTTGTTGTAGCAACACGTCAAATGTCAGGAATGGCATTACCAGAAGGATATGAGGTTATCGGGACTGAAAAGATGAGACAAACAAACTGGTTCAGGAATTCCAGATGGATCCATGTTCACCGGACGCTAATGATGCCTGAGAGAGAAGTAGAGGGAAGGCCTGGTGGGATAGAGGAAATGCAGTGGCGGGCTGTCAGGTCTACAAGGCCCTCTCTGCAGGGCAAAAAATATTGAGAAAAGTACATTTATTTATTGCTTTGTAAATATATAAAAAAAGCTTACTGGTATTTTGTCTTTATATAAGCTGATATCCACTTGGCTGCAATGCTTCCAGTGTTATATATTATGGTAGACTTATTATCCAATCATATTTCAGCTAGCTTGTGTTGTCAGGTTGTATGAAATCTGCCTAAGGCCTTCAGAATCCAAAGAGCAGGCTTCTGTACGCTGGAAGTAAACTTTGCGAGAGCCATTCAGCTCTCCAGTCTGAGAGAGCAAGTCCTGCTACATGGTGTTATGCTAAAGTTGGGTTGTACGTGTCCTCTGATTGAACCCATGAGAGCCTGAAAGGCGGACTTTAGCAAAATAGTTACTACTAAACCCGGAGATTCATTAGCTAGGTTAGCTACCGAGACCTACCGGTGACGTATTTTTAAACCACAATGGCTGAAGGAGAAGATGGAGTGATTTGGTAGAAGATATACTTGCCATGCCTTTTTCAAGACTTTTGATTAAGCAAATATCATGGACCGGGACAAATAAACTGTACAACAGAGCCATTGAGGTCTTATCGAGAAAAGAACGACGAAATAGATTTTACTTTCAGATAAGCAGTCGACATGGAGAAGATCAATGTTGTTGAGTGCAAGCATTTTATTTGTGTTTTTAATATATTTGTTGCCCTTTGATGGACTGGTGACCTGTCAAGGGTGGACCTCGCCTCCTGCCCAATGACCGCTGGATTGAATTCTTGATTTGGTTATCACCTTGTTGGTGTCTTGTATGAAATGGTGATAATGCGCATTTTGTTGGACAAACTTGTAGAAGCTCTCATATACTTTGGTGGGTTGTTAAAACTGTATTGACAAATATTTTTAAATCTGCTTTTATATATGAGTTTTGACAGTATCCGTGATCTAATTACTTCACATCCTTAAGTAGGATGTGAAGTGGTAACATCATCGTGGCCTGACAGTTTTCTTCCAGGATTTGGCCATAATTAGCTCCAATTCATCTTCCAATTAACTCTTATTAATTTCCCTTTGCTGACTGAAGTAATCCCAACAGCATTACAGTGCCAGTATTATGTTACTCCAGCAGAATGGTAGGGTCAGAGTAATGAACAGTGTTTCAACACATCCAAAATTCTGCATGTAAGCAAAAAAATAACATTTTGGTCCCAAACTTTAAATGGTACTTTTACTTTCTTTCTACAATGGCTTTCTTAAAGCCAGCTTTGTGTGGAGCAAAACTAATAGCTGTCCTGCTGAAAGATTCCCCCATCTGAGCTATGGACTTCTTCTACTCTAAAAAAGTCATCCAAGTAAGATGTTGCTATAATTACTGTTATTGTATTGCTGCAAATATAAAATGTGAATTAATTGATGTAGGTATACATTTGTGTTTCAAATGTTATTTTCATAGAAAACTCTTGTTAAATTGCAAAAGCTTGTGTTTGAAACATGACAAATTGTATCTGAAAAAGACAGTTTGTCAGCTTCTAACACAAGTGGAAAAGCTTTGACAAACCTTTATTTTTAAGAGCTATGATCATCCAAGAAAACATCCTGAACAGACTTGCATAAACCATTCCTTTGTTTTGTGCTTTTCTTACAAAAACATCCAGACACAAATTCTAAGTAAGGCTCATTTAAAACGGGCAAAAGAAACAGAGCCCCTTAAATCTACTATACCAGTTGAACAACAAATATGAGGTAGGTAAACAGACCTTGCTGTCGAAAGCAGTTCCTGAAACACTGTTATGAAATGTGCTGTGGTTGTGAGACACACGCTAACAAAAATTCCTTTTATAGTTTCGGGAACAATTAAATCCAGTTTTAATCACTATCAGTTACACAGCAGCAAGTATTGCTTAATGTTCACATTCTTAAATGTTACACAGCTAAATTGGTTGAAAGGAACTCTGTAAAAACCATAACTCACTATCAGACATACACATACAGATTATCTGTAAAGTTCAGAAGACTTCAGTAAATGATCTTAGGCCAGCAAGAGATTCTCACTGAATAGGAGCCTTGAGTAAATATAGAACTTTTTAAACACACAAAAATTTAAAATTAAAATGTATAACACAATCACAATTATTTAAAACAGAAAACCAACAACTGTTCTTTTTCTGCAACAATAATATTACATTATTATACTTATAAAGTTTCAGGTAAAATGTATTTATTGCTGTCAGGATACATTTACTTTAGCAAAAAAGTACTATGCACAAAGTAGCTTTAGCTTTCAATCCATCTATCCATTGTCGTAGACTTATCACAGATCCTGTCTTAATAAAAGTTTTCTAGTCCTTATTGGAAATGAAAATGAACCTTTTAGTTTTTCTGCTCCTCATAGAGTTACACCACAATTAGCTGGTCAATTGGTAGGGCTCTTAGCACAAAACCTATAATCAACTGCTGAGCAGAGATATAATATGTCACTTGCAACTGTAGTTTTGGAGAACCAACATTTCAGAACCAATTTATGTAAGGTCCAAATGGACAAAAATGTTTCCAAAAGGCCACATTTTTCTTGTGTGTAAGGAATAAGTGTTTGCACAGCAGCAGGTGGGAAGGTGCAAGCGCTACATTACATACAGAAAACATCTGTCATTTGAATTAAAGGAGGTTAAACCGTATGATGGATCTTTTAGTCATTTAAAATACATCACTTTCTAATACATATTTACCTAACCAGAATCATTAGTTAGGCCACCATAAAACCATAAAAGCTTGACTGTTCAACCACATCAATACCGAAACAGAAAAGTAAAAACGTCCCGGCTTTCTTTGGTGCTGTTCGTGAAAAGGTGTGTATCCCAACAACAAAAAGCTGTGTGGTCAAGTTTAGTCTGACCTAGCTTTTAAAGCCATTTGGGTTTTATGTGTGTTTGTCAAAAATGTAACCTAATACCATCACAGTTGTTCTTTGTAGTGCAAAATAAAATTTTAAAAACATGTACAACATAAGTGAATTCAGCTACAAACTTAAGTGAGTGTAAACCTTTTACAGAGTCAGTGTCTCATCCTTAGCTGTCTATTGCCCATGGCACATTAGGAGGTTAATGAAAGTCAAGCTGGTAGAGCAATTTGGCTTGGCTCAAAGTCTCTTTGATAACTAAAACTGCAGGGAGGCAGTTTATTCCCCTTATGGCCACCTTCATTTCTCCAGGGTGATCACTGGGAATTTGGCAGCCTCACAGGTGTACACAGATTCACACCTCATCCCACAACTGTGCCAACAGTTACAAGACATGCAACCCAACATGGGTAAATTCACACACTCAGGCAAAAGACACTGAAGCTGGCTCTCCCTGCTATCATTTTTATAGGTCCTGCACAAAGTCTGCTAATGTGTTTCAGAAATGTGGAACATGCAGATCCCTTTGTGAGCGATAAGCATGGGAATGTCAGTCGCTTGTTGTCATGCAAAGTGCTGATTTGATTGCCAAGCTCAGAGGAAGAAGGAGTTGCACTAAGATGCACTAACTACTTTTCAAACACTACCGCTGCAAAAACTTCTCCCCCACATACATGCCATCTCCTCCCTTTCACAAACATGCACACCTCTACTTTCGATGCTGTGAGAAACAAATCTCAACAGTCAAGCATCTCGATCAGGTGACTGTGAGTGTAAGGAAACATTAAAATAAACTGAGCTTGAAACAGTCCCTCGAGCATGACAAGCGAAGGGACAGAAAGCCAACAAAGACAGCTGGATAAAAGCCATGTGTAAAACTTGGAGCTTAGCAAGAGACATTGGGTGCCAGGAAACAGGTACTCTATGAGAAAACATATTGTTTCTGCAAGTAAGATTAACATAAATGAATGTGGTGACAATATTGGTCTATAGCAGCCTAATGGTGTGTGTGACACAACTAACAAACAAAACGCTCATGAATTTTTGCACTATAAGCATGTTTTCTTTGATTGTTTATATAAAATCACAGAAACCAGATACAATTGACCTGATCAATGATGCAAGCTGCTGTCTGGCCTATTTGTTATCCAGTTTCACTTAAGTCAAACAAGATAATAGCAAATCTAACTTTACAGACTTCTACAATAAACAATGGGGTTAGAAAAAGACTTGCCAAATCCACATGTCACTGAGTTATGTCAACGGAACCAACAGCTGGGCACTGTTTTTCTTTCTGCGTTCTCCCATTGTTGATTTATCTGTTTACTGGCAAAGATTGCAGGTCAAGAGTACTTCAGTTTGTTCCTGCTTTGGAGGTGCTGTTTATGTAAGGCTGTACGGCGGCACACTAATTACAGAGTGAAGAGGATGGGGATTATGATGACAGCCCTGGGAAGCATATCTGTCTGCATGGAAAGAAAATGAAGCTCCGCTTGGCAGCTATCTGCCAAGTGGTATGCAAATGCTTCCACTGAGCTCTGCTGCTGTATCTTAATTATAGAAAAAAACAGAAAAGACTCGGAGGTATTGTTTATAAAGTTTTAAACTCTTTCAATCATAATAACTAGAAGTCTGGTGTGTGTCTGTGTTTTTCTGTTTATCTTCATATTCTGCTTTCTGCCCTTTCTCTGTCTTTCTGGAAAATTCCACCAGAGGTCCTAGCTAAATTGAGGAAATTAAGATTAAGCAGAGGGCGGAGCCTACCTGCCGCACCTGCACAGGTGCGACTCAACACCAGCTGAGTATTTAAAACGCTTGCTGTCTGGCTTTCCTTACCTGAGTGCTCAGGTTATCTCCCGACATCTGACTGCCTTCAAGCTTCTAGTCCATCTGTGATCCATGCTCCATTTTCGTGCTCCGACTGCCCACCCTCCGTGCTCACTCCTCGCTCCCAGATTCCACCTTCTCCTCATCTCCAGAAACACAGCAGGAAGCTCTTGCAGACATCCCGGACTTCTCCATAACTTTATCCATACCGTATCTGACTTGTTACTAGATCTTAATGATCTTATTTCTTTAAAAAAAAATCCTAAAAATCCTCTGATGGCTTCACATGGACCCATGTTAATAACTAGTTGACTGCTGACGGCTGCAATGAATTTCATTTATGGCTTTAAAAAAAGGGGCTAAATACAAAAGCACATCCAACCTACCACACTGTAAAAAAAGAAAAGTTAACTGGACTTAAAAAAGTAAGGCAACCAGCTGCAAAGCCTTTTTGAGTAAACACAACTAATGTGTTCACATTGTGTGAACCTAAAAAAAAGAGGCTAAATCAAAGCAGAATCTTAAATTCAACAAACTGAAAAATAGTTAGTTGGGTCTACTCATGTTTTTGAGCTGACACAACTTTTGTTGTAAAGTTGAAACTATATATTTCATCAAGTTTAGCACAAGCCTGCTGTTGAGTTTACTGAGAAATGCTTTGCAGCTGGTTAACTTATTTTTTTTTTTTAAGTTTACTCAACTACTCATTATGACAACTCAGTGCATTTGATACTCTTTAAAGGGGAACATATTTATGGAGTGACATGGTTACGTGCATAGTGGAAGCTGGATGTGGACCTCTGACCCTCTGATTACAAACCAATTACGCTACCTACCAAGACACAGTCACCCACAGATATTTAATGGCAACTTAACTAGGAGTGTAGTAACTTAAAATAAAGCTAATATTTTATTGTTTAAATGTGGTTTTCAGTGTTTTTACCCTAATATACTACACGTTACTTTTATAAGGAGACCGTGGAGGTAGATTTTGCTCTTATTTGGTCTTATGTCCCCACGCCTATCTGTGTGTGTGTGTGTGTGTGTGTGTGTGTGTGTGTGTGTGAGCATGCAGGTATAAATAAGGTTTCCCCATGCAAGTGTTTGATAGCTTGTGTAAGGAGCCATCAATCCGTCCTACAGGAATCAATGCAGACATGAAGAAGGTTGGGGATACATACGTCCAGAGTGCCCCAGAGTCCACGAGCCACAGGTGGACTAACGCAGGGCTGACCACACCCCCCAGGAGAGGAAAAGATGGAAGCCCCAAGGGAACAATCAGCAGCTACAATGTTGGGGCCTGAGACGAGCTGGGAACCAACAACAACTATGCCAGTGCGGGTCTGGCCCAGGACCCAGAGACCCCAGGGATCGGGGCATGCCGCCCCCAGCAGGGCCCCGACCAGGGATCCGCTGCCACACGCCGCCGTCACCCTGCACTAAAAACCCCCAACAATTTCCACACAATTGATTTGGGTTGATTTAGCAATAATGAATTTTGTTCAGTGAACTAAATGTAAACAGCTATGGTACGTTCACACCGCCCCAAACGGCAGCATCAGCAGCTGCAAGATTACATGTTAAGTCTATGGTTGAGCCCGTCAGAGGAGCGTTGCAGTCTCTACGATGCTTTGTGAGTGTTGGCTCCATCAACTTTTCAAGCTGGGAGATCGGGGTGCCTGGCAGGATTCCCATGTCCCACCCCTCTGTTTTAAGGGCACATTAGAACAACACGCCCCGCGACCCCTTGAGGAATAAGCGGTTCAGAAAATGGATGGATGGATAGAACAACACGCAACAACACTACCTTCAAGCAGTGGGAGAGAGGCTGGTTCGTTTGACCATCTCGGGTTGGAGTCCGGGGGGGTATATCAGGCTGTCTGGTTGGGGACCTGGGCTGGTGGGTTACTCTTGCCATGGTGGGGGCTTTGGAAGTCTGCTTGTCCCCATCCCAGTGGGCAGGGGCAGATTGTCCTATTGGGGGCGTCTGTCCTTGAGCCTGGGAGTATAGTGTATGTATGGGGTGTATGAATGAGAGTACAGCATCCTTTTTTCGGGTGTCCTGTGTTGGTGAGAATGTGTGTGCGTACCCTCTGCGTAAGAGGGAGGGTTACATATGATTGTCTCTGTATGTCTATGTCTACTTGTCAGGCTGGGTCTTTGGCTTCCCTCTGGCCTGGTGCATCTCAGGCCCCACATCCAATTTGGAGTTTTCCCCCTCCGTCACTCCCTGTCAGTGACGGATGCTCCTGCCCGCTGGTCATTGGTAGCTTTCGATGTCTGGGGTTGGGGGCACGGATGCGGTCTACTGGCGGTGGGGATTGGCCCGGGGTGGCGGTGGTGTCTGTCATCCTGCCGGCTGCTGGTCCCTCCTGCCTTGCAGCGGCAGGGTACCCCTGTTGGCCAATCCCTGGTTGGGGCCGTGATGAGGGGCGGAGTGCCCCTGATCCCCGTGGCCTACGGGTCCTGGTCCAGGCCCACCCTGGCGTAGCTGGTTTCCGGCAAACCCCGTGGGCTCGTCCCTGCGACCTCCCCGGCCCCAGCATTGCGGCTGACACCACTGTTACTGAACTTCCAAATCATTTGTGGAGACGTATCGCGTTGGTAAGACGTATCGCGTCATTTCCTGTTTTGTGACTAACTCGTTTGTAGCAAGTCGGTGTTTCTCTCCCTCTTGAACTGATCTAACTTTCTCTGTCAATAAGTTTTTTCTGAGTTGCTTAACACACAAACACATTAAAACGTTAAGTTTCTTCACGGTTTAGGACTCTTTAAGCGTTTTACTGGGTTAATTACTTTGTTTTTAGGTAAGGTAAGGTACCGCTTGGTTAGCTTAGCTTTACGGCTAGCATGGCTTCGGCAGCTTTCTCTCTTGTCCCTCCATCTCTCTCTACACCTCCTCCTCTTTCCTGCTCTCTCTGTCAGATGTTTAGTTACTCCTCCGCCTCATTTAGTGAAGTTGGTAGGTGTAATAAGTGCAGCATTTTTGTAGCTTTGGAGGCGAGGGTTTCTGAGCTAGAGGCCCGGCTCCGCGCTGTAGAACAGCCAGGCCCAGCAGTAGCTAGCGCGGAGTCAACTAGGACAGGACCTAGCCGTCCTCCAACAGCTCCCGTGCAGCCGGGACCTCAGGCGAGCTGGGTGACTGTTCGTAGGAAGACTAGCGCCAGACCCCAGTCCGCGGCCAACCTCCAGCCCCTTTCTCTGAACAATAGGTTCGCCCCGCTCAGCGACGCACCCGCCGAGCAGGAGAGGCCGATTATTGTAATTGGCAGCTCCATAGTTAGGAATGTGGCTCCAGAGACACGAAAGACCACCGTCAAATGCCTTCCAGGGGCCAGGGCTGCGGACATTAGGTCCCATCTGAAGCTTTTGGCCAAGGACAAACGGCGGTATAGCAGGATCGTTATCCATGCTGGTGGCAATGACACCCGGCGACGGCAGTCGGAGGTCACTAAAATTAGCGTAGCTTCGGTGTGTAGGGCTGCCAAAAAGATGTCTGACTCTGTAATTTTTTCTGGTCCCCTGCCTGATCGTACTAGCGATGACATGTACAGCCGTATGCTTTCGTTCCACCTTTGGTTGTCAAGGTGGTGTCCAGAAAACGATGTGGGCTACATTGATAACTGGGGGGCCTTCTGGGGAAAACCTGGACTGTTACGTAGAGACGGCATCCATCCCACCGAGGACGGAGCTTCGCTTCTTTCCAGGAACATTGATAGGGTTATCTCTAGTTCCCCAAAGCCGTGACAACCCAGAGTCCAGCTCAGGGAACCCAGAGTCAGTCAGGGAACCAGAGTCCAGGTCAAGGAACAGGGACTGCCACCCACCCACTACCCTATAGAGATAGTTTCCCGTCCACTACCCAAAACTAATGAATTAAAAGTTAATGCTACTAGAGCAAAGTATAAAAATCTCATAAAGATAAATAAAACTCGGACTGAACATAAAAACAAATCAATTAAATGTGGTTTACTAAACATAAGATCTCTCCCCTCAAAAACACTCTTGGTAAATGACTTAATTTGTGAAAATAATATTGATTTGTTTTGTCTTGCAGAGACATGGTTGCAGGAAGAGGACCATGTCACAATAAATGAGTCAACTCCCCCTAGCTACTTAAACTTTAGTGTCCCTCGAAGTACTGGTCGAGGAGGTGGAGTAGCAACTATCTTTCATTCCGATTTACTAATTAATCTCCAAAAAAATAATAGTTACAGTTCCTTTGAGCATCTAGTTTTTAGCTTTCCTCATACACATAACAAAGCAGTAAAGCCACTTTTGTTTGTGGTCTTATATCGTCCACCAGGACCTTATTCTCAATTTTTAGATCAGATTTCAGATTTTCTATCTGACTTAGTTTTAAACACTGATAAAGTCATTATAGTCGGAGACTTCAATATTCATGTTGATAATGAAAGTGATAGTCTAAATACAGCTTTTCACACTATCCTAGACTCAATAGGCTTTACTCAAAATGTGCAGGGACCAACACATTCTTGTCACCACACTTTAGATCTTGTGCTGACTTATGGCATTGACTGTGAAGAAATAACAGTCTTTCCACATAACCCTATCCTGTCTGATCATTTCCTTATCACTTTTAAACTTACTCTAATGGATCATATCAAACCTGAAAGAAAACTTCATTATACCAGAACGTTATCAGACAACGCTGTAGCAAATTTTAAAGAAGCTCTTCCAACTTTAATTTCCTCAGTTTATAAATGCAGAACAGAAAACAGTGATTTAACTCGTGACCCCTCACAACTTGACATTTTAGTTCATAGCGTTAATTCCTCCCTGCGTCGGGCAATAGACAAAGTTGCCCCCTTGAAAAGGAAGGTGGCTAGCCATAGAAGATTAACTCCCTGGTTTAATTTAGAGCTACGTACCCTAAAGCAGAATGTTAGAAAACTAGAGAGAAAATGGCGCTCCACGCATTTACATGATTCCTTTTTAATATGGAAAAATAGTTTATTGCTATATAAAAAGAGCCTTCACACAGCTAGAACAGCATATTATTCATCTTTAATCGAGGAGAATAAAAATAATCCTAGGTTTCTTTTTAATACAGTTGCCAAACTCACACAGGATCATAGCTCTATCGAGCCAACCATTCCCCAAGCTCTAAGCAGTGACGACTTCATGCAATTCTTTATAAATAAAATAGACTCCATAAAGAATAAGATAATTGGGAACCTTCCCAATATGCTTGCTTCCTCCTTAGTTAATGAGGCAGCCTCAAAAATGGTGGAACCTAATATATGCTTAAACTGCTTTAATGCAGCCGAACTTTGTGATGTACTAAAATTATTAGCTTCATCTAAACCTTCAACTTGCGTTTTAGACCCAATCCCAACTAAACTCTTAAAAGAAGTTTTCCCTCTGATCGCTGCTCCAATTTTAAATATAATGAATCTATCCTTAGTCAATGGATATGTACCACAGGAGTTTAAGATTGCTGTAATTAAACCTCTACTTAAGAAACCCTCTCTTGATCAAAACGACTTAATTAACTATAGACCGATATCTAATCTTCCCTTCTTATCTAAAATTCTTGAGAAAATAGTTGCACACCAGATATGTGAGCATTTAAACAATAATGAGCTGTTTGAGAAGTTTCAGTCAGGCTTTAGAGCTCATCATAGCACTGAAACAGCTCTGGTGAAGGTTACTAATGATATTCTCATAGCCTCAGACAATGGACTGGTGACCATTCTGGTCCTGTTAGATCTCAGTGCTGCCTTTGACACTGTTGACCACAATATTCTCATAGAAAGGCTTCAAAGTGTCGGTATAATAGGAACAGCACTAGGTTGGTTTAAATCTTATTTGTCTAACAGATTTCAGTTTGTTCAGGTAAACAATAGATCTTCCTCAACCTCAATAGTTACTTGCGGAGTACCACAGGGTTCAGTGCTTGGGCCGATTCTCTTTACTATATATATGCTTCCTATTGGTAAAATAATTAGGCAGCATGGGATAAAATTCCATAGTTACGCAGATGATACACAGCTATATCTATCCATAAATCCTGATGAATCCAATCAGTTAGGTAGACTACAGGCATGTCTGGAAGACATAAAAACTTGGATGACTCTAAACTTCTTGCTTCTAAATTCTGATAAAACAGAAGTTGTCGTCTTTGGACCAGAAGCTCTGAAAAAGAAACTACTTAGTCAGCCCCTTCACCTGGACGGCATTAAATTAGCCTCCAGTAATAAAGCAAAAAACCTCGGTGTCATTTTTGACCAAGATATGTCGTTTAGAACTTACATTAAAGAAGTCTGTAGGATTTCCTTTTTTCACCTTAGGAATATTGCAAAAATTAGAACCATCCTGTCCAGGAATGATGCTGAAAAACTAGTCCATGCCTTTGTTACTTCAAGGCTGGATTACTGTAACTGTCTATTATCAGGTAGTCCACAGAATACAATTAAAAGTCTTCAGTTAGTTCAAAATGCTGCTGCTAGGATTCTGATGAATATTAAAAGAAGAGATCACATTTCCCCTGTTTTAGCTTCTCTTCACTGGCTCCCAGTAAAATCTAGAATAGAATTCAAGATCCTCCTTCTGACATATAAAGCCCTTAATAATCTAGCTCCATCATACATAAGAGACCTGATTGTTCCATATGTTCCTAACAGAGACCTTCGCTCTCAGACTGCAGGTTTACTGGTAGTTCCTAGGATTTCTAAAAGTAGAATGGGTGGCAGATCTTTCAGCTATCAGGCTCCCCTCCTATGGAACCGGCTCCCAGGGTTGGTTCGTGAAGCAGACAATTTGTCTATCTTTAAAACTAGGCTAAAAACTTTCCTCTTTGACAAAGCTTACAGTTAGAGATATGTTTATAGGTAGTTAGAGTCAGGTCAGACAGGTAGATAGGAAGAGACAGGTTAATGTTAGTAGTCAGGCAGAGTGTCAAAAGTTAGGAAGAGATAGGAAGAGGTAGAGTAGCTAGGTAGAGATAGATTAATGTAAGCCAGGTAAAGATCCGGAGCCGGTCGCGGCTTACCGCCGCGGAAGAAATGTGCCCCACAGGGGCCAGCCAGCGCCGGAGAGAGGTCCCTCAAGGGGATCCTCCCGCACAGTGCGGCCGCCCATTACCTGCCGGGTTGAATCCCCTGGGCAGACTGTGCGGACCCCACCCGTTTATCTCTTAAACGTTTCTCGCCCTCTTCAACTCTGTCCTCTCAGTTCTGTCTATTTTTCCTTAAGATAGTTGTCGACTATCGGTCTCGTGCCGGTATTTAGCCTTAGATGGAGTTTACCACCCACTTTGGGCTGCATTCTCAAACAACCCGACTCCGAGAAGACCCCGGCATGACGGGGGCCGTTACCGGCCCTACACCGTCCACGGGTCAGGAGGACTCAAGACAGAGTGTTGGTAGCCAGGTCTCCTAGTAGCTAGGAGACAGGTTAATGTTAGTAGCTATGCTGCTTTAGGCTAGGCTGTTGGAGGACATTATTAGGGTCTGTGACTACTTTCTCTCCTACTTCTCCCCAACTGCATGATGTGCTGTCAATTCAAGCACTAACCTGTTTTCTATTATAGTAGGTGCTCCGGATTAGCCCTGCTTGACGACCCTGACTAAGATGGCATTGCAGTGACGGAAAATTCTCCACGTCCTGCAACAAACTTGTGCATCGGTTCTGTTGCTCTTTCTGTGTCTCTGTTGTGTATTCTCCAAGCCACAGACGGTCGCGGCAGATAACCGCTTGTGCTGAGCCTGGTTCTGCCGGAGGTTTCTTCCTGTTAAAAGGGAGTTTTTCCTTCCCACTGTCGCTGCATGCTTGCTCAGTATGAGGGATTGCTGAGAATTCCACGACGCAATCTTCTGTGGTTCTGTAATTTCTACACTAAACATTGTATTGTAATAACTCTTTTTGTAAAGTGCCTTGAGATGACATCTGTTGTGAAATGGCGCTATATAAATAAACTGAATTGAATTGAATTGAATTGAGTGTTCCCCTGGTGCTTCCATCCGTTCCTCTCTTGGTGGACAGTCGGCCCTGCGCTGGTCCGCTTGTGGCCTCTGTGCTCTGGGGGGCTCTGGACGCATACGTCTCCGACCTCCTTCATGTTTGCGTCGATTCCTGTAGGACGGATTGACGGCTTCTTACACCAGCTATCAATCACTTGCATGGGGAAACCTTCTTTACACCTACATGGTCTCACACACACACATACAGTACAGACCAAAAGTTTGGACACACCTTCTGATTCAGTGCATTTTTTTATTTTTATGACTATTTACGTTGTAGATTATTACTGAAAGCATCAAAACTATGAATGAACACATATGCAAATATGTAGTACTTTTACAAATAAGAGTGAAATAGCCTGGCCTCCAAAGTCATCGGACCTGAACTCAATCGAGATGATTTGGGGTGAGCTGAACCGCAGAGTGAAGGCAAAAGAGCCAACAAGTACTTAGCATCTCTGGGAACTCCTTCAAGACTGTTGGAAAACCATTTCGGGTGACTACCTCTTGAAGCTCAAGAGAATGCAAAGCAGTAATCAGAGCAAAGGGTGGCTACTTTGAGGAATCTAAAATATAACACATGTATTCAGTTATTTCACCCTTTTTGTTTAAGTACATACAGTAATTCCATACATTATGTGTTCATTCATAGTTTTGATGCCCTTAATTGAGAATCTACAATATAGTCATGAAAATAAAGAACACACATTGAATGAGAAGGTGTGTCCAAACTTTTGGTCAGTACTGTAGGTGTGGGGACATTGGTGTGTACGGACATAATCTTGAGCTGAGATTATCCTCAATAGATATTTGGTACTAGGAGCTTACCAGAAACATAAAAAAAGAAAAAAAGGAAGAAAAAAAGAGAGAGAAAAACATGAAAGGAAAAAAAGAAGAAAATAAAAGTAAAAAAAGCTTAAAAATGTATCTGCTGTGTATATGCGTTGAACTATTCGCTTTGTGAGCGTTGCTTGACGCTGCTGTCCTAGGATAAGGACTGAAGATGCATTTTTATCTATAAGCAATTTGATGATCATATTCTTATTCCAGTGCATTTAACCCAATTAAGCCTTTCTTTGCGAAAACAACCAAACCTAAGGGTGAATGTCATCACACCTAGGAGTTTCTGACACCCTTACACAGGTTCGTAGGAGGAAGAATTAGACCAGACAGTGTTTACAAAGTGGGTGAAGGAGTAAAGTTGGTGTAGAATCCATACCTGTGTGTTCTGTAGTAAAAAAAACCCAAATAATAATCACAACGAAATGCTGAAGCCAAGTTTTGGTAAGGACTGAACAGAATCAACTTATTTGCTTTACAAATGTTTATTGAAGACGAGTTAATTTGTGTTGAGGGCTACTTTGGGGCTGAAAAATAGGTGAACAAGTAAAATATAATCAACAACGCTGCAAACCTTATACAAAGCTTAGTGATTAAACGATAACTATTTCTCAGCTTTACATACAAAGTGAATCTCTCTGCATTTTTCCCTAAGCTTGTGTTAAAGGTTTTTTATTTAACCTTGTATCCAATAGAAAAACACATTGCATACCATTATTTTAAAGAATTAGTAGCTTACATAGTACTGTGCATAAGGTACCCCAAAATGCCATTCAACAAGAGAAGCTGTCCTTCTGCACTGTGCGTGCCAAAACAGTGTCACGTAACCAGACTGTCTTCTTAGCCAATGTTTTTTCGGCTTTGGACAGGAGTACAGAGTGGAAAAATAATGTTCATCCAAAATAAACAGTCCACCCGAAAGACCAGCACACCTTCTGATAAACACGTGGACCGTATATCATCAAATTCAGTAACATAGTAAAAGTTTATTTTTTTTATTTTTTTTTTTGTGGAGTTATGCTTGAGTGACTATGTTTGATGGTAGGTAAGATTTAATCTGTTGAAAAAGCTATTCCAGTTTGCAATGCTGAATAAACCTTGTCATTCCACAGCAATCGCTGTAGTTCTGAATATCAGTGAGCCATTTTCCTGTATCAATGTTAACCAAGGTTTTACAAAGTTTTAAAACAACAAAAAAATGTTTCATACAGTGAAAATGCTGAAGTGACCTGAGTTTGCTCTCAATGTATGGAGCATGTGCTATGTGTTTCTGTACACTACCAGTCAGCTGGCTGAAATTTTTTTTAGTTTTTTTTAACTGATTAAAATAAATTCAATGACAAATTCAATGCAGCTGACTGAGACTCTACATATGATTTTATGTTTTTGCGTTTAATATTTTAGATCCAGCTTTTAAATTGTGCAGGTCCAGCTCAACCAGAATTTTGAGTTTTCTTGAGACAAAACATGTAATAAAATGGCCCTTTGAAAATTTTTCACTTTGTGCATTTACTTAGTAGGTAAAATACAATACTGATGTGTAAAATGTTAAAATGAAAGTGTGAGGCTAATTTAAAAATAAACCATTTCATATCCACATAAATAACTGTGAAACCCACTGATACCCTCACCTCTACCTGAGTACTACCTGGAGAGCACCCAGGCAGCCACAGCTGACCACTGCTACCGAGGCAGGGGGCTCCCATAGAGAAAACACTGGAAGGATGATTAAAATAAGAAGTTAAAATATTAAAATAAACAGTAGATAATGAAATGAAGTAGTAAAATACTGATAAAAATGTCAAGACTGATAGCTTTTTAAATTATTATTAAGTGTAAAACAATGATAAGATATGATGTAATGAAAATGCAAAGCAGATAAAAAATAATTAATAGATAATAGTCAGCTATAACCTAAGCTAAAAATTCCATTAAATAGAACATACAGAGCGATTAAACAGATATTAATAAATAATAATCAGTTTAAAGCTGGGCTTAAAAGGTAAAGCTTGAGCCTGCTCTTAAAAACATGAACGTTCTCTGCGGCCCTGAAGTCCTCCGGCAGTTTGTTCCAGAGGTGAGGGCCATAACACTGGAAAGACGCCTCACCATGAGTCCGTGTCCTGACTTTGGGGATGATAAGGAGACGGCTGCCCGAGCACAGAGACCGCAAAGGTTCATATGGTAAAAGCATTTCTGAAAGATAAGAAGGCCCAAGAGCATTAAGACACTTAAAAACCATTTAAAAAAAAACTTAAAATTGATCTTTAAACATACAGGGAGCCAATGCAGTGATTTTAAGACCAGTGTAATGTGCTCCCGCCTCCTGGTCATCGTCGGGACATGAACTGCTGAATTTTGTAAAAGCTGTAAACTTGTGGTGGTCTTTTTGGGAAGACCAGAAAGCAGGGCATTACAGTAATTGATTCTACTGGTGATAAAAGTGTGCATTAGCGTATCCGTATTGGCCCAAGAGAGAATGGGGCAGACTCTGACAATTTATTTTATCAACTTTAAAACACCACTGACTCAACCCCAATCCCCCCCACCCCCGTGTTTAAGAACCAAACAAGCAAAAAATTTACTATTTTAATATTTTTAAATGTCCTACCATATCCAATTGCAACAATACATTACAAGAATTAAAATTAACTAATTGGACTTAATTTGTATCTTTTTGTATGTGTATATACGCCAGGAAAATTAATAATATCACTCTAGTTGTTCAATCTATGCACTGGCCCCTTAATGGAGTTTGAAAACTCTGCTATTGTTCTATAATTCACTAAATGATCTTGAGCCAAAATACATTTCTGAGTTGCTTCTTCGGTTTGGACCACGTAGACCCTGGGTCTTTTGAGATATGCTTACATGTGTTCCCCCGGCCGGAACGACAGCATTGGAGGCAACAATTATTTTCAATGTTTCTCAACTCTGGAACAAACCTCCTGAGACTAAGATGTGCATAAACTCTGTTGGCTCCTTCAGATCAGGAATTAAAACATTATTGTTCCACATTTGCCCTTTTGAACAAGTCTCACTAATGAACTGCTGATCACTAATGAGGGATTGAAGAAAGCCTCAAAACTAATGGTGTATTTTCAAATGTGTCTTTTTGTATACAAATCTTTCCAAAGCGGAAAAGTGTTAATTTAAAGCTTTTGCTTTGATTTAGTCAACAGACTGGTAAAAAACAAACAAACAAAAAAGAAACCCAACAGTTTTTAGATGTATAACAGAAGGACAAATTCAGCTGTTTGGAAATATTTTCAAAACTATTATCAAGCCATTATCAGAACTTCAACAATGTATAACATTCCATATATTAAACATATAAAATAATATTACAAGACACATTTGTGTCAAGACAATTTATTTTCTGCATTAATAACTTTCACTTATTGTGACTGCTGGTCTCACAGATACAGGTGAGCAGTTATCCGCTGAAACCATTTTACAGCTCACACACTGAACATGCAGTAGCTGACTGAGCAGCACTCAATAAAGTTTACATAAATGTAAGCACAAAACAAAACACCAAAATGAACTAAGAGAAAGGGAAAAAAAAAGAACTGGAAAAACCTGGCCTTCAACTCCAATCATCTCAGCTCTCACGCAAACCAGGAGACAGAAAGGCACAGTCGCACGCTACTGTCAGTATGACAGGTACTTTGGCCTCTCTCACGCAAGATACTGGGAAAATAAGTTGTTGTATACTGCAAATACAATGCTGGTAGCAAACAGTGAGTTTCTTTCTGACCGACCCATTTTTTAAATTGCTTTAGCATTTTTACACCAAGCAACAAAAATCACAGTCATTTAACACAAATTCTTTGCACAAATGCTTGAAAGCAATGCATATAATTTCATGCTACTCAGTAAAGAGTTGCAATGCATTTGATAAAGCACAATGAAAAAAAGAAGCAAAAAATGTGAGACATGTCCAACAGGTCAGTGAAACCGTGGTGGGTAAGTAAATTCACCTGTGTGAACAGAGAGAGAAGATAGTGTCCTAATTACCGCAAACCAGCAATGTCTTTATTTACAAGGAAGTGTTTTGTCATGCTATGAATCAAAATCTGAATGAACCGGGCAGAGCTCCAAGTCAAACAGGCTAATGAATAACAGGTACAGTAGGCAGACACTGATTTTACTTCAAACAACCTTCCCACCACAAATTTGGACAAGCACAGTAAGATGAAATGCACTGCAGAACACGATTTTAAAAAGAACAGATTAACTCTATCTCTTGCACTTAAAAAGAAACTTGAGTTAAATATTTCTTATTATTAAATTTCCATGTGGTTCTTACCAAAATTCCTAATGTTTGATCTTTTAAGAAAAAAATTGTCTTCAGATTACTATATGTATCCAGAGGTTTATTTTGAACATGGGATCTGATAACAGAGAAAACTATGGTGCAGTAATTTATTTGTTTATAATTGATTATGCTAAATGACCCAACCCAATGAACTCAAATATTCAAAGAGTGACAGGAATAATGGTGTGGGCTTACAAAAGTAGAATAGGCTAAATTAATGCATTAGATATAATATAATATAATATAATATAATATAATATAATATAATATAATAAAATAGAATAGAATAATCCTGTATTGTCCCAAAAAGGGGAAATTCAGCTGTGACAGCAGCAAAGTGACAGGCTAAGGGCTAAGCAATAGAAAAGTAGAAAGTATAAAAACTGCATTGAGCAATTAAGAATAATATGTACATTAGGGACAACACTACAAAACCAGAGTACTGTGCAGTTTTAAATATAGGCAACTGAGCAGGATAATAAAAATGCAACAATAACACTGGAAATTACTAAGTGGTATCACTGTTAAATTGGACAAATACATATGGATGCTAAATATGTGCTACTTTCTGGGTTGGGAGTAATGCATTGCAGGAATATATTACTTTTTCAGTAATGGAGTAATGTAACGCATTACCTATAAAATTTACAGCAATGTACTACTCGTTACAATTTCAGTAACCAGATTTACAAGCACATTTAAAATTGTTTTTCTATCCAACTAACAACCACATCAAGTTGGATACCTTAGAAGGAGATCCATGGTGCTTCCTGATGCTCAAAACCAAAACATCAGATTATCAGGTTGCCTCTGGAAAAGATTGACTGTACATTTACATGCTGGTATTATTGGCACTATTTTCCTTACCACCTGTTGAAAGACTGTTCAGTATCAGGAGTCGCATCTTTGTCAAACATGTTTAAGATGAGCGTTTTTAGTGCCTCCTTTTCATGCGATTTAACATTAAACAATACCATGAGTTGGAAGGCATACAAAGGCACTTGAGACTCGAAGTTTAATAAAAAGTGTTAAAAAATACAGTATTTGTGGTGTCACACTCATGTCAAATGTTAATTGATAAGTTAGTGTTTAAAAATGATGTAATGTATTTAAGGTATTTTGCCAAAAGTAACTTCAAGAAGTGTAACTCAGTTACATAATTGAGACATCAATATGTAATGCATGCATATTACATTTTTGAGGCTCTAACTTGTAATGTTAATTATATCAAATTTTTTTGTAACTTGCAACTTAATGGTTGTTTGTAAATTCCTAATAAAATCCCAATAAAACATGCAAAAATTTATGGCTGTATTGAGAAAAAATGTGGAAAAAAGCTGTATAAATACTTTGAGAAAGCATGTGAAACTGATTCATTGTTAATGTGGACATGTGGATTAGCTGTCAAAATGTATTGTATCCGTCCATCTATTGTCTATACTTGTTTATCGTTGCAGGGCCATGGGGGATCACTGGTTGAGAGGTAGTGTACACCCTGTACAGGTCGTCAATCACTCACAAGGGAATACATGCGTGTGTGTGCTGCTAAAGCATGCACACACACGCACAATAACTCTTAGGAGCAATTCAGAGGGACCTATCAGTCTAACAATATGCTTTTAGACTTGTAGAAATTAGAGTAAGGGTCACTTGTGGAGTACCAAAGGGTTCTGTACTATAAATGTGTCTTCAAAACATGCCAATAATCTAACTATTTAACTGATTGGATTCATCAGGATGTATGGATGAATATAATTGTTAATTATAATTGTATTAATCAACATAACTGTGGACCTTTGTCCTACGCAGTCTCACAATTGGTTTTGTACCTGTCAATATTTAAATTCTATGCGGGTGGGGACTAGTGCCTGTCTCTAATCCCAAGAATTAAAATTTATCTAACAGTATTTATCTTTTATCTTTTAATGCACGTCCATTTTTGTGTAATCAAATAGTGGGACTGCTGCAGAAGAACTGGACAGATGACTTCTCATGGAGGTTTAGATATGCTCTGAATGCTGTATCCACGCGCTGACGCACTGGAGACTTAAATTACGCTGCTTCAGCCAAAGGAAACATTTCTCCAATAAAACCGATCAGAAGTCTAAAAAAATCCGAAACGAATCGTTTTCTGATCAATAAACTATGCTTCAGTTGCAGGGGGAAAGTAGCAGCAGGCACAGTTTTTGGCATCAATGTGTGGCATACATCGTAGCACGTCTAACCAGCCGCAAGCGCAGTCGCACACCGAAGTCTCTGAAACTTTTCAACGTTCAGTTAGCAGTCAGCAACATGCTTTAAACAAAATGTCTGGGAATCTTTTCTTGAACTTATTTATTTACCTGGAATCCGAGCGTAAAGTTTAAAGTATCTGGGCATTTATAACAAGTAGCTTAGACAGTTTGAATACTAATCTGTAAAAATGACCAACAAGCTTCACGTTGTTTTGTCACTGTTCTAATTAATTTAATTTCAATTCCATTAATTAATTAACAGGTCGAATACGGAAAACATTCTGTTAAAGGTTGGATATGGAGCATTAGCAAAGTAGCTACATCTAGTTTGTCTAGGTTGTAGTTACAACAACAAAAATATAATTTCAGCTGTTGCGGTGCTTACACACCGACCGCGATAGACGCGACCAAAAAACGTGACACGCCCCTAGCTGGTCGCCATAACATTTGCACCATGAAGCGAGTCCAAAGCGAACTGGCCCATGCTTGAAAATATGCCATTTTCACGCACGTGAATCGGAAATGTGGAAGGATCTTGACCGGGACCGCTCCGCTGCCGTCCTCCTCCTCCTTCCCCCGACCCTCCGGGAGCTCCCAGTGGACTCTGGTCTATGAGCTGGCAACGTTAAATGTCGGAACCAATGCTGCGGGGTTAGACCCAGCGGCGGAGGGATAAATAAACACCCCGGCTTCTTGTCCAGTTTGTGCCAGGAAGGCCCAGGCTTTGCCCCGCCATCACACCAACTACTAAGCTGCGAGGCGGTCCATCTGTATGCTTTGGTAAACGTTTTTCTGTGAGCGGTGTGGGACGTGCTTTAGTGGAGACATTACTATGTCTGGGTGTCCGGGTGAGGAAGCTGTTTTGTGGCCACAACTGCTCTTTTAAGAGCCACCCACAAACCTCTGAAGAGCTTTCCTGTCTAAATAGTCCCAGCATCACTGACACCCCTCAACTGATTGGTTGTTATGGCACGACTTGAAGCTGTAGTTGAGATTTCTCCGACTTCTGCGGCAGACAAAAAAAAAGCCTTTTGGTAGCGTATTAAACGCATCAGCCGCACTACTTGGTCGAATAATCAAGCAGAAAAGCTCTTTACGCAAATCTGCTTCTGACGTGTCACAAGATCCCAAGTTGCGCTTAATCACTCTCCTCCATTGACTTTACATGTAAATTGGAATCTCTGGTCGCGTCTTTCGTGTTCGGTGTGTAAGCACCGTTAGGTTGCCTGGTTTGCTGCCGATACACCCAGTGACCACCATTTCAGAGGAGTTTAACTGACAATTACCATTAGCAAATGTAGCTAGTGAGTTAGCTTACCAATCTAGTAGAAAAGCTGCCTTTTCCACATGTCTTTGATGCCATGGAAATGTTTTATGTGGGTCCATCTAGAGTAGGCTTCCTCTAAAACTTTTCTAGTTTCTGGTCTTGTGCGGTCACTCCTCTCCTGAGATGGATAACAATATCTCTGGGTCTCTGAAGCAGCTGCTTTACTTGCTGACTTCATCATTTTTCCTAGTGCCAGCCGTGCTGAGCCGACCATATAGTTAGAACAGAGAGGCCATAGCTGTCAACCCGCAACCTGCTGCTGCGACAGATGTAAATATAAGGTCATTGTTGTGCCCGTTATAAAGATACATTTTATTTTATTTCAATTCAAATATAATTTTTTTAAGGAAATCTACTTTCATTCTGCACTCCTCCAACATGCTGAATAAACTGACTGAACTAATTAACTGAATGATTATTTGGAAAGTAAGTACAATTAAATTTAAACAACTCTTCTTGTAAATTGCCTTGAGATGACAAGTGTTGTGAATATCCGTCAGATAAATAAACTGAACTACATTTAATAGGGTTTGGGATTACGCTTTGCATTCTGGAATGTGGCAGACATTTTGGTACCAGAACAAGTGTTAACAAACCATAGATTCATTTTAGAAGAAGCAGAGAATAAATAGAGGTGGAAGAAGAAAGTAATATACAACATTTTAAAAGAGGTGGAAGTGGGGGACTCAGCTTACCCTGGGACGGCGCATAGGCTGTAGCTGTCGACTTGCTGCTGCCAATGCAGATGGTTCTCCTGATGACATTTCCTTACCTGGTTAATCTGTACTCAGCCCAATGTCCTTGTTTACTGCTGCTATTAAATGTGTCATGCATGGGAGATGGGTTGTGTGTGAGGTCATTTTAATCTATAAAGCACTTTGACATGCTATTTTGTATGAAAAGTGCTTTATAAATAGGGTGGTTGTGGCTCAGTGGTAGAGTTGTCTGCCTTCCCTTCACACTTCACCTACCTTCCCTACTGATGTTGGCCAGAGGGGTCGTTGGTGCGATATGACAGCTTCGCTTGCTGGTTTTCCAAATAGGAATAAAAATAGAATCGTATATTTTGGTTTGCATGTCACAGCTGAAGGAAAGGAACAATCTTTAAAAAAAAACAAAAAACGTATGCAATCTATAATTTACCAGAATGAAAGTGCCGAGAACAAAACATCTCATCAACAGCAGGACGCTGTTTAAGGTTGTGTTTGGTAATCGTATTTGCAAGGACATCATTGTTGACACCTGCTCTCTCTCCCTGCAGCTGCATTGTGGCTGTCAGAAAGCCTCACACCGCTGTGCTTCATTTAATGACTTTGTTGTAATTACCACTTTACATCTCCAGTAACAGCGTTGGAACGATGGGAATAGTAATTAATTAGATCACTCCGTTACCTAAAGATTAATGCCGTAAGTAACGCAGTTATGCTTAAACCCCATTACTCCCAAAATTGTTGATGTGACAGAAAAATGAAGCACACAGAGAGCGCTGACCTCCATGGTCATCCAATTCACAGGATGTCTTGACATTAATGATCACCCCTAAAATTTAACTATTTATTCCTTAGCAATTTTTTTACATTTCCTTAATATTTAATCTACATCTGTCCATGATTTTTGAGTTATTTTGCTAAAAGACAAATAGATGCCAACATGAGCTCCTTGGCAGAGGTGATGAACTGATGAGCTAAATATTCATTTGAAGTCAAACTGTTTCAATGTTGCACTAGATTCTGTGTGTATGTATAGTCAGGGCTGTTACTATATGCAGGAAAATGTATCTGCACAAGTACAAGATAGTAAATACCATACTATGCTTAATATTGTTCCTATGCACAAAATATGCACAGATCTGTGTGTAAGTTTGGTTAATAAATGAGGGCCCTTCGGGTATGAACGCACATTTTATAAGGTCAGTCTGCCTAACCAAGGCATCCAGTTTTAGCCCGTCTGATGGAATTTGCCTCTGCCTCAGTGGGCCTTTGGATCACCCAAAAAAGCAGCCAGAACCCCCATTCCATTCCCTCAAAGAGATCAATGGCAGATATTTAGAAACCATTCCTGGAATCTGCGATGTTGTACAAGCAACAGCCCACCCCATTTTCCCTTCTTTGTGGCCCGGGGCTTCTTGGGAGCATGGTATTGCATGTGAAAGGACTGGCCCTGCCCAAACCACTCAGCACTTTGGTCCTAAGCAATTTGGGCATTAGTTCCCTAGTCACCAGCCTGAGAGCAAGAGATTAAAATAAAAAACTCAAAAGGTAAACATTGCTTCCACAATTGATATCACTTTGGCCTTCCAAGCACACTGGGACAACGTGGCTTCCTGTTGGGGAGGGGGTGTTGGTTTCCTGTGCAGGCCTACAGTGAGTGAGGGTAGAGGGATAGGGAGAGAGAGGACAGGAGGGCACGGAGGCATGAAAGCTAGGCTTTAGGAGCAGATACTGAGAGGGAGGGGGAATGTTTATTGATTTTAGTCACACATATTGTAAAGAGGAACTGTGGTACAAGCCTTTAGCACGCTATGGGAATCTTATGGTGGGTAGGTCATTGTTCGGTCCCAGGCTCAGATTTCTCAATATGAACCACCGTGATAACACACACGCACATACTTACAAACACAGAGTGGCTTTGTCATTAAATGAAAAAGGAAGAAAAAAAAACATGTCATATTGTGCAAGTTTTAATTATAATCCACAAAAGATTTATTTTTGCTACAGCCCTGCAGAAAATCACAGAGAGCTTTAGCTGCTATTACTCATCTATTGTTTGGTGATGGGGAATGCCAAAACAAACCACCTTTAACATACTGCAGTAAAAGCCACAGAGCTGTCCAAGGAGACTTCCTGCTGACTTCTGTAGACTGCTGGACACACTGTTCTGAGTTGATTGAATCAGGAAGGTTCAGGAAACTTTGCAATTTTTACAGCTTACATGTACAGTCTGGAATTGCATTATTAGCAGGGTTAAAATAGCTTGACTGTACTGGAAATTAATCACATGTATTAGATTTTTTTTTTCAGTTACTCAAACGCAATCGCTGTTTAAAAGGGCATCAGATCAACTTTAAAAACAGTGCAGCATGACTTAAAAATTCATAAGAGATGTCATCTCAAGGCACTTTACAAGAAAAGTAATTTCAATTCAGAAAATTATACAATCATTCCAGTCAGATAAAAGTTTTCTATGCAAGGAATCCCAACAGATTGCACCAAGCCATCAATGTGAAGCCGTGCCCGGACCATGCAGACTCCAACCACAGTAATTCTTCAGCAATCCCTCATACTGAGCTAGCACGTAGCGACTGCGGAGAGGAAAAACTCCCTTTCGACAGGAAGAAACTTCCGGCAGAACCTGGCTCAGTACAAGTGGTCATCTACCACGGTCGTCTGGGGGTTTGAGAAGACAGAGAAGAAAAAAACAAAGGAACAAAAGAACTGATGTAAGAGTACATTATACATTAAAGAAAATAAAAAAAATATCACAGAACATGGAGGATGCTGGGAGCATCATCCGAACTGATGCTCCCCATCCAGTAGGGCACTGTAGCTGAGCAGGATACCAGACCAGGTGCAGCTTCTATGGAGAGAAAAAAACACTGAGAGAAAACAAGGTTAACAATTGTAATAACATCTGGAGAGTATTAGAAGAGGAAAGTAGAGGAGTGAAGAAAGGTGTTCAGTCTGTCATCCAACAGTCTAAGCCCATGATTCTCAAACTGTGGTATGTGTACCACCAGTGGTACCTAAGCTGTCCCTTGTGGTACTTGGAGGAAACTTCTAAATATATATTGAAAATAAAATAAATTAAAAAATGCACAATTCACACGCGGTGGGGCTGTGGCTGGAAACAATTACCAATAAATAATCCTTATCAGGAGTAACTGAGCCTCCTTTGTTAATTGCCTACAGTTAAAAGGATAAGCCTTCTCTACTGTATGCTTAGATTGGTTGTGATCATGACACTTGGAAAGCTCGACATTTTCTCAGGTGGTACCCGCTGTAAAAAGTTTGAAAAATACATATAGCAGCATAACTACAAAGATAACTCCAGATAACCTAAGCCATTCTAACTATAAGCTTTATAAAAAAGGAAGGTTTAAAGCTTAGTGTTAAAAGTAGATTAAAATCTACCATTATTTATCCTTGGTTCGTATCTGACCCTTTTTAATGACAGCGTGAAAATGGGGGATGAGGCAGCTGCAACATAACTTTACAAATGACCAAAACAAATGCTATTGCAGAGACCCAGTCCAAACTTCCCTCCACAGTAGTCTAAGGTTCAATATAAACAAAAACACAATGGTAGCATGTTTTGGCTAGGGCTACAGTTGAACTGCATTCCTGTTACATTGTCATTCATTTATTTAGACTAAAGCAGGAGTTGATATCACAAGGGTAAATATTGCTACACAAAGACATCAGTTTGCCAGTTCCGCAGCAAAAACTGACAGTTTTTTCTGCCCTCAAATATTGACATTGATAGGATTATTAGCAAAGTAACCTGAAACCTTCAGGTGAAAACAATACATTGCTCTTCTGAGTGATTTTGAAAAGTGTAAACTCTCTCAAATAAAAATAAAAAGACTTGAAACTTGAGCAAAAGGTTGACTTTCATAAAATTGTTGTTAACAGACACTCTTGAAGCAAGCTGACAGAACTGGAACTACTTTGCAAAGATTAACAAACGTTTCCGTCTGTGGACAAGCAAAGCAGATCAATACTACAAAAGACCCTCAAAGGTGATATGTAAACTCAAGGCCATGATAACTACGGGTGCCCCCACACAGATCCATTCTATTATTTTCCAAAGATGGAAATGTTTATTTTTGACTATGTTTGTGATGTCACACTTACATATATACATAGTTCAGAAAAGGCAGCAAATTAACAAAATGGCAAGCCAGAACCAAATACCGACTTTCTTTTAAACTCTACAAATACTACTACTAATAATAATAATAATAAAGCTCAAATTCTACAGGAATGCTGCTATTGACAGCCAGACCACAGAACATGTTCCTGAAACAGACAGAAAAAAAATGAAGCAATTTTTTTTTAAATGACGAAATAGAAGCAAACATTACTTGCACAAGAGCACAGTGCTTAAAGAAGCAAATTGAATGCCCTCTCCCACATCCCTGGACTTCTACGTTAAAAGGGGTGGTGGTGGGGGGGGGTATACTTTGCTTCTTCCAGGCACACAGTACCATTCTATAGCAAACTCAATTGAAACTTTTACCCTAAATCATTCTTAGAATCCCTTATGTATCCAAATCCACCTTAAAGATCACTTCCATATTTGACCCCTTGATATTTGCCTGTGCCTCTAGTATTCAGGAAAAAAAAATCACATTGGTGAACAATGGCAACACTGGATATTGTAAGACGACACACAAATGATCCGATAACTGACCCTGAAAGTGGGTTTTTTGGAGAAGAGACAATTCAGAGGCTTTTACAAGACATGTCGGCTTTGTAATATTTAACCTCCTTGGTAGCCTTGTATAAATATTTATCACTATGAAGTTACGTTTTGCATTGAAACCATAAAAAACACAGAAATATGAAGCTAAGTCTTGCATTGCAATCACAAATGTAGAGAGAAATTAAGGTACGTTTCGCACTAAAACCAAAAAATTCAACAAACTATGGAGCTACGTTTTGCATTGCAACCATAAAAGCATAGAAATATAAAGCTACATTTTGAAGTTGTAGTTAGTTATCCTAACTCACTGTTCTAGGTTCCGATGGAGTCAATCTACTTATCAATACACTATCAAAAAGGATTTTGTTGAAAAAGCAATCCTCTGTGAAGTGATTTGTGCAAACATAACAGATCTTTTTCGGCCTAGGATTGTTTCCAAAGATGAAGTCCAAACTCTTAGCCTTACAATTAGCCTAAGCTAACTATAGCAGCTGCTACTCTAACGGAGATGAGTGAGGGGAGGAGGGGAGTGGGAGGGGAGGAGGAGGGCTGCAGGCGCAGCTGTTCGGCTGAGTAGGCTACGTCAGGTAGAAGTAATAAATGGGTGGAAAAGGGGGAGATAGGTGGGAGCAGGTGTTTCAGCAACCCCAATAACTACCAGCAGAGTCAAAAAAATATTTAAATATATGTGAATGAGTCAAAGCAACACTTCAGGTATATCTTTAAAGAGGAACTAACATGTTATTAGGATGTTACACGTCAAAAAGTCAATTTTACATAATACACCGCCTTTAACAGATGGCACTTTCAGCTGCAGATGGGGTGTCATCATACAAGTGGAAGATGGCCTATATTGATCAGGTTTGAACTTAAGTTGTTGATTCTTGCTGATATTAGATGGAAGCGCAACACTCATGGTAAATGTGTGTCTGTGCGACATGTGCGTGTGACTGATCACAGCACTGCCTTAGGAAAATATGTTCCAACAACCATGTGTAAACTTAAATTAAATATTAAGTCATGGCAGAGAAAAAAGGTACATGTCCAGAACAAACTCCAAAAGAAACCCTAGAATCACCTAAAGTTAGCATTAGTAGGTTTATTTGGAATGTCTTAAATATTTGATTTTTTTATGGCAGTGACAATAGCAGATTCTATTTACTTTATCCAACAGTTGCTTGTAATATTAATCATTAATTTATAATAGAGTACATGTCAGGAATAAATACAATGTGGAATGTTTTTACACAAGTCAATTATTAATTGTTAATTATTGCTAAACTAAAGGAACAGAAATTCTGTTTTTTTTCTGTGGTTATTGTCCCTACTTTAAGATGTTGATCAGATTATGGGAAGATTTTAAAAGAGGTGGAAGTGGGGGATTCATAGAAAACACCTTATGTTTTCTATGAATCCTTTTGTGGCTCCAAAAAACAAAAATAATAGATTTCTGGAGTCAGAAATAAATTACTTCAGGTTAAACAATTTTATGTAGTTTTGCTCACCTCAGAATAGGATGTGGTAGAAGGATTCCAGTAGTGTGCTGTCCTGTTACTCTGGCAGTGGTGGTGTCCTGCTGACAATGAGCTGGATTCAGCTGTGGCCCACTGAACAGTGAGGGGCTTGTAGAATCTGTTTTGAATATATGTGCATATCAATTCCTTAAGTATGTCCAGTGTCCATGTAAAAGAAATTACTTCATTGTATGAAACAATCATATTCCAACACATTGAACTATCTCTAGGTCTATTTTTAAACTAATCTGTGATCACATGTGCAATAGGCACTTGATAGTCTCTAGAAGTAAAAAAAAAACAATATGGAATTATTGCGTCAACACTGGAAGATTCAGAAACTTAATCAGGTTTTCCACATTTCTTACAACATTTCATAACTATTTGGTATATTCTACTTTAACTGTATGAGTTATGTCAGATGTTTTGAGCATCATACCCTGTACGTTATGCTCTCATACTGTGACAGCATAGAGCTATGCTGTCATTGGCTCTCTACTGACAGAACAGGTGCATCTGAGTCATGTTTATAGGCCCACAAGCTGACACACATTTTTTTTTATCTGTGCTCACAATTTCTTATAAGATTGT
This sequence comes from Apricaphanius iberus, assembly GCA_028564705.1. NCBI lineage: Eukaryota > Metazoa > Chordata > Actinopteri > Cyprinodontiformes > Aphaniidae > Apricaphanius > Apricaphanius iberus. The sequence goes on along the minus strand of JAPXFQ010000473.1, from coordinate 1,668,072 downwards.
TATGAGATCAGGCCTTTGACTTGTTGGTCAAAGCATTGGGTTCTCCATTTTATATTTTCAGAAGTGCTTTTCTCCATAATGTGAACAACATCGTGAAATGAGCAAGTCCTTCTTCCATCCTGTACAAAAAACACCCCCGCAACACGATGAAATGGTAAATGGTTTGTATTTATATAGCGCTTTATTTGGTTCCTACGGGACCCCAAAGCACTTTACACTACATTCAGTCATTCACCCATTCACACATTTGCCATCTCTTACTAGTTTTTCTCTCTTTTGTTCTGGAGTTGATGTGCACATTGTGTAACAAACATACATGTCATGGACACAAAACCCATCTCATTCTTTAATAGTACAATGGCTATGCATTCCTGTGTTGTTTAAAGTTATAAAATACTTGTATTTTACTCAAACCTCATTTTCTCATGATGTCACATCAAGAAGAAGTGTGTTTAATGGGTTAAAACATACTCACCGATTGTTTAAAAATCTAAAACTATGTAAAAACCTTACGTACTTTATTTATGCATTCACTCTCTTTTTTTCTACTGTATCACAAAATACTACATACTAACGTTGGTTCATCTAAAAAAAATATTTGAAATGCATTATTTTTCTGATTGTAATATGGATTTCAACAAAAAATGCCACACATAAAATACAACAACCTATAGCGCGACCTTGCTCCAAGAGCTGTTGTCGACAATTAGCTAAAGGCTTTCAGCTCGCAAGTTAATAGATTTGTTTCAGATAATTACCTTCCTTCACATTGATTGTTGTGAAAGAATAACTGAAATGTTTGATAACGAGGCTCCATTTTATTTGTTGGCAACATATTTTTACACTGAAATAAGTGTTAAGTACAAAGCAAAAGCTGATGTACGTGATGCATAACTTCCCCTTCTAGCCACGTGGGTTTGTTGTAACTTTTTTCCGCTCCCTTCCTTATGGCACATAAAAGGATTTAAACCACATGAAAATCAGCTTTATCTTTAATACATCACTTATGTGATGGCCCTTGTGAATTACTAAAAATTAGACAGACACTGTAGCATTTTACAGCATTTTATTTTATTTCTGTTGAGAAATAAATTAAAACCTTTACATTTCTAAACAATAAATGATATATAAGAACTATAATATTGGACAGCCATAAGATATTTTTGCAGAACCATTTGAACTGTCCTGATAAATCATTGTTTGGCATAGACATGCAGTTCACCTCAGACATAAACAAATCTTTGGATCATAAAAATGACCTATAAAATACTACAGATACACATACACACATAATCACATTTAGGGATACAAAAATAGCTTCAGAATTGACATGTACGGTATAATGAAATGAAAATAGTTAGCTTCTAAAAGTGAACAGTGTCATACTGTAAAATCTGTTGGCTTCAGAGACTTCTGGTACAAATTGGAGATTGCAGTGTCCTTCATAGTAATGCCCATAAAACTTACCCTCCATCAAAAAGACTAACAACTCTTATTGTATGCTTAATCACTTCTGCATGGAATGCTTTTAGATTATGGTACAACGTGGAAAACCCCCCCAAAAGTATTGTTTTTGTTGTTCATTTCAAAGCAGAGACAATGTATAGGAATATTGCTTTGCAGAGCATCAAACTACGAAAACATATTAGTAGACATATCTTACAGTCTCAATAAAACATATTTCTTTTACTTGCCTCAATGCCATTAGCTCTAGATAAAGGTAATCTGGTGCCATCCATTCATTCTAAGAAAAATACTTCTTTCACTCAGATTTAATGTAACTATTAATCTACATTGTCACAGTCAACATAGGCCACCTTCAAAGTACTTAGGAAAATGCATGGCTTCACTGCTCATCCTTAACTCTCATTGTAACCCCCAGGTAGGAACGTTTGTGCTTCATTGTAAGGCCGTACTCTGGGGTCATGTCCAGGGGCTCTCCAGGTAGCTTGTAAAAGTGCAGTTTTTGGATGATGATGGCCAGGAAAAGGAAGACTTCATTTCGTGCGATAACCTCACCGATGCATCGCCGCCTTCCCAAGCCGAAAAGCAGCACCTTCTCACCCTCTAGCTTGTTGACATCGGTGCCATCAGCACTGAGGAAACGGTCTGGGATGAATGAAGACGGGTCTTTCCAGAACTCTCTGAAAGGCAACAGAAAAGATATTTTAAAAAAAGCTTGATCCTACTGATTCCCAATTTGTGTGAATTTCAGTGTCTGTCATGTAAAGTTTTACTACTGTATTATTGCAGGGAAAACTCTAAAACTTGAGAGTTCATAATTGGGTACAAAAAACCATAAAGAAACTTACGGGTCGTGGTTTATCTGCCACTGGTTGATAAAGACACAAGTATCTTTTGGAATGAAGTAGCCGTTCAGAGATGTATCTTTAGTAGAGCTGAAAAGAGGGGAAAAAACAAATGGCAGCCCACTTAGAATCCCTTTTTGATATTTATCTTTTTTTTCCTGCATGTGAATATCAGCTAAGTCTTGCAAGCACTAATTAGAAAAAAAATAATGCTCACCAGTGTGGGATTGTAAAAGGTAGGTATGAAGAATGGCGAAAGAGTTCCAGGATAAAAGACTCCAGTAAAGGCAAGTTGTTTCTGTCAGCGAGAGAAGGAGTACGATCCAGCCCAATTTTCTCCTCTGAAATTGGGAAGAGTTGGCAAAATATCAGACAAAGTTGGAATAGAATCTGCCGAAATTGTTTTCTTTATGACCAAAGCATGCTAATTTTATTTCTTATTAGAAATTGTGAATTTTTTAAAGATGTATTGTTATGCAGAATAAAATTGGAAAATAAGGCCATGTCCACACGTAGCCGGGTATCTCACAAAACGGAGATATTTTTCTACGGTTTGGCCTGTTATCCACACGTAGCCGGAGGTTTAAACGAAGCTTTTTTTAAAATCCGGCCAAAGTGGATATTTGCGTTTTCTCCGTTTTCAGTATCTACGTGTGGACGGTTGAAAACCAAGTTTTAATAGCCGTAACGCCAGTATCCGCAACAGAAAATGCTCCAACACCACATGTGCGACCTGTGTTTACTCTCGAAAACAGCATTTATTTCCTCAGCGCTGTGTTGCTATCATCCATTGTTAAAGCGCGTCTTGCTTGTTTGCTTTCATAAGCTGTATAACTGCTGCGTGCTGAAGATAGAGGATATAAATTTTATCTTGGCGGATAGGACTGGGGAGAACTACTGCTCCCTACAGGTTTGCCACGTCTATGAATGTGCTGAAAAAGGCATTTGGCCGGTTACGTGTGGATGGAGATTTTTTTTTCAAGGAGCAGAGGAAAATCTTTGTTTTAAAAAAAAACCTGGCTACGTGTGGACATGGCCTAAGAAAGGCAGTAAGTTCAGCATTGTGAAAGGTCAAACTTACTGATTTCTTCAAAAAGCCTCTTCTCAACCTCCGGATAAGCCACAAGGTACATCACTGCCCATGACAGACCAGTAGAGATGGTGTCGAAACCTAGAAGAACAAAAAATAAAGATACAATATATCTGTGAGAAAACCTGTGTTCTGTAAAAAAAATAATTACATATTCATCAGCCACTTAGTATGTATTAAAACGTACCAGCTCCAAAAAGGTCATTGACAATGCCAACAATTTTCTCATCTGACATCTGGATGTTGGAGTTCTCATCGAGTTTCCGGTCCTCACAGTGATCTATTAGGGAGTCTGTGATGTCGCGGATGTTGTCCTGGAAGTAAATGATAATTTTAGTCAAATAAACCACGTCTTAAAAGTAAAAAGAAGACAAGCATAAATCACATTTTATAGCTTGTACAGTGAGTGAAGTACCTTGTCAAAGGTAGCATAGTGCTCCGTGACGATCTTTTGAACAAAGCTGCTGAAGCGGTTGTTGAGGTTGACAAACTTCTTCATTGATTTGTTGGGCAGAAACTGCAGAGCAGGGATGAAGTCTGCTGGATTGCCGCTGCCTGTCACCCGGACAAAATCTTCGGAGAGGTTTACCAGCCCCACCAGCTCTTGGTCATGGTGGTCATAACGGCGGCCAAAGCACATGCCACAGATAACATTAGCAACAGAAACAACTATGTAGCGGAAAGGGTCAAATTTGCCATCAGCTTTCATGGCATTTTGGAGTTCTTTGATCAGATGCTCTGTCTCTTTGCAGATGTGCTCCTCCAGCACACAGGAGTACTCTGGGAGCTTTCCCTCCAGGGTGGAAAACGAACGCAATGCACTGTAGGCTAGTTTTCTGCGAGCCCGCCAAACGCCAGCTTGGTCTGTGCTAAAGGCCAGACTCTTGCCATCGTTGACAAAGCGGAAGCTGTACAGGTCTGGCCTGCCGGCAAAATCATCACCTTGTTTGGTGAGAGCCTGTTTAACTGTTTCATAGCCACTCAGAACGACAACTGGACGCATGCCGATTTGAATCTGGAACACATCCCCATAGCGCTTGCTCATTTCAGTAAGACTCAGATAAGGCTTGCTGCCAAGCTCCAACAAATTTCCAATTATAGGAAGTGGGCTCGGGCCGGGTAATTGTTGAAGCCCCTCTGGGATATCTCTGCGGTAATACTTAAGGGTCAGGTACACCAAACACACCGTCACTACGGCTATCAAGCTGTCAGACACTGAAAGTGCTCCGATGAATGGCAGTATCATTGATGCCATGATGACAGCTTTTCTCTGTTCTCAGCTCAACCTGCAAATTAAATAGGAGGGGCATTAGATCAGTGTTGACAGAGAATAGAAAGCAGTATTGTGCAACATAATGATCGCACAGTGGGCTCTCAAGTAAGTGAGAACCATGCCATGTGTTTGACTCTAGACTCCGTGCATAGATCTGGTGATTTTTGCATACTTTTCAACTGTGCACACTGGTACACTGATAAGACATAATTGATAAGTTCTAAGCTGAAGGACAATATATAGTATGTGACAATGACTAATTTAAAATAAAGTTATCAATTATAAATCCTCCCAGTCTCATGCCTGTCTTTGAAATAAGTTAAACCATGCAATTTTACCTTACCTTTTGTTGAATGATAAAAAGCAAACTCCTCTTCCAGAGATGTTTAGCCAACAACACAAATGTTTTTTGCAAAGGTGTCCTTAACTTTGCTGATGTCTTCAAACCCAAGAGCGGACTGATAATTTATAGAGCACTGAACAATCTGATTGGTTGCTGTGGGTGACATCATCTCCCTCCTCTCTTTTTCTAATTCTGAGCCATGAATGAAGTTTGGAACAGAAAAAAAAAGTTAGTGGGTGTGTCTATGTGTGGTCCTTACATTACACAATTTGCGTGCATTACAAAGAGTCTGCCGCCTTCCTCTAGTTTAGGTGCGCATGAGACGCAGAACCGGTTGTAAATAAGTGTCTGATTTGTGATAAGACAGTTCAAATTATTGTCGTCGTGCACTTGTTCCGCAGGTGGTTCAAACCTTTCAGTACCTCCGTTGTATTATTTGTGCAGCATTTTTAGTATTGTCTAATATATGATGGGTGGTATTATTTGCAGTTTTTATCCCCTTGAATGCACTGCAGCCGGTCTGTGCAGGTAGGATATTTGCTGATGCAGAGACTTTATTTATGCCAGTGCAGTCTGTAAAGATAACCGCAGAGGAGTTCATGTCCGGTGAAAGAGCGTCTTCAGGTCCCAGCAAAGCTTTCTTGCACGAACAATGAATCGGACTAATTTGGACACAAATAAGATGGGCGGTTTATTATGTATGTTGTGCTGCCAAACAAACTTTTTACCGCCTAACCTCCCAGGTTTGGAGGTGAGAATGGCTTTTGTTTGCCACGCAGTGCTGATAAAAACAGATGTCATTGCGTGCGTGTACCTGTGTGTTCTCAGCAGGAGTTAAAGATTGACCAGTTGCGTGAGAGCGCAGAGATCAAATCGTTCCCTCCCCTTCGAGGAGGATGCTGTGCACTGCCGCCGGAGCGCAAGGGCAGACGAGTTCATGACACCTAAATTAAGTGCTGCGTAATGGGTGGCTTAATGCGCTGTTACGAATTCAACACCCCCCAAATATGCTAACGGTAAAAAAAAAAAAGAAAAAAAAAATATATATATACATATATATGTATATATGTATATTCATTTCAAATTCCCCAAGCTGGTTCACATAAATACATCTGGCTTTGCTCATTTTATACTTTTCTACCCTTACCTGAGATATAATAAAAAACAAAAAAATTACACGTTTTTTTTTCTGAACTGTTGAACAGCAAGGGAGGAAAAAGCTTGTAGGCATTGCATACTGCAATTAATATTTGTTTTTACATGCTTTTAGAAGTGCTCGTGCTTCTCAATCAATGATAATATAATTGAAACGTTAAGACATCTTAATAGAATTATCAAAAAAAAATACAAAAATGTAAGTATTTCAAGCAAAAAGTCTAAATAAATTTTCTCTGAAAATTATATTTCTTAAGAACAGTAACAAGTAATTTTTAAAATAGAATTGCCATATTATGACCATGTAAAAAAACCACAGGCAGTCATGGAAAAATGCTGACTTGACCATTGTCTGGTAAAGAAGACTTGACACCATCTACAAGGAGGATAAAAGATCATTGCTATAAGAAGACATCTGATCACACAATGCTGTATCAAAGCCTGATGGTGGAAGGTTTAATGGAAGGAAAAAATGTAGAAAAAGGTGCACAATCACTAAAGTTAGAGTTCACCACAGAAACCATCATACCTTTTTTTCGTAGGTTTAAAAGAAAAAGTGACTTGACAGATGCTGTGATTCAAAGATTTATTTTTTAGTTGAAAGAAAATTTTGCTTTTTATGTAGAAATGACAATTTCTTTTTTCACATGTAGGTTTTGTCGAAAATAACATGTCTGTGGCTTTCACAGTATATTACCATGAAAATGTTTCACATTCCCATTGCAAATATGTGCAAAATACAGGTGGTCACATGTTTTTCACACATTTCATGTTTCCAGCATGTTTTTACATGGAATTTCATATGGCTCACAGATTTGTGATTGGATGTGATCACATATGATATTGCCCACGTGAAAGCATTATTATATATAAGTTTGTTTTTTGTTTTTTTTTGTAAGGTGATCCGCTAACATCCTGAGCCACTATACCCATGATCACCAAAACATTTTAAATATCACCTTGTGTGTGATGACTTCTTCACTTGACTTTCTGAATTAATATAGTGATTGAAAAAAAAAGTATAAATTAGATAGACTACTTTTTATTTAATATTGTGTATACATAGCCGGGTGACTGTTTCAATTTTTGGTCAAGATTTTCATGTTACCATGTTAAGCTACAGAATTTAAAGCATCATGTCTAAAATAATACAAGCTACAGTAAAATGGTGTACAAGTTTCAGCATTTTTTTCAAATAGAAATACAAGCAATCAGAGATTATTTATTTTCAGAAACCGCTGTCCAAATATGTTTTTGTTAACTGAGGCCTATATATATAATGACTGATTAAACATATTTCAACGTATCAACGAATTCTTAATGTTGTAAGACAATAGATTTTTAAAAATCATTATTCAGCGCCCAAACAGTTTATGCACCGAGATAAAGCGGCAACAATCGGGCACAACTCTCAATGAAAGTTAGACTTTTTCTTTCAAATAAGATCAACAGGGTAAAATTAATTTGTTTCTCAGTGCCTTGAGTTTTGTACTGCCCAGCTCATGTTCCAATTCCCTGGGGGGGCTGCATGTGTTGACCCTGCGGGGTCTCTTTCTCCGTGCGCCCGGCGCTGCGCCTCTGGTGCAGCAGGTTGCGTGAGAAGCGGAGCTGCCATCCAGAGGGGAGGGTCTCGGTCTTCTGGACAATCCTAAATCTGCTTGGTTAAGTCACGCGAAGGCTGTAGCCTCTGGAAAAGACACAAAGGTTTTAAACTCACAGAACAAAGAGAGAAAAGCTCGAGTTTTTTTTTCTTCGCCCCCCACTCCTGGCCTGCACGAATGTGCACATGCATTTGCGCGCTATAGCTTCTGTAAATACGAGGATCGCGGAGCTTTGGAGTCATGCTATCTGCCACTCAGGCTGCACTCTCTGCAGTCATGCAACACGTTGAGGTCGCTGTAGAGCAAAACTTGTCACGAAAACTCTGAACGAGATGACCTCGTCACCCCTCCTGAACATTTACTAGGTACAAGAGTTGAGCCTGTGGGAATGGGTGAAGGGGCAAACTAATATATCACAATTATTTTGTTTGTTATCTATCTTTCAAACATAAGAATAACAGAAGATCAAGTAAATTAAGAAAATATATTTTATTTAAATCTTTAAAACATATCATTTAGAGAATTGAAATAATTGTAGTTGGCCAATAAAATATCTCCTTAAATAAATACAAGTTAATTGTTGTTGTGTTTAAACTTACTACATCAAAATGTTTACATTTTGCTGCTGAATGTTTTTTTTTTTTAAAGTATTCAATTATATGGAGGAAACAAAACTTGTAGCCTACTATATGTTACGAACTGTTTAATACAATAAATAAATTAATAATGCATTCCCAAATCAGAAAACATTGGGACAGTATGGAAAATGCAAATAAAGAGAAAAAAAAAGTAGTGATTTATTTTGACTTGTATTTCATTGCACATAAAATAAACACACTTTGTTATGTTTTGTCTTGTCAGCTTCATTTAGTTTGTAAATAAACATTCTTTCCTGTCATAAGGCCCTGCAACACATTCCAAAAAATGGTTGGGACAGGAGCAATTAATGGCTTGTAGCCTAATCTGGTAAATTGGTTAAATAATGATGTGATTTGAAACAGGTTTTATTTTTCAAACAATTACTTTTTGTACTTTTGCCAATTTATATTTTTAATTCTTGTTTGATCATTTATATGTATATGTGCGCTGTACTTTTATTTTCCTGTTGTTGGCTACATCCTGGACAGGTTGCCAGTCCATCACAGGGCAACAGAGAGGACAAAAAAGCATCCATAGACACTTAAGGGTAATTTAGAGGACCAATTAACCCAACAGTCTGGACTGTGGAAGGAAGCCAGAGTAGTTGGAGGGAACCCATGCATGAACAGGGAGAACAAACAAGCTCCACACAAAAAGACACAGGGGTGGGATTTGAACCCAAAACCTTCATTCTGCAAGGCAACAGTACTACCCACAGGGCCACCATGCAGCCCATGTATTAGATTCCCCCAATGTCGTCTTCTGGTATATAATACACGTACTTTTGAATCATCCACAGAGGAGAACACTGGAATACTAATACAATTTGTGCCTCACAAAAAAGGGAATGTGAAAATGCGAGTGTGAAACAAATAAATGGCAGGTTTTTAGTCAAATTGGAAGAATAATGTAAGGTCAAAAAAAACATTTTAAATGACATTCAAATATATTATGTTTTTTCATACAAGCCTGCAGATGCTCCCGAATAAATCAGAACATAATCCAAAAGTAATTAATTTTAGGAATTCAGTTCAATAAGTAGATCTAATACATTATACAGATTAATTTGTGATTCATATTGTCGGGTTCGCTCAAAATATATTGAATGGACTCAGTTTCCCAGCATGCCTTGTACTGGGTCGATGGCCACTTTGTGACCCCAATAGCTTCCCATTGGTCAGTTGACCAGTGCCGGCCAATGATGACCCTGCTGAGGTGATCTAAGGCAATCAAAACCATGAGTTAAGATCCATCTTAAATATCTTTCAGATTACTCTGTTCTGTGTTAGACCTAATTGTTACCTACGGCATGTCTTCAGGTTGTTGAGAATTTTTTTATTTTGATTCATATTGTTTAATGTAATTTTCTTAAGTTAATTGTTAAACTTTTCTGTCTATTTTTGGCATATGGATCTTCCTCTATAGCATTCTGTGACAATCCCTGTTTCTTTTGAGTTCGTTTTTTTTCAGTTATGTTTTTTTCTTTCCACACAACTCGGCCAGTTCTTTAGGAATGACCTTCCATGGTTTTTCCTCCTTTGAAATTGTACCAATCACCCAAAATGTAATTACTGTTAGTGTTATGTTTCCAGCATTTATTTTCTTTGTTGTGAATATTTTTTTAAAGGTTATATGGCCAAATTTTGATTTCTGGACTATTGCATATGATTAATAAAAAATATTTTACTATAGAAATGTGAAGTTATGGCCAATGCAATCATGGTTAAGCTTGCTGAATTGACACTGCGATCCTTTGTTAAAGATATTGACTGCTCAAATAGTGTTGTTTCCAACCAAATCACTGAAAAGTTGAGTGGAAGGAAGATATGTGGTAGTAAAAGGTAGCTGTCATCCTAGAAATTTTACAACACAATAGTCCCTCTGCTGACACGTTTTACTGAGATGCTGTAAGTTTTTTTTTTTCAAAAGGAAGGCAAGGAACACCAGAGTGAGATTATACAATGCAGATGAGATGAATGCCCATTTTAAAGCAATCTAGTATCACCTCAGCCATAAGTTGGTCACCTCTATACTACACTGCACCAATGCAGTAGTACATGCAAAATGACCCCTGACAAAGTTTAGAGCTGATATAATGTTTGGCTTTGATTATTATATGCCTTTATATTTTATTCTACCGTTCTCTTGTACAGTACATTGTGATTTTATCTGTGAAAAGCACTTTATAAATACATTTTACTTACTTTTAATGTACAGTAGTACATGTACATACATTTTTGTTTATATTGTTATAATTTACTTTTTCAATTTTACAAAATACTCTTATCTGAGAAACTAATTTGTGTGTTTGTCTGTTTGTGTTTAAGATTTTGTTGCTGTAGTTGCCATTATTTCAGAGTGGATAGAACTGAAAGGGGGAGAGAATGTTCCTCCTATCGCTGTTCTATGTGTGTGCATTAAGGGGGTGTGGGTATAACTGTCATCATGCTTTTAATTATGTGGGTAACGGATAGGAATGTGGTTTATTTGGGGTCATTTTGATTCTGTAAAGCAGTTGCAATTTTTGTATGAAAAGCGCTTTATAAATACATTTTGATTGTTTTGATCGAGAAGTGAGGAATGACATACAACACAGATCTACAACGATGGGTCTCGAGCTCAGGACTGCCGTGTCGGGGGCTGAGGCCTCTGCAAAGTGGACACCTGTTTTAGCCACTATGCCACACTAATTTGCTTTTTTTTGTGACATAATTCTTCAGAATGATACAAATGTAACAGAAAAATCACTGTAGAATAAACAATCATTGCTATAGACCCTTGTGTGCCCTAAATAAAGTGAACTACCTAACCAAACAACTTCAAGGTTGAATTAAATCACTAAAACAATATTTTTTGCAATGTATCAATATCTAACTGTCATATACACCTCTATCTCTTTAATTTAAATAAGAACTGTTTTCTGAAAGATAAGGGTGCATTTCTAGAAACAGAGAAAATGACCTAGAAAACGGAAATCTCAGCTGGTGACTGGAGGGGCAGTAAAGAATTTGAATAATCAGTTGCAAGTGCAGGGACTGGTGTGGTTCAACAATTCTTTAAGAGATTAAAAAGATTAAAGACAACAGCAGAAAATTATGTGTGCCACTGTGCAGATCCAAAGTTGCTGGTATGGAAATGACTGCTGCCGGAAAATCGGTTACAGAACCTGAGCCCAAACAATTTACAAGGTCAGATTGTCTATGTCTGTATTATCAGAACTGGACAGAAAAATTAAGAGAAGAAAAAAACGGTTTCGCATGCAGTCATATACGTCTTAAAGAATTTATGGACATAAAAGCAGGCGTAATGACTGAGAAGGTATTCAGCCAACTCATGCAACGGTTGTCACGCACACACCTAAACAGCAGGTATGGATCACCTTTTCAGTGCTTGAATCTATTCTGTCATCCACAATTCTTGTAAGGAGAGTTTCTTTCTTTATTTGAGACTAATTCTAACTGTTGAAACATCACAATTAATGTACCATAATGTAATTTATGAATTATATCAAATTTTAAATGGGATTTGTGATGGCCACAAAAAAAGACATAATCACATTAACATGGATTTTTTTTTTCTTTCTTTCTTTTTTTTAACCACAGTCCAGGGTTGATGTTATTGTGTACTTGGGAGCAGAATGTATTCCTTGATAAGAGGTGATCAGAGGTGATTGCCATGCAACAAGCCATGGCAGACATGTTTTGCAAACCTCATGATAAAGGACCCACTGTTTTGACAAGCAGAAAAAAGTACCCATATTTTTTTCTATATGAATGATTGCTTCTTATTATCTAAAAGCAGAACCTCATTTTAAAATATTGTTGTTAATCTTCTGTAAATGAGAACAATAGCTTAACCCATAGGACATTGCTGAAGAGACTCCTGGGCTTGCGTGTGCCCCATCGACCAAATACTAATAGGATTATTTTGGGCAGCAGGTCATGACACCTCACATGAATGCTGCAATGACCTAATATAAACCCACTGCATATTCCCATCCCTGCTTAGTAAACCCAATTAAACTTCCAATGTGGAGCTAAAAAGTTCAGTTCATTGGTATTGCTAGTCCAGAGACAACGAAAATAAAAAGACTCAAATACTCATCCCCTAAAAAGTTGCATTTGACAACAAACATTTTGATACTTGGTGTTACAGATTTTTCTGAATGCTTAAGCACTAATCATGATTCTTGTAGCAAGATTTCCAAAACTATTAATACATATAGCAAAACCACTCACTGAGTTTGCAAAACTAAAAGCACAAACACTGCTTTGCACTCAGTTTGCAATTTTGTAACACACACTTTGCAAAACTGTAGGCACAATTCACTGCACAACACTCTTTTTGCAGAACTTTAAACACAACTCACTTCTTACACTCAATTACCAAATTTCCAACACACTCCTAGAAAAATTGTACACATGTATGGCTATCATTAACACTATTTTTCCAACTGTGTGGCACACTTTCACATGTGAAAACTGTTTAAGATAATTAGTTCACTTTTCAATCAGCCTAAGCAATATAAATAAGCCACAGGTAAGCTGCCTGTGTGGAGTACAATGGAAGGAGCGGTAAGAGGGAGAAGAGTGAGAATCAGAGGAGGCCGAGGGTGAGAACGTGGAGGTGAAGAAGTTGGAGGAAGAGGACAAGGAGGAGCAAGAAGAAGACGAGGAGGGGAAAGAGGAAGGGTAAGAAGAGTAAGAAATAGAATAAGTAATGACATCAGAGCTACAATAGTGGACCATGTCATCAACCATGGGATGACCCTGATGGAAGCTGGCCAACGGGTTCAGCCTAATTTGAGCCGCTACACTCTGGCAAGCATCATTAGGACATTTCGAAATGAGAATCGGTAAGTACTTTGTGGCACTGCCATACTCTAATGAGAAACATCACAGTACCATACATGCAAAAATACTGAAATTGTTACTTTACAGAATTGCTAGACGTCCAGATGTTGGGGGCAGAGGAAGAATGTTCACTCCAGAGCAAGAGACCCATATAGTGAACATGGTGATTGCCAATAATGCAATAAAACTGCGTGAAATACAGCAGCGCATAATTGATAATGACACCATCTTTCGAAATATACACAGTGTAAGCATTTCCGCACTAAGTCGTGTACTTGCGCACCACAGAATAAGAATGAAGCAAATTTACAGAGTTCCTTTCGAGAGAAACACACAATGTGTAAAGCAACTGCGATATGACTATGTGCAGGTAAGCTATAGTGTCATTGGTTCTAAATTTGGAAGTGCATACTGTAGTGCTGTGCATGGCCCTGGTGTGTTGCATTTGTTTTGTCTTGTCCAGAGTGTGATGGAACTAGAAGCAGATGCCATGGGACATGAGCTACTTTTTGTAGATGAGGCCGGTTTTAACCTCAGTAAAACCAGGAGACGTGGCAGGAACATTATTGGACACCGTGCCATCATCAATGGAAATTTTGTGGCCGGACCCAGAAAGACGACATGATGTAGGCTGATTGTCTTTTTTTTTCTATTTTTTTTTTAAATCATCAGTGTGTATTTGGCACGTTGTGTGCTTAGTAGATGATGGCTTATGTTTACTGTTTGATACGAAAACACAATTTTTACAAAGGTGTGAAGAGTTAATCTAGCTGTGTTCGCTTTTGCAAGAGAACTACAATGTTTTAATAACTGGGTGAAAGGTTTTCTTATTTTTGTGTAGAGTTTTGCAAAAATAGCCAATAGTTACAAAAAATGTGCTTAAGCAATCAGAAAAAAACTGTAAATATTACAGGTGACATTCTGAGTTGGTGGCTTGATCCATCCATTCATCCACTGTCTAAACTGGCTTATCTTTACTGTGTTGCAAGGGAGCTGTAGCCTATTTTCAGTGGTCAGTCCATCACAGCGAAACGCAGACACCCATGCCCACTCATATAATCATATCTACAGGTAACTGAAACCCTTTTTATGGCATATTTTCTTGGAAGTTGAACTTCTCCCAGGAAATCTGTTATTTATCTCAGTCCATCTTCTTATCAGTGATCTGCTTTCCTATCTCTGCTGAAGAACAGGATCCCCTCAGCATGAAGCTGCCACCACAATTTTTCCATGTTGGTGGGATGTTTGTAGGATGTGTATTTTATCTCCTACTTGGCTCAGGGCACACTGCAGAAGGAAATTCTAATGACTTTCTTTGACAATTCATTAATGTCGCTATTTCATGAAGGGAATGACTTCATGCAATGTGATGGGATTTCTTATATATAAAACTTTTAACTGGTTGGATTGTTTGTATAATTTTTTTTAAATGACCTTTGTAAAGTGCCTTGAAATGACATCTGTTGTGAATTGGCGCATATATAAATAAAAGTGAATTGAATTGAATGCCATATTTGTGGCATTCAAAACTAAAGGTAGTCCTGTAAACAGTGTCTTCCACCTGTGCTAAAACTCTGTGCAGCTCCTTTAGAGTTACCATGGAACTCTTTGGACGACCATTACCAGATCTAGACGTCATCAATAGGCTTGTTTTCACTATCAGAACTTCAGGGTAATTTAACATCTTTTCCTCACACGGAAATCTCTTGATCCACTCCTCTCAGCCGCCGTGCCTCCTGTAAACTACATTGTTTCAGCAGCAAGTAGCATCTCTGATCAGCGCAAAAGGTGCCAAGAGCATCAGAAATAAAAACTGAATTAATTTAGAAAAAAAACTGGTTTGTTGCTGCATTTCTGTTTGATCTGACTTGATCGAGCCATTTCCAAGTACATAACTTGATTCAGGTGCTCCACTGGTTCCTGAATTGCCCTCAAAAATGGCCCTGTCAGCCAAGCCCAATGAAGTGGAAACACGCGGGTATCGGGACATTCTGGTTAATGTTCGTTGCTGCAAAGACAGCAACAATTTAGAAGAATGTTACATGACATAAAAAGTATTTTTGGAAATAATATTCTGAACTGCTGTAAACAGGCTAAGCTTTAAAATCATTAAAAAAACAAGTTAACAAAATCACTATCTATACTTTTTCTGTAAAAAAAAATACATGAAAAATGTTTTGCATTTCACATTTTCATGTTCACATAAACCTTAAGGAAACCTGATACTATGTTTCATGTTGGTTATAATCATTAAACTACCTCTCTAAATTCTGCATAGTCTCGTAAATGTAAATTAAAACGCATGCAATAATTAACAAAAATATTAAAATCCATAGTTTATTCACAGCGGAACAAGTGAACCACAAAATAGAGGAGTTTTTTGAAAATAATATATCTTCAAGTTATCTTACTTTGGTTTAAGCATGTGTCTATAGTGTTCAAGCAATGGGCAAAAACTGTAACCTGTAACCAGTCAAAATCTATTCAGCAATCAGTACTGAATTCAAATGGGATGCACAATTTTCAGTGCCATACAATTTGTTTACTGTACCATATAAGGGCAACTTTGGTGGACCATGTCATAAACCATGGCCTGACTATGAGGGAAGCTGGGCAGAGAGTCCATCCTAATCTAAGCCGCTTCACAGTTGCATCCATAATAAGGACATTCCGGCTGGAAAACAGGTATGTCTTCAATTCTCTACTCAGACTGTATAGAGTATTTACAGTACTGTACCATATCACATTACTGTACCACATGTATTGTATTCCAGGGTGGCTAATGCTCCTTTTTCAACAAAAGTGGTAGTTTTGTGAAACATACCTTGATACAGTAACGTGTTGAGATGTTTCAGTACTGTATATGGTAAATACAGTAACGTTCAGTATACACCGTACTGTAAAAAAGAAGCAGACGAGAACAATTTGTGGTTGCATTTTTCTACAGAATGGCTAGAGGACCTACTGGGGGTGGACGCCAACGCCTGTTCACCCAACAGCAGGAACTTGCCATAGTGAACCTAGTCAGAGCAAACAGGGCAAACCGTCTCCACCTGCTACAGCAACAAATACTTGCAGAAAGGCAAGCTTTCAACAACATAAATCGAGTAAGCATCACAACTATCAGACGGATCTTGGTAAAGCACAAAATGACCATGAAGCAACTTTACAGGGTCCCATTTGAGAGGAACAGTGTCAGGGTCGAAGAACTTCGACATGAATATGTACAGGTAAGTGTTTCAGTCCTTTACATTTACAATAAAGAATGGGTGCAGTCCAGTAACAGATGCATATGTACCACTGGATTAGAACCATACAATGCATTCAGAAAGCTACACAGGTACCTGTGTGGTGGGATGGGTCGGTTCTGTGTAGTGTATGCGTGTGCTTTGAGTAAAGCCATCCACAATATTTATTTTTCTTTTACAGAGAATCTTGGACATGGATGGAGCTGCACAGCCGCATCAATGTATTTACATTGACGAGGCTGGATTCAACCTTAGTAAAAATAGACGACGGGGACGTAATATAATTGGCCAAAGGGCAATTTTGCACGTCCCGGGGCAGCGTGGGGGAAACATCACACTGTGTGCTGCCATAAGTCTTCGAGGGTTACTGCACCATCATGCCAAACTGGGTCCCTATAATGCGCAACATAATCACATTTCTAGATACACTTCATGATGCAGTTGTACAGGATGGACCAGAGCAGCCCAGGTTTGTTGTTGTCTGCGATAATGTTAGTTTCCATCGGGCTGCTCTGGTCCAGAACTGGTTCACCAACCATGATCAGTTTGAAGTTCTGTACTTGCCCCCTTACTTGCCATTTCTAAATCTTATAGAGGATTTTTTTTCCGCTTGGAGATGGCGCGTATATGACCGCCAACCACATGCCCGTATGCCTCTTCTGCAGGCAATGGAACAGGCCTGCGGAGACATTGAGGTGAGGTCAATCCAGGGATGGATTCGGCACACAAGGGGATATTTTCCCCGATGCTTAGCGAGAGAAGACATTGCTTGTGATGTTGATGAGTTCCTGTGGCCAGACCCCAACAGACGGCAGGATCCATAAGCCCACTTGCGCACAATTGTGTTTTTGTGTTTTCAGTAGTGTATTGTTTGTTTTTATTTTTGATTTAACTGAATTTACTGTACTGTAAAATATACTAATTTTATGATTTTGAAACAGTATTTATTTTTATTTGGTTGTGAAAACATGCCCTCTGTGGAACTGAATAAAAACACTGAAAACAAAAGAAAGCAGTTTTTTAGTAGACTAGTCTGTTGCTGCTAATCTGAAAATGTATTCATATGATGCAAGTGGATATCATTTATTCATCAGAGTGACATTTTGACAAAGGATTGTTAGGTTTTGATAGCAGAGTTTCAATTTGACATAGATGTTAATGGTTTATTTCCCAGTGTTTTGTCTTATTTGCTTGTGTGTAGAGTTTTGACACAATGAGCCAAATTTAGCAAAACGTGTGTAAGCAATAGGCAAAAACTGTAATGGCAGCAACACATCACACAATAGTTGGAACAGAGAAAATGAAATGCTGTAAAATAAGTAAGAAGAAATAACTGTCTGTCAGGTTAACTGATAAGATGTCAGACACAGGGCTGGCCTCTTGAACAAGATTAATCTCTCTAAAGTAGATATAGGTAAAGGTTAATCAGTGTAGTCTAAAAATAGATAATATATTTTTCTCAGTGGAAAAGTGGGAAAAATCTGAACATTTAGGATTCATATAATCATAAAAACCCTCAAGAATCTGATATATCTAAAGGTCAATATCAGATATCTGTGGTATTTGTGCCCTTGGGATACTCAGTCTATTTAAACGTCATTCCAGAGACACAGCTCACTTCTACAAACCATTGCCTATAAACACAGTTCACCATACCATCCAAAAATGCATCTCTAAGCTCAATGAGAGAAGACTCAACTTATTAACATCATCCTGAGCCTGTCCTCTGGACCAAAGCTCATTTATAAACATTCAAACGGTCAAACAAATTCTAAGTTTTATTTATTTATTTTTTGTTTTGTTTTTTTATGTAGGACGCACATTCTTTATGCTAATTTAGAGAGGGCCTGATCCAGCTTGCATGTTATAGTTTTAGTGCAAAACATGCTTCCATCCAGAAAACCTCTACTTAGAGAATAGCTCAAGTGTTCAACCACTTTCCCTCTTTACCTGTAGAAAGCATATGAAGGAAACATGAAGGATATTGAAGGAGTTAGTCTATGTCAAATAATTGTATAAAATAATTTGTAGAAACAAATGATAATAATATTATAAAGATCTGCCAATTCCCTTTTTTTCATGAAAAAAGTGAAGGAACTGTATTACTGATATCGTTATAATCATGTTTAGTTAATACTGGAAAGGAAGTCATATCTGTTATTATATACAAACTTTCTGAGTTATTGTGTAGCAAAGTGGTTAGTGCAGGTGCTCTGAAAACAGAGGCCCTTTTCTGAGTTTGAGTCCCATCCCCTGCGGTTTATTTTTGTGCCTTATAGCAACCCAAATGTATTAAATTGACCCAACATGTTTACATTTAGTTCACTCAACAAAATTCTTTATTGCTAAATCGAACCAAATCAGTTGGGTGGAAATTATTTACATAATTTTATCATGTTCACCAAGCAAGTTTTGTTTTTCTTCTTTCTTTTTTTTTACTGTAAGACTGTGCTTTGTCTAATGGCCCGTGATTGGAGCAACAGGCTTTTGTGGTAGAGGAAGGAGTTAAAATAGTTATTTTGGGTCAGAAAACAAAAGCACGTAATCAGTAGATAACCTGTCAGAGTGGGTTCGCCGCTTTCTCAGAAGAATCAGCTGAACAACCCACATTGATATGGCCTTCGCACGCAACCAAGGTAACACCAATGCACGTGTGCCATGAAAACTGAAGTCCTTATGTGTTTCCATGCTGGTGTGTATGTGCTGAGTTGAGTGTGCTTTTTGTGAGGTGCTTACTATATCTCCTTCCTTCCCCTATGAAGTGTGTATGCCAGATAAGTAACTAAGCCAATAATTTCCTTGCTGAACTCTTCTTACCCTAAGCAAGCCTGCATGCTCATTCTTTGCAGCAGAAACAATGGTTGCGTGCAGAAATATCTCGGTCGTCTATCTTTCTGTCACCTCTCCCTCTACAGTGGAGCACGGAGGTGTCATAACTGAAAATAAAAAAGAAAGGCAAAGGAAGAAGAGATCAGAGAGGACAAAAAAATCACATAACATTGTGTCTAAGTAGAGTCATGACCCACACTGGCAAAGACAAAAAAAAATAATGTAATAGCAATGAAAAATAATAAAAACCTGGCCAAGGCAAGGTAAAATCCAGCCGAAGGAAATTAGATGCAACAGATTCAGTTACATTCTAAATGAGGGGTCATGTATAATGATTCTGTAGGACATCTCCTCAAAACATCAACAAAATTCTCAAGATTAAAACACACAGAGCACAAATTTGGTGAAATACCGATTTATTGATTTAAACAATTATTTAAAATAAAACAGCATTTTTTTTCTCATTTTATAATAATGACTTCTTCTCCTAATTTGATCATTTCTGTGTAACAAATGTTTATCTTTTAATAGGAAGAAACATTCTCATTCCCAAGCTGCTTTAAGAGACATTAATTACAGTACAATCATTGGCAAAATAATCCAGTTTAAAAATAATCCAGTTGCAAGATAAAAATATCCAAGGGAAGTCACAAAAATTCCAACAAACGAGCCGACTGCAAACAACACAAGACAATAATGATGTATCCTGTTCCTATTACTGCATTTGCACTCCCAGAATATGCTCTTAGCCTACAACACTATGAGCCAACCAATCCGTTTATGTCTGTACCCGTTAATCTGTACATGGTCATAGGGACAGGCTGGTGCTTATTTCCTCTGGTCATCCGGCGAGAGTTGGGGTACAAAGGTTATTATTACCATATTTTTACATTCTGAGAGAGAAAAGAAGTAGCTGAAGAGTTTGATATATAATATGAGTATGGTGTAAAAAACTCATCTTATTAAAAAAATAAATACCGATACCGATATTTTCCGATATTACATTTTAATGCCAATATCGGCCGATAATGACTTTAGGCCGATAATATCGGACATCCCTAATTTGAACCCATGACCTTCTCACTGCAAGGCAGAAGTGCTCATAACTCCACCGATGTGCAGCAAATTACACTCTGACTGATTTAGGATGCAAAATATTAGAAGTACAAATAAACTGTTGACTTCGGAACATCTACTAACATTTATACACACTTAAAGGTCACTTTTTAAAGTACACCTATAATGTAGCATCTCATAATGTTTAGTAAACTGGTGCAAACAACACCCATTGCTTTTTTTATACTGGGCTGGAAAGATTGCTTGCTGGACTCAGCTGCGGTGGTTTGGGCTCCGTCTAAAGTCTGCATTGGCTTCATCTAAACCTGGTAGATTTAGCGGCTGAAATAAGCTGAATTGACTCCATTTTTTATCAAATAAAATAAACCAAACATCAGAGCCCTAATATAACACAGTTTCATTGTGGTACTTGGTGCACTTCAGATAGAGATAAGGCTCAGCCTGTTTTTCTCAGTGAGAGCGGTGGTCCTATCACAGTGAGAGGAGGCGGGATTATAGAGAAACATGGCGTCTTACTTCCTGGTCCAACATTAACTCCATTTAAATTTCAAGACAAATAAATATTTTATAACACCAATGGTAACATGGTCTATTACAGATGTTTAAAACTTTGAAATAGCATGATAAAGCCCCTTTAGGTAAAACTATTTGCTGTTGGTGTTTCATAATATTGCAATTTTAGGCCTTGGTTTAAAAAAAAAAAAAAAAAAATCAAGTTGGAAAGTTTGCAGTGGCATTTCAGGTTCCTCATTTTTCCAATCATTTGGAAATCATTTTCCAAGGGCAAATAGAATACAGAGTGGGTCAAGGGCACTCAGATTAGCTGTGATGTGCATTGTGATGCAAATTAAAAAATAGTTGAAAAGGTTTCTCTTAACTTTAATGAAAAACTTTAGTTGTGATACCACTTTTTTCAAACCGATACAATACCACTAATTGGATCAGAAAACTTGCCGATACAGAGTACCAATGCTGATACTTCTACCACACAAAAAATGCAATGAATTGAAAGGCAGGTTTTATTTATTTCTTCTCTGCTTCTTACAACAAATTAGGGTGAATTAAATAAAATGTTAATAAAAATGACCACAAAACAAAAAATTCAAGTTGAAAATTAACATTTTATGTAAAATTATTGCAGAGTTTCCATATTTTGAGTATGGGTTCAAGGTATTGGTTAACTTTAAAGTGCAACTCACCCCAAAATCAACTTTTTTTGTTGATAAACTGCATAAACAAGGGTATAACAGTCACATGTCAATGTGCCCCTGGGCAAGGCACTTAACCCCCAAATTCTACATTGTCCTACCAAGCCATGTTGGGTGTCAGTGTATGAATGGGTGAATGTGGCTCCAATGTAAAGCGCTTTGAGTGGTCAGTAAGACTAGAAAAGTGCTATATAAGTTCAGTCCATTTACCATAATAGCACTGTCTACAAGTCAAGGCATTATTTTAGTGAAAATATTAATGTTGTACCAAAAACCGTTAGTTTAGTGCCCCCGGCTTAAAAAATTACACTGCACTGGAATGCACTATAGAATTGCAATCCTGCATTGCTAACAGCTCAGCTCGGGTTTCTGACTAGGCTTTAAATACTGACAACAGGTCTCAGCCATACCTCTGTAGCGAGGTGCCATGAACTGCCTGCAGCACAAAAGGATTTAGAGCAATTGGCTCAAAACCTGGGTGCTCCGTTATGCAGTTGGTTACCCCTACCCACTGACATTTCCGCACTACAATGGAAATAACTGATATCAGTAATTGGGAAATAAAATCTGGTCTAAGAGTTCATTCTTAATTAAATGTTTTTGTTTTTTTTGCACATTTCTGAATGAATTTCTCGTCATGCTTGGATACTTTATTTATACTTTGGGCATCTCTCTGCAACACACATTTTCTGTTGCGGACAATGATGTACAGTGGTCGCAGGTGCACCTGTCGAGAAAGAGTCGCAGGAAATTACTCAAGCTAATCTATTTAGCATTAGATTTGGCCAAGAAAAATTTACCACTCAGAGACGGTGCTTATTCTATGCCGCAATACTGCCACAGGCTTGGCATCTTCTGCTGCCCTGGGCAGAGAACAAGACAATACACGATACACTCGATACACTATGGCTCAGGGTCACTCGCCTCCTCCACAGAACCTGTCTCCCTGTTCTCTGTTCTCTCTGTTGAAGGTGGTGGAGAAAAATCTTCAACCTCCAGATCGCTTCCCTCTGAGGCAATGGAGCTTGCGTTATTATGGCCCTCTTCATCTTTCTGGCCATCACAGCCCAGACCACGGCCAGCCGTCATCCCCCTCGTGTGTTCCCTGGTCCGCCAGGCAATGTCTCCTTTTGAGCCATTTTTCAAAAATAAATGTGGGCGGGGTTATACTCTGGTAGGGGAGATGAGTAACTCTTTAACCAATACAGATACGAGTACATTAGATATATCTGGGTCGATACCAGATAACGGCATCGGAATCGGTGCATCCTTATTTCAAACTTAAAAAAAAAAAAATCAAACAAGCATTTTGGGATTTTGACATTTAATATGACTTTTTTTTTTACTTTAACCTAATATTACAACATAACTATTCAATATGACTTTTTCTGACCCAAAGGGGGCACTTCTTTTTCGGTCAGTTCTCCATGAATTCAAGTGTTACAAGTAACCTTTAGTTCCTGTGAGAAATATTATGGATAAGGTTGGCACGCAATGCAAGTCTAATACAAAGCCTACAGTAAATTAACATTTTCCTTCCCCTATACACACATAAACACACATCACCCCATGCCAACATTATTGCAGGCTACAGTATGCTAAAGCCAGTCATCCCATCAATGAGCTTAGAGCGTTGTTAATGAAGAGTGCTCACTCTGCTTACTTTTCTGCCTACTTTTAAAATATAAGAAAAAAATTTTAAATATCTGCACGTTTTTTTCTTGTAATTTATGCATTACATTGTTGAACACATTTTTTGTTGTAACTTAAGGTGGACTCTGTAAAACAATGAATTTTAAGTATTATCAGTAGTTGGAAAAAATAGAAAATAGAATCAGAAATGAAATTGATAATATAATATAAAATAATGATGTAACATAAAACGTTGTATCTTTTCTCAACAAAGAAGTTTCCTAATATTCTAAAGAAAGTTTCCCGTATCTATAAAAATATCAATTGGTCACCAGGAAATCATTGCCTTTTTTTTCCTGACATTGTGAACATTTCTCTCAATAGATGATCTACGAGTTAATCATTGTGCATTGCGTGCAGACTGTGTTTGTTCGGACACAGCCAAGGGTCGGGTAGCTGAGTACGGACAGGGGTGAAGGAGGTGTCAGTTACCTAGTTGGATAAATAAAAGAAGGGAAAAAAAGAAGAGAAAATATTATAGAACTTTTTTTTTTTCTTGTACTGCAAAATAAAAAAATATGAAAATAATGCTCTTCATTCCCTTGCATCTCACAAATATTTTTATTCAATATAGATATGCATAATTTAGGCCACACAAGAATATTAATCCAACCCAAACTTTAGTATAATATCAGATTCAGGTTTGGTGCCTCTTATTCTTGTTTCATTTAGTTTAATCATTTCATTAAAAAGAAAAAAAATGTCAAAAAAAATGTCCCAACTAAATACATTTTGACTTTGGTTTAATAATAATTTTCAACATCTACCATTCTGACACCCTGCATCCACCACATACTAGGGACACAGAAATCACGTTAAGCATAAATTGTATGGTCTTTGTCTGTTCTTTTTAGAATGGTGATGAAAAATTTTGAAGGCTGCTCATCATTTTGACAAATTACGATTACATCTCTGACCATTTGGTGCAGACACGCGGACATTTTTGACTTTAAATACTGAGTACAGGTAACTGATTTAATATATTAATAATGAAAATTTTCCCACGAAGGCATCTGAGGATCATCTCAGACCGGGACCCTGTACTAAATATATCTTGCTACTTGGGAAGCTTTGGAACATGTCTGTCATCACTGTGGCTGTTTAAAGACTTGCTTCAAAGAGCACAGTATCATCAGAACCAGAAAGGGTTTATTGCCAAATGTTAATGAGATTTACAACATTAGGAAATTGCTGCGGTACTTTGTGCAAGCATACGATAAGACAAACACTCGTAATCATGCAATAAATAAAAATAAAATGTGATACTGATACAGATTGATATATACATGAGTGCAAGTGATGATCAGTGCAAAAAACAAAACAAAAAACAGGTACAGAGAGCACAATACAGGGTCACATGGTTGAAAAAGAGCAGGTAGTGGGAACAGTCGTATGGTTATTGTCAGTGAGGGGGAAGAATACTTGTAAATGTATTTAGTTACAGTTAGAATACTGAATACCTGATTTAAAATGTATTTAGTAATGTATTCCATTACTTTGATGAATCCTGGTACTGTTTTCTAAATACTTGGAATACTTCCCTTTAAAACCAGGATTTAAGTCTCTTAAATATCACAAAATGCACTGGTAGCTACTCCCAGAGGAAAACAGAGGACATATTAATGCTAATCATTATGTACTGACTGGTAAAAAATAAATACAATTTAAAAATAGGTAGCACTGCTACCTCTCAGTGACCAAAAACCAAAAAAAATTACTGGTTTTCAGCATTAATATCGCTTTACATTTTATTAGATTTTAAATTTAGTAGTTTGAAATTAAGTTTAACTGTTTTGCAGCTACTGTCAATTAGGCTATTTGTGATTTTCTGTTATTAACATGCAAAGTATTGTAAATTGGCGTTCATTGCACTCCAAATGGAAAGCGTTAATCCTTATAGTCATAATTTGCAGGAAACCCATCACAACAACATATAACCAAACTAACACCGATACTGTAACTGTGAGAAATGACCGAACAAGACACAGGCGCTGTCAAATAATGGACAAAAAAGGAAAAGTAGACACAGTCTATAAAAATAACTAACTATAAGTTGTTTCTTCATATTAGACATTGAGTCTTTGGCAAAGCCAGTGGTTTGTTAACTGGCAAACAAAGATTTAACTTAACCGTCAGATTTCGCTCACCCCTTTCCTTTTTCAGAGTTAAAAATTGCTTGAATTTCCGGGACATGAGTGCAGTAGGTTGATACGGCTGCAGCTGTGGCTCCATCCTCTCCAGCTCCTGGTCTGAATCTATACCTGACCACTCACGTTAACGCTGGTTGTTACTAGTCGGGAGTGTTTCGGCCATAGGATATCTATGGTTTTAGTGACATGTTGCTTAGGGGTATTATGGGATAGCCTACACAATGCAGAGACACATATTTTCCAAAATATATATATTGATATTTCCGCTGGAAAGTAGGAAACACACAAGCATTGCAATGGTATTACGAAAGTGACTATATTCCGAATACCATTTTTAAAAATAGTAACTGTAGTGGAATACAGTTACCCATATTAGTATTCTAAACGTTTATTCTGTTACTCCTCAACACTGGTTATTGTTCATGAGTCCAACTGCAGATGGGAAGAAACTATGCTTATGGCGAGAGGTTCAGGTCCGAGTGGACCAGAGCCTTCTGTCTGAGGGGAACATTTCAAACCACCCATGCAAAAAGGAGCGCTTTTTAGGGGTGTGCCAGTGTTCTGACAAAACACCATACCCATCAGAATGACATACCTTTGTTTAATGCGAATGCACAACAGGCAAATTCTTACTTTTTCCCTTCTGGGGAAGAACAGTTCAAAATGACACAGGCTTAGTTCAAAATGAGTTGATATACTGTATATATATATATATATATATATGAGAGAGAGAGAGAGAGAGAGAGAGAGAGAGAGAGAGAGAGAGAGAGAGAGAGAGAGAGAGAAGATAAGATCAGCAGGCACATGGATCAATACATGAGCAAAGCACAGAAAGGCATTGGTAGAGATACCAGAGGTGCTAAACACCAGCTCCTGGTTGACAGAACAGTTGCCCAAGGCTGCAAATCCTGAAAAAAACAGCCTGTGCACTGCCTGCATTGATTACAAGAAAGCCTACGACATTATGCTCCACACATGGATCAATGAATGCTTGAAGCTGTTCATCAACAAGAGTCTTAGAGCATTCATTGCAAACTCGATGAGGTTGTGGGGAAACCACCCTTAAGGCATATACCAAGGTGATGCTCTGTTCCCACTGCTGTTCTGCATAGTACTGAACCCCCCTAAGCCAAATAATCAACAAGACTGGCTATAGATACCGCCTCAAGAATGGAGCTACGATCAGCCATCTCCTCTACATGGATGACATCAAGCTATATGCTAAGAGCGAATGGATATGATTCAGGCTTGACAAATGTAGTAGGATGGTCACAACACAAGGCAAGGTAGTCCACACTGAAGCTGTCTCACTCCCAGAGGGAACAATAGCAGACATTGAGGAAATTTACAAGTACCTGGGAATACCGCAGGCAAATTGAAACCTCGTACCAGACAATGAGGAAAGCAGCAAAAGCCAAATACCTTCAATGAGTGAGGCAAGTCCTAAGAAGCCAGCTCAATGGAAGGAACAAGTCAAATGCAATAAACAGCTCTGCCTTGGCAGTGATAAGATACTCTGTGGGAATAATAAGATGGCCATAGGATGAAATGCAGACCACAGATGTGAAGTCACGAAAGCTCCTCAACATGCATGGCAGGTTCCATCCCAAATCCAGCACCCTGAGACTGTATGCAAGCCGTAAGGAAGGAACCCGAGGACTGAGCGTGAGAGCGACTGTCCAGGATGAAACTCAGGGCAAACTAGAGGAATGACTACAGCAGATCCCTGGAAGAACCTCAGACATCTCAGTCCAGAAAAGCGCAGTATTTGGAACAGCAAAGATACTGCGCAAGACCCTCAAGCTCCCAGGCCTCTGGTAAAGGATCCGAGCTTGGAATGGATGGGAAAAACCACCCACGGTGGGCGAGAGGGGTATTATATATACACCGTGGTGAGAACAAGTATTTGATACACTGCTGGATTTTTTTTAAGTTTTCCTACTTTCAAAGCATGGAAATTATTTTCCTGTACCAATTTGAATACAACTAGATGTACCGGTGTTCTGTCAATCTAGCATACTTTGTCAGAATAGCATACCGTAAATTGAGGTATCTAACCAATTTTAACCAACCGCAGGTTGTATGTTGTAACCCTAAGGTCACAGAAGGACAAATATGCATTAGTATTTGATACAATGCTGATTTTGTTAAGTCTTCCTACTTACAAAGCATGTAGAGGTCTGTAATTTGTATTTAATTGTTCTATTTTCTCTTTGTTTTCAGATTGTCAAAGTTCAAAAATCTAAATCTCATTTAATGAGAAGTGTTAAAGAGTAGTCACACCTCATATCTGTTATGTCTGTATATAATATTAAAGAACTGTAAAACTGTGAGCAGCTATATCCTTTGCACCAGGTAATTGGCTCAGTTATTACTTGCACACACTCTGATTGTTGATCAAGCAAGCTTATACAGTATTGTTTTGTACCAATATCTAGTTTTTGTAATGGTCTACGGACCTCTATAAAGACCTCTCCACCCCACTGCTTCTTTCATAAACCGATTTATGTGACCTTAACTTGTCTTGCTCTTCATCTCTGTGATTTTATTCCAAATACACACCAACGGAGGGAGCATGGAAAATCACAAGCATTACTGATTTATACACCTTGTGTTCAAATGAAAACAGAGAGAATCCAATGGAATGCTAAGAAGAGATGAAGAAAAAAACCCTTGGGTGAGGAAGCTCTGGATATACAGGTACCGCTGAAGCTTTTGTGTGCCAAGCTTTATCTCCTTAATCAGTTCTCTTTGCCACTAGTTAATCATTTGTGCATTCCGGGTGCTCAGACACACTGGATTTATAACACGCTGTGGAAGACCAGAGGCAGAATGATGACACAGCAGCTGCTAGTGCTGACTTAGCTGCAGGAACAGGGTGTAAACAACACTACAACTGGCAGTATCTTTTGCACTGGGGGGAATACATTGTTTGTATACATTGTGAAGCCCTCACAAAATCTGATCTTTCTGTGTCTAAGCATGCCAACAAAAAGAGATGCATGAAGTCTCACTAATGCATCCCTAATGATGTTTTTAAATTTCTCAGTTCATATTTTTGATCTGCTATTTGAGAGTTTTCCTCTGATGATGAATGTTAGGTTAAAATAATAATGTATTATTATTTTCTTAGGGTGTATTTCTTTATCACATAGTTTAAATGTACTTTTTAAATGTAATTTGGTTTCAAACATATGTTCCTTTGTATGACACCCTGTTCTTTTAAGATGCTAATTAAGTTTGACTGAATAAAAGGAGACTGCAGGGGGATGAGCCTTTGAGACCAGGAGACAGAGCTGTGAAACTGTCTGAGAAGCTGAGAGGAGAACAGACACACGGTCAACCAGAGTATCCTCCTGGGTCTCACACTGCAAAACTTTATTCTATCTCCCTCTGCAGAGCTCATTTAACTTCAATTTCTCTCCGACCCCTGTGTGTGATTCTTTTAGGTTAACCACTATTTTTTAACCGATCAATGAAACTTTGTAAAACAGGCAGACAACATTTCCGTTATGCAATCCAGGTTGATTCAGGTAGAGACTGTGTGTTAACATCACCGGCTGCTGTTCATGCTGCCTTGGCATGTGTGATGAACAACGGCAATAATCCAATGTGGTGTTACCCGGGTGTACTCTCACACCAGAAGATTAGAGATGGTGATCGTGATACGGCACTGCTCAAGAGACACGACAGAAACTACTGAAGGAGCTGCCACGCCTGGCCTGTGCATAAATCACAATGGCTGCATGCAAGAATTCTTTTGTGTCTTTGTTGCAGCTGGTATCTGCAATGTTATAGATGCGTGCATGCAGCAGACGTGACTGAGTGTGTGAAAATGACACGGGAAACAGTCAAGGTTTTGTTGCCAATGGGTGTAACATGGCTTGAGTAAATATTGATCCCTCCAGGCCAACACTGCTTCTCATTCACTTATTTTGGATACATGTGCATCTTGTGAACACCACCACAAAACTCGTTGTTCCTCATGTTCTTTTCCAATCTGTCTACATGCTTACTGGAAAAAAAATGCCACCCACAGTTTGCAGATTTTCAATCTTACGTTAGAAAGAGCATCAGTGAGTACACAGTTTTTCTTAAGGAAATGTTACTGATGTCAAGCAACATGTAGTGAAAAGACAGTGTTTTCTCCCAGTCTGCCCTCTAGTGCCAAATCAAATGATCTTACAAATAGATCTGCCAACAGCCCATTACTGACCATATCAGGTGAGAAATTATTTGATTCAATCGCAACTCTGAGTTATGAGGAATCAAGATTGCTGTTGTCCCCAAATAAAAAAGATCATCATTGTAAAACTGCACTTGGCTCTGAAACTGAGCTGCTTGGTTGTTTCTTTACAGAGCAGTTCATCCTGGATCCAACAGGCTATTTCAGATTGATGCAGAAGTGGACAAATATCACAAGATGATGTTTTCTGCTGCTTTCCTGGAAATAAGCTATTTTTGTGAAATTTGAAGCCGAATCGACTTCCACAGAAAACTGAGCACTGCTGATGGTAGGGTAAGTATGAAGGACATTAGTATCTTAAAATGTGAAAAAAAAAATTCCACTTAGTCCAATAAAAGACAAAAGTCTGTTTCCTATTTTAGGCCTATTTTTTTGCAAACAGATGTTTTATTTTCCTTGTTAATATTAGATATACAGTAAAATTATGAAATTACCATTTTAATTTCAACAAAATCTGTCTATTCCAAGACGATATATCTTCTTTTTGAGAAAAAGGGAACGGTCAAGAAAAACAAAGGTTCAGGCTCAGTATTTAAAATGGGCAAGGATGTCATTTTTCACATAGAAATCCTAAAATCTACTGGTACAGCTTCCCCAACTTGTGAGGTGAAGTGAGGGAATATGATTTAAATGAGATAGGGACTTGGGCAACACCTGAAGTACTACTAAAACAACTTTATTAATAGACCAATGCATTTTGGGAGGTGGCTTTGATCAGGGTCATGTTTATCTGAAATGTTCATGTAAAAACCCTAATAATGCCTGGACCAGATTTATTTTTGCTGACAAGCTGTCAAACACATCGACACTTGTCCGTTCTGGACACTTATCCAACCGGTCCTGCAAGAAATTGGCAGTTTTTGGTCAGGCAAAAAAAGAAAAGCGACATGTGGTTCCACATCTGGTAACTTGCTTTTCTGTTTGGCCACCAGGATCTCTTAAAGATCTCGATTTTAAACAGAGGGATTGTTGTTCTCTGAAATCATTCATGATCCTAAATCCGCAACCTGCGGTGTTGTTATAGTGACCACAAATTTGTAAAAAAAAAAAAACTGTCACCTATGTGAGAAGAATATGTTTAATAGCAAATTGTAGTTCAGAAAATAGCATTAATAAAATCTAAATCAAACTGGGCTCCTCAGGTTAACACAACATAATTTTTTTTTCAGCAAAGTGAATTCAAAAGGAATACACTCAACAAATGTCTTCCTTTTAAAAGATAAAAAAGCTATGTTTTCAGAACTTGTCAGGCTTTCAAACAACACACAGCGCTGAGACTGCGCTCTTAAAAGATTAACATGATGTACATTTTTTTCACAAAACTATTTGTCTGCTTTTCACACGTCTGAAATTGAGTGACATATTTTTCTTAATCCATAAGAAACCCTTAATCCAGGGTTTCAAGATGCAGTCTGTAGAATTTATTAATATATCAAAGGTTTATTAATCCTTAGTTTCTATACCATGATATATGGGTGGTGCTCCACAACATTTGTCATTCTTCTTAAGGGGGGGTATGTGCCGGATTCCAGCAGTTAAAGGAGCAGTAGGCACCCTACGATATCTGTCTTTGGCACCTATCAAGCTCTATTGAGCGCATTTAACCGGGAGCAGAGGGATGGATGGACTGTCGACCTGTCCAGGGTGTACCGCGCCTCTCCCCTGATAACAACTGGAGAGATGCAAGGAGTGGATGGAAATTATTTACCTGGACTCCATGCATAGAGTTGAAAAAAATTTGTGCATAATTTAAACTGGTCCGAGGGAGGTGTGAATACTAATCTGTAAAAATGATGGACAGCCTTTAGATATTCTATCATCACCTAAAAAAATGGTCAAATACGGAAAATATCCGGTTAACATTTCTGCATTGTCAGCTATCAATCAAAAGTGTTGGGAGTAACGCCGTTTAAGTATAACGCCGTTACTAACAGCGTTGTTTTTAAGGTAGTGGCGTAATCTAATGATATACTTTTCCTATTGTTGCAATGCTGTACCCGTTAACGGGGGTTGAAAGTGGCACGTTACTACAGCCTGGTTGAATGACGCTTAGCAGTGCCAAGCTTTCTGACAGCCACACTTCGGCTGCAAGGAGAGTGAGCAGGTTTCGGTGTTGACGCCATTGTAAATTCGCTGCGCCGTGCACTTCGCAGCTGTTCGCTCCAGAGCTGCACTGATAGAGCGGATACATCGCCTCTGAAGGCCACCTCCTGAAAGTGGTGGTTTTGATTTGGGTTTGGTTTTCGATAAATCTCCACGCATCCCAGAAAATACCTGTGACATCTACTGAGAAAGTAACCCCAAAATATTGATGAATTTTTGCTCGACACCCAAGGAACATGACAAATGGTTTATTAATTTTTTTTTTAAATATGTAATATTTCTCATTAATATATTACTTTAAATATTTGATCTTCATTAGCTTCCAGCTCATGTGATCAGGTTAAAACAAATCAGTCTTGAAATTTCTTTCATCTAAAGAACCAGACACAATTTATTTCACATTTGAATGCATAGAATATTTTATATTAATATTCCATCCATCCATCTTCTTAACTGCTTATCCAATTCAGGGTCACGGGGCAGCTGGAGCCTATCCCAGCAATTATCAGGCGTTAGGCAGGGTACACTCTGAACAGGACGCCAGTCTGTTGCAGGGCCAACACAGAGAGACAGACAACCATTCACACTCACATTCATTCCTAGGGACAATTTTAGAGTGATCAATTCATCTATCATGCATGTTTTTGGACTGTGGGAGGAAGCCGGAGTACCTGGAGAGAACCCATGCATACATGGGGAGAACATGCAAACTCCATGCAGAAAGACCCTGGGCCGGGATATGAACCCACGACCTTCTTGCTGCAAGGCAACAGCGCTAACCACTGCGCCACCGTGCAGCCCTATATTAATATTTTACTATAATATTTCAGGTTTGGCCAGGACATGCCAAATCGATCTTAAAATGTCTTACTACAACAGATTGGATAGTGGTCTGTTTACAGTGCCATATTACAGATGCATAAATTTGCAAAACTTAATGGTCAGATTTACCTTTGCTTCTTTTTACCCACATTTGTGTGTCTTAGTTTTGCACTTTAATGAAAAGTTTGTGATGATGTATGACCAATACTTTGGAATATTTTTTTTTCTGAATACAGCGTATGTTATTGAGTCAAGTTCAAGGTTGGCGGAGGGAGGGCAATGCCCAGGACTGTACTTAGGGACACAGGGTGATAAATAATGGGAGAGGAACCATGAAAAAAAAAAAAAAAAAAAAGTTCAAATACCAAATGTTTTAAAATACTGTATATAGCCTTTGTATTCGTCATTCAGTTATAAAAATATTTGACGCTAGAGATATAAAATTTAATAGAACATAAAAATAATGCCACCATTACTTTGCTGAGTAACTAATTACTTTTACAGTGTGGTAACTGAGTTAATAACTCAAATACTTTTTAGAAAAAGTAATTTGTAACTATAACTAATTACTTTTTTTAATGTAAGATGCCTAAAGCCTGGTTTATGCTTGACGCATCCACGTAGTCCGCACGGCTCCACGCGGCCAAATTACGTTATTTCAGCAACCACGCCTCTCCGCAAAGCCACTGTGGAGACCCAAATTTCCGCACCGTGCACCAAGGAAATTTTGTAACAACACGGATGGTCCCGTGCGGAAAAATGTGGCGGACTGGCAGGAGCTCCTATTGCCAGAGGTTCGTAAATACAGAAATCTTTATGATTCCGCCGATAGAGATCACTGTGATCAACTGTGTTTTAATGGACGAGCTGATAGTCTCCTTTTTCATCTTTTTTCCTAAGTAAACAGCATAAAAGTTCTGCTTTGTTTAAGCTCACGGGTGTCGCCATCTTGTAAACAACAGTGATTTCTACTTCTACCATGGTTTAGTGTTGTATGCATGCTGTAGAGCCCTACGCCGCCCCCTACAGTCTTCAAGAATATTGGTTCTCAGCAGGGACAAGCCGCAAAAGTATAAACGCTGCTAGAAGGCGTCTCGGCCGGTTCCGCACGTCTCATTTCCGCGCAGAATGTGCATGTGTTAAGTATAAACCAAGCTTAGCACTGTCAATCAATGTGTGTGCACACCGCAGAAAGTTGCGAAGAAGCGGCTGTGAACACAGGCCACTCCATGTCCTACTGTGTACAGTTGCCAAATTGGCAAAGCGTGAACATGGAGAAGTCGGAGTGAACCTCTGCTAAAAAGTCAGCCTTTAGCGGGCTACCTCTCAAAGTGAGAAAGAAAAACAAACAGGTAAGAAGAGGAGAGACAATAATATAATTATTAAAGTAAATCAATAAAACATTTTATTAATAAAATACACAATGATTTTCTTTAAAATCACGGATGATGCACATGCTCAATTGTTGATTTGGGGCTAGAGGGAGCAGGGGTGGTGGCACTGTTTCAGAGGCTGATGTCATATTCTCTGGACTGCAGCTTTAAAATTACATCAGTAAACCCTTTGCAACTGCAACAGGTTCAGTTTTTCTAAGAAGGCTTTCCAAAAGGTTTATAATTGTTTTTATACAAATTTGTAACTATTATTTCTGAAGCACAGTTGTAAAGTCTGGTGCATTTTGAATTGCATTGTGGTATTTATTTTATCTTTCAGGCAAATATAAGCTTTTCAGTTGTTGTCTTCAATATTGAAATTTTTTAAAATATTCACATTTTCTGAGATATTGCATTTGAGAGTTTCATTGTCAGCTATAATCATGAAATCATATATTACCATATATAATCATGAAAATTAAAAGGAAAACATCTGAAATATATCAGTCGGTGTGTAATAAATTAATCTAATATGCACATTTTAATGCAACTACTGAAATAAATCATTTTTTTCACGATGTTCTAATTTTATGACCTGTGCAATGAATTACCCTTATGCAAGAGAAAAATAAGGTCATGTTACCTTCTGTAGTTTAGGTAGAAAAAAGTATCTGCCACATCTGAGTACAATAATTATCTATTTCTATAAATGTCAGAGAATCTTTAAAAAAAATATATATATTTTTTATTATCAAGGACTCCGCGCAATACCACCACAGACCCCTGATTAAGAAACACTGCTCTAAAAGATAACAGTAACAAAAAACTAAGTGTACAGCATTTAACAATGGTTCTGACAAAGTGAGCTAATGCAAACAGAGGAGAAACAAAACAGATATTGGCTGTGGGGGAAAACAGCACAACGTGAAGCTGCTCCACCCCACTACTTTGTAGATTATGTTTTGTGCACTGTGGCAATCTATAACATTGGTAGCAGGTAGTTTTTCACAATGTCTTAGCATGATGACGCATTAAACTCCACACGATAATCCCTGTTGGTCATCACACTTTAGAACTTCAAGTAAAACAGTCAGGTAAGGTGGCATTGGCTGAGGAGGCAATGGTTGTTTTGTAACCAGAGAGATTGCCAGGTCAAAATCCTGAGAGCGCCCTGGACCTTGAGTGTTTAGTAGTGGTTTAAATGGCGAGAAAAAAATCTTGTTAATCTCATTTGCCCTGTCTTGATGGTTAAAAGTGGTTACAGTTATAATCATAATCTAAGTGGAGGCTAAGTAAAGAAATAGCTTTTTGGATATTCCATATGAACTAGAACTAGCTCAAGTTGGAGCTTGGTTCAAAATGTTTAGATAGTAAATTTTGAGCATGAATCAATGCATTTTAACCTGGGTGAACTAAGTTAAGAATCAGATCTTAAGATAGAGCTTTTACTATTCAGAAAATATATTACACCAAAACCTACTAGTTTAGTCGTCTTGGTCTATGAGTTAAAAAAAAAAAAAATTCCACGCATAACTACAATTCACAGATGATTCACCTACTAAATATGCCTGCACAGATCTTGTCGTGACATAGTAACACTACCCATTGTGTAACTGGTCAGCCAGCCGTGACTCAGGACAATTAGCCACACAGTGGAGAATTACATTAAACAAAGATATTATATTATTATGTACTGTAATGAATCTGTGGCAGAATCACTGGGCTACCAATCAATGTCACAAAGAGGTTGTTACTCTAGATATAACATTTTTCTGCACTTTTATAAGTATGGTGATAGTTCTAAAACTCTAAACGATGTTGTCTGCAGGTAGGGATGCAAAGATACTACTTTTTTTAAACCGATACGACATTGATACTTGAATTTGAGCACTTGCCGATACCGAGTATCAATACCGATACTTCTATCACACAAAAAAATGCAATGAATTGAAAGACAGGTTTTATTTCCTTCCTGCTTGTTACAAGAAATGATAGTGTATTAGATGAAAAAGTAAAATATTAATAAAATTAATCACAAAATAAATTTTCAAGTGAAAAATATTTTTTTGTGTGTGAAATTAGTGCAGAGTTTACAGATATTAAGAATTGGTTTATGGTATCGGTTCACTTGAACTGATACAGATACAGTGCATAAGAATGATATTGGCCCCTATACCCAATACCAGTATTGGTATCGGTGCATCCCAATCTGGAGGGTATATATGAAGAAAATATGTGCAAGCTGCAGACACAACTTTAAACACTGACTTAGTTATGGCATTATATCTTTTTGACAACTACTTTCTGAAATAAACATAGTTAAGAAATGAACAAAAAGTCATGAGGTGTGCATAAAAAAGAGTTAAAGGGTGGCAAAATAAGTAAAAGAACAGAAATGTTCTTGGCTGGGTGTGGTGCCAACTTTGTCTATGTTTGAGTACCGGTAAACGCCTCAATTACTTTTGCACAAATCTGAGTGTGAAACAGTGCAGCTATGCAACTATGTCAATGTGCATTTCCAGTTCCCACAGTATGACTCATGAGTTTGCTTTCCAACAATTTATGGTGCGCTGTCTCTCATATTAACAACATATACAGAGTCCAGAGAAAAATGGATAGTGGGCCCAACAGTGCATGTCAGGTCATATTCTACAAAAAGGTTAATGATTTTCTCCATACATATACAATACTTATACCGTGCTAGTGCATGACCTCTGTAAGACATACACCCACCCACCCACTCAGACCCCATTACATTTTTCACTCTTTGTTTTATTCCAGCCATTTACTAAAATCAAAAAAGTTCATTTCATTTTTTATTTATCTACCTCAGCACCCCATCTTCACAGAAGTAACCCAGAAATGTAAAACATTTTTGCTAATTCATTAAAAAACAAATAAGTTTTCAGACTGTTTGCTGTAAAACTCATATTTAACACACATGCTGGCAATTCTTCTGATCCTCCTTGAGGTGGTTCTTGTCCTTCATTGGAGTCCAGCTGTGTTTATTAGACTTGATTAGGAAAGGCACACATCTGTCTATGTAAGACCTTACAGCTCAAAATGCATGTCAGAGCAAATGAGAATCATGCGCCTGAAAGAACTGCCCAATGAGTTCAGAAACAGAAGGCATAGATCTTACCATTGTTACAAAATAATTTCTGCAGCACTCAATGTTCCCAAGAGCACAGTGGCCTCTATAATTTACAAATGGAAGAAGTTTGGGACAACCAGAAATATTCCTAGACCTGGCTGTCAAGTAAAACTGAGCAGTAGTGGGAGAGGTACCTTGGTGAAAGAGGTAAAGAAGAACTCAAAGATCACTGTAATTGAGCTCCAGAGATGCATCAGAGAGGTGGAAGCAGGTTCCACCAAGTCAGTGATGACTGCAGCCCTTCAGGGGGCTTAAAGACAGAGTGGTCCGATTGAAATTTCTCCTCAGTGCAAGACATATGAAAACCTGCAAAGACTTTGCCAAAAAACATATGAGGGACTCCCACACTATGAGGAATAAGATTCTCTGATCTGATAACACCAAGAATGAACTTTTTGGTGTTAATTCTAAGTGCTATGTGTGGTGAAAATCAGGCACTGCTCATCACCTGCCCAATTCAGTCCCTACTGTAAAATGTGGTGGTGGGAGCATTATGGTGTGGGGGTGTTTTTCAGCTGCAGGGACAGGACGACTGGTTGCAGTTGAAGGAAAGATGAATACAGTCAGGTACAGAGATATCCTGGTAGAAAACTTCCGCCAGAGTGCTCAGAACCTCAGAATGGGCTGAAGGTTAACCTTTCAACACGACAATGATCTTAAGCACAAAGCTAAAAGAAACAAAGGGGTGGCTTTGGACAACTCTGTGACCTTTCTTGACTGGCAGATGAGCAGAGCCCTTACTTATATATATATATGTGTGTGTGTGCGTGCGTGCGTGCATGCGTGCGTGCATGCCTGGGTGCGTGCGTGTGTGTGGACATATATATAAATTCACACAATAATTCAAATTTTTGTTTTTAGTCAGCACAATAAAATTAAATAAATCCCAGAGACACTCCCTGTGACAGATGAATGAACAATTTTTTTTTTTTAATGAAAAGAACAGTCTTTCATTCAGAGGGCCATACATTCTTTACTTGCAGTAGCAGAAGTCAGTCTCTGTCAGTACAGGCATGGGCCTTGCTTACTGCTGCTATGGCTCTTGCTACATCTTAACTGGAACTTTTTTTCCTATTCCCTAACCTTTAACGATTATAGAAAAGCAAACCTTATAATAAAGCGACTTTCTCATATATATTTTATACATATGACTTAACATAAAAAAACACAACAAATTTTCAGAGAAAGAAAGAAAGAAAGAACGAAAGAAAGAAAGAAAGAAAGAAAGAAAGAAAGAAAGAAAGAAAGAAAGAAAGAAAGAAAGAAAGAAAGAAAAAAGTTACATCCATCTGGTGTTGGTGTTGCACTAGGAAATCACAACACAATAAAATCAGTTTTTATTCATTTGTTTGATGTAGTTTAAGGAAATTAAGTTTTATGGCTCTCACTGCTGTGTAATATCTACTCCGCCCTCAGGATGTATCCATCAAAAAGAAATTATGAAATATCAGCACTGCTTCTGAACATTCCCTAATTTCCATGATGAGCTGTAAATCTAAAGACCTCTTCAGCTACTAGTCAAGCAGTTTTATAAGCAGAATGTTCCCAGCCTTGACATGTTCTATTGTTTATCTTAACACATGCAATACACACATAGCCCTACTTTCACCCACAGCTTGTCTATGTGGTGGACTGGTATATTAAGTATGAAACATAATTTTTGATTGATGCACACAGGACCTCAATTATATATACTAATCATCCAATGATCTGCAAAGGGAAACAAAAGAAATTGGATTCCTTTTTTCTAAATCTTGAATTTAAGGTTAGTTCTATTATTGTATTCTTTCTTTTTTACAAAGGAGAAATTTAGCTTTAACAGCAACACAGTGACATATAACAGAAGCTTTATATAATTAAACAAGACCGGTAAAGATTGCAAACAGTCAGGTTGCGTTGTGCTTGATTTTTGATTAAACAATCCATCCTGTGGCTCATTAGGGCATCAGTCTCGCTGAAAACTTGCGGAACAGAGGCAGGGTGCTTGTGGGACACTTTCCGTGTTGTTGTCCTTTGTCCCCCACACTTTTTTCTGCTCTTCAGTACACAGTAACATATATTTTCTGAACTGACTTGAAACGCACCTGAAGTGTAGACAAGCTAACTGGCACCATTGAATCATAGACAGCTGCTGCTGCTGGGCAGCGCATCAGTCTCAGCTACTGATCCAGAGGCGGCGAAATGCAAAAAACTTTGACTCTTTTTTTTCTCCAAACAAGCAGTAAGCTGA
Organism: Apricaphanius iberus; assembly: GCA_028564705.1. Classification (NCBI taxonomy): domain Eukaryota; kingdom Metazoa; phylum Chordata; class Actinopteri; order Cyprinodontiformes; family Aphaniidae; genus Apricaphanius; species Apricaphanius iberus. The sequence continues at coordinate 1,628,677 of JAPXFQ010000473.1, read as the reverse complement.
CTTATGGTGTTGTAAGCAGATAATGTAGCTAAATGATGACTAGTTTTATAAATGGCAATATCATGTTAAGCTAGTTAGCAATATTAATTATTTTACATCTCTGCATATCAGTTCCTGCGAGGAATAAACCCAATCCTATTTATTGTCCCAAAAAAAAAACAGTAGGGACACGGAGGGTCTGCACAGGTGAAAATAGAGTGTAAGTGACTGACTTGTCTGTATTTTAATAGATAACACAGGATAAATGTCAATCAGTTTGTTATATGTGGAGGCTGCACATTTCCCATCGTAGTAAAAGATGAGATAACATTCACTTAATCAGTTTATGCACTATGAGTGCAGGTTATTGGGTGGTGATGCTTTGGGACGATATCAATTATCATCATGCTTTATTATCTGTGCTATACTTTTGTTTTGTTTTGTTCTTAACCATAAACCATCTTTTTTTTAGGCATTTAACAGGTTTTCACCTTTCAGGAATGTATTTAGCTTCTTATATCCTCTGATAAACTGACCAAATTGCTTGTCTTTAGAAGAGAAAACCTCTTTCCAGAGTATTATGCTTCCATATTCATGTTTCATAGTGGGGATGTTCCATTCAGGGTAATTTCAGTTTTTTCTTTACTTCCTCACATGGTCTTTTGCACATTTGACAAAAAAGTCGGATTTTCATCTAGACGAACCAAAGCACCCTATTTTGCATATTTGCCATGTCCCCACGCATTATATGATATATACTACATGCTTTGTGACAAACTTTAAGTGGGAATCTCCTAACTTTCTTTCTCTACAGCTACTCAACAGTTACAATGGACCCAATTTCTGCAGCAATAAACACCACACTTTTCAGACTGAGCTGACTGCATACCTTGTATACAAATACAAATGTATTTTATTTTTTTACATTATATGAAGCTTCAAAAAGCAAAACATTTACAAACAGCACATTATTTTATTATTCATACATTATTGTAATAGCCTGTCGTCTGAGCCCACGGCTAAGAAAGCCAAAAACATCCATTGTAAAAAATATTTTATACGTTTTTTTCTCCAAATAACAAGAACAAACATCTGTTTTATTAGTTTCTATAGTCACAGAAATCTCTATAGAGAAGAAAAAGGATTAACTTAACGTTAGCAAATGCACGAAAGACAAGACGTAGTACATTTTGCACCGTAATCACCTTGAGATCAGAATTGTTTTTCCTAATCACAAAATAATAAAATTTATTATTTCATTTTTATGTGAAAAATATATATTATTATTAGGAAAATAAAATTACTTCTGTCATTTTGCTTTCCATTCCAGTTTAACTTCTCTTACTGGTTGTTGGAGTCTTGGCATAATGTTATACTTGGAACACCTTTATAACTTTAATGTGAAAACCTTATTTTAAAAAAGCAAGACCCAATAAGGCTGTGTTCAGCAAAAAAAAAAAAATATTTCCACAAAATCAGTAAAGATCAATAATGTTTTATAGTAAGAGTTATAATGCTGCTCAAAGTAATAGAAAAAAATCAATCTGAATTCCGTCAGAAATTTAGTGTCATGAATCATAGTTTTTGCCACTAGCAGAAAATTCATTATTTAGGTGAATTGGAATCACCTCAGAGCCCTTTTTCCTCCTAAATAGATAAATATACATCTATATCTTGACAAAATCAGTTAACATTGAAGATGGAGACTTTGCTGTGACCACTGAGCCATTTATCAATGTCTAGCTGTGGTATTCCAAGCTCAATGTCCACCCTCTCTGGCAGCCTTCACTTGCATTCTTCTCTGCCCTGTGCTTGACTTTTTTTTAATTTTTACTGCCAGATATGGAAATAGATATATAAAAATCAAAATCTACAGCCTAAACACAACTATGGCTCTAGTGCATTGGCCCACAATGCTCAAGGCCATCCAGTGCTATGAAAAGGATTTAAATGCCATTCATGATTTCAACGTTTTTACAAGAACTAACCTGATCCATCCTGTACTAGTTTTGATAGATATCCTATAGCTTTAGCATCTCACATAATGCATTTTTTCATCAAGAAGCAGGAGGCTTCAGACCACCCACAGTTAGTGCTACAGTCAGAGATTAAAAAACCCACATGTGTCCAAACAAATCAACACACAGGCACACTTTCACCGTCAGTGTAGACATGAAAATATACCAGTCTCCAGACACATGGAGCATCATATTAATGTGAAACATAATATTTGAGATAAATGTCTGCAGAATGTAATTAAAGAGTTCCATCGACATCACCAGAATCAAAAAAATACAAAAAGGTTCATTCTTTCTACCTTTTAATGAGAGCGATGCATATTAAATGTATTCTTCAAATCAGAATAAGCATGCAAGTTTCCATGTTAGGATTTTAAAAACTTTTATTTATCACATGTGAGGCTTTAGCTAAATGGGTGAACCATGGGATGTTGAAAAAAATATGTTTATAAAAGTTTTTTTTTTGTTTTTTTTTTGGGGGGGGGTATTTTGCCTTGACGGAAAATCTTAGGGGCTTAATTAACTAAAACAAAAGACACATGTGAACATGCCTCAAGAAAAGGCAAACAATGAAAAAAATTCACAAACTTGTCACAACATGCTTCGGCTTTACAATTTGAAAGTCTCTAATGACATTTTTTAAACCCTCAGCAAACAAGCTTGCAAGTTGATACTAATTCATATCTCCACTAGGCTCATTTCCATCCATTAGACCTACTACTTTTTTTAAATAAGAAAAAAACAATTCCTCAGCAAAAAATATTTATAAGCCAGTCACAAGTATAAATAAGTGTAAATCGATGTAACATTTATATCATTTTTTTATTGCCTGGGGAAAATTCCTATAGCACTTGGAACATTTGCAGGTTACTCATATTGCAAACAGTAAGAATGACCCAAAGAAGGAAAAAAAAAATTTTATTCAGATATTATGGGATATCGCAAACCTCTGCCAGGACCACTCCCCATCCTCAAGCCCCATGTTTTAATCTAGTTCTTACTTTTGGTACTCTACCCCAAAAATATGTGTTATTGAGACATTCATCTGTGTTCATGCTGTCGCTGTGCTGTTCCAAAAAACAGGGGAGATTTGCGCATGCACAACTAATCTGCTGTGCAACCAAGTTGTCCAACTGTAGTGGGGCTGCAGTGCAATCTCAGCTGTCTGTGAGCTTTCTGAGACAAGAGAGGAATGTAAGATAAGACCACTGGTCGGTCGGTGGATATGTGCTTCATGAAAGAGTTTATCTATCTATCTATCTATCTATCTATCTATCTATCCATCCATCCATCCATCCATCCATCCATCCATCCATCCATCCATCCATCCATCCATCCATCCATCCAGAGACGGAAACAGAGGGAGAGAGAGTTGTCTCTGTGCCAAAGAACGTGCATGCCTTTAACTTATTAAAATTTGTTAAACTTTTTCTGCCACAGGCCAGAGCCGGGGGTCAAGTAAAAAGATTAATTTCTCGTCCTCACACAAAGCAACACTGCAACTGCAGGCAGTGCTTGTGTACTTCCCCAAAGAAGACAAAGGGAGCCGAGGACCAGCTCATCCGGTTTTTCACACTGACTGCTGAGCTGTGTGCATGTGAACAGCTTGTAAATGGCAGAGGAAGCCAAGGTGTATTAAGATCAAACGCCTCAGGCCAGGGGAGTTTACACAGCCTGCTGTCATTAATCCACCCTCTCAGATTTTTCAATCTGTTTCTACCATAACCATCCCACTCAGGTTAAATTTATTGTGTAGTTAAGTAAAAAGGTTTTAAGTGAAATGCTAATATGTATTCCTGAACAATATGACATTTTCTGTGTTTAAAATATTTTTGGAGTTAATGTTGTGGTGTATCAGATCATGTCTTTTTTTGGGAAATAAATCTTGCTTTTAATTTTTTTATTTTTGTACCGTACCGATACTTAATGCTTAAATTTTTTTCTTTTAATAGGCATTTATGTAACCGGAAGTTTAGCTTGCAGTTATACACTTCAGAGTTGGGAACTATTGTCAGTTTCGGTTTTTTGATCAAATGATGAGTGCTTCAGTGAGATCATCATGCAGTGGCTTCTTGAAAAGACATACTGAAGCACAGATAACATACTGATCAAGGGATTGGTGACATTCTTTTCTCACTGTTAATAGAGTCATTACTCATTAGAAAAGCTAAATTCTCAGGCATCTTTGCAGAGCTATTATGTGCAGAGTGACAGAAGGCAGCCTACAATCGGAAGAGGGTGTGTTCAAAGACAAGGACAAGAAGAGGAACAGGCTTCAGAAAGTAAACTTTGGTGCTTATAGCTCATGGCCTCAGGCACGTAGCCCAGATTTAAGAATGAGTTAGCGTGTCAAGATAGCGTGTATGGCAGCAGACCACGCCTGCACCTGTCAGGTGTTCTGTGGTATGCCTGGGTTTCGTGAGGGAAATCGTGTGCGTGTGTGACTGCATGCAATATGTGTGCATGCTCCTTCTTCTTGTTGCATGCATCTAAATACTCTAGCGATGATAGATACAGGTGACCTACCTAACGTCTGGAACTGCAACATCCCCAGAACTAGCAACAAAAAGTATTTTATCACAGACGAAATTGGTTCACCCACTTGGTTAAGAATCCTCTTAATTTTTTAGCACACAAAAAATCTGAATATTGAAACCTCTTGTGTCACCATTGTTTGTTTCTATGCATGCTTTTATACTTGCACTTCCAAATTAGGTCAAATGCATTACCATAAAGCGGAATCCAAATGTACACAGAAGCTATATAATCTTCTAATGTATTCTGGGTAAAATAGGTGCTTTTTAGCAATAAACCATTGTTATTGTCATCTCTAGTATGTAAAGGTTTTAAACCAACCACTGTTATGGCTTCTTGGAAGTCACCTGAAGGGGCAGGTCACGGGACGACAGCCAAACCTTTTGTCCAGGCTGGTAAGCAGGGGAGGGCCTGCGAAGACGATCTGCCAGCAATCGATTTTGAGATTGAGTATGCATGAGGGCAGCCCGAGCAGCTCTCCAAACTCCATGACAGCGCAGAATATGAGCTTGGACTGAAGGAACAGCCAAATCCCGCTCCTGGTCCGGGAAGAGAGGTGGCTGAAACCCATGGACACCATGAATGGAGAAAACCCTGTAGCCGAGGACACTAAAGAATTATGTGCATATTCAATCCAAGGTAGGTACGTGCTCCAGGTAGCTGGATTGCGGGAAGTGACACAGCGCAAGGCACAACCCAAGTCCTGATTGGCCCGTTCTGCTTGACCATTAGATTGAGGGTGGTAACCAGAAGATAGACTAACTGATGTCCCCAACGCTTGACCGAAGGCTTTCCAAATTTGGGATGTAAACTGTGGTCCTCTATCCGATACTATGTCGAAGGGGATGCCGTGGAGCCTAAAGACATGAGGGACCAAAAGATTAGCAGTTTCAGTAGCGGTCAGTAATTTAGCAAGGGGTACATAATGTACTGCTTTAGAAAAACGGTCCACAATAGTCAGTATCGTAGTGTTACCCTCCGATTCCGGAAGACCAGTAACAAAATCCACAGAAATATGGGACCAAGGCCTTTTGGGGATAGATAGGGGATTGAGTAAACCAGCTGGACGTAGATGGCTCGATTTACTACGGGCACAGACGGTACAAGCAGCAACGAAAGAACGAGTGTTCTTGTTTATAGACGGCCACCAGAACCTCTGCTTAAGAAAGGTAAGAGTCCGGAGGAAACCAGGATGGCAGGTAAGTTTAGAACTGTGCCCCCACTGGAGAACCTGAGAACGCACGGACTCAGGTACAAAGATGCAGTTATTTGGGCCATTACCTGGGTCAGGTTGAGCTTGTTGTGCATCGCGGACAACCTTTTCAATTTCCCAGAACACTGCACCAACCAGGTTAGCAGAAGGTAGCTCTTCAGATGGGGGATTTGGGTCATCAATCAAGCAGGAAGTGGGAAGGATAGGACTGGGCTCAGACTCAGGGCTATCAGGAGTGGACTGACGTGATAATGCATCTGGCTTAACATTGCGGGAGCCAGGTCTGTAAGACAGCATAAAATTAAATCTTCCCAGGAACAATGCCCATCTTGCTTGACGAGAGTTAGGTCTCTTGGCCGACCGGAGATAAGACAGGTTTTTATGATCAGTCCATACTATGAAAGGATGTTCTGCTCCTTTGAGCCAGTGCCTCCACTCCTGTAACGCAAGAACAACAGCCAAAAGTTCTCGATTGCCAATGATTGCCATAATTTACCTCAGCAGGGGAGAGTCGCCGTGAAAAATAGGCACAGGGATGTAATTTTTGATCTTTCGGGGATCGCTGGGAGAGGACCGCTCCAACGCCGGAATCTGAAGCATCGACCTCCACCACAAATTGCCTGGAGGGGTCAGGGTGGAAAAGAACAGGTGCAGATGTGAACAGCATTTTTAGGGTAGCAAAAGCAGCATCAGCCTCACTGGACCACTTGAAAGGGACACGGGAAGAGGTGAGTTTAGTCAGAGGGGCTGCCCTTCTACTGTAGTCTTTAATAAACCTCCTGTAAAAGTTAGAAAAGCCGAGAAAACGCTGGAGTTGTTTCCTGGTTTCTGGTTTCGGCCACTCCGCGACTGCTTTTACTTTTTCAGGATCTGCCTTGACCTTACCCTGTTCAATAACAAAACCCAAAAAATGAACAGATGTAGCATGGAAATCACATTTTTCCGCTTTCACAAAAAGTTTGTTTTCCAGAAGGCGCTGCAGAACCAATCGTACATGCTGGACATGCTCTTGCCGATTTCTAAATACACAAAAACAAACTTGTTCAACATATCCCGGAGTACGTCGTTGACAAGAGCTTGAAAAACCGCAGGGGCATTAGTAAGGCCAAAAGGCATCACAAGATATTCAAAATGTCCCAGAGGGGTGTTGAAAGCAGTCTTCCATTCATCATCACCTTGTCGTATACGAACCAAGTGATAAGCATTTCGTAAATCCAATTTTGTGAAAATGGTGGCTTGATGAAGCGGTTGAAAAGCTGAATCAATGAGGGGGAGAGGGTATTTATTCTTGATGGTTATTTCATTTAATCCCCTATAATCAATACAGGGCCGCAAACTTTTATCTTTCTTGTCCACAAAGAAGAATCCTGCCCCCACTGGAGAGGAAGAGGCCCGAATCAATCCTGCAGCCAGAGAGTCTTTTATATATGTCTCCATAGCCTCCCTTTCTGGCCAGGACAATTTATATAGACGACTTGTGGGCAAGGGGGCGCCAGGCAATAAATTGATTGCACAATCATAGGGACGGTGTGGGGGTAGAGAAAGCGCCTTCTGCTTATTAAAAACTTCACCCAGATCGTGATATTCTGGCGGAACAGAGGATAAATCAGGAACACAAGGGGGCGACGAAGAAACTTGCTCACTGGAGGTTATGGCTGACCTGAGACAATTAGAATGGCAGAACTCACTCCAGCAGGAAATGTGATTAGTTACCCAGTCAATGTGTGGGTTGTGTGCTTTTAACCAGGGCAGTCCCAAAACTAAAGGAGCATGAGGAGAAGGCAAAACTAAAAACTGACTGACTTCCCTATGGTTACCAGACAACACAAGAGTAAGAGGAACGGTGCGATGGGAAATTCTAGCTAACCTCTCCCCATTAAGAGCATTAACATCCCTAGGAGGTTCTAATGGTTCTAGCGGAATGTTAGCCTGATTGACTTCATTGGCGTCAATAAAATTATCATCTGCCCCTGAATCAACGAGGGCAACAAGAGGAAACGACTCGCGTGACCAATAAACAGTGGCTTGGAGTTGTAGTCTTTGAGGAATTGAGATGGGGAGAGAGAAAGTTCGGCTCAACAGTACCTCTCCATTCACTGATGAGCCCTTCCTTTTGGCAGCTGGGGGCAGGTTCTGATGTAATGTCCAGCTTGTCCACAATAAATGCACAATCCGGAAGCTTGACGACGCTGCCGTTCCGCCGGTGTGAGATGAGCTCGGCCCAGCTGTATAGGTTCTTCTTCAGCGGGCTGCCCAGGGGAACTTGAATGCACCGAGGGGGCACTGTGGGACGAGGAAGTAACCGGAGGCAAGGTGAGTGAACGAGGAAAAGACTGTCTGCCTGCTTTCTCTCTTTGTCTTTCCCTTAGCCTATTGTCCAGCCGGGTGGCCAAGGAAATAAGATCTTCTAAGGTGTTGGATTCATCTTTAGCAGCAAGTTCATCTTTAACTCTGTCCGATAATCCCCTCAGAAAAACCCACTGTAGCGGTGTGTCATCCCAGCCACTCTCTGCTGCTAAAATACGGAAGTCTATGGCAAACTCTGCAACGGAGGAAGAACCCTGGTGAAGGGAAAGTAATCTTTTGGCTGCGTCCTTGCATTTAAGAGGGTGGTCAAAAATTTTCCTCATCTCCCTAGTGAATGTGGAGAAAGTCTGACAAACTGGACTATTACTTTCCACTACCGCAGTAGCCCATTGTGCAGCTCTACCAGTGAGAAGGCTTATAATAAAAGCAATATGGGACTTATCTGAGCTGTAGGTGCTGGGTTGAAGGTCAAACACGAGAGAGCACTGGAGAAGGAACTGACCACAGGAACCGAGATCACCGGAGTAGCGCTCTGGGGTTGGAATGTGGGGCTCCCGTGCTGCAGGAGAGGCAGGTTGTTCCGGACTGGGAGCAGAAGCTTGAGGTGTGCTGCTTGGCGGCAAGGGTGTAGCTGAGAGTTGATTCATTTGTGCAGAGAGCTGGGTCACACTTGATGAATGGTCACGGAGCTGTTCAGTAATTTCCCGAAGAATCTTTTCATGATGGCCCACCCTAATACCTTGATTGGCCAGGGCTTGACGGATGGGGTCTTGGTCTGATGGGTCCATGTGGCCAGATTGTTCTGTTATGGCTACAGTGGAGGGACCCAACAAACAGACACAAGACAGAGGGTAAGTGAAGGTAAGTGAATTTAATGTCCAATAGAGGAAATGGTGGAATCCAGACGATGTGGAACAGGCGAGTAGGAGCTGGGGAGAGCAGATCTTCCAGGAGTCTCAGTTGAGAAGAGGTACATGGAGCTGGAGAACAGAGGAGCAGGTAAGTAGAGAATCTCAAAAACAGGACTGTAGATATACTCTGACAAGCGAGAGGTTCACCGTGCGTTGGTAGAAAACAATCTGGCAGAGTCTGGTTGGAGAGCTGTGTTCTTGAATGGTCTTGATTGCAGATGACCAGCAGCTGCATCCAAAAGACTCCGCCCAGGAACCCAATCACACACACAAACAAACAGAGGGAGAAGGGAGGTGGAGCAGGCTCTGATGCAAAGGCATACAGGGGCATGACAACCACAATTCTTTATATTTTGCTAGAACTGTAATTGCGGATGGCGGCAACGTCACTAAAATCGCTGGTTAGTGTAACTCCAATACTATTGGATTAAAAGTCTGTAAAAACTGCTGCAGAGAACAACAAAGCACCTCAGAGAGCTCCAAATTCACAGGAGAATAGTGCTAGCTAGCTAGCTAGATTTATAACGAAACATTGGTGAAATGAAGGACTTTTGTAGCAGATAATGACTTATTTAGAGGCTGCACATCCGTTACCCCATTAACTCCCATTATATGGATATATGTTGATCGCGAATATTAACTCCTCCCCAAAGGCCTCTCGGACCTCCCAGACCACATCCGATGGTCGGTAGGGACCAGGGGTTTGGAAAAGCCCCTAGCCTCTCTCTCGAATGTGGTGTTGTTGTATGTTGTTTAATGTGCACTTAAAACTAGGCAAATTTCTTGAAATAAGGTTTGGTAGATAACAAATAAAAGAATGAGTAATACTTCTGTTAATTGAATCCGTAAGAAAGCCCAAAAAGCATCTATTAAACAAATATATCAAAAGTACCAATGAACACTGGTAAGAAGTCACAAACCAGTTACTTACTACCTGCTCCTCTGCAATGTAATGCTTTGTTGCCTTCCACAGGAAATAGGTGAAGATCATGACAGTGAATGTTTAATGTAGAAATAAAAATGGTAAAGACGCAAGGCACCAAAAAAACGTATTTTTAACAACATCAGAATTGTCCCATTGTGCATTGGTGAGGTAATGTTAACCACAGTGATGTATTCCACTTACACCAGCTTTTTTCGCCACTCTAACTATAAATATCAGTAAAATCGGAATCAGTGCTTTAAAATAGTATAAGTGAACAATTTCTTTCAGGATCTTAGAAACAATAAAAATAAATAAATAAATACATGCATTCAGCTCATTTAACTTTTTTACATTAAAATTAAACCTATTGTAATCAACTGATTTTAAAGCCACCTAATTATTAAATAGATAAATATCTTGTGTTCAGTTTAATCTACCAGCAAATCTTTGTTCGAAAACATTCATGAAGAGACTTTTCACCCTCACCACAGGACACACCAAACAGTTAAAAAACTAAAATAAAGATGATTTTAAAACAGGATTGTGTATATTAACAATATGGTAAAAATATCACAAGCATGGACAGAGTTGACCTTGCATCAGCCAGATCCAATGTAGCCTACACATTTCGATCTGGAATCTTTGCAGCGGAAATCTTCTGATATAGGGAGGCCATCTGGTAGAATATTTTGAGCTGATTGGAGGACGCGCAAGGTAGAGCCTGGCTGGCACTGGCTTCTAACCGAGCGTTAACTTGCACGGCCATGTTTGTTTCTCTTAGCTGGGCACTTGATACCATCATTGGTCACTGTCACAACTGAACTCCAGCCCCAAAGCACAATGCTGACAAACAATTGGTCGGCTTAATTTGGGTCGGAGGGTTTAGATTGGAGCAGCCCAAGATGGATTCTCCTTATCATCATTCTCCTGATTTTGGAAAACTCCTAATCTTGCATAGCAAGGTTAGGACAGAGGAGGGCACAGTAGAAATCCTGCCAAGACTTGACCACTATCTCACCCGTCAACATTTGTCCCGTTGACAGGATGGCTTTTAATGGTACCATCCAAAAACCTTGCCTTACGACCAAGTTACAGGAAAAAAGGTTAAAATAAAGCAATACAAAGTACAGTTTAAGTACAGCAAATGTTCGGAACCAAAACTTAACATCTTGGCCAACATGAAAAAGAAGAAAAATAAAAGAATGCATCATGCTGAACACGCTATCACTATCCTGAAACATGGTGGTGGTGATATCATGGTGTGGGGATGCTTTTTCTTCAGCAGAGCCAGGAAAGGTGGTCAAAGCTAATGAGAAGATGGAGAGAAAAAATGCAGGATACTACTGACAGAAAAAGAGAATCACCTCCATCTGCAGCCAGAGCTGCAATAAAATAGTTCAGATCAAAGCATATTTATGTTTTAGAAAGGTCTGGATATTAACCTGTGCCCAGTAAATGAAAGCTGATGTTTACATATACTCTTTCTCCAATCTGACAGCGATTGAGCTATAAGTGTATAGAGAAACTGGCAGAAATGTCATGCTCCTCATGAGAAGTCTAATTGGAGACAAATGTGCCTCTAAATAGTATTTATATGGTTTACACTCTTATTTATAAAAAATATTCAAAACCACATATCATTTTAGTTTCACATAACATTTATGCCCTGCCTTAATACTGGTCTGTCACCCTCTTGCACCCTCCAAATACTTCATGTGCAGATTAGAGATAATATTCCAAATTAAGTCTTATTGTCTGGCCTAAGTGTATCAAACATCTGCAGACTGTGTGTTATTTTAGGCAAGGATGGTTTAAAAAAAAGCAATTCATTTCATTCATGTGTCCCTTCTCATGGTGGTTTCTTTGACGGTTACCTGGTAAAAAATAAATAAAATAGATTAGAGATACAATCATAGCTATGTCAACCTTCTATGCGAACCTGCATCGAAAGCTTGCTTACGTTGCTTACGTGTGTAAAAAAAAAAGAGCTATTTTTAATGTGTACGTGACTCAGTGCTGCAAAGCCGAAGCACCAGCATAGGCTTCCATCTGATGTGATAAGTCATTCACTGGATTTACTTTGTAGCTCAAAAATAGAAAAAGTTTCAATAAACATTTTATTTGTAGGGGATTCCCTCGTATACTTTTAACAAAGACAGGTTTTTCTAAAATATAATACCGTATTTCTGAATAAATAGAAGGAGGCTTTTTAGATATATTGAATAAAATATTAGGGGTATAAAATGGTTTTGAAACATTGTTGATAAAATGTAATTTAGGGAACCAGGAAAACAGATTGGGAACTGCATAAAACAATGAATTATTTCCCCAAAAAAGGCTAACAATGTTTTTACTTCTGCAAGGCAGTTCCATGGTTTCTCTTATTTTTGTATTTTTATATTATGTTCCCTGTGATGGCCTCACAGCAAACAAGCCATAAAAGCACTAATATTTTTCTGTAATTATGCCATATTGCAAAGTCGGCTCCTACACTATGTGGTTTGATTGCCCAAAGAAACAATAGGGAAGCATGGCTCAAAGTAATAAAATCACCATATTAACTCCCCCGTTGATGCCCTTGAATACATTCAAAAGCACTCCAAGTTTATGGACGCTTCTCCTTGATCACACTCGGATTAAAACATGCACACATTTGAACATGCACACACACAAACAAACAAATCTAACTTTTAGGGGAGGCAGCACCATCGTGCAAGGGATGCATTTATGGGTGGCCACGGAGTCAGTGCGGAAATTCCTCTCATAGTAGGAAACATCTGGCTAAGCATTTGGAGTTGTATCTTTATTGTCATCTTCAACAATTCTATATATAAAATTATATATATATAATGTTACATTTGGCTAAGAAGCATTTCAGAAATGTAGGCCCACTGTGCATGTACTCTGCAGAATATGCACACTAAATACCTGGCTGAGGCAATTTCTGCCTGCCTCAAAATGGCACAACACTCAGTAAAATCAAACCTCAGACTTACTCTAAAATGTTATGTCAAGTGGTTCCATGTGACTGCTTAAAGTAACTGTTAAGATACTTGGTTACCTATTATGTAAGTACATAAGTATGAACTCAGTAAGTAACCAAGTATTTAACAATTACTTAAAGCAGTCGCATGGAACCACTTGACACAACATTAGGAAGCAATCTGAGGTTTGATTTTTTTGGAGTGAAGAAACTGATCAGCCTCTGGGACTCCTGAGATATTAAGTAAGTTTATTCTGCTTTATTATTGGACTTTGGCAATCTGGATTGGCTCTGATGACTCTTCATTTTTGACACCCCCGTAGAATCTGAGTGAGGTTTAGATCAAACAAGTTCTGAGACCAGACAAGCACAATGAGTGCTTGTATGGGTGTTTTTGGATGGGTGGGTAGGTGCCAAATCCTACTGTAAATATAAATCAGTATTTCCATAGAGCCTGTCAAAATAAAGGAGGAGGAAGTGCTTTAAAACATTCTGGTATGAAGCAGTGGTGAATTTAGACTTCAAAAAACACAGTGGAACAAAGCCAGCAGATTGCCTGATCCCCTAAACCACCGTTAAAAACTTTACTAGGGACTGTGGTAAACAAGTCCAGGTAAGAGCCCTATGATATTGTATCTGGTTCAGTAATGACACTGACTAAAGCCAATCCAACCCTTGTCCCTTTAACTCTTGAATGGCCTTTGCTTTTCATCCTCTTAGTACTGAGGTCACAGCTAACATCTGTGCTTGAAGCCCATAACCATAGAAAAGGGGCTGAACATTTGCCCCAAATGGGATTGCCCATAGGTTTACATAAGAGCCCCCAGTAATTTCCTGTAATACGGGTTGTGAATGACAACTCTGGGTAAAAAGTGGGATCCGTTTGGCTCACTTTGAAGTGTTTTGTTCATTAAACATCCTCTTATAACAAGTGAGTACCAAATGCGCATGTTGGCTGTAGTTTACCCAGTTGTCTCCCAGTACACTTTTTACTACCATTCAACTTCCCATGAATATCTTCGATAAGCTGCTGCGAGAACAAAAAGCTTCAATAGCAATGACATTTTGCGTCTTCCCGTCTTTGTCAAGTGTTCAGTGACTGTTACTGTTGAGTCTGTCTATTAATCTTACCTATGATTGTGCAGACCATAAGAAGAGTATGACATCACATTTCTGTCTTAAAAAAGCACTGGTCTTATTGAATAATTACACCTTTGGGCAAATTGAACTCTTTTTTATTAGTTTGAGCCATAAAAAGGAACATTAACAGAAAAGATTGCCAAAAATGTATCACTTTGCATGTAATGAATCTGTTTGATGTATGGGTTCCACTTTTGGAATTAAATTGCTTAAATAAATTATCCTTTAAATTATATATTTATTTGTTTAGCTAAATAAAGGATAACATTTTCTTATGCTCCATGCATTCCATGCATTTTGCAACAGGTGTTTTAATCACGATGCTGTGCCTTGTGAACTCTGTTGCTTGTCTCTCTGCTGTCCCCTACAGACTGAGAGTAAAGCTTCCCATTGCATGACAAGCACTGAAGGTAATGAGATCATCTCTTTCAGTCCCTTGCCTTTCTCTTACTGACACGGTTTTCAAATTGTTTCACGTTGTTTTTCCTGATCCCCGTTGACCTGCCAGAGATTGTACTGAGAGCTGTGACCGCACGGCAGGGGGCGGAGCTGTCAGGTGAGAAACCTGTAACTTGCACGCAAAGGTACTCTGACATGGATGAATACTGAGCATGCATATTTTATATAAGCAAAATTTATATGAAAACGCAATTGTTTTGTTTCAACCACAAAATAATGGATAGCAGCATCTACTGGAACATTTATATGGGACTACAACTTTAAAAGGGCTCTGACCTAACATTAGACAGAGCGGGAACCAGATCGTAGCATCATTCTAAATCTTCAGAGTTAAACTGTCATTTCTTTTCTTTACTCGTTATTTGGTAGGGGGTTGAAGCCCAGTGTCTTACTGACATTGTATGGCTTATATCTATCACTTCAACTCTTTTTATCCAAATGCCCTGACCTCTGGCCTCTAACATTTGCTCTATGAATTTACAATAAGAAAAAAAATAATCTTGCTATATGAATGTAGAGGCCCAATCAGTGTGAATTACCTGTTATATTTAGTTTTTTTCTGAGGCATTTAGAAACTAGATATTTATTTATAGTAGTGTTCATGGCAAATTAGTTAGATGAGATGAATAGATCCATTCCTGGGTGAGGTTAAGCTGACATTATTTTTAGGAGGTTTTATCAATAATTTAGCACCCTCTGCTGGCAGCAGTGCATTATGTTTTATAAGTTGTTAAATGTGGAAGATCACTGGTTCTTTGTCTCAAAGCTGTCTCAGCTGGGTCTGGCTCTATGTATATAACATAATTTCAGCTTTTAGGATTGCTTAGAAGTTTTTAATATAAAAGCTTTCATGGGTTCATCTGGTCTTAAAGAAGCGGATGGAAGAAGAAACATTTTGCCCCCTTATCAGTGACAGTTTCCATTTTGTTTGTTTTTGCAATGGTCTAATTTTTAAACTGAATACATCAACTCACTTTCTTTAACTTAATCCCCTCTTCAGACCTATTGGCACTTCTGCATTCAATACTATTTACAAACCCCTATTATAAATAGGACAGTACTTATTCTTCTCTTATTGCCAGGTTTGATGAGATTGCGCCATGCAGAGAGAGGGATTTTTGGCCTTTTGCCCAATCTCACACAAAGTTATCTTCCTTCTTATTTTCTCTTCTCTTTGTTTCTCCCAAAAACTGTTTAACATGATTTATATTTGATGATCCAGACGATCATGGAAGAGGTTTTTGTGTGTGTGTGTGAGTGTCCATCCATCCATTTTCTTAACCGCTTAATCCTTTATGGGTCGCAGGGGTGCCTATCTCCAGCTGTCAATGGGCGAGAGGCGGGGTACACCCTGGACAGGTCGCCAGTCCATCACAGGGCAGGACAAACAGGACAAACAACCATGCACACACTCACACCTAAGGACAATTTACAGTGATCAATTAACCTGACAGTCATGTTTTTGGAATGTGGGAGGAAGCCAGAGTACCTGGAGGGAACCCACACATGCATGGGGAGAACATGCAAACTCCATGCAGAATGACCCTGGGCTGGGATACGAACCCACAACCTTGCTGCAAGGCAACAGTGCTAACCACTGCGCCACCGTGCAGCCCGCGTGAGAGAGTGTGTGTGTGTGTGTGTGTGTGTGTGTGTGTGTGCGTGTGTGTGTGTGTGTGCGTGTGTGTGTGTGTGTGTGTGTGTGTGCTAAATCATAAACAGTGTTTTTATTTTACTGCTTTGCATTTTTTGTCTTGGTAAGGGTATTTTACATACTTTCAGTTCAAGTCTGTCTTTTTATAACACCCTTTTGATGTACATGTACGTATTATAAAACATTTGAAAAGTGTGATTCTTTTGATTCAAATGATGTCCGCCAATCTAGGATACATTCATAACTGTAGAAACAGTAAATGCTTTTGTCAAACCACTCAGAAAGCAAAAAATGTGCAACTCACATATTTAAGCCATTTAAGCAAAGTATATAGCATTAGAAATAATGAATATTAGCCTAAAAATAACACAGCGCCCTTCCTCTTCTTTGAGTTTATTGGCAGCTAGACAACCAAAAAATTGCCGCATTACTGCCACCGACTGGTATAGAGTGTAGACCAATATGTCACTCAACGTTGCACTTGGCTCTTAGATGCTGCTATTATGTTACCATCATATAACTGTATCATGTGGTGTGTTCCATTGACCTCAGAAGTCGGAAACAGAAGCTGGGTTCGATGTTACACCTCCGTAAACAGCATTCCAGTTAGCATAGTCGGATAATTCCGTTATGGAGAGGCCCTGGTAGCCGTTGTTGGTAGTACCTATTATAAGTATCGTTATAAGGTGTACCTTCCAAATGCAAACACTACTTTTAAGTTTAGAATTGTAACATTAATTTTAGATGCATTCTTACAATTCTGTCTTGTGAAAAATAAGTTTACACCACAACTTCAGCCTAGTTTATACTTCTCCAACAGCAAATTTGCATGCAGACAAATTGACGGAGACATCTTTCTTTTGTAGTACTCTGTTTCACAAGCTGAAGAAAAAAACTGAAATGATGCTGCAATAGTAGGCAGATAGTAGGCACGACGCAATGAAAAGAAAGCACCCCCTGCTGTCCTAGTCGGAGAACTGCTTTGAAACGCTGAAACATCAATGGAAAACGGAAAGAAAGAAACAGAGTACAACAAAAGAAAGATGTCTCCGTCAATTTGTCTGCATGCAAATTTGCTTTCCGTTTTCCATTGATTTTTCAGCGTTTCAAAGCAATTCTCCGACTAGGACAGCAGGGGGTGCTTTCTTTTCATTGCGGCTGTGCCTACTATCTGCCTACTATTGCAGCATCATTTCCGTTTTTTTTATTCAGCTTGTGAACGCATATCCCCCCAAGAAGCAATGGCCGACGGAAACTAAGTTTTGATTAGGCTCTAAAGCTTTTTACTAGAAGTGCAGCTCATAGAATACTCTAAAAACGAATGGAAACAAACACAGCAAAAAATGTTGTTGTTTCTCTACACCGCCTTGCGCTTAAAACTGCCAAAAGACCAGAATAGTTAAATTATCCTTTCAATATAAAGCATGTAGTGCCCAAACGCTGCATTAATTACAGATTACGGTGACTGTAGAGCCCTTGCATCTATGGATAATGGTGCGGCGTCAGTCCGTCTCCTTCAAAACATAGAGTATTATAAACAAGGCTTTACTCTTATTGACGCAATAAGCAACCAAAGTCAAAGTCTGAGCAGGAAACATCTAAGACTTTTCAAGTGAAAGTCTGATTCCGGGGGTGTTCTAGTTTCTAGTGGTTTATTTTTCCCACTCAGAAGTCGGAATTTCCAAGTTGTGACTACAAACTGAATTCACAAAAGTATTATCTTTACTGCCTCCCACTTAAGTCCCAATTAATAGCCTACAGCTCCCCCTATTGGTTGTCTCGGGACAACACATTGCGTGGTTGCAACTAAGTACAGAATGCCATTATAACCTGTCATTGTCCCAGCCAAGTATTGTCCCTTTTCCCCCTTGCCTGCCTATTTGTGCAGGGCCTGTATGCTTGTACTGCGGTTCTCAAACTGTGAAGATTCTTTCACCTATCTTGTCATCCTTTTGAGTATGTATGGTGGCAGGATTTTGGCAGTTCCCTTTGTTTTAAACTTTCTATGTATCACTCTGACTGAACATATAGTAAAGTTAAGGTCAGTAGTCATTTTTTTCTTGCCATTTCCTGATTACTAAAGATCAACAGAGATTAAATGCCAAGTTTTATTCTCTTTCCTCTTAGAGTAGCTAAAAGAAATGTGAGCATCTATGTTTTAAAAATTCTTAGATGCTACATTTGGATATTCCTTTTACATTTTAAGACAGTCATCACAGATTCTGAGAAGACCAGGTGTTCACAATAACACATTTTTGTGGCATCTGACCACAACTTGTGCAGGCTGATACACACTTTCCTTGACTGGGTAGTGAGAGTACAATCTTAGGCTTACACAGATGCTTGTTTGTGTTCCCATTTCATTGCTACAAATTGTGATCTACATCCATCCATTCATCGGCTACATCCGCTTATCCCAGCGGGGGTCAACAGGGACAGGTGTATATCTTGTAGATTCTCAATTAAGGGCATCAAAACTATGAAGGAACACATGATGTATGGAATTACTGTATGTACTTAAACAATAAGGGTGAAATAACTGAATACATGTGTTATAGTTTAGATTCCTCAAAGTAGCCACCCTTTGCTCTGATTACTGCTTTGCATTCTCTTGAGCTTCAAGAGGTAGTCACCTGAAATGGTTTTCCAACAGTCTTGAAGGAGTTCCCAGAGATGCTTAGTACTTGTTGGCTCTTTTGTCCTCACTCTGTGGTTCAGCTCACCCCAAATCATCTCGATTGGGTTCAGGTCCGGTGACTTTGGAGGCCAGATTATTTCACTTTTTTGTAAAAGTACTACATAATTCCATATGTATTCATTCATAGTTTTGATTCCTTCAGTGTGAATCTACACTGTAAATAGTCATGAAAAGAAAGCACAATCATTTAATGAGAAGGTTTGTCCAAACTATTGGTCTGTACTATATATAGCTACAAATTCTGACAACAGAAATATTTTTTTTGGATCCAGCTTTCGGATCATGTAATGTGTCACACTTTGTTGTCTTTTTTCCAAACCATGATGATTTTGCAAAATCCATTACAGTACCTTGCAGCTTATTTGAAGACTAAAAGAAAAATACTCCCTACAAGCAGTTTTCTATTTTATGTCTGCCAGGTTTGGATTATTTCTATGATAGACAATATGTGTAGCCATTAACCTGTTTACATAAACAACACATACAGAATCTTAAAATAAACTATGTTTGTACTTTAAAATTGTAATTTAAAAACATTCATTGTATTATACTATTTAGATATAAAAATGAATAACCATCTTCTGTATTTCATTCCCGCATCATTCCACATTGTTAAAGCAACAGATGCCAGCATTTTTACTTTACATTGTTGTTCTAATAAAAATAAAGTCCAATTTGGCAATTGTAAAATTATAATAAGATAATGTTCATGAATCTCATGAAATATTTTCTGTGTTTGCCTCATAGAACAGCTGCAAAGGTCAAACCTCAGCGTTGGACACAGCAGGTGAAGGAAAGTCAAAGAGTTCAGATCCTGGGTTGTAATCTTTTCTTTTTTTGTAATCGATTCCCCTGCAGGCAATCCATGAGTGGCAAAGCAGAGCTTCCATGTACGACACAGGAAGAGGAAGAGATGCAGACGATAAAATTCATCGTTTGAAGTGGTTAAGCTCAAAGGCAGAGCTCAGTGGCTCAGACAGAAGGGCTCATGTTGTATCTTTCTCACATGATGTCCTGCACGCACAGAGCTCATTCACACCCACACAAATGAAAGACAGCAATACTGTGCTAGCCGCAATTTAAGAGAGATTTTAAATGTTTGTTTTCTCCAAACATTGAGGGCTGAGGGGATTTTTTTTAAAAGGTGTGTACTGTGTGGGTGAATGATATCCTGAAGAGGCTGTAAAAAGGGTCAGGTTTTGAGATCTCCTTGTCCAGAGGCCCATTCTACAAAATCCTCCTCCCCACTGAAATGAGAAGGACTGTCCACGGAGATTCCCCTTCGTTCACCAAACACCTTCTCCTGCAGCTCAATGATGTCGTTGCGGATGTCAGCCATCACTAGCAAAAGGAAGTCGAAGGAGCCGGGTCGTCCCTGTAATCACGCAAAAGATTGAGGAGTTGGTAAACATGGCCAGGAACAGAAAATAGACAAGAAAACAAGAAGTATCAAAACTTATGGAATAAAAAAGGAAACCACTCTATAATCACCATATGAAGGTCTAAATAATTAATTTGATTGTGAATTTATGCATTCTGGTTGCTCTGTTTGAGGCTAGATGCTTTTGCAACACTGCAATCCAACACTGCCAGCAGGCAATCATTGTTCAAGTTCACAAACATAAAAGCTGTGTTTCAGAAGTTAAGTCGCTTCTTAACAATGTTCGGCAATTTGATGTTTTTCAGATTGGTTTCTGTGCTCACCACAGCAGTGACATTGCCCTCACCAAAGTTTTCAATGACATCGTCATAAATAGAGATTTTGTTAGAACGACAGCGCTGGTTCTTTTGGACCTCAGTGCACCATTTGACACTGCTGAACATGATTTATCATAGAAAAGACTGGAGAGCTGGGTCTGACTCACAGTACTTGGCTAGTTCTTGTCTTAAATAAAGAAAGGGAACCTCTATGTGTCAATAGGCAACTTTTCATCAGAAAAGACAGAAATCACATGTGGGGTCCTCCAGGGCTCCATCCTGGAGACCCTTCTATTTAATATCTGAATCCTCCCTCTAACACAGATTATCATAACCATGCATATGATACTCAACTTCATAATAATGTCACCAGGTGACTTTGAACCCATCCAAACCCAAAGGTAAATGCATTAAGGAAATCCCTGGATAGATGAGCCATATTTCTTTCCATCTAAATAGAAACAAACCCAAAGTCATTATCTTTGGACCTAAAGAGGAATGATCAAGTGTCAGCACACAATGAACTGATCAGGCCCAAAATCTAGATGTAGTAATGGACTTAGACCTGAACCTCAAGCATCACATAAAAGCATTCACAAGCTTAGCCTTCTATCATCTGAAGGACATTTCTAGGATTAAAGGACTAAATTTGCAACAGGCCCTCGAAAAAAAAATCAATCTGTTTCTTTAGTCAGATCTATTCCTGCAACAGTGTCCTCCTCACAGGTCTGCTTAAAGTCAGACAGCTGCAGCTGATCCAAAACACTGCTGCTTGTTTCCTTACTAACCAGGAAAGTAGAACACATCAACCCCATTCTAAAGTCCTTACACTGGCTTCCTGTAGCTCAGAAAATACAATAAAATTACTTTACTAGGCTGAGGTTTTGTCTCCAAGCAGAGCTCAAGGATTTTTAATAATTAAATTATTATTAAATTATACTCACAGGTGGACCACTGGGTCCTGGAGCTCCTCTGTCACCCTGTTGGTAGGAAACAGCAAAAATGTACCAGTTTCTCTCAGCTTCATACAGATGTCATGTCACACAGAGTATATTATATTTTCACACATGTAGAGCTTTAATCATTGAATTAAGGTGCAATGGGACCAGGAACAAATGATTAAATTTTAGGGTTGATCCGGAATGAAGGGCGTATCCATATCTTGGACTCCTCTCCCAAATCAGAAAGCTCAAAGACAACTCTTGCAGCAGCCCTGCTACGGTTGAACCATATGCACAGCAAATTGATCA
The DNA here is from genome assembly GCA_028564705.1 of Apricaphanius iberus. Taxonomy (NCBI): domain Eukaryota; kingdom Metazoa; phylum Chordata; class Actinopteri; order Cyprinodontiformes; family Aphaniidae; genus Apricaphanius; species Apricaphanius iberus. The sequence goes on along the minus strand of JAPXFQ010000473.1, from coordinate 1,606,907 downwards.
TGCATACACAAATCTCCCCTTTCTGCAGGTAGAGCACAGCGATCACAGCCATGAATGTCATTAATACGGTGACCCCTAGACACAAAGCACGTACAAATTCCAAAACCCAGGCAAAAACTGAAATAATCTTTTTTGGAGAGCGGGGGTCACTTCTAAAGACCTTTTTTTGCTCTGTGGTGGAATCGACCATCTTCTATGGTGTAGTATGTTGGAGCAGCTTATCTACAGCTGAGAGGAAGCAGTTAGATAAGATCATCAGGAAGGGCAGGTCTGTGCTAGGATAACCCTTGGCCCAGTTCAGGTGGTAAGGTGGTAGGAGACTAAAGGACTGTTTCTCCCATCCCATGCATGAAGCTGTTGCTGAACTGGAAAACTCCCTAAAGCGGTTTTCAAATCGACGTTCTGGAATATCCGTGGACAATTCCATCCTGTTTCTAACCATAGTTGTCTTTTCAAATACACCATTTTTTTGGGGTTTTTGTTTTTGTTTTTACCAGAACATTACCTTTCAGCTGCTTTCACATGGCAAGAAATGTGCTGGAAGATCTTGATAAATGTCTGGGGGGGTTTGTATCCGAATACGATGTAAACAATGAGGCAGGCGTACATATTTAGTTCCCCCAAACAAAGGAATTTTTGCCAGGAGGTCAGAGGTAACAGGTAACTGACTGTGCTAATCTTTTGTGTGCAATTCTGTGCACATATGCTTAAAATACGAAGCTGAACCGAAAATAGAAGCAAAACGATGAATAAATGTCATCAATGTGTGCACTCACAGCTTTCCCTGTCCCCACACCCCCTTTTCCGGAAAGTTACCTGATTTTCTGAATGCAAACACCCTACTGCGACAAGTCCGCTCCTGTTACTAGGGAGTCAGCCATAAATACCGGTAAAAGTTATCCACTCAGAGTCCGAAAGTTTGCTTTCAGACTCAAAAGTAAAACAGACAAAGTCTGGAAAATGAGACTGCTGCGCCCTTGGTGCATGAAGGGAACTTTTAACAGATTATTAAATTGAAATCCATTTTATTTGTGTAGCACATTTCAGCAAAAATACAATTCAAAGTGATTTACATGATAAAAACATAACATTAAAAACAAACCAAAAATGATAATACAGTGGTAGAGTAAAAATTTGTGAAAAGCTGCTAACCAGACTAGAAATAATGATTTCCCAGTAATTATTGATCAAAAGCAACACTAAACAGATGGCATTTAGCCATGATTTATTCGAACTCAACAGTTTTCTAGAAGTGTGTTCCAGATTAGACAAGCATAACAACTGAATACTGCTTCTCCATGTTTTACTTGAATTCTGGGGATACAGAGTAGACTGGAAATCAGGGCACTTTACATAACATGTTTCAGCAAAACATAGGTTTCTCTGTACGATTCTGCCTCTTGTTTATGCAAGAAGGGGGTGTCTGGGGGGGGCGAAAATGCAACCTTTCAAAAAGGGGTTACATAGTAGAGACTTCTGACAAAGCTGGGTGATTCGTTGTCATGTGAATGTAAGGCCGGCGACTTTCGAAAGTGATGACTTCACTGCTAGCTGGCTATGGCATTTTATACTTGCGCACTCCACCATCCTTCAACTCTTCTGGGTAAGGGGGAGGAAACCATAGAACACAGCATACACGGGGCACACAGACATCTAAAGGCCGGGAATATGTACTGCATAGTTTTCAACGAGATCAGATCACTTGCCCTGACGTGTAAACGCAGTGTTATTTTCACCTGCAAATTCAAACAAAAATGGCAACATTATCTTGAAAACTGCCCCTTAAGAGGACCTGAGTGGTCTGCAAGGTTGAATCAACAGCAACAACAATAACAGATTTTTTAAAGGTCCCATTTACAAGTATTTTTTATGAACTTTTCTGTGTTTTCTGGTACGAAAGAATGTCTTCTGAGTTGGTTTCTGTGAATAAAATCCTTCCAGTCTTCTTTTTCAGTGTGTTCCAGTTCAGCACAGGAGTGGTGGGAGAGACACGACAAGATTTGGGAGCTCGGTCAAAAAGATTAATGACGTGAAAGTTTCTGTCCTCTGATTGGCTAACTGCATCACAACTCCTACAGTAATTTAAGAGCAAAATCATGCCGGTTTTTAGCCTTGGATTAAGTTTACCATCCACTTTTGGCTGCATTCCTAAACAAGACCGGATCTTGGAATGACCATAGATGAAAAGGAGAACTTTTAGTTTGGGACTCAGTATGAACTTCTTTATTTTATGAAGCAAACATTACATAGGTCCCAGAGGTCAGGATGGGATGAAACAAAAACTAGGTCCACCTTATGGCCTATGCTGCCTATTGTTTGTAATGTGGATCTACTTCTTTATTTGTGAAGACACTATAGCCCCTTTCAAACAGGCCATGAAAAACAGTAATTTTCTTAAACTTTCCACCCTTGTGTGGCTAACTTTGACCTGTTTATTAACACCTGACCTCCTATTAACAAGAATGGACGTATCACGGTAGAATGTTTGTATTCAGAATGTTAGATAAAATTCTGAACAGCCTGGACTCCTTTTGTTTCGCTTCTTTTTTCTGTTCAGCTTCTCCATCAATGTCTCTTCAGTGTAACCATGTCTGCAGAATTGCACACATCACTAAGACAAGCACTGTATGGAGTTTTGCTGTTTCTGCCAACTTTGCAAGAATGACTTCGTTTGGGGAAATTGGACATGTATGTCCTCTGCACTATAGTTATGTCACATACGGATGCAACCCCACCTGATATTCATCAGGATCCGGTACATTTCTTACCCTGTGAAAGCAGCCGAAAGCCAATGTTCCGGTAAACAAGTGGTGTATTTCAAAAGAGAACTAAGGTTAACGACCAAATGGAATTGTCCACAAATATTCCAGAAAGTCGATCTGAAAACCGTTTATGTAACAAAAGCTCATAACTGCCTGGAGCACTTTCGTTGTGAAGTTTGCACATGTTTTGGGATTTTAATGTGTTTTGGGCATTTGCATGTGTTTTTGGATATCCATAAGTTTTGGATTTTACATATGTTTTAGGATTTGCATGTGTTCTGGATTTTTGGATGTGTTTTGTAATTTTTTTTTCTGTTTTCTAGAATTTGCACGTGCTTTGTCTTTAGGGGCCACCATATATTAACAGACATTTAACAGACATTTTATTGGAAAAGTACTGGAAGTCAGAATTAGGGAGCTGTGCTTTTGTAAGCGCTTTTATATATTTTTTTATTTTTTAAGTCTCAATGTATCAACATAAAGGCAACTAAATCAAGAAAACTTTTGGGCATGACACTTAGCCCCAAGTTGCCGACGTATCAGAATATGTGTGCGTGTTTATAAGCGTGAATGTGGCTCCAGTGTAATTTGAATGATTGGTATGAGTAGAAAAGCACTATAAAAGTTCAGAGCCTTTAAATAAGGATCTGTAAGTTATTCAGCTATTCAACACAGAATTTGTGGTTATTGTTTAAGTGATAGAGGGTAAACATAAATAAATAATTAAATAAAATCTTAGGTATTAAATGGATACATGTTAGAGAAGCCATGAGTAGCCCATGCAGTTATTATGGTTAAGTGACTGCAATTGTGCAACATAGACACCAGATGGCGACTGCAGCTACATATAAATGCAAAATCAAGAAAAGACACAAGAATAAAAACAAAGATGTACATTCACAACCTTTAATCCGTCTCTTCCTGGAGCCCCAGGTGGTCCCTGTAAGAATAATTAGGACATGGTTATTAGGTTTATAGCTTTATTTCAATCACCATGTTAGACGGTACATTTATCTATGGGATGAACGTGCTTGCTTTTTCAGCAACTTTGATTTTTCACTGACTGGAAAAGCATCAAAGACATAAGAGGTGTGATGACTTTCAGTGTCTTCATGAACAATTTGGTTGAATTTACAAGATGTAAACAAATGGGGAATTATATTTAAGCATCAAATCAAAAACATTTAGAGCTATAGCAATGTGTGGTTCAAGTTGGCTGGTGTTAGAGCAAATGTTAGAAGAAAAAATATGAATAGATTAACTGTAATGATTAACTAAGAGAAATTCTTAAGAACTCCGAGAACAAATTGATGCGAAGAGCAGTAAACTTGGAAAAAGTTATAGTTGCTGCTAACACTGTGCTTCAGCTAGATAAGAGCATAGATGCAGGAATGGGATCAGTAGGAGGTGCCGTCTAGGACAAATGTATGTTTCCTGGTGTGAGTGAGAGGGAAACATACATTTTGTCCTATACGGCACCTCATAGATCAGCTCCTATCATGCTTCTGTTCAGTTTGAAAACCTTTTGGTTTTGGTAGATGATACAGTATGCTCAGAGAAGGAGAGGCACCAAACAATAAGACAGGGATCAAAATTAGACAAAAATCCCCTAAGAGGTTCTGATTTTTGATCAGCAGCTCAAATTCTGAAAAAAAAAAAAATCAGACAATTTTTTCTTATTCATTAAATCCATTCATTAACTCCTACCATTTTGGGTCAACAGCATTTACTTTCCTGCACTTTTTTTCAGTTGGATAAAACTAGGGGTTAGAGATGAATGCATACATATAAAAGAAATATAGTCTGATCAGAATCCAGCTCTTTTTAGACATTGAATTCATCATACTGAATTTTTATCCTGCATAATTCTGTATCTACATTTATTTTTTCTTTAAAGTTACAACCAAAAGATTCAACCTGTCAAATTTCACCTGCAGGAATTCACCTGGAAAAATTCATCTGCAGAAAAAGATACCAGAGGTGCCGCTTGACGGCAACGTGGCTAACGAAGCAGCACCAGAACGTTAAGGCGTATTATTTCAAGATTTTATTTTTTTTCAACGTACAACTTTTTTTGGGTTGCTACCACTGTTATGTGCCTGTGGTTATGTACGTACTGTGAAATTTAAACGGAAAAATAAGGATTGCCGTAAAGCAGTATCTCTGGTCGTACAATGTGTATGACGTCCAGTGTTGTGCCAGTTCATACTTAAACAGAACTAGCTCAAAGTTCAGTTCACACAGATAATAATGAATTAGTTCATGTTCATAGTTCATTTTTTAAAGAAATGAACTAAGTTCACATTTCTAAAAATGAACTAGTTCATGTTCATTTGTTTTTTTAAAATAAGCCACAATCTTACTCAATAGAATGTCTTTACCATCAATCACCAGCTGCAAATCACTGCCTATCAAAATTATTGTACCAATAAAGCATCAGAGACAAGTGACAACTATTAGCCTATAGCCAGGAGAGAAAAAATATTGAGATAAGGAATATATTTACCCCTTAAATAATGTGTGATCAGGAAAATATGTAGAATTTGGAAAATGCAAGGTGCAGTCAAGGTATACTGTATGTTCAGTGAAACCTTTATTTAGCCAGCATGAACCAAATTACCCAGGACTTCAAAAACTTGAAAGGTACATTTAGGTTCATGGGAAAAAGATCTGTCCACTGACAAAAATCCCGCATATTCTGAACGGCAGTAACTATGTAAACCAGACAAAATTAGTGATGTACTGTAATGTAAATTTAACTTGGGCTTACTCTGCTCAATGTGCAATACTCAACCAACACATTTTCACACCCTCAAAAGGAAATAAACAGTGTGTAAAGAATGAAAATGCCATTTATATTAATTTATAATAGTAAAAAAAAAAAAATCTTCCTGATCATATTTGTCTAAAGAAAATGAACAGCTAGCAGCTGAACAACCTAACTTAAGATGAGCTACCTCTGCTCATTGTGAAATACTGGACCAGCTAATAAATAAATAAATAAAGTGAGCTTAACTTGGGTTGGTGTGCTCGGCGGCGGCGGTCCTCTCTTCGTTAATGATTTCTTGCGTTCATCATTTAGTCGCAGATATTTGGCAAGATAGCTCGGATGCTTTAACTCGATGTGGCGCTTCAAATTTGAGCTCGATGTGGCTGACGTACGTACTTGTTTGTTTAGTCCCGGTGGGCACAGTTTGCACAAAAATTTAAGGTTTTTTCCGTCTGCGTCTTCATTTGTTTGTACATAAAACTCTGCCAAGTGCTGTTCAAAACTGGCTTCAGTAACAGCTAAGTCTGTATCACGTGAACTAGTACTAGCACTCGCCATGCTGGACCGGTATCTAGGTGTTTGTTTGCCATAAACAGTGTCGTAAAACCTGACTTCAAATGAGCGTGAACGTGAACTGCGCACGCGCTCAGTCCTGGCAGACGGAACACCACTCTCGCTCAAGTTCATTGTTTGAAAAGTGATTTGTTTAGTTCAATGTTCACCGAAAATATGAACGTGTTCAGTGAACGTCGTTCATTGAACGCGTTCAAGCACAACACTGATGACGTCATTGACATTTTAAAATACTTTTTAAAAGCATATAAGTGACTCTAAAAAATCTAAAACCCAGCACTGTGTAATTTCTTTGCATCTCCCTTTGATTAAAATATTCAAATTACTAGAAACAAAGTTATATCTTGAGAAAAGTGGATTTTGAGGGGCATTGCTCCATAGACCTCCATTCATTCTGCACTTGTCATGAGAGCGCCCTCATATGGAACCAGAGTGGATCTGCAGCCAGTTCAAAAGCCGGAAGTTCAGTGAGATTGGCAGTTCTCTATTAGACATTCTGTGGAGTTCACCACATTTGCAGACTAATTTCTCCAGATGGATTTTTAGCAGGTGAATTTTTCTAGGTGAATTCCTGCATGTTATTTTGTTTTATTTTTTTTGCAGGTGAAATTTTGCAGGGGACTTTTTTTGCTTGCAAATTTAAAATTAAAAAAAATTAATGTACAGAATTATACAGGATAAAAAATCAGTGTTATAAATCCAATGTCTAAAAATAGCTGGATTCTGATGAGACTATATTTCTTCCATACATAAACAGGGTTATTCCTTTTCTGTTGGAAACTAAACTAATGCATTTATTAAACATTATAAAGCTTTCTTACCATTGGGCTGTACAGTGTCCCAGTCAGAAGCAGTATCATTTTGCACAAGGAAGGTTATTCTGGATGTGGGTATTTATGTTGCTCATGTGCATGTGGTTTCTCTCTGGGTACTCTGACTTTGTCCCACATTTTAAAACATCAATTTAGCTCAATGGGCCTCTCTAAATTGCCCTTATGTTTGAGTGTCTGCAAGTTTTTTTTTTTTTTTTTTTTTTTGTCTGTTTGTCCCACAATGTGATGAAAAGGAAATCGGTTTGGTTTCAGTGCTATTTTCATCTGATATCAGTACAAAGAGTTGCTGATTGGTTGACGCCCTGCGTTTGCTGCCCCAAAGTTCAGTTTTCCAAACTTCACGCAGTAGCTGCTTAGACGGTCTGTCAACATGTCCAAGCAGAAGCTGCGTTGATGCCCTGATGCCCACTGCGCCGACGTGCAATCATGTTATATAAAAGTTTTCTGCTTTTTCCTACCACAGGCCCCCTGCGACCTCTCTTTATGTGCCTGAGGTCAGGCTCTGGTCCCATAGGCCCCATGTCTCCTCGTGGACCTCTTGGACCAGGTGGACCCCTTTGTCCTGGCTCCCCGCTTCTTCCTGGTTCTCCTGGGTGTCCTGGTGAAAACAGACCAAAATTTCATGCAAGACTTCTAAATTGGAGGAGGTGGGGATTATTATCAGAGTAAAAAAAAAAATTTCACTCTGATTTGTTTAAATTTGATTATTTTCAGGACCGTTGTTTTGACTTTTTACGGAAACAGTTTCTCCCATAAACTGTGAAAATTGCACAAAGATCCTGGTTATTGTTTTCTTACCTGGGAGACCAGGAGCTCCTGGAGGGCCAGGTAATCCAGAAAGACAGGGGCTGTCGGTGCTTTTTCCCGCTCGAGTTGGCTTGTCGCTGCTATTAACCAGACCAGATATCTACAAATCCGAGGAAAACACATCTTTCTTTTGAAAACATTAGCTTTCTCTGCTGCCTAAAGTAAAATTTTACTCTGTTCACCTCGAGTCATGACATTAAATGCACTTTTCTTCCATCAGCATAAAACAAAAATTATCATAGGTTGTTTTTGGCTCAATTGCTCTAAACTTGAGGGATTTCTTACCTGGTTGTGTGACTGTGTGTTTCCCAGCCGCATTTTAATTTGAAAGAGGCTGCTTTTCATGTTGATGAAATCTTGACATGTGAACGAACAGGAACCAGCACTCATCAAGGTGTCAGACTTTCCCGAAGAAGTCACTGCACGATAGAACAAACATTCATTATCTTCTGCCCGGCAGTTAAGTATGTCATCTGAATGCTGTCTATTTACTCAGGACATTAATGAAGACAGCTGTATAATTCCTAAAATGTAATCCTTAATCTGGATTCTACTCTTGCACTGTTTTGGTAAACATGATGTTGGTTCATGAGAAGGAGAACGGACGAGGTTTTAGCATTTTTTCCCCCCCAGATAACTATAGATTCCTATTTTGTTTTTGTATTTAGTCACAAATATTAAATAAAATGTTTCAGAAATCACTAACTGAAGAATTTGTTAACAATGCAGATTAACTGAGTCATTATTTGCGATGTCCCTATCAGCATTTTAGGTTTGCATCCCGATACGATCTTTTAACCACAAATAAAATATATTTTTAGCAAGTAACACATCTTTAATTTTTAATGTAATAATGTCATTTATAAGCATTGCCATTATTGTTGTAAACCCCATGAAATCAAAATAAAAGGTCAGATTCATTTTCATGTTTTAGACAAAAATAAAAGGCAAAACCTTATTTGGCACAGTATTATAAAGAAGGATATTTCCCAGGACAGGATTGTATTTACTCAGAAGCGTCAGTTGGGTATGCCAAGGTATGGCTGCTGCCGGTAATATAGGTTTAACTTGGAAATGGATTTTGAGACATTTTTATGGGAGGATGAGGGTTTCGAGATCGATTTTGATGGACCTCGGTTGGATTTCTGTTTCCGGCGGGCGGAGAGATACAGTACCTTATGGCACTTCTAATACAAGTCAATGGAGTTGGACAAAATCTATGACCCGTAAAACCCGTTGGAAGAAATAAAAATTTTTCTAGAAGTAAATTACAATGGACAGGTTGATCCTAATATTCTGTGGGATACTTTGTAAGCAGTTATTAGAGGAAAATTCATTTCACTGAGCTCAGCAATAAAGAAAGAGAAGGAGAGACAATTTAGAGTACTTGACAAAACATTGCAAGATTTAGAAATGGAACATATTAAGACTCCCACTAATCAGGTTATAGAGGAGATTAAGAAAATCAGACTTACTATGAGATGCTATATACACAACCTGAACAACCTAATGCAGAAACATAAAATAATTTCTTAATGCATTAGATTTACCATCAATAGGGACACATCAGAATGAACGCTTAACTAAACTAATTGACATAAAAGAACTGGAAACAACTTTGAAACAATTAAATAATAATAAAACACCAGGTACTGATGGCCTACTAGCAGAATGGTACAAGACATTTGAAGAAGTATTATCTCCAGTTCTCTTAAAATCACTTAATTGGACTCATAAAAACAATAGAATGCCGCCATCTTGGTCAGAAGCCATTATAACCAAAGATAAAACATTGTGCACTTCATATAGGCCAATCTCGATTTTAAACCAAGATTATAAGATATACAGTATGCATCTATTATGGCCAATAGATTAAACTCTTTCATTACAGATTTAATTGATGAGAATCAAACTGGGTTTGTCGCTGGTTGGCAAACCCACGATAATATAAGACGTTCTCTTCACATAATTAACAATATATGCACCAATAAATATAAAGCAGTGTTGCTGAGCTTAGATGCCGAAAAGGCGTTTGACTGTGTAAATTGGAGTTATTTGTTTTTGGTTTTAGAAAGACTTGGCTTCTCAGATACTTCAATTAATAGTATTAGGACATTGTATTCTGCACCCACAGCAAGAGTTAAAATAAATGGCCGTTTAACAAACTGTATAAGGCTAGGGAGATCAACACGGCAAGGGTGTCCTTTGTCACCAACGTTATTTGCTTTGTATATTGAGCCTTTGGCTCAAGCAATAAGGGAAAACCAAGATATACGAGGAATAATTATAAATTCAAGAGAGCATAAAATAGCTATGTATGCAGATTATGTTCTCTTATATCTTTCTAATCCAGATCAATCTATTTTGACGCTTCTACATCTGCTTGACTCGTTTGACAGGTATTCAGGATATAGAATAAACATAGATGAAGCACAAATTATGACTTTTGATTATAGCCCCCCAACAAATCTTAGTGGAAAATTACGCTGCAATTGGTCTCAAAAAGTAATAAAATATATGGGTGTCTGGTTGACGCATTCTCCTGACGATTTATATAAGAAAAATTATGAGAATGTGAATAAAAAGATTAAAGAAGACCTCACAAAATGGGCAACAAGTAAACTAAATTTTAGCGCAAGAATTGAACTTATAAAAATGTCCATATTGCCCAGATTGTTATATTTGTTCATGTCACTGCCTGTCAAAGTACCACCTTCTCAGTTTCACGAATGGGATAAATTTATTTCACGATTTATCTGGAAAGGAAAAAACCTCGAGGTAAATACAATACATTAACGGTTCACAAGGAAAAAGGTGGATTATAATTACCAAACCTCTATGATTACTATCTAGCAGCCTAACTTAAACCACTTGTACAATGGTGTGATAAACATTGTGGGGCAAGGTAGAAGGAATTGGAAAGTGTTTGTGCCAACAAACCTGTGCAAGCCTTTATTGGTGATCAAAAACCCATGTCAATGTTTCAAAAGGAACTTACTCCAATTGCATCTTCTACATTATCAATACGGTTCCAAGTTGTTAAAGAACTAAAACTAACCAGTCAGACATGGATTCTTAGATGGGCAGCATTTGATACAGAATCTAAGCCAAATCAAATAGATGCACAATTTAAACACTTGGTAAAGAATGGGATTACAGTTTATTGTAGGATTTTGGACAAGAAGGCGGTACCAAGCTTTCAAATGTACCAGAGGAAATATAATTTGGAATCAACAGATTTCTTTAGATATCAACAATTAAGGCAGTATTTATCATCAAAATTGCAAAAAATTGACATTTCAAAACTAAACAAAATAATTATATGAATTACACAAAGTTACTCCAAAAATTGTGAATCGATTATATCCAAACTTTAAAAAATCTGATTAACAGTAGAGGGTTCTCGACAGATTATATTAAAAAAAGATGGGAGAAGGAAATTAACACAGGCATAACAAACGATCAATGGGATAATTTTTGTGAGACCGCTTACTCTACATCTTGCTCAGCTTACTGGCGCAAATTTAGCTGGAAAAATATTATGCGTTTCTTTGTGACCCCTAAGCAACAAATGGGTATTAACTCACGCAGTTCATCATGCTGGAGGGATTGTGGAGAAGAAAAAGCCCATCACACTCACATTTTTTGGAGTTGTACAAAATTAAGACTCTTTTGGACTTAAGTTGGGCATACAATAGAAGTAATTGTGTGCTTTAGGATCTCTCAAACAATGTTAGTGTTATACTTTGGAGACCTACCGAGTGACTTGACAACTAAGGATAAATATTTTATAAAAATTTTAATTGCCACAGCAAAAAAGACAATTACAAGGAAATGGCTTCAAGCTGACCCTCCAAAGGTTGAAGACTGGCTGAAGGTGGTTGAAGAGACCCATCAAATGGAAAGATTGACTTTCAGGCAGAGGCTACAGGCCAAACTTTATTTCTCAAGATGGGACAAATGGACAAAATATCTTCAAAATGTTTAGTATGTAAATGGTACCCTTGTTAAATATGTAAACAAAGAATATTCAGTTTTGATTTATGCCGATTGTAAGTGTTTTGTTCTTTGTTCACTTTTGGTTCATAAACTTTCTTTAAAAATAAGCTATAAAAAATTCGGTGAGTTTCATGTCTTTCAAAGTTTAATGTGTTTTAGGTAGGAATGTTTAAGTGCATTTGTCCAAATTTCTATCAACACCTTTCTATTTCATCATAACAAGTCTAAAAACAGGGCTTGAATGTCCTATGCTGTCTAGATTTTTTTTGTGTGCACCAAATCGGAAGCTTTAAATCACAATACAATTGTAGTATTACCACTAAAAAGGTACAATAACACACTACCTTACAAAGTTGAAACTGTCCACAGCACTGAGAAGTGTCTGACAATTGAATAGTAATGAATGAATGAAGAGCAAATCAAACCATATTTTTTTCTATTTATTAAATTTCGGTCAATAAAAAAATCATTGTGCGGACGTGACAAATATTATGGGACAAAAATCTTGTCTTGTGTATGTTTCATTAATTGGTGATCAGTTTCAGGCAAAACACATTAACTCACAGTTGTGCACTGGGATGCAGGACCGCTGGTCTGGCGCAAGGATGTAACCGCTGCGGCAGCGACACAGAAAGCTCCCGACGGTGTTCACACATTCATGGTCGCATAGGCTTTTACCAGAGACCTCACACTCATTGATGTCTGTAGATAGATTAAATATGTATGAAGTCAAAGAGAGAAGGTACAATGTAAACTGTAACATCAAAAGTCAAAAAAATGTGCAAGAAATCCAACATACTATATGAATAAAATTCTTTAAATAGTAAGGGTTCTGAAGAATAAAGCTATAGGTGTTTATTGTTGAAATAAAATCTCATTTTTTAAGTGTTATTACAGATAATATTTACAGGAACTGTGATTATGGCACAAACACAACCACTTCTAATGCAGCAAAACTAAAAGGGAACCATACTGACCCATGCAGTAGGGAGACTTGTGGGTGCGGTGTCTCTCCCTGTCAAAGCGATAACCAGGGTAGCACGTGCAGACGACTCGACCAAAGTTATCAGTACACTGCTGCTCACAGGGTGACGCGGCACACACATCCACACCTGAACATAAAAGACCAACTCTTCTTACTGCTGAGAAATACTTCTGTTCATACAGTTTAGCACACAACCCTGCAAGGTTAAGCTATAGATGATCCACCTGCTCATGGAAGAAATATCAAGATATTTAAAATTAGTATGCCTTCAAAGAGCACTTTAATATCCAGTAAAGTCGTAACTAAGTCTCTAGTTTTTCTTTATTGTGGTAAGACTCTAAAGAGCAGGACTGTGATTATGCATGTGTTGAACTCCCTATTTCCCAAATTGTTCTGCAAACTACCAGTCATCTTGATAAAAGAAGATCCCTACATTTTTCTCATGTTAACAAAAATTACAATGTTGACTGCTTGGAAGTATTTGATATTGTAAAAAACACAGATATTCATGGTGTGGAAATTAAAGCAGCACCACCTCCTTCATCCATCCTTTGTTTTCTGCTTATCTGGGATCGGGTCACTCTTGAGCAGAGAGATTCAAACTTCAAACTCCCCAGCCACTTGGGCCAGCTCCTCAAGGGGAATCCCAAAGCATTCCCAGGCCGTCTGAGAAACATGTCCTTCCAGCGTGTCCTGGGTCATTCTCTAGTTCCCATCCCGGTGGAATGTGTCTGGAACACCTCACCGGGGAGGAATCCAGGCGACATCCTGACCAGATGCCCGAACCACCTCATCTGGCTCCTCTCGATGTGGAGAAGCAGCCGAGGTCCTTCTGCATCACAGAGCTCCTCACCCTATCTCTAAGGGAGAACCCAGCCACCCTGTGGAGGAAACTCACTTCAGCTTCTTGTATCTGTGATATTGTTCTTTCTGTCACTACCCAGAGCTAGTGACCATAGAGGGTAGGAATTAACTTGTAACTGCAGACGCTGTGTCGATCCGCCAACCAATCTCTTGCTCAATTTTTCCTTCATTTGTGAACAAGACACCCAGATACTTTTCCATTCTCCTGTAATATCCCCCCACAGGATACCCTGAGGAACACTGTCAGACACTTTCTTCAAGTTCACAAATCACATGTAAACCAGTTGACTATCTCTCAGACCCCCCTCTCCAAAACCCCTGAACTTAGCATGAATGCACTGAAGTTTGACTTCCTGTAGTTGGAACACAGCCTGCTGTCATCCTTTTTAAATAGGGGAATCACCACCCTGGTCCACTAAATCAAGGGAACTGCCCCTGATGTCCACACAATATTGCAGAGCCGAATTAACCAACACCTACAGCCCAACAAATTCCAGAGCCTTATAGACAAACTCCATAACTTTGCAGATATTTGCCCTCTGTCGCCCTCCCAAGGCTTACGGGGTAACATCACTGTCATAAGAACAAATCTCTATGGAGCAGAACTGAAGAAGAGTACTGACGGTTTTACAAGATCGTCACCCAAAACAACAAAAAAATCAAACTAACAGAATGTCAGCTGGTAAGCCGTCAAATAGTTTTCCCAGCACTGTACCACATCATCTTGCCAAAATAACCAAGCATTTATTACTTACCAGTCCAGTAGCAACACAGCTAGTTCAGCATTCATGCATCCTGCTGTATCTCTAATGTGTCGCTCACAACAATTGACCACACTAAATTAAAAAGTTGTAATACTGGGTTTTAGAAGCTAATCCTACTTTAATCTAAACTGAGTAACCAGCAAATGACAAAAATGGTGTTGTGTCACCAAAACATTTCGATAAGATGGAAACAATGAATCTTAACCACCCCGGGGCCTTGCCAAGAGGAACTTTTCAACCACCTCAGTGACCTCGGCTCCAAAGAGTGGAGAGCGAAATCCAAAGTCCCCAGACTCCACTTCCAAATTGGAAGGCATGCTGGTGGGATTGAGGAGGTCTTCAAAGTACTCCACCCACCAACCCATGACGTCCTGAGTCGAGGTCAGCAGCAGACCCTCCCCTCCATGAAAAGTGTTGGTGGAGTACCGCTTCCTTCTTCTGAGACCGTGGATGGCGGACCAGAATCGACATGAAGCCTTACATAAGTTGTTCTCCAGTGGGTTTGAGGGCTGTAGCTGCGACAGACATCAACCAACATGTGGTGGAATTTTTCATCCTTTCACAGAAGCTCTGGCTCCTTCCCTTCCATAGAAGTGATATTCCATGTCCCAAGAGCCAGCTGCTTCAACTGAGGGTTAGACTGCAAAGATTTTTAGTTGCAGAAGCCATCGCTCATTTTATAATCCACCTGACCCCTTTGGCCCCTCCCACAGTACATGGGAAGGGTGATCCGCGTGTCACCTCTTTGGGCATGATGCTCGCCAACGTGCCCCACCTGAAGGCCTGGCTCCAGAGGTGGGGCCCCAGTGACTTCTGTTCGGGCGAAGGACCACTAGATCCAATATTTTTGATTATCATTGGAGTCTTTGGGCTGCACCTTGACTGACATATCACTAAGAACCTGTTTGCCATGGTGACACTACTGGGGTTTTTTGCCAAAAAGGATCATTGTGACACTGAAACCCCTCCCCCATGTGTTACATGGCAGCCCAGGGTGCTCATCTATCACTCTTATTCTCTTTAAAGTTACTTGTGCACCATTTTTAGTTAGGCGGCCTTGGGCTTAATGAGTTTTTAACCAGTTAAAATTCTACTTTTATTTTGTTATCTTAGAAAGAGCAGAAGAAAAAAAAATAGGAAAGTGTCCTTTAAAATAAGTACATGAATACTACAAATAAATTTTGCAATAACAATATATGGCATAAACAGCATTATTAAACATGTAACAACCAATACATTAGTTTAGAACAAGCAGGCCTGTTTAATATCTGTTTTGAACCAAAGCAATTAGATTATGTAATAAAGTTCTGTCTTTGTCTAATCCTATAGTGAAAGTATTTTTTCCCTCAAGGTAAACATAGTTTGCTAACTAGTGTAGTGTAGTCAGTGAGCACTGTGTTTTGATGACCAACATTTCAAATGGATAAAATACAAAAAGAGCTGCCGAATTAATCTTTGATTTTTAGAGCTATGCAGTAATGTTTAATTCAGTGAAAGAGATGTCCTCCTGATTTGAGTCCATAAAGCTGCTACTACCACAATGTGGATCAGTCTTTTTTATTATTAGTTAAATCACTTCTTTGTAAGCGGCACGATTCTGAATGGAGGCATAGCACCCTCTGGTGGCCGATACAAAATACAGTTATTGTAAAGAATGCGTATCACAAATTATTACCAAGGAGGTTATGTTTTTGGCCATGGGTTGTTTGTTAGTAAGATAGCAACATACCACAAATAGTTATAAACAGATTTTAATGAAAGTTTTAGGAAAAGTTTACAGTAGGACCATTAGGACAAGTGATTAGATTTTGTGGGTGGTCTGGATCAATGTTTGGGCAGGTTGATTTACAAAAAGCGGTTGACAACTTGACAGTGCTGAATTTGTGTTTCTGTGCCTTTCAGGGTTATTCACTCTTTCAACCTAATCTAATTTCATAATAAATATGGTTGTTCTGTTTAGGCTTCAGAGGTTTACTAGAGAGTATTAGTGCACACAGCACATGAAGACTAAGAAAACGCAGCAAGAAGAAAGTCAGTGTTGAATGAAAGCCAAATGAAAACCCCATTTGAAATGTTATCTGCCATGCAAGGGACACAGAGACTGGGACAGAGGGTCACCTACCAGCAGGAAAACAACTCTAAATATCCAGCTGGAGCTACAATTGAATACAATATTCAATATACAATGAAATGGAGTGGGTATTCAAGTGAGGCATGTTAGTCAGATTAAATATATCATTTAAAATTACAATTGAAAGTTGCAATAAGGCACAACACTGGAAATGAAGTTGTGCCTTACAGCAATGTGAATGTAAGAGGTTGACACAACATATTTACATTTAGTTCCCGCAACAAAATTCATTATTGCTAAATCACCCCAAATCAGTTTAGATGATTCACTAAAATCCATTATTGCTAAATCAACCCAATTCAGTTGGGTGGAAATTGTTTTTTCCAGTGTAGTCTGTAGTTGTGGCAAGTTCATAGACCCAACTCAAAAGACCTACAAATGTCACTTCAATGAAAGGTGGTTTTACAAAGTTTTGACTCAGGAAGAATGAATGCAAATTCACACCACAATTGCCATTATTCTTTGTAAAAGAAAAAAAAATCCCTTTCCTTCTACTACACAATCCTGCTAAAACATGAGTCAAATCTATAGTTGCAATGTGACAAGTCATGTTTAAAATGTGTGTATATTAGTACTTTTACCAGTTACCATAAATTTCATTTTTGCAAATAAATTGCCCAAAATACTGTAAAATACATAAACTTGAAAGCATAGTAATACTACACAAGAGGCTAGATTGGTTCTCCGCTGGGTGGCAAATGTGTTCTCCTGATCATGTTTTGTGTAGCTTGTTCTAATATATAAACAGATACATTTATAACGTTTACCTACTTTCTGGTATGCACTGGCCCATCACAAATCTGAATCCATCACAGCACTTCCTCCTGCATCGGAAAAGAGAAAAAAAGAAATGTTTGTTCACTTACGAATATAATCAGGTAAATATATATATATATATATATATATATATATATATATATATATATATATATATATATAACAAACATTAGGGGACTTTTTTCTTGCTTATTTAACAATACAAACTCTATTATAAATATATATTTATTTGCAACATGTATTAAGTTGGTAAAAAAGAATACAAATTTACCACACAAATATTTTAATGACATAATCAGAAAAAGTACTGATTGAGTCAATATATTAAACAAAATTAAAAAAATTACATTGTCTGTGTTTCTGTCAGATAACTATTGCATTTATTGCCAAAAAAGTTATACTTAATGAAGCTAAATAATACAATTTGATTTTCCTGTAAAAACGGAAATCACTGAGGTGAACAAGGGGAGCAAAATTTTTTAAACTCTCTGATGTAAGTAAACCAAGAATAAACTATTGTGCTAACAGCTAGACTTGTGTTAATAATAGCAGTAGAGAAAAGTGTTGACATTTCACATCTGGGAGTCAGAGGACAACAGACCACATTAATTTGTGCAGCTGGAGGAGTGATACAGTGAAGCTGTGGAGGTCTGGGGCACCAAACACATTCATTAGGAAGTCCAAATTGCAGTTCACTCACCCTTCAACTGGGTGAAAGCTGTTGTATTAGTGGTATGTCTTTTTTAATTTTACTTCTAAATACCCACTGTAATAACATTAATAAGTCAGTCAGTCCTATCCTGTCCCGTCCAGCCACTCATCCATCCATCCATCCATCCATCCATCCATCCATCAATCCATCATTACTTCAGTCTGCAGTCTACTATGAGCCAACAATTTATGTTCGGCACAGCTCAGCTGGTACTGGGAAGAATGATGGAGTTAGCAAGTCAACCAGCTGCTTCAGAGCCCGGAGATATTGTTATTCGTCTCAGGAGAGAAGTGACCGCAGAACAACAGAAACTAGAGTAGTCTTAGGTGAAGCCTATACTGGATGGAGCCAAATGAAACATTTCTACGGCATCAAACACACGCGGAAACGCCGACTTTTCTCCTGGATCGGTAAGCTAATTGACTTACTAACTTTGCTAACGTTAGCTGTCAGTTAAACTCTTCTAAAACACATCCCAAACTGGACACAGTTCAGATTGGCCACTGGGCGTATCGGCAGTTAACCAGGCAACCTAAAAGCTGGAATAATTTGTGTTTGTTTTTTTGTAACTACAACTTAGATAAACTAGATGTCACTATCTTGCTCACGGTCCATATCCAACCTTTAATTTATTTACATTTCAATGTATTTAATTTTTTAAAACAAATTTACTCTCCAAAATGAATTTATTAGTGAATTTATATTTATTATTTAATTTCATAACTATTCACTATTTTTAAATTTACTCTTTTGTCTTTATATTTAATTTATATCTGATGTATAGGTTTTATTTGGATATTTAACTTTTTGTTCACTTATCTATTTGCTTACCTCACTACTTACACAGGCATTGCAGCCCTTATTTGCTATTCCCTGTTTTTTATTCTGTTACAGGGCTAAATATGCTAAACAGCAAGCAACTGAAAGGACTACTAATCAACAAGAGCAGCAGAGTATGATTTTAGTTTTTTTCCCCCTCTTATTGATGTAGATTGCAGACGTAGAGCATGTGTGAGGATGACTGAGCAACATTTTTTCACCACAAATGATTGATGATGTTTGGAATGGACACCCGTCCAGCCAACCCACAACAATCCACCACAAGTTACAGAAATTTCAGCTGGAAAGAATAGTGAGGAAGAGGCTCAGAGTACAAATATCACACATGAATGTCACTCAGACATTTGAATAAAAGGTATCAGGGGCTTTAAAATGCTCTTTCAGAGAGCACTCTTAGATAGAAAGTTGCTTTTATTCTACTCCAACCTCTATACAAGGTAGCTTTAAATCACAGTGAGTTCCCCTCTATGTCTGCTTCTTGTGAATGAAAAATAACCTATAAAACACTGGAGCTGGTCCACACTGATGAGATCCAGATGAGAGCAGCTTTAATCTGCAGCCTGTAGCTGGGAGTGTTGAGAAGGTTGGATAAGGCCAAACATGGAGGTGGAGAAAGGTGAGTGAATACAGAGATTAAAACTGCCACTCATTCAGTCAATCAATCAATCAGTCAGTTAGTCTTCTAAAATGGGTAATGCGTTACAGATGCGAAAAGTTCTTATCTGGTTTAGAGACTAACAAGTCTGCTTTGGACTTTTATAATTTATCTGACATGATCCTGAAAGTTTTTGGTAACCACGATGTAATATAAGTAATTTTCCAGTTTTGTTTTCGACCAATGGATTTGTTTGTTATAAAGAGAAGGGAAAAGGACAGGATATGTACAAAAAGGTCTGCCTCATTCTCATGTTAAGGGTCAGTTTGACACGCTCCTTCATTTGAGTTTTCTAAATTTCTTCTTTCCCACAATAACCCTCCTTGAAATTCCTGAGACCTTTTCTCATTTAGTGTTGGTCATGTGGGAAGTCTTATGTGTTGTGGGATGACTTTATGTGCTGCTGGCTTGTTTTTGTCAACATGCATAGTCTTGAAAGGCAATAAAAAAAGAAGAAACTAAAGTTTTGCTAAAGAGATTTTATTCTCTTTGCCACTTCATTGGGTTAGTGTGGTTAAAACTGGGCAGAACAACACGCAACAACACCACAATTGAGCAGGGGGAGAGAGGCTGGGAGTCTTTCCACACCCCTGTTTGTTGGACCATCAGGGGTTGGAGGGGTTGGATTATCAGGGGTTGGATTATCAGGTCGTCTGGTCAGGGACCTAGGCTGGTGGGCTACTCTTGCCGGCGTGGGGGCCTTGACTGTCTGCTTGTCCCCGTCCTGGTGGGCAAGGGGTCCGTCTTCCGGGTGCAGGGGCAGGGTGCTCTATTGGGGCGTCTGTCCCTGGGCCTGGGAGTATAGAGTATGTATGCTGTTTCGGGCCGACGTCCTCCTTGGATTGACTGGGGCACCTCTTAATGGGGTGCCGGGGTTGTAAAGTAGGTTGGTGCCGTGCGGTGGATCGGTGGAGACCGTGCCTGGCGCCCAGGCCTCCTGCCAGTTCCATGAGTTCTACTGCCTGGTCGGTTCATCTGGGGGGGCGGTCCGGCATTGACTGGACCCCGGATCTTGGCGCTCTGCGTGTGGCGGGATCTGGACCCGGGAGCTGGTAGATCTGGATGTCCAGGTGCTGGCTGGGCGCGGCCTGGGGAGGGCGTACATCCGCTGTGGCGGCGGCGTGTGTTGTCCGTCGGTCGGCTGCAGGTGCCTCCTGCCTGGCGGCGGCGGGGGACCCCTCTCGGCGGGTCCCTGGTCTGGGCCCTGCTGGGGGGCGGGATGCCCCTGATCCCCGTGGCCTCCGGGTCCTGTTCCGGGCCCGCCCTGGCGTAGCCGGTTTCCGGCGGAGCCCGTGGGCTCGTCCCTGCGATCTCTCGGGCCCCAGCACTGCGGCTGGTGGGTGTTCCCCTGGGGCTTCCATCTGTTCCTCTCTTGGTGGGTGATCGGCCCTGCGCTGGTCCGCCTGCGGCTCCTTCGCTCTGTGGGACTCTGGACGCATGCGTCTCCTGCCTCCTTCATGTCTGTGTCGATTCCTGTAGGACGGATTGACGGTTCCTTACAACAGCTATCAATCACTTGCATGGGGAAACCTTATTCCGATCTGCATGATCGCACACACACATAGGTGTGGGGACATTGGTGTGGACGGACATATCTTGAGCTGAGGTTATCGTCATTATTTACTTGTTACCAGGAGTTTACCAGAAACATTAGTATTGTGTTTATTAATCCATGCTTGTGTGTGGTGAATGTGTAATTCTTAGTTTATATTACTGGATCTGAACTAGTGGTGTGGTTCTGTTTAGTTCGTTGTTTTTGTTTGTTTGTTTTTGTTTTACCGCTTCTCTGCCATCCGGCAGAGGCAGAGGACTGGGATATTTTCTTGTGTTCTTTGTTTGCCTCCCTGTCTTGTGTCGTTGGTTCGCGCCTCTGCTGGTCCTGTTTCTTTTCTTCACCTTCTTCCTTTCTTCCTTTTTGTCTCGGTTTCGTGTCCATGACTTTATGAAATTGAACCCACAGTAATCACTAATAAAGATTTTTTCATACATATACATCAAGTGGAGTATTACAGCGAAGCTGTAATACTCTGCTTGGGAAAGTAAATCTGTTGGGCTTGTACTTGGTACTCAGACACCAAATCTGAGTAGCAAACTGATAGACAGGACACGTAAAAAAAAAAACAAAACAAAAATGGACAGCCACATACCAATATATTTAGGTGGACTACAAATCTGAACCTAATGGAAATTGAATCAATACAACCGTTACATAACTAGCAACAATACATTATCACAGTTCAGTATTCCTCTGTGTTGGTAGAGCTATGTGAACCCATAGAAAAAGACAAATCTGATTTGAAAATACCATTTAGGAAGTACTACATTGGACCAGCAAACAATGACATATTAAAGCCATTCTATGACTAACTATGTACCAAAAACAGACTTACTGGAACAGCATGAGTTAAATTCAAATAAGCCCACATCTAGTGCCTTGCAAAAGAATGCATACCATTTGAGTTTTTCCCATTTTTATTAGCTAACAAAAAACTTCATTTTATTTTATTAGGATTTTTTGTGACATATTAACACAAATAAGAAATTAGTTAAGATATATCATTAAAGGAAAACATTGTACACATTTTTTACTAATAGTAATCAGAGAAATGCGTCATTAATTTTTGTTTAGCCCCCTTTACTTTGACACCCTGACATAAAAGATGTTGAAGCTAATTTATCTTCAGAAGACATGTAATTGATAAATAGGGTTCACCCAAGTGCAATGTATTCACAGTGTAAATACAAATATCCTATTAAAGTTTACTGAAGTGTTATAATATTAATAGATGTCTCCGCATTTGACAAGTATTTCCAAAAATAAAATACTACCAAACATCTTTTCAAAATGATGTGATGTAGGACTACTCAAATAAAAACTGATTTGATATTTAAAATAGTATTTACTGGAGGTGCACATAATTAGAATTTAAATGTTCTTTTTAAATGGTCCCCTAGAGTTTGAAGGGCCTAAATGGCTTTGGTGGGATGGATCTGGCCCCTGGGCCTTGAGTTTGACACGTGCTCTAAATATACCATCCATACTGTGAAATATGGTGGTGGCAGCATCATGCTAGTGGGCTGCTTTTCCTTTGCAGGGAAAGAGAAGAGGGTCAGAGTAAGTTTGAAAAGGGGTGTAGATAAGCACAGAGCAATATTGCAGGAAAATTTAAATACGTTTATTTATATAATGCCAATTCACAACAGATATAATCTCAAGGCACTTTACAAGAAAATCCAGTTCAATACATTTATACAAACATTCCAGTCAGACAAAAAAGCTTTGTATTTAAGGAATCCCAGCAGATAGCATCAAGTAATTGACGTCAGGTTGTGTCCCTTTGATGCAGACTTCAAATCACAGCAATTTCTCAGTAATCTCTCATACTGAGCAAGCATGTGGTGACAGTGGAGAGAAAAAACTCTCTTTTAACAGGAAGAAACCTACAGCAGAACCTGATTCAGTAGGAGCAGCCATCTGCCATGACATATCAGAGGTGGCATAACACTTAAGAATGGACAAGAAGTTCACTTTACAGTTATAAAACAAGCCTAACAATACAACCTTAATGCGTGAAAATGGCCCAGTTATGGTCCAGACCTAAATCCAGTTGTTGATCTATGGCAAGAAATGTAAAATGTGCACAGGTTTTTTTTATCGATGGCAAATTTGCCATTAATTCAAGAAAAAGAATTGGCAAAAAGGCAATCTTTAAATGGAAAACCTGTAGAAAAATATCCTACAAGACCTACAACAGCCCCAGGAACCTTCGATGGGCAAAAACTATGATTCCACGGTCAAGACGTACAATCTTTACCATGGGTTCAACACTGCATGGCTTTGCTTTTCCAAGATATCGTAGTGAGAAACAACATTCTATGAGTAGAACCAAAATACCTAGTCAAAATGAAATAAGTTCTGAAAAAGAGTTATGAAATATCGGTCACTATTTTAAGAATTTATCAGATTGTATATAGTGCTTTTGGGTTGGCTTGTAGCGTTTAATTGGCATCAAATGCAGAGCAATAGTCTCATTTAAAAGCAACATTACAATATTCTATCACTGAACCGGCAAGGAATGTGTAAGGGGTGGGATTTTGTCGAGTAACAATGGAAGGCCTTTTAATGTCAATCAGGACTTAATAATTAAACAAAACACAACTCTAACAAGTTCCCTCACCTCCAGTGTCCTTTTTCATATCCTCTCAGAACATTTTCTTTTTGATTTGAAACATTCTTGCATAAATTCAGGTCAACACAGCTTGATATTTCTTTGATGATTCTATACTTTCACTAAATGTTGACCCACTCTCCATTTCTCCATTTGTTTCTTCACTCTTCTGGTCTAATTGACATATTATTGGCCCAATGTCATCTTTCTTCATTGCGATGACCTGATGGTTCTTACATTTTCATATATAGAGGCATGTCTATCACGTCCCTTGGAACTCAAAAGGAGCAGGAACTCTCCAACTTTTAACAGCTGCTTTTGAAAAAGTATTAGTTACATAATGGTCTGCATTCATGAAAGTAATTCAAAGAGTAAAAGCCACTGTCACTCTAAGATTGAGTGAACTATATCTCCTTCTGGATACACTATTACTTTTAAAGGTTCCTATTAGCTAATGGAAACATCAGAGTCTTTCATTCTTTTGCTTAGATTTCTTTACTTTTATGGGTATGGGTTTTATCTGACCATGTATCTCTATGTTACTATTTGAGCTGAAAATTGATAGAGCAACTCACCTCCAGCAGATACTAGATGAGCTACGTTTGAGATCTTAGCAAAACATTGCACTGGAAGCATGTTATATGTCCTACTTTGTTCTAAAAATGTAGATAACTTATGAATTTATAGCAAGGCTTTGAATTCCACTTTCATGTTATCATACCCTTTGAACATTTTAAAATGTTGTCTTGTTACATCTACAAACTGCAACAGAACAAAGTATGGTGTAATCTTAAAGTGAAATAAACACAGATTTATTTATAATATAATAATTAAATATTTATTTTTCTTTATAAAAAAAACCTCCCACAGCATTATGCTGCCACTACCATGTTTCCCTGGAGATGGTGTGTTGAAGGTGGTAATTTGTCAAATAAAAGAGTTGTGAAAAAAACAGAAAACAGGACTGCTTATGAATTTATTTTGAACATGTCTTTTTTTTTTCTTTTCATAGCTTTTCATTCCTGCCACTGAATGTCAACAGAGGAGGCTTATTAATGCGCTAACACACCACAAGAGCATTCAGGAATTTGTAGTAATATTGATGCATGCATGCACTGTCTACCTGCCAGCCAAATAATAGGATGCACAAAGTGAAGAACAAAAGCCAGCAAAGACATTGCGATGATTTGGGCAAATGTTCTGGGGAACCTTTAGAAGTAACACCCATGTACATGGTACTTTGACATGTGCAACCAACCTAAGTGTTGCTGCAGAGCATGGGCGTAATGGAGTATGTGTGGGACATATCCCCTACACTTTCTGTCAGTGCCCTCTGCCCCCAACACTTTTTTTCAGCTGTTACTGCTGTTTAATATGCAGTAACATATTTTTTAAAGCCATCTTTAAACACACTTTAAGTGCACACATGCCAATGCAGGTATCGGTGGATCACAGACAGGTGCTGCAGAGCAGAGCTGCTTGTTCAGCAAACTAGCCAGAGGCAGCAAAGGCATGAACTTTGAAGAGGCTTTTCCAAACAAGCTACCTATGTTATGTTATGCGGTTGCATACAGGTAATATCATCCCATTTTTCCACTAGGGTGGCACGGTCTCAACCCAGAGTTTCCACTACTTTTGTCTGGGCCGAGCCGATACCTTCTTTTCAGACTCTTGAGATGGTAATGGAAACACAACCAGACCTGTTCCAAGCTGACCCAACGTAGTCCAGGCCAAACTGACCCTAGTGGAAAAGCGGCTTTAGCTAAATGATAAGTTAATATATGTCAATAAAACCATTTTCTGAGATTTTGAATTTTGGATTTTCAGAAGCTGTAAGCCATAATCATCAACATTGTAACAAATAAAGGCTTGAAATATCTCAAATGGTATGTAATGAGTCAATGTCATATAGTAGTTTCACCTTTTAAAATGAATAACTGAAATAAACAAACTTTTGAAAGATATTCTCATTTTTTAGAATTTCACTGTTAAAACAATTTGGTAGCTTGTTTAAAACTTTAATCTGAAGAGGTGATCTGTCATCCTTGTGCTTTATTTACTGTGATTTGCTGAAGCAATTGCATGGACGTTTTTCTTTATTGTGTAGTTTTACAGAATAACCATACATGTTATTACTAGTTATAATAGTTTAATGATAATCAATAACATTCTTTGAACCACTATCAATATCCCCGATAACTAAGCCACTTATTGTTCAACAGTGATTTAAACGGTTCTCTAGCAACTGAGGAAAGGTGGGACTGAATGTGAGAGGATGATAAATCATTCAATAGAGCTCTGAAAAATGTGTCCCCCTCACCTCTGAGAAAATAGTCACACCTGTGCATCTACACCAGTTCATGGAAGCATTAGTTTCTGATGGCTCTTTTAGATTAAGGCTATGAAGCAAAATCGTTTGTGGATCATTTGAGGAGCACAATAACCGCTTGAGGGTAGGTGTCCAAACTCTCAATCAAATAAAGCATATGTGGACTTCAGGAAACTATAAAGATCTTGGTGCCAGAAACAGCAGCACATCTTGGGATGCATAGTGGAGTACACGTCTTAAAATGTCACTTAGATCATTGTAATGTGATGCTCATAGGTTTCTGATAGGTTTAACTGTCTTTTACCATTTGGGGTATCCTTAAAAAAGGCAAAACCTGTTTCTTTGTTTGATAACGACCCTTGTCCAGGGCTCAGTGACTGCACCACCGAAATATGGCAGCCCAATAAGCCATGGCTGACTGTGATCAACAGTCCCATTTTTGTTTGTGGTCATTTTTAGACTGACTATTTGATCCATGTGCATTGATTAATAGAAAAAAAAAACAGCACTGGAGCTATTAGTTGCTTTTTCTTTGACTAATTTCTTACCGTAAGCCTATTGAATTGTAATGGCTGCCATGTGGTAGTAATGTATGCCTTGTCATTAGTTTGTTTAGCATCGTTGTAGTGTAGAATTTTGACACAACCTGTGTGTCCATATTTAGAAATTAGCAGAACTAAGCTGCATGTTTTACAGTAAATCCGGTGTTAAAAAGGTGTGCTGATAATAAAAAAGAATGAACACAACCAGGCAGTCTTTCTAAGCCTTCACTGATACAGTCAGTATGGATATCATCAACTATGATAGTTGGCTGCAGGGTCTGACAGCTTGTGTACTCAGAGCCAATTAATTACAATAAACAGAACCAAGGATTTGATATTACATGGTTCCTGCTTAGCCATGCATTGGAACCATTAAGTTTGATACTTTCAAATAAAGCAGAAACTTAATGCACTGACAGCAGCAGACAGCAATAATCTTTTTGATTTATAGTGGGGAAAAGAAGCCTGATCTGAAATCTGTGTCTTTCTTTATCTGTTTGTTGTAGGTCTAACAGGCAGTTGCTCATCAAATTATCAGTGTGGGTGTAGTCCAAACCAATTCAGAGGATACATGATGGCATCTCAAACCTGTCTTTTAATCTGGCTTTTTTTTAAAAAGCCTTCTATCAATCATCTCAGCTGGCATGGAGTTGACTCAGTAAAAAGTGTAAGCAGGCCCTTCTGTAACCTCAATCTTCTGGTGCAGCTCCGGCCAAAATCAGCTTGAAAGCACGGCTAGAAACACAAAGACAAGATCCAGAGGCAGGCATTGGCTTGGATCACTTTACACTGATGATTATGTACTTTAGAAAGTGGTCTCCTCCCACAGAGGGAAGGCTCTATCATGGTTTCAGCTACAGTGTTGCTATGATTTATTTGAGCAATTGCAGACAGGAATGTGCTAAAAAGGATATTACAGAGTAAACCCTCACTGCCTTTGACCCCAGTACAGTTGTCCTGACAGCCTGGGTGAAGCTTTCCATGGATATTGCTCTTAACTGTGCATAATAAGCCCAATTCTCCCAACTGCTGGACAGAGATCTTGTAGCCAACTTATGAGCAACCCTGCTAAAAATGTGTAAAAAAATCCACTAAATTAATCATTTATTGCAGTGGCATAATCTCATCCTTGAAATTTTTTGGAAAAATCTTAACTTTATTTTAAGCACATGGAAAAAAATCTGTCTATACTTTATACGGCCCTAACCATTTTGGCCGAAGGAAAACTCTTAGTTCCTTTCTCAAAGTTAGAGCTTACACAGAAAATGATATTTGATCATTCCTATCCACAGTATCTGTCTAGATCACTGTTTTCCATTGTGGTCCTCAAGGCAGATTGCCCTACATGTTTTAGGGTTTTTTCCTTGCTTCAGAAAAACTGATTTCAGTTGACTGCCAATTAACAGGCTTTTGTTGAACTGCAGTCATCTGAACCAGGTGTGTCACAGCAGAAATAAAAAAAAACAACTAAAACCTGTAGGTCAGTGTGCCTTGAGGTACAGGGTTGGGAAACACTGGTCTAGATAATCCAGACTCCTGGTTCTTTCTTCAACCTTCTTCACAGAGTTTCTGTAGGATTACAGTCTGGAGACTGAAATCATGATGGAAAAAGCCTGACTATGTCTAAGTCAAACATGTATCTTTAAATTTGGTAGTATGCTTTATGTATTCTACTTCTTAAAGACCTAATGATCAATTTCCTCTTTACCTGCTGAGACCACTAGTTATTTCTTTATTTAAAAATACAGTAAAGTACAGTACTAGCCAATCAAACATTATGAACGCCAGGTGTAAAACCCCAGAGCTCCTTTTGATTTAGATGTGGCTAATTTAAGACAAAAACAACAAAAATACAGTGACAGTCTTGATAAAAAGGCAGCATAGATCTAGAAGAATATGATCTCACTGACTTTGATTCACTATGCATCAATTCACCCTAAATACCTGATAATTTCTGCTTAAACACAACTGATATTTAAATACAGCAAATAAATCACACTCTAAACGCTGTGTGACTTCTTTTTGTGGCACTGCTGGTACAAATTAGAGATGAGCCAGTGCTTTGACACATTTACAAATAGCATGCATGAATTAATCTGATAATATTAGGATGTTTCATTGTCTAGATAACTGATATGTTCTCTGTAGTTAATTAACTATGTACACTGAAAACCTCCACACGAGCTAAATGATGTGGCTCTGAGTTGGCTCTCAAGTTATGGAAAATCAACCTGGTTGCACCCGACACTGGCTTTTCAAACACAGCACATGTAGACCCCTCAGGGTTTTAGAAAATCCTCTAAAATTATTTCTTCCGTAGCCCAGAATTAACTCCATGAGGCAGCTTTCAGTTTCTATGGTCCTCTGCTCTAGAAAAAAAAAAAACAAGACCTGAGATGATCAGGTTCCTTTATAGCAGGACAGAAAATATTGTTGTTTGCAACTTCTCATCAAATAACCTACAATTGTTTACCTGTTTCAGGCATTAAAATTCAAACTTAGATTTAGAATCAGATTTAAATTTAAAATAAAACTTTAGATTGGCAGCTGGAGATAGGCACCAGCTGCCTCCACCCCCCGCGACCCCTTGAGGATTAAGCGGTTTGGAAAATGGATGGATGGATGGACTTGAAATTTAAATTTTATTTTAGCATATGTATTTCAACATTTTTACTTCATACAATGTTAAGTGGCTGACATATTAAGCAGCAGAGATTAGGGTTTATCTAATACGGATATTTAGGCGAGTTGGAACTTCTGTGAAGGAACGTCCTACTCACCTAAATATCCGGGGGAAAAAAAGTAAGAAAAGAGGAAGGCGATACTGGCATGAGGAGGAGGAGGAGGAGGATGGTTTTTGATTCAGGGATGATGGTTGTTGTGAGCTCACAGTGTCCCCTCATGGGACTCCAGTGGGAGGAACACAGGAAGGGGAGCTCAGAGGAGGTCAACGGCCTCTTGACACAGCAGGACAAGGGCCCGGGCCATGTGTGTGCATATGTGTGTGCCACTTTGATGAATGCATCTTACTAATGAAGCTCATACGTGTTACAGTTAGAGCATGTTGTATTCATCAGCCGAGCTGTAACTGATTTATTTGTTTTAAAACCTCCACAGATGAAGAGAGCTGTAAAACTTGGCTGGCTGCATTGTACTGTGCATGGTTGCAGGGTGATGCATTACACTGAAATGCATTAGCATTATGAGGCAAACAAATAAGACACGAATTTGGAAGAGAGCCATGTCTTCAAGTTCCTTTTTGAAGTCAGTATTCATTTCATACATAGACTTTTTTGTTTAAATCATTTTTTTTACTACGTTGCTCATTTTCTGTTAGTTCAGAGGTGAGAACATTTTATGAAGTGTCTCAAGTGTTTTCACAGTTCTCACTCATACCCTGTTTAATAAACTGTTATTTATACATTTGCATAATCTTGGTTTCTCAACAGAAGCCATAAATGTGAAATGTAGGTGAAGAAAATGCTAAAATCTCTTTTATATTATCTTTTAAGTTTCATCTATTTTGGAAATCTCTAAAGGTTTTATAGAAGCTTCTTAGTAAAGGTGATAGGGTGCTAGCACAGCAGCAGGTCATTTTTAGCAGTATACATGTGTTCTTTTTAACTTCTGTAAGTATACATGTGTAAAGGTGTTGAGTGTGAGCACCTCCTCTCTGTTTATTTGCTCTGCCAGTCCACTTCCAGGGCCCAGGCCTCAGGGGAAGCATCAGATCTGCTGCCAAACAGAGGAAGCTTTGACTGGGAGCTCATCAGATGAGGCCTGTACCACTTTAAGCAGAACACAACCCAACCTTCCCTCCTCCTCCTCCATTCTGTTTTTACCTCATCTGTCCCAAAATTGCTGCGTCTTTTATGTCACCGCTCAACAAAAGTTTTCATTTCTGCATGTTTGGGGCACGATATGCAAGTCATAAAGTGTTTCCACACCAGGCCCCATTGTTTTCTAATCTTTTTTGGGTTGCACCATCTAACACTAAACCTCAGACACCACAAACCATGTCATCAAACAGCGTGTATGACTGAGAATGATGCAGTTTCCCACCACTTTATTGTGATGCTAGCAATCATGTATTTTATTTCACACATGATTTCCTGAGAAACCAGATTTCAGTAAAACGCCGATTTGCTTTTAGTTAATGTTGTGGTTTATTAAACTGCTGTGTGGCTGCAAAGAACTCTGCCAATACACAAGCAGAATATTTACTGGCTTACTTGAAACAACTGTGCTACAGGATTTGATCCTTACCATTCCCTCCCAAATTTGCCTTCTCATAATAGGAACAGTAAAACATCCATCCAGCCATTTATAATTGTTTTGATTGGCTTTGCATTAAATACAGCACGTGCACAAGCATTCATGATATAAAGAAAGTGAAAAGAACCAAAAATGTTATTGTGAGGTTTAGAAGGCTGATACAGCTCTCCTTGTGGTCTGTGGCCTTTGTGACCCCATCCAGACTCAGTGTCTCTGAAGGAATGTGGCATCTATGACCTCCTATGATCCACTCTCTCCAAGTCTACAGCGAATCTGCAATCATATGTTTTAAATGCAGGGCACTCAAACAGGAAGTACTGATATTTTGCTTCTCGTTGAATGTTTAAAATGTCATGATATACTGCATTGTGACAAAAGATTAAAGTAAATCAAATCTCAAAGAGTAAAAACATCTGTTGATGCAAGTGCAGTGATCAGAGATGTTTTCACAAAGCAAA
Source organism: Apricaphanius iberus (assembly GCA_028564705.1). Classification (NCBI taxonomy): domain Eukaryota; kingdom Metazoa; phylum Chordata; class Actinopteri; order Cyprinodontiformes; family Aphaniidae; genus Apricaphanius; species Apricaphanius iberus. The sequence goes on along the minus strand of JAPXFQ010000473.1, from coordinate 1,575,662 downwards.
ATCGATTTTTCACATGGAAGAACTATAGTTATAATAATGACCAAGATATTGTTTCTGTATTCGGTCAAATTGTTCATATTACTTCAAAAATGTTTACATTTCTTAGTACAGCAACAAAAAGAAAACTCCCATGTACTTTTTCATGATTTTATGTGACAAAATAGCACAGAACGGTGAAGAAGAGAAACTTTTTTAAAATACGAAATTTAAAAAGTGGCCATTTATTGACTTTAATAGTTATCAGATTAGTAAATAGACTCCATCTGTGTGTCATTTAATCTTAGTATAAGCTATTCTTAGAGGCTTCAAAGGCTTTTTTGGGTAGCTTGGAGAGCAAATAGCATCACGAGGACCAATGGAAACAGCAGACAGGTAATCAAGAGAGTTGTGAAGAAGATTAATACATGGTTACACCACAAAACCATCCATCCATCCATTTTCCTGCCCCCCACAAGGGGTCATGGGGGGGCTGGTGCCTATCTCCAGCTGTCAACGGGCGAGGGGCAGGTTACACCCTGGACAGGAAAGCTGCAACCCAACTCGTCCTATCTCTTGAATTGAAGAGGCGCTACTACACACGTGCAATTTTTCACGAGAATCTTTGGGCAAGAAGGCGGAAATACGTCCTCAATCAGACGCCACTGAGTGTAACAACACAACACTCCATAATCTATAAAATATTTATCTTGCATACCTGAAAAAAACACACAGGTTTTATTCAAGGTAATATGGTAAGTGGTGAATGGTGGGGCGGCGCCCTAGCGCCCTCTATTGCCCAGCCACAACTGCCATCCACCTAAACTGACAGGCAAGGAGCACTATGCAGAAAAGTAGCCAGTATCCCTACTGGCAACTTTAAAGGAGCTGCAGGGATCCATAGCTCAGGTGGGAAAAGCTGAGCTGGTAGGTACTTCAATGTAAAATGTGTTCCAGCTGAAAATGGCATGAAAGGTGGCTCTAAAGCACTTACTCAGAAGCTGAATATGAATGCATGCCATAATTTTTTATTTTAAATCCTTTGTATACTTTTCCAATACAAAATTACACTGTATTTTGCTTTAGTCTATCACATAAAATCCCAATATTGTATATTGAAGTTTTTTATTTGTAGAATCACAGTAAGTGAAAAAGTTAGAAGTCTATGAATAGTTTTGCAAGGCACTGTAAAAATATATTGGAAGCCAGTGTTCAATGTTTGATAGCTGTGTGCTAGAACAAAGTGTTTCCGTCATCATCCACTGTTGGATTTTCTGGAAGAACATTCTGGCATATGTAGATTAATTAAATCCCAGTTGTGCACTTGTAGTATGTCTCACATTAAAATGTAAGTAAGTTACTTTCAGTCAGGGCTAAACGGGGACAGAGGAGTTATGCTAGGGTGAGATAAGGTAACTAAGCAGTGAGGTCAAACTAATGAGAGACCCTTTCTAAAGGATTTGTGAGCCTGAGTTGTCATAAACAAGAAAGCCAACTCTGGCAAACTTTTCTACTACAAAACGTAACTAATGCTCAAAGTGACGAACCAATAAGAACAGGAAGGTTTTCCAGCTCTTGTAAATGGCCTTACATTGACTTAGGAAAATCCAGGAGGTATTGCAAGATTTACAACCGTTCTCTCTTATGGCTCCCTGGTTTGCTCAGTGCCAAACAAGCACCCCTATTCTCATATTTCAGTTCTGTTACATGAAACAGAGCTCCATATGGGCAGGCACAAGCTCCCGGCTTGTCGACATCAAACAATAGTTGCGACAACCATACAGTTCCAGTCTGTTATCAATTGGCTGGTGATTTGTTTTGCTGAGGTATCGACAATGACACTGCAGCCATAAAAGGGTGGAAAAGAGCTAATATGGAGCAGTCTTTTTGCAAGAAACAATGGGCTTGTCCGGAGGGGGCTTCAGGTGTGCACTAATCGGAAAAAGATGAACGATGATGCTAAAGTTGTTGGAGGGGTCCGACTTTGAGTCTGCAGCTCTACAAAGACAATTAAAGAACTATTAAACACAGGAAGCCAACACAAAGGTCTCATAAATGTCCTCTCATAAAAAATATACTAAGAACTGTTTTAAGTTCTGGTGAAAGGCCTAAACTGAGAGAGGAGTATAACATTTGCAAAGAGAAATCCTGTGTCAATTCCAAGTATGAGAAAAACAGGCTTGTTAGGGTTCCCACAGCTTGAAGTTTTATGATCACCATCCAAAGTATACAGAGAAAGAAAAGGATAATAGAAGAATGATGGTTTGAATAAAGATGCCAAGATGCCCAGTGGAATGTAAACAATCTTTAAGTGTATCGTGTTTGAATGACTATTAATATCCACTAAAGAGATTTCACACAGCAGTGAGACAACAGTTTGAGGCCAGGAGGTGAAGCAGACTGAACTAAACTCTGAGCTGTCAAAGTCTCTCTGAAGTCCATTCAGATGGATTAACAGTAGACTGTTGGCAGGTGAAACTGAAGCTCTAGAACACACATGCTGGTATATCATATGTGCAGAGGATATAGGCGCACATATGTTTACAGTTTATCAAATTTGGTCCCACTCTCTGCAACCAGGCATTCACAAACTGAGACGGTTTTTGGCAGCATTTTATTCATGTGAACACAGGTTTACAAGCATATAAAGGTGATCTCATTTACGTGCACCTGTGCACACAAAAAGGTTAAAGCAGATACACTGTATCAAATGCAGTAATGTTTGATCCAGACATCCACAAACAGTAAGAATGTATACATGGATAGGTGAACATAGTGTTCTAACGTCTAAACATTTGTGGCTGCATCTGTTCTTTGTTTCACAGGGAAATGAAACCAGCTTGTTTCGGTCAGATATTTTTTTTTTTGTTGGTCCAATAAATATCACTAATTATATAACTAAGGTTGCATGTCGGATCTAAAGTGTGGAAAAATAAGTATTGAACATGTCAGTGGTGGTGTCGTATAAGTCTAATGGGCTTAAATTTACACCAGATGTTGGTAACAACCCCAAGTACTCAACATATACAATTAAATTAAAAATAAATTACTATGTAAGGTAGAACGACACATTTAATATGTATAAAAAACTCTTAGTGGAATCTATAAAACTTCCAAACATGTCCTGTGTAGAGATACTGGTTGCATGGTAAGGCGTGATTTTTACCATTGATTTCCCATTAACTGTTTTAAATTCTGAAGGTTCTGGGGTCATTTTGTATGCAGCTATTAAACTGTCTTTTTGTGTCGGTTTTCAACTGAATCCAAATCAGGTGGTGGGCCATTCTAGACGTTTTCCATTCTTTCCCTGAAACCAACTAAGGGTTTCCTTGGCTCTGTGTCTTTGGCATAAATACATCCTGGTTTTAGTTTCAGTTTCTCATCAAGAGGATCGCACAAAATTTTCCATCCTTCTTTCATTTATACAAATAATGCAAATATTCTTTTCCATAAGAAAACCTCTATACCTTAATGTGCTCACCTTCAAACTTTACTCTAGACATTTTTGGGTGATTTACGATACATTTCCTCCACTAAACACAATTGACCTGATTTATCAATGGTTTGCACTTTCCAAACCCAGACTGATTTACTAACATGGCACGGAGAACATTGCGTTGGTTAAACCTACAGTAAGATGCATGGTATCCATTTAGTGCTGAGAATGGATTATACAATATGCGCATTTCTGTCAGAAGACTTAAAATATTGGGACGAGAACTGACAAATAAGTAGGCATTCCAGGTGCAACGTAATTTACTAAACATCAAACATCAAAATGACTATTTTAGTGTTTGGTTTTGCCTCCTCTGACAGGCACATCAACACATGACGTTCTTTGTTTGTCACTAATAAACTAATGTCTACAGTTTATTACTGACAAACAAAGAACGTCATTCACACACATTCTAGCAAAATAAATTTCTAATGGAACTTGACATTTAATAGAGGCGATGATAAAGTGTAGTAGATTTCAACAAATTTAGTAGAATACGGAAATGTGGTGACCTTGTTCTGGGTATGCTGCAGTTTTAAAAGTCTGACTCTGGAATATGCTTCTGACATGGAGCGGAGAGCAGTGCATGTACACTGCACGCATTAAGTTTACTACTAACAAACAAGAAATATAATTCACAACATTCTAGCTTAATAGTAAATAACTCTGAAACAGACATAGACTTGATATGTATGTAATCTTTTCCCTTTATTTTGCACTGAGAGGGGCTGCACAGTGGAGAAGTGGTTAGCACTGTTGCCTTGCAGCCAGTGTTCCTATCCTGACCCAGGGTCTTTCTGCATGGAGTTTGCATGTTCTCCCCGTGCATGCGTGGTTTCCCTCCGGGTACTCCGGCTTCCTCCCACTGTCCATAAGCATGACTGTCAGGTTAATTGATCACTCTAAATTGTTCTTAGGTGTGTGTTTGAGTGTGTGTGCATGGTTGTTTGTCCTGTCTGTCTCTGTGTTGCCCTGTGATGGACTGGCATCCTGTCCAGTGTGTACCCCGCCTCTTGCCCGTTGACAGCTGGAGATAGGCACCAGCCCCCCGTGACCCCTTAAGGATTAAGCGGTTCAGAAAATGGATGGATGGATGGATGAATGGCTATCTTGTTTGATAAATAAATCTTTGGAGTAGAAAGACGACTGCCTCCTGAAGTTAGTGAAAGCTACACTACTGATTTGTGCTATATCTATATAACATATCAATATAGCATATTGATATAGCTTCTATGTTCTGTATCTTCAGCCTAGGCATCTTCTGTGGTGAATGGACATAAATAAATAAAATAAACATTAATTTGCTCCAATAGGGTGTTAGAATCTTGAAAATGTGTGTATGGTAACACCTTTCCCCATGAAAAATAATGCCAATAAAATAATCGGTGCCCACCCTGCCAAAACATGCACGGAAAAAAAAAGTAATTATAAGCATTAAATATTACATTGTTAGAACCATTGATCAGAAATATTATTTTTTTGTGATTCAATTCCCTTATCATACCTTATTGCTAATCCTTTCGATCTATGTTAGGTAAAACTAAGCAAAAAAACATAACCAGTAACAGAGGCAATATAATGTATTGTTTTATAGCTTGGAGGCGGGAGGAAATCTGAGTGCAGGTTCCCGCAGAGCTTGCATGTTCAACCCTGCAGCCTTAGTAGCCATTAATGCCAACAGACGGAAGAGAGAACACATATGGACACGAACACACAAATGCATGTACACGTCTGCTTCTCATCACCTGTTACAGAAAGTAAAAGGTTCTCCACAATCACAAGCAGATGAATCACACCTCACTGACGTATTCTGCCTGCTGCTCATTCTTCACTGCAAACTCCAAGTTTTAGTGTTTACATTGCTGCTATGGATCTTAGTAAGTGGTCTGGCTAAAGTGAGTTTGCTGCTGTTGTTTCACTCTCACATGCCAAAAGTTGTCTGCTGTTGTCTGTTCTTGTTTTGCAGATCCCAGTTATTGGAAACCGGTGAGATATAGGTAAGCAAATGTGCATGAGAACAGAACGGGATCCACAGAAGAGGAAAAACAGCTGGAGCTTGGGTCAAGAAACATACCCATTTACTCTTCGTAATTGTGAATAACAAAAAAGAAAATGCTGGACTATTTCTTCAATCAAACTATTTATGTTGTTGGAACAGAAGTTAACCAAATATTGGGTCAAAAATGAATTTCCTCTATATTGGGTGAGAGCAGGGGTCTCTCCGGTCATTGAGTGTCACTCCCTGCAACTTTTAGATATATTGTACCCCTGTTTTCGTCTCACATACATCTATGAAATGGCTGAATTAACTCATCAGTATGTCAGTCAGCCCTGCAGAGGCCTGGTGTCAAGCTGGCAATTTGATTTTTGGTTTGTTGGAGGAGGGATGCATCTGGAGGTTGCAGGATATTATCCTTAAATAATTGGACTAGGGCATACCAGGTGTGGAGTTTGAAGGTTTTCAGCCAATTGACTTCTGGAAATAATCATCAGACCACCCTGGAAAAAGATAGATGAATGCTTAATTCTAACCTTATTTTGAATTGTCTAGTAATCCAGATTACCAATATTTCAACATAATCTTTGGCATCTTTAAATTTTAATTTAGATTAATTGTTTGGCCTGAAAACCCAACAAATTGTATCCAAATCTCGATTAGTTCAGATTTAAACCTGGACTGGATTAGCAATATTCTCTTCTTCATAATCAGGCAGTTTATTGATCGTATAGAGTTAAAACAGACGTGTTGTCCTCCTGCACTGAGATGAATTCTGTATTAATTAATACAATTGATTTCTAGATGGAGCAGTATTTTTTACCGTATTGGTTAAATATTCAGTATTTTGTTTTATTTAATTCAGGAAGTTAAAGTTTTTCTTGTAATTTTGATGATGCTGACTCACTGAAAGCCCAAGATTCAGTGTCTCAGACTATTAGAACATTGCAAAAAAGGTAAATACTGGAAATGGATGGCAGGACTTTTCGTGTGGTTGTGAAGTCTTATATACCTGCTATATAGATATACCTAAGACATGCATTTGGACAGTGAAGCAGTAAACCCAGATAGTTCTGTCCATCACTGTAGAATTAATGTTGGGAGTTTCCATCCTGTTTCTTATGTTTTCTATCCTTCTTGTGTCTTTTCCTTTGAAAAACTGAGCCTATCTTGAGCTGCATGTCTGCTTTCAACTTGCTTGCCAGTTGGCAGTCTACCAATTCGATTTAGTTCTGCTGCTTTCCTTGCCAACTTTTGAACCTCCAGCCCTGCACTTTTTTTTCACACACTGTCCTGAACCTGCTAAGTCCTCAGCTATCCTTAACTATTATCTTAATCTATGTTAATTTTACTGTTCTTTCATTTGAATTGAATACCATGAATACCACTACTGGCACCCAAAACCCCTGGAATTGGATGAAAAACTCTTTCTTTGGCAACTAGCATTAGCAGGGAAAACCATTATGGGGAAAAAGACACAGCAAAAAGTTTCTCTCATCATCTATCACCACTGTTTTTTTCTATGGTTTTGACTTTTCTTTGGTAACAGGTTGCAGGGACAAAATAGTTTTTTTTTTTTAAGGAACAGTCAGTAACAGTTACTGCTTAGTAAAAGTGTTAAAATGTCTTAAATGAATGAATCCCTGGTGAACTCAGTCATTTTAGGGAAACTGATATTACGAGTAGTAAAACCACTTAAATAAAATTAACAATATAAGGAAATATAATTTCTTTTTTTTAGGATTTAAAGAAATTGCTTTGTCCTTCATGAACTCCTAATGAAACCGTTCAGTTTTCCATGGTCTCTCTTGCCTTGGTGATTACTACATAACAAATAATCCCTATGTATAATTACATCTCATTTGAGCATATTGTGCTTCATGTCAGACTCACTTGTTCTGCTCCGCAGGAAACAGTCCTAATCACTTTTGACAAAGGTATAGGATCAATACCTTAACACTAACCTTGCTTAAATAAAAGACTTACCACAAAGCAATCCAATCCTAAAGTTTAGCATGTCTGAAACTTCTTGGACATCAGGCTACACCTGACCTGAACTCAACCCCAGAATTAATGCTCAGGCAGAGGTCTGGGTTCTGTCTTTCTGAAGCCTCTCAGAGTCCAGCCAGAGAGACGGGAATATTAGAGTGCAGGTCGAGATGGAGTCCAGGCCCAGAGCAGAGTCAGTCTTAGTCAGGTCTCAGATATGAACATTTAATGCCAAGTTAATACTTATCTGTCTGCGGAGGTGCGGAGATACGCAGTGCCATTATTCATAGGCTCTCCAAAGGCTATCCAAGGCTAGACACTGTAGAACTACATTCTTTTAACTATAGACTGCAACGGAGAGTGCACGTTTGTGATTGGTCAGCCCGACATCAGGCCCAGATCATTTCACCAGAAAAGTGCTATACAGTTGATGTAATTAGTACTCAATGCAGCTTTTTGGTACTAGATGTTTCATATCGCAAGGCCAGTTTTTCTAATATGGTCTTCTGGTGATTTTGAACACCAGGAGGTGTAGAGAACAAAAAAGACCACTGTGTTTGTACGTATGCATTATTTGTGTATGCTATCTCTAGTATTCTATGAGCTGCACTTGTAGTAAAAAGCTTTCCAGCTCAATCAAAGGTTGCTCTGTGTCAGCAATTGCTCCTTGAGTGGATTTTCATTTACAAGCTGAAGTAAATAAACTGTCATCAATCAAAGACGTGACTGCAACAGTAGGCCGGAAAAGGTCCGCCCCCTGCTGGCCTGGCGGAGAATTGCTTTGCAACACTTAATCATCAAAAGAAAAGTATGAAAAAAAATGTCTCTGTCAATAAGTGTGTGTGTGTGGTTGCAAACTTGCTGACAGAGAATAAACTAGACGTACGATGTCTCTGTTGTTGGACTTGGAGCTCAGGAAGGTTTCCTGTAAGAGCTTTAAGGAATGTTAAGATTTTCATCTCCTTTGGATTGAAAAAAACGAATGGTTCTTAATTTTGTCTGTTATTAAAACAGAGACAGCTTCCATCCTTTAACATTGAGTATTTAAAAAATGAACTGTTCTTGTGAAAGTCTGAAAAAGAAAATCTATAAAACTTCTACAAAATAATCCCCTTCTCATTTCAACTACCCACTTACAAGACCCAAATACCTTTGCACAAAAAGTATTGCATCATTTGAGGCAAAACCCTAAATCATTTTTTAGGTGTGACTCAAACAATGCAATTTTTGTATTGTACTTAAGAAATCGAAAAAAGTGTAACTGTTGTTTTGTTTTTGTGACAGACAGAAAAAATCTACTATTACAAAGTAATAGTATGAATCAATTAGTTTGACTTTAAAATTAGGAGAATTGTACTGAGAATTATGACCATTTTTAAATGTGATATTATGTGAAGCAGAGTCAGTAGTGATGACGGGAATTTATCTTTTCAGTGTAGAAGCAATATTTGTGTTAACAAGCAGCCATTAGTTCCAATTTATGCCCAAATGACATTGTGATCTATTTTTTTTTTCTTTAAAAGTGAGAAAATAAACATACAAAGTCCATATTTGACAAGGAAATAAAATGAAAGTAATATAAATTAAGCCGGTTGTGCCAATGAAAATATCTTAATTCGTTAAGTCAAATGTGTTTTCCATATCAATTACACTAAAGCTTTACAGAATATAATATTTTATTGTGGGAGGTGAACCAGATGTGTTTAGGTTAACTAGAGGATGTGTGAAAGGGAGAAAAGATTCTGAAATTATTAATGAATGTCTTATAAAGAATAATGTAGATGTGAACACATGCCAGAAATACGATACAAGTACATCAGAAGGGTATCGGCGCATCCCTAATTTTAATGAAAATAGGTTGTGATGTAAAGTTGGCTCGTCTTAGGCATAAAAATCCTGGGCTGAAAATGAGTCCCACTCCGGCCCTGCTAAGAACATTTGAATGTTTAATAACAAAACATTATTATAAAGTGTTACCGATTTATCTGAATGCCATGTGTAATGTCCAATGTCAAATGGCTTCCAGTCCGATTAATTAAAAAGAGCATGCCTTACATGAGTTGTAAAATGATTCAAAGCAGGAAGCCTTTGTGATTCAAACCCTCGACAACATTTGAGCCTTGAGCATTCATGCTGTGTTTTATAGCATTGTGGGTACAAAGTGTCGATTTTAAAAGAAATACTTGTTTTATTTCATGTCTGCTATCCTCTCTAACCTGCATTCTATGATCACAAATTTTCAGACGGTACTTTCTGCAGGGAGTTTAGGTCAAAGCATTTGTTTGAAAAAAAATTGAATTACTTTAGCGGTTATTCCTTGCTCCTCTATGTCAACTTTCGAAAGCTCTAAAGCCCTGTGATGATGGGAAAACTGCAGCCAAGTTAAGCGGGGCTATATTTATGCACAACAAAGAGAGTGAGTGAATAAATCAGGGAAGTTGCTTAACAGAAAATGATCAGATACATTTTAGGGAATGTATGCAAGAAAGTAGCCAACGGTAAAATGATCCTAGACCCCTGCAAAGATGCTTTAGAGACTAAACTTGAGCCATAACGACCAAAGTGTGCGTGACTCAGCCTTGAGGGTTTCTTGGAGAAAAAAATCGAGAAACTTTTTTCATTCTTGGATTACACCCCCGCAATACATGCCAAACTCTTTTTTTCTTTACTTATTCTTCCAAATAATTTAGCAAGTCTGCTTTCATGAAATCATTCCCTTTGATAAAATCAAGCTTTTCCTAATAGGAACAAGTGTTTCAATTATATTTGTTTCTGCAGGAAACATTCAGCTACAGTGAGCAACATCTTTCTTATGTAGACAGTAAAACAATTGGACCTTATGCAATTTGTTTCTCTATCGTATTAATTGTGCAAGCCTTCTATCTTGGAAACATTCATTTACATGGGAAAACACTTGTTGAGTTTGAATTTTGATCTTGCAAACACACTTGCTCTCCTGCCCTCTTTTTTCTGTCTCTATTTCAATGATAAAACTGAACTGAAAACCTATAATTTGCCTGGCTACCAACTGGACTGACACTGGACTGAGTTGCTGTAAATGAGAAGCTGCTTTCCTGAGATTAAAGCGGGCATAACACTGTGCGATTTCAGCCGTCATAGAACTTTTCTTTCGTCTTGAAAAGAATCTTAACGAAACAAGCACAGGCCTGAGGGACGGTATGATATATTGCGATACTGTAAACAAAACTATATAATGTGATGTTTAACACCTAATTTAACCTTAGAAAAACTGTCACAGTATTCTAAACACTAACCTGTTTTATACATAACACATATCGTTTAATTATCATATGTAGTTGAGCCACTGGAACAAAGAAGGTAAAAAACACCAACAAACTACCAGTCATACTTACAGGTTTACTCAAAAAATACTGTCATCATTAAAGGCTCCGTTCAAATTCTAAACAAATGAAATAAAAATAAATACATTGCTTTTGAATATCGTGACATAAAATATTGCTATATATCAACATATCCATATTTTCTTACATCCCTTATACGCCCTTTAAATATCTACAACGTAATTAAGAGCATAAGTATAGTCATCCTCTTGGAAGGGTTGGGAACAAAAATAAATTACGTTAAAATTGAATCTTTCTCCACATTTATCAAGTGTTCCTTTTTTTTTGTTAGCAATAGCCGACTTCCCATTCATCATATTTTAGGGTTTTATTTTCTGCAGAAATGAGACGGGCAGCATTTTTTTTTTACCTGAATGTGTTAATCAAGTGAAAGCACAGTTTATCAAGGCCATCAGTTTTATATCAGACTTTGCAGCTGACAATGTTTAGAGTGAGGTCAGTAAATTAACTCTGATCACAAACCTGCTGTAACTGCCAGCAGTGCAGCCAATGCTGAAACAATTCACGCATAAACATGCAAGCTCATCGACACACAATATCAATTATACTAGAGCCTGGGTAAATATGTGCATTGGGGTTGTCACTGAATAAATATGTACACCAGAGAATAGAACATCAGTAAATCAGCAGAAATGTTTAAATCAATCTTATACACACGACTCTAAATTACCTTGGCAGACAAAAAGGAGTTCAAGCAATTGTCCTTTCTTTTTTGAATTTACATTTGATGAGGTGATGATGTGATTTTTCTAATAAACACATTACAGAAAATCTTCTTGTTTGTTTTGCCTTTAGAGCTAATCCCAGTACAAACCCACAAAAACCTGTGAGCCAGAAGTATTTTGTGAAAATTTCAGTTTTTTTCCTTTACACATCAGCAAAGATGTTTTACTGTAGATAAACATCACAGATTTTCCTCTCTAGCATAAAATGAACCTGAAAGCATGCAAATTCAGAGCACATCGTACATAGCACTTAGCATTCGGAAAAAAGTTACTGTTCAGTAACTTAATCAAACACAACTGAGGCTTCGCTTCATGGTTTGTTTTTGAAAATGAAACTCCAAAAAAACTTGCAACCAAAGCAACTGAAACAGTCTTTAATAAACACTAAAAAACAGGTGCAAAACCAAGCAGGATTTAACATGGGCTAATTATTCACGCTATATTTTTGCATTTTCACACTCATTTTAAATGACAATTTGGAATAATCACTAATGTTAACTGGCATGTTTTAGAATAGTGGGAAGGAGCCGGAATACCCATAAAGAACACATGCGTGTACGGGGAAAACATACAAATTCTATGCTAAAAAACTTCAAGCTGGGATTCAAAACCATAATCTTTCTACTGCAAGGGGACGGTGCTAACAGTTGCCCCACAGTACAGCCCCTTTTGGTATTATCTTTGTATTCATAAATACAAAGCACATCAACCAATGTAAGATGGAAATTTTGAATTGTAATTTTTTTTTCTCAATGTTCTCAATTTTTTTCTCTAATTTTCAAGCCGAAATAGAAAAAGTAATTAAGCCACAACATTCAACCAAGTAGGCCGTGCTGATGAATAGGAACCATTCCGCTCTTTTTTTAAAGTTTTAATAACAAAAAAGGAACAAACTGGTGCATTTTTAGTCTGTATTGTGCTGCTCTTTCAAAAAAGTGGTACCCAGAAAGTAGTGCTAAGAGGTGGCTCTTGTTTAGAAAAGTTGAGAAGTACAGCTGTTAAGATGATATGCACAAACAGAACAACATGTGTGCAGAGATGAACATTTCGAGAACTCCTTGTTCAAACTGAAGCAGACAACAATGAACCATGAACATGTGCTTGTTGGAAATGCATGTTTTATTTACTTATGAAGTTGAAACTGGGATCTGAGAATGACTTCATACCTAACTTAACATGTTCCACTTGAGTTTTAAAGTCAGTGGGATTCACATAATAGTGACAAGATTGTTTTTTTCTTTATATTGTGTAGACTGCTGTTTACTATTTTTTGTACACAAGTTAGACATTTTGTATTTTGAGGATGTGTTAAAAAGCTCAGACTTTCCCATTTAAAATGACTTCAGGAGTCTTTTCTTTCAATTTTTCAGACTTCATATACATGGATTTTAATTTCTTTTTTTTTTTTTGTAAAAATGAATTACAAAGTATAGTTACATCTTTTAACAGTCCCAAAGGATATGAAAACTTTATATTTAGTTTGTATTTATCTGACTTAACACAACATATCTGTTTTTTCAGTGGCACTAATAAAACTATGTTTTTACTTTTTTGCTAATTTTTATGAAAAGTTTGATAATCTCTATTATAGACTATTTGTTTTAGCCTTCCTATGACAACTGTCTTTCCATTAGAAGTGAACTTGCTACTTCTACTACTTTCCGAAATCAAGTCCCTAGTGTATTGGAGACTTTCCAACAGTTAAACATTATCTGTAGTCACTGACCTTATTTCCTAAACAGTTAAGAAGGAGGATAGTTTATAATTTCAGGAAAGCAGCATTTGATCAATGGACTGTAATAAAAAAGAATAAATTAGAGTAAATATCCCAGCCTTGCCTTGAACGCTTGTAATATGTTTAATGAGACAGAATTATGAGGCAATGCTTAAATGTTCAATTCTGGCAGGACTAAAATTAAATACATAGTAATATTTTTGTTAACATGCAACACATCAATCTGATGTAACATGAAGTCATCTGCAAAATCCATTTGATCTTGGTCTGTTTTGAATGGCAGACAAAGGAAAAAACATCAGTAAAAACCCAACCTCATCTAATTGGCGTCCTGCAGCTCCACACATCTCTGACTGAGCCAGAAATTAAACAAGACTCTGAGCCTGTTACGGTCTAGGTCTGACAATAAACAGATCACATGGCCTGGCATCACACCAGACCTGGTGCTTCATTTATTCAAGGATCTTCTTGGGCCAAAAACCACAATTTAAGTCACAGTTTGGCCTCAAACTAAGCTTATCTCACAGTCATATATGATGTATCATGTTGTAAATGTCCTATGACCTGTTTTATATTACACATTGCATAAGGTCTAGATTTATTTTGATATGGAGGCATATTTTCTTCATGTTCTGTGATTAAATATTAGTAACTAAATTTAAACCCATGGAACTAATATATAGATAATATAGACCACTACAATATAGAAAAATGAGCTAAAAAATTAAGCCAAGAACTGTGTAACCCATACTTTAAAAAAATATATATTTCCTTTAATCTTTTTAAGCTCCCTGAAATCCAGGTTCTGTAGTGTTTCAGCAAATTAACCGAATTTGGTCTTTTTGTGTCGTGCTTAAGTTTCTATTTTTCTTGAGTTTGATAACTACCATTCTTCTCCCTTGTCAGACTTCTGCTTTTTAGTTTAGAATGAAGCCCTGATCCCTTGAGGGAGATGCTTTCTCAAAATGTTTTAGCTCTGGAAATAAACTGAGAAAATTCAAGTTTAAGCTCTGATTTGCTGTTTCAGAGCCAGCACAGATGGAAACAGCCAGCCCCGAAAAGGAATTATAATGTGCTAAAGACTAAAAATATTCCTCTCTTTAATAGTAATGTGAATAAAGTGATGAATAACAAAGACAAAGTAAAGAGTAGCCACTAATGGCTGATATATAACGTATAATGACACATTTACAGACAGTTGAAATTATTATCCATTCTCAGGAAAAGAGTATTGTTTTTCTCCCAAGACGGTACTGGAGTTTCCAGTAAAGGATCTGTTGTGAAGTTGTGGAAATGACACAGCAGGGTGGGTTAGTGGTTGCTGAAACCTTTCCATAACCCTGGAATAAATCAAAGTGAGTGCTCCCGACAGACATCAAAAGCCACTTGTCCAGCCAAACTGTCCTTGAGCAAATCACTGCTCTGGGAAACAAAAATGAGCTTAATAGTTGAAGGTAAATGTGTATTATGACCTCGACACAGAAAGCCCGTAGGAAATCTCAGCAGCAATACAGAGAAAAGTTACACAACTTACCTGAAACAAGTGCCATTCTTTCCTCCAGCTCTGACACAGGGATACTCCACAGTCAAGATTTTAGTATCTGGACACTCCATCCTAAGGAACCAAGTACACAAGGGAAGAAGAATGGATGTGATTGAGCCCCAGTGCTTTAAAGCAGTGTTAAAAAAGAATTCATCTGGTTAGGAGAATATTGAGCCCAAAAGGCCCAGGAAAGGTTCAAGTGTATTACTTGTTCGAAGTTTGTAGTTTGAACAATGACCTCTTGACATAATGCCTTAAAGCAGTTTGACATATTCTGATATCTTAAACTGAGTTTAATATTATCACATTTTGTTATTTTTCAGCTTCTTCACAGTAGTATTTGGAATTTGGCAATTGCCAAACCATGACTAAAAAGCTACATTACTCTGTCATTAAATTGACCAAACATTTAATTTGTTTATCCCATTAAAAATGTCATACAATGGTTCACCAGGTTCAATGGTTAACTTTTGATCATTTTGCATATATTTTTTCTTAACTTAGAAAATTTAAAATTAGAACAGAACAATATACAGAGACACAAACTCTTGTGGAGGAAATTAGAAAAACATAAAAGAGCTAGAGGCCTATCAATGGAGAAAGAAAAAAAATAATATGAAAAATAGCATAAGCCATATAAAATACTTAAAACAACAGGTTTAAATGGATCTGGTGTGAGTTGAATCTAACACTTTTCCAGGTTTTTAAACTAGTTAATGAAGTATAGTATTGTTTAAATTCGTTTAAAAAACAGGAAATGGGGGGTTGCAATTCCTCCATTTACTACAATGAATGTGATATTTGCCTAAAAGTATTTTTGCTTATATTCTAGTAGCAAGTAATCCCAAACTGGACTGTGGCGCTTTCTCTCAACCATTGTTTATATGGCGGTAGGCGGACAGCAACACAGATTACTTGAAGGACATGTTGGGATAATGCAGTGCAGCCAGTAAAAACCACCAACAACCAGAAACTAGAGAGGGATTATTTTCCTTTAACACAGCGGATACGTGCACAACCTACAACAGCTACACAGCTCCGGTATAACACCGGCTCCTGTTTGCGTTTGCAGTCGCAGTGTTAGCAATGTTTGCCTGTAGCTCACCTGTTATAGAGTTCTTTCTGCAGACAGTTGCCTGTTTAATCATTGTTTCAGTCACTTCTTCTAATAGCTTTTAATCCAAAGATGTATTTTATTTGCCTTGAAGTTTGGCGAGTCGATGGGATTGTATCCAACTTTCCTGTTCTGTTGTTTTATCAAAGGGATTTGGGGAACCAACAATGCACAAGACGTGATCGTATCTGTTTTTTTGTTAACAGCACACAGAGAGCGACATAGAAATAATCATTCTAGATTTTAATGAAACAAACACTAAGCACATTGTCTCAATAAATGCAGTTCGTTTTAGGTAGTTTTGTGAACAGTCATTTCAGTTTCAGTTCGTTTTCGTTTTTGTTCATAATTTTAGTTTTTATTTCAGTTAACGAACATGTTTTTTTAGTACTAGTTTTCGTTATTTAATCCATTTTTGTTGACAATAATAACCCTGCTAATTGGCAGAAAATTTAGCAAAGAAGCTGCTTCTTTCTCTTGCTTTTCTTTTTTCTTCTTTCTCTTTGCATCCCCGCTGGGCTTTCTGACGATCTGGGTTAGTCCGTAACTTTTACAGGTTAAAACCATGTGTTTTTTAAATGTCTTGGCAGCACACCAGATTATGTTATGTTCATTTTTGGAGCTGCCACTGCACGGAAAGGTCCCGCTGCCGAAAACCGCATTAAACAACTTCTCTCACAGGTCGCCTGAGAAAGTTTTGCTTTACGGCAGTATGCTACAGTCTACCAATTTATATTAATAAACCTGTGATCTAGAGACTTGAGTCATGGCAGATCCACCAAAGAAACCAAAGAACACGCTATCAGAACAAGCAAGGAAAAGAAAAAGAGGAAATTATAGAGCAAGAGCTGTGATGGACTGGCGACCTGTCCAGGGTGTACCCTCTTAAAAAATTAAGAAACTGAAAGTAAAGACCATCCAAAGCATCAGAAAGAAAAAGCTCAGTGGAAAGAAATGTATTTAGTGCAGAAAATAACATCCGTTGATTACCAGAATGATTACTGATAATGTCAGAAAAAAAAACATTTCCAAGCCGTCTTAACCACTCGCTGGAAGCGTCTCCAAGACTCCTTTAATAAAATCAAAGAAGCCGGATCCCTTTCCTTCCTCCATCTCCGTTCAAAGTTCCTACACACTCATCTAGCAGAATGAGTATCTGAATTAAGCCAGGGATCAGCCCCACTCATACAGCGCCGCAGCCTCAAAGGTGCCACTTGCTCAAAAACAGAGAGGCAGAGAGACTGGAAGGAGTGCAGCAGCTCATCAGGGTAATCAGAGCTCACAGAAGAGGAGGAAAGATCAATGAAGCAAGATGAAAATAACGTGGCCGTAGATTAATTTATAAGCCGTGAGTGACGCGGCATCTCATGCTAAGTCGGACAGAGTCGAGGCACAACAGTGGCAAACAAAACAGGCTGATGGTCAGACAACATAAAGTTAAACATAAAGTTCCTTGATTTCCACGTCATGAGATAAAACCAGATCAAAGATGTGAGTTTGTCCATGAGTAGGAGCGACCACCGGCTGAGTCAGACCGAAAGAGTCCAATAAATAAGAAAACTCGAACACAAGAGGCTTCTCAGGACAACACACGTGAATATTAAAATCACCTAAAAGCATAACCGTATCATATCTCAGGAAGTTAGCAGTTAAAAAGTCAGAAAACCGAAAGATAACATTCTTATTCAGCATCGGGGGGCGGTACACCACCGCGCACAATATTAGAGGCGAATGGCCAAGTTCAAAAGCAGAAAGTTCAAAGCTGGGGAAACGTATGATCCGGTAACGGGTTTGCAGGAGATAGACGAGATAAAAATAGTCAACAATCCCCCACCCCGGCCCGTGGGCCTTGGGGTGTTCAGGTAGGTGCAATCAGCTTGGTGAAGTTCAGCAATAGCTGATAAATAATCTGGGATCACCCAGGATTCAGTAATGCAAAGGAAGTCCTGCTAATGCACGATAAAATAGTCTTTAAGTATATAGCATTTGTTACCGATTGAGCGTGCATTGATCAAGGCCCACCGGTATAATCCAGGCGATCCAATGTTGGGTCCAGCGATCTCAGGTGTGGCAGAGTGATGTCTCAGAGGCAGCAGGTTATCCAGAGAAACACCACGGTGGCAGCGGGCGCAGGGCCGATGAAAGCAGTCAGGAGTATCCACCAAGAACCAGGTAGAGCGGCATCGACCTCCCCAATTACTCCTCTTCAGGGAGGCCAAGGCTGCCCGAAAGCGAACCAGGTGGCCACCATGGCATCCGCGGAGACGGCGCCAGCGACTTCCCAGTCGCAGGTGACAGGAGATGGCCAAAAACAGCAAACAGGCAGAGAGCGACAGGTGGCGTGCCAAACATGCTGGTCCCCTTTTGAAAGTTTTGTTGAGAAATTGTAAACCCCTGATGCAAGTGCGCACTCACTCACTAAAGCGGTGTCTGCTTTCCTCCGCTGTTTGATCGTTTATCATCTGACACGCAGTTAGTTTGAAGTTTTGTTGTTTAGGCTGGCGAGCTTGTAATTATTTTGTGCCATGTTTACAGCTCCAAGGTCTTTGGGATATGCCTCAATCAGTGCAAATCTAGAGACTGAAGTCTCTGCCCACTAATCTTTGCAGAAAACTCAAACTCAGACTGAAAGAAGCACATCTGTGAACATCGAATTACATGCCTTGCAACCTGTTCTCAATTGGATTTAGGTCTGGACATAGACTGGGCATTCCGGGATGAATATCCTTTGATCTAAAACGTTGTTTATTTAGGTTGTATTTTTTGGTCCATTTTGCTGAAAGGTTGATGTCCACTTCAGTCTCACATATTCTGCAGCCTCAAGGGTCTAATTTCTAAAATTTTGTATAGCATGCCAACTACAACCATACTTAAGCCCAACAAATAAATAAATAAATACACAATACAAGACATTTTCCAATCTGTTAAACTTTGAGTATGGATAACTACGCCAATTTTCCGCTTTATAAATCACACTCTCCCTAAAAATTTGCTCAAGCAATTTCCAATTATATTAGTCCTCCTACATACCCACACTCTGTCATAAATGGTCAAATAGCATTGTTGCAGTGGTGTGCCTGAGATAAAAAAAAAAGGTGGAGGCAAGGAGGAACATGGCATGCCACCACCAGAATGTGCTACGAGCGGGGGGGCGGGATGCAGGATTCCAGCTGATCTATAGATTTAACACCAGGCCTAGTTCAAGACATAGATCCAACAGGACTTCTCTAGGGAGTCTAAACCAGCTGATCAGACAGTCATCATGGGCAAGGACATCTCTTAAAACCTCCCCTCATTCAAATGCTTGGCAGTGGCATAAACGTTAGAGTGCTAGCTCACTAATTGTGCATCATTGTCACTGCTGTATATGTATTTCTACTCATCACAATTAATGCACCAATAAGTGTAATTACTCTATAATCTAAAGTTTATATATGATTCTCAAATGTAACATATTTTAATTCTGGTTTTCATATTTATTTTCTGACTAGAGATGGGGGTGACGGCTGACTGTTGGTTGTGTCCAAAATGTTGCTTGAATTCACAAGCTTATCATCTCACCAGTTGCACTGCCAGTATCCAAAAATGTGTATAAACCAGTCTCTTAATGTGCTTATAGTTCATGACTTTGTTCTGTCATGTTTTTAAAAAATCACAAGGTTTGTATAGAAAGTAACTAAATGCAGTTTTCAGACCCCATGTCGTGCTTAAGCAAACTTCATAATTTAGACCCCAGTTTTACTGTTTTCTCCACAAAAAAAAGCATTTACTACGGTAAAATGCCACCGCAACTATATTTCATAATACGAATCAGGCATTTATGGTTTTCTTCCACACACAGTACTTTGTATGCAGTATCTGTTAAGTGTTGGTTTCACATGAGCCATCTTTGATATCTTTTTTTTCTTTGTCCCCAATGGTTGATGAAAGCAGCAGGACTTCTCATCACCTACTTTCAACGATGGCTTTCTTCTTGCTGCTTTTTCAAAATGACAGTATCAGCAAATCTACCTGAATTATGGATATTTGCAGCTCCCCCACATTTATCATTGATTCTTGGCTGCTTATTTAATTAGTTTTACTTCAGAGTTTAGGCTGATGCACCATGGGTGAAGCTGCTTTTTTTTTCTCTCTGACAAACCTGGGATACCTTCAAACACGATGAGGTTAAATGACAAACGGGGCGTTTCTGTTTAGTCACAGGATGACTTCTGAAACAGTTGGTTTTAACAAGCCTGTGAATATTCTCATTCATCCAGGTCATGGTTATCTCAAGGAAATTTCAATCGAACGCAACTGGACTTGGTCATTTGTTTTGGAAGACGTTTCACCTCTTATCCAAGAGGCTTCATCAGTTCATGCTCGCCGCTGACCAGGCTGGGACTGGTCCAACTAAGTCTAAGTTGGTTGTAACGTGAATTATTTAGAGGTGTCATATAATTAGGAGGCTAATTTCAACGCTAGCGTCTTTTTTTTCCAGAATTTTAATTGTAAAAAAAAATAAAAATAAAACCACGTTTTCCTTTCAGCCTGCCAGATTCTTGTCAGTGGGGAAACAAACCATTAGTGGTTTAATTTGATGTTCAGCAGGTCGCGACTGACTGACATCCACCTCCTGACCTTTTCTCACCAGGTACCCGAATAACACCCGTCATGTTATGTATATGCAGAGGCAACATTTGGCTGACTGCTCCACGGCTAAAGTTTAGCTCTGCGTCTCCCCTGAAATCAGATTAGCCTAGACGCGCCGCTTTATCCAAGGGGCTCCTCTTGCCAGCTCGCTCACAAAAAATAAAATAATAAAAAAAGCGTCTAAATTAAATTACAGCTGTTGGCTGTCCGCGCTAAACTGACGGTTACGAACTTGTTTTTAGTTTAAATTAGATAAAGTGTGTCTTTTCTGCCAAGAATGTTGCCAGATGTTGATCTCATAAACCACTTAGGTTCAGTGAAATGTTCTTTAAGTGTTATGATTTCAGAATAGATTAAAAAAAATGAGTTGAATTATTTGGTTAGACACAAATGATTTGTCACTTTACCTTGATGTATCCATTGAAATCGTCGTCCTAATAGAGCTGGCTCCAGATTCCCACAGGAAAACAGCACAGATAGCCCCGAACGGTAGGAGAGTCGCACCATTAATTTTACCCATGTCCCTCTTTGCGCTGCGGGACAGATGATCTGCTGAAGTAACACTTAACATCCGCCGAAATTCACCGCTTTCATGTGTCTGTGACCCGCGTAGGTAGTGGTATTCAAAATATAATTAGAAATCCTAGTCAAGTGTCCCGCAGAGGTGACGCGCACAGAGGCTGCGGGATGAGTGCGCAGCGCGTCCGGACCCCGTTTTTTTTACTTTACGCAGTGAGACAGGCCCCTTGGAGAGCTGCTGAAGGCTTCACAGCCCATTGCGCTCCCACTAATCCCTCTGGATTTACATTCCTGCCTCCAAAAAGAGACTACAGGCAAAGGAGTAGCAGCCTGACGTCGTAATGTGTGGCTACGCATGCCAAGATGTAAAAAAAACCACAAAAAAACAGCCAGAGCGAAATAAAAATTACTTTTAAATTAAATTATTTAAAAAAGGTCCAGAAATGTATTCGAAATTCTGAAAAAACTATAGATGTAAAACTGTAAAAGAATAGACCACATGTAATGTGCAAATATTTTATGAAAACAAAAATAAATAACAGAGACTGGGGTGAAAAATGCCTATGACATAATCAAAAAGTCTTATATAATCGATCATGTACAGTTAAACTTTATTCATAGAGCATATTTCGCAACACAACTGTCAACATGTAAGATAAAAATATATATTTAAAAATCAAGTATAGATATTCTTATTCGGAACAATAAATACAGATTATAGGGACGATTACTATGAGTATATTGAAATATGAAAGATAATTAAAATCCCACAATAAATTCCATATAAAAAACTCTATAAAATTAAAGAAATTTGTTCAAATTTGGGTTTACTTTAATATTCAGCCCAAAACAACAATTAGCTACAGTCTTTAAAATG
Organism: Apricaphanius iberus; assembly: GCA_028564705.1. Lineage (NCBI taxonomy): Eukaryota > Metazoa > Chordata > Actinopteri > Cyprinodontiformes > Aphaniidae > Apricaphanius > Apricaphanius iberus. Next base: position 1,553,677 of record JAPXFQ010000473.1, on the reverse strand, counting down.
GAGACAGAAAGTATATAGAACTTAAAAGTAAAATCCATAAAATGACAAAAATAAATACTCAGGCTTAACTTAAATCTTGGAAGATATATATTTTTTAGATTTCCTATTAAAGTAAGACACTGTTGTGATTCATATCAGTTTTGTAACAGAGAGATCCTGAAAAGAGAACCATAAAATACCTTTACTTCAAGCTCTAAAACCCCATTGTGGAACAATTGAGTGTGTTTACTGTTTCCACTGATCATCCTTGCATGTATTTTTAAGCTTTATTGGAGTCAAACTCTGGTAAATTCAGTTGATTGGACATCATTTTGAAAGGTACACACCCTTCTATGGAAGGTCCCACAGTTGACATTGCATGTATGTCAGAACACAAGGCAAACATGAACTCAAAGGAATTGCCTGTAAACCGCCAAGACGGGATTCTCTCGAGGCACAAAACTGGAGAATGTTACAGAGAAATATCTATGCTTTGAAAGTCCCATTGAGCGCAGTCACCGCTATCATTCATAAGTAGAAGTTTGAAACCACCAGGACTCATCCAAGAGATGGCCAGCCATATAAACTGAGCAATTGGGGGAGAAAGGCAGAGAGGTGACCAAGAACCCTATGGCTGTTCTGTCAGAGCACTTGCACTTCTCTGTAGAGAGCGGAGAACCTCCCGAAAGGACAGCCATCTCAGCAGCAATCCAAAATAAGGCCTGTATAGTAGACTAGTCAGACGGAAGCAACTTCTCCGTAAAAGACACATGACAAACTGCCTGGACTTTGCCTGGAAGGTTTTTGAAGGACTCTCAGACCTTGAAAAAAAAATAATTCTGTGGTCTGATGACAGAACTGTTCGGTGTGAATGCCAGACATTGGAGGAAACCATGTAGGCCAGGACCTGGCCAGTCAGGATAGAGGGAAAGATGAATGCAGCAACGTACACAGACATCCTGAACAAAATTCTGCTTCAGAATGCTTTTGACATCAGACTGGGACAACGTGTAATTTCACTGTATTTTTATTCTATATCGTAAAAAAAAAAAAAATCTTCACATTGACATTATGGGGTGTTGATTGTCCATTTTGGAACAAGAATGCAACTTAGAAAAACCTGGAAAAAGTGATATACTGTGAAAACATTCTAGATGCGCTGTCTATATTGTCTAGAGTCACAGGTTCCCTCTTATGTAACCCTCTCTCCTGCTCGCTTTGCAGGTTCCCATGACAATTTATTTCTATAGCAATCGTGGAGACGGTTTGATTTTGTCTGATTGATTTCTTGTGTAAATAGCTATATGTTTCGGATCATAATCCTACTGAAAGATCCAACAATGACTCATTCTTCCTGTACTGACAGATCTTTTTTTTGTTAAATGCCCTTGTGTTTCAAAATAGTCATAATACCATGCATCATGGAGGATAAAAAGGCCAACAGCTTCACCAGTCCTTCACTTAGCACTGGGAATGGGACACATTGTACCCTTTGTTTGGATGATGAACTTGATATTTGCTTTCACTCTTATTCTGATCAATGAAGATTAACTCACATTTGTGTTAGTTGAACGTTATTATGCTCTTGTTCCCATTTTGAAGGATGGCTAGAGAAACTGGCTTCTTTATGACAACATAGTTCTACTAATCAAAAGTGTCCTAATTTCTTTAAAACTAAGTTATAACTGAGAAAAAAATGTAGCATGTATTATATCAAGTGTTGCCTGTGATTTAGTGAAATTTTTGATTTAATTTATTAACTGAAAGAGTAGAGATTTTTTTCATTGTGTGAATTTATGATAACACAAGATTTATTTTGGCTGCACGGTGGAGCAGTGGTTAGCACTGTTGCCTTGCAGCAAGAAGGTTGTGGGTTCGTATCCCAGCCCAGGGTCTTTCTGCATGGAGTTTGCATGTTCTCTCCGGGTACTCCGGCTTCCTCCCACAGAACAAAAACATGACTGTCAGGATAATTGATCTCTCTAAATTGTCCTTAGGTGTGAGTGTGTGCATGATTGTTTGTCCTGCCCTGTGATGGACTGGCGAGCTGTCCAGGGTGTACCCCGCCTCTTGCCCATTGACAACTGGAGATAGGCACCAGCCCCCCCGTGACCCATTAAGGATTAAGCAGTTAAGAAAATGGATGGATGGACAAGATTTATTTTCACATATCTTTACAAGGGGTATTAACATCAGTGAAGTGGGATCTGTTAAGATAGTTTAATCATATTTTATTCTGTCAATGGAAAAAAGGGTTCTGCATTCTAACAATAATGCTGAGATCTAACTTAGCTAGCTATTAAAACTAAACTTAAGCTTTAAAAAAGTCAGGAGAAGTAAACTATTGTATAAAATTTAAAGCTGTTGCTTGTATGAGCATGGGCACTTCATGGTCTAGGATGATGTAAAATATAATTGTGTTAAGTTTTCCTAAGCAGAATGTGTAACTTGGTTCTAGCTAATGTGTACCACATTAACAGCATGCAAAAAAACAGCAATAATTCAGTTGTGTTTTCTTTGCTATTAGGTGAAATATCTCAATTTAAGATTTTTTTCAGGAGTAACAGTCTTTAGAATAACAAATTTAACTATTTTACAGACCACTTATCTGTGTTTATCTTGGAAAAGCTGCTGAAGGTAGAGGTTGAAGGTGTGTGCTTGGAAAAAAAGAAGAAATGGTTTGTTAAAAACCAACCTACAAGTAGAAATCTTTTTAATGCATAATTAACCAGTCATTATTATTGTTGTTGTAATCAAACATGCAATCAAAGCCTGATTGCATGAGATGTAAGTTTGCCATAGGCTTTAGCCTTTGACTGAACACAGTGCAATCTGATTAACCCAGTGCACCATGTTCAGCTTTTTTTCTGTTCACATAAAAGAAAGAATTGCAGTATGTGAGTTAGGGAACTGCAGACTGGTATGTACTGCACCAAGTTTTTTTAATTACTGCTGTGAAAAATGGCTCTTATTTGTCACACATGTCTCAAACAATACTGAAAAGCAAGCTGAAGAGGGCCTGTGTGATATATAGCTAACTTTAAGCAACATTATTTATACATTAAGGTCGAGCCTGACCAGTAAATCAGAGCCAAATGTTTTAAAACATTAAAAAGTAAAAATAACCTATACAATGAAACAGATTTAATAACAAACAAGACATTTTATATAACATTTTTCGAAAACTAATTGGCATGGATCACCCATGAATATGTTCTTACTTGTTGCAGGCTGTGATCATGCATTGAAAATAATGAAACGTGGTCATATATGTGTGAGAGAACTCTGACCAATCCTACCCTCTGAGGAACGAACAGCACAGTGGTCAGTGCATCATCTGATGATTCTAGGTAACTCTGTACTTGGTGGTGGATGGGATTCTTCCATGCAATTAAATAGAAACATCTGGATTTATTCACAGCAAAATGAATTACGTTGGAAGTACACATGCACTGCGTACACGCCTGCATATGGTATCCAGTACATCAAATTAAACAGTACAGACTCCTTTTGGCTCCATTACCCTCCAGAATCAAATAAATTCATAAAATACATAAAGCAACATTATTAAGGAACCACAGCAAAAAGGCAGCTGTTGAAACGGAGGCCTCTGCCTCATTATAACGACCACACACACCATGGTTTCTCTTGTTCCCACAAAGTACAGTCTCATATCTTGGTTTGTGACTTTTATTTAGTATCTAACTGGATAAAAACCTCAGAGAAGAAATGTGGCTTTCATTGAGAGCTAAATATATATATATTTTGCTATATTATCAGTTTTTAAACAAATGTATAAAAGCGTATCTGTGTAAAACCTTAAAGCAAAACTATAGTTCAATATACATGGCATGGCTTTAATATGTAAAAGTTCAAGGGGTGTGGATATATTTGTGATTATCTGTCATTAACAACACTTTTATAGTTTAGGATAATCAGTGTCAGAACCAAGCAGAGACTGAAAGCAGTTCTTGTTGTTTGTTGAAAATAGAAGCGGGCTAACAGCCGCAGAACCTGGAAGAACCAAAGGACGTGACTGGAGGACCAGGCAGGTCAGGTCTGGCAGGATTAGGAATGACTGGAACAGAAGAGAGCTGGGCTGAGGGTTGGCTGGTTCGGCTGGTGACACTACCACTGGTAAGGAGTTCAGGGCTGGTGGACCAGATGACCGCTCCAGAAGGGCCTGGATGTTCAGGAAATCTGCGGTGGAAGTCAAAGATGAGGGACTCATCCACAATGTTTCTGCCTGGTTCCCAGGACCATTCTTCTGGGCCATAACCACTCAAATCCACCAGATACTGGAAACCCCGACCACGACGACGGGAATCCAGGTGAGACCCCCATCAATAAAGCGTGGAGGCAGAGGTCGGGTCACCGGAGGGTATAGTGGTGACGAGAGCTGGGGCTTCAACCGGGAACAGTGGAACACTGGATGAACTGTGAGGGAGTTACGAAGGCGAAAACGGTAGGTGACAGTGTTGATCTGGCGAAGAACTGGATATGGACCGATGAACCTTGGGGTAAGCTTCCTGCAGTCGGTGTTGAGTTTCAGGTGCTTAATGGAAAGCCAAACCATGTCACCGGGATGGTAGACTGGGCTGGGACGTCGTCTGACTCCCTGTTGTCGCTGATATTCAGTGTTGGCCGAATGATGGAGGCTTTAGCATGAATCCAGGATCCTTTCATGTGGCAGACAAACCCCTGGGTGGCCGGGACCTCCACCTCTTAATGGGCGAATATGGGCGGCTGGAACCCATAACAGGTATCTAAGGGTGACAGACCGGTAGCAGAGGAGGTTTAGAGATTGGCAGAGAGTTCAGGGCAGAGTAGATGCTGGGGCCAGCAGCCTGGAAGAGATGAAGCAAAATATCTGAGGAAATTGCCCACCTGTTGGTTCGCCCGCTCAGTTTGACCATTGGCAGAGGATAGGCTGCAGGTGCCGCCGACAAGGTGACAGAAAGCCCTCCAAAATCTGGAAGAAAACTGTGGACCCCGGTCCGAGACCACATCCACAGGAAAACCATGAAGACGGATTACATGTTGGACGAAGAGTTCAGCAGTCACCTTAGCTGAGGGTAACCCAGGTAGGGAAACCAGGTGGATGGCTTTGGAAAACCTGTCCACAAAGGTGGCGATGGTGGTCTTTCCATCGGCGCTGGGGAGGCCGGTGACAAAGTCAAAGCCCATATTGAACCATGGACGGGATGGTAAGGGGAGCGGTGGTGACCCCTCTGGTCTTTGGGAGGAGGATTTAGACCGGGCGCAAGTGGTGCATGCGCTGACAAACTCCTTGATGTTCTTGTTCATGGAGGGCCATCAGAGGGCACGACGCAGGATGAGGAGTGTCTTATGTGGTCCAGAGGGGCCAGCAACTGGAGAAGAGGGACCTTAGATCAGAGCCTCCTTAAAGCTTGGTTTATGCTTGCCGCATGAACATTCCGAACATCAACCAATACGAAACGAGACGTGCGGAACCGGCCGAGACGCCTTCTTGCAGCATTTATACTTTTTGCGGCTTGTCCCTGCTGAGAGCCAATGTTCTTGACGACTGTAGGGGGCGGCGTAGGGCTCTACGGCAAGCATACAACACTACACCATAGTAGAAGTAGTAATCACTGTTGTTTACAAGATGGTAATACCCGTGAGCTTAAACAAACCAGAACTTTTATGCTATTTATTAGGAAAAAAGACGAAAAAAGGAGACCGTCCTGTCTTCCATTAAAACACAGTTGAACACAGTGATCTCTATTGGCCGAATCATAAAGATGTCTATTTACGAACCTCCGGCAATATGAGCTCTTGCCAGTCCGCCACGTTTTTCCGCGTAGTTACAAATTTTCCTAGGTGCGCGGCGCGGAAATTTTGGGGCGGGAGGAGGCCGCGCGGAGAGGCGTGGGTGCTAAAATGACGTAATTTGGCCGCGTTGAGCCGTGCGGACCTCGCGGACGCGGCAAGCATAAACCAAGCTTAAGGCATTTTTGGGGAACATACAGCCAGTTGGGTAGGGTCTCAGGTGGAGTGGGCTCAGAGTATTGGGCAGCTTGGATGGAGGCCTCTAAGGGCCACTGTAATGGAGCTAGAATGGTGTGAGGGGCAATTATAGCGTTGGGCTCTGTGGTGGGTGTGGTGGATGAATACTGACGAGAGAGGGCGTCTGCCTTACAGTTTTTGGAGCCAGGTTTTGTAGTTTTTGGAGCCCAGCGGACTTGGCGGGGGTTGAGCTGTTTGGCCCGTCTGATATGGATCAGGTTCTGGTGGTCCATCCATATAAGAAAGGGATCAGATGTGCCCATTTGATGGCCAATAACTCCCTGTCTCCAACCCCATACTTTTGTTATGTAGGAGAACATTTTTTAGAAAAAAAACAGCAGACGTGGGTCTTCTGGTCCGGACCCCTCTGAGATAGTACAGCCCCTGCACCCACCTCGGAGGCGTTTACTTCCACGATAAAAGGCCGTGAAGGGTCAGGATGTTGGAAGATGGGAGCGGTAGAGAACCGCTGAGTGAGCTCTTTAAAAGGCCTGACGACCTCCGGAGAGAGCGAAAATGGGCGGGATAGCTAAGCAGGGTGAGTGAGGTTGGTGAACGGAGTTGTGATCTTGCTGAAATCACAGATGAAGCGGCGGTAAAAGTTTGCAAACCCCAGAAATGACTGAAGTTGTTTGAGGGTGGTAGGTAGGGGCCAGTTGGTTACTGTAGAAACCTTTTCGGGGTCCATAGTGATGCCTTGGTCTGAGATGATGTAACCAAGGAAACTGGTAGAAGACAGGTGAAATGTGCACTTCTCCAGTTTGCAAAAACAGCAACCTCTGGAGCAACCTCTGGAGGACAGTCCAGACATGCTGGACATGGTCAGTTTTAGATGATGAATAAATAAGGATATCGTCCAAATAGACGAACAGCCAACGTCCGAGCACGTCGCGGAGCATGTCATTGAAGAACCGTTGAAATACCGCTGGGCTGTTGCAGAGGCCGAAGGCATGACAAGATACTCCCAGTGGCTTCTGGGGGTGCTGAAGACTGTCTTCCACTCATCCCCCTCTCTGATGCGGACCAGATTGTAGGCATTCCTCAGATCCAAGACGGTGAAGATAATGGTGTATGAGAGGGGATCAAGAATGGTGTTGCTGAGTGGGAGGGGGTTACGGTCCTTGCTGGTGATCAGATCACTGGAGGGAGGAACAAAGGTGTTGTGCAATGAGAGATCTAAGATGGCGCCGCGGATGGACGCCTCGGTACTTCGCTCCCTAGTACTTGATACAATTTTACTTTTTTGCGTACTTTTCTGCACTCCCTCTGCTATTAAAATGAGCAGAGAGGAAATCCTACAAATAGGGCTATCCAGTGCCGGACTTTTTTCACCGGTTTTTAATCAACCAGACTACTTTATGGAGATTCTGACTGGAGGAGCAGCAGCGCTCTGTGGATTTAGACGGAGACGCCGACGAGGGAAACGAGCTGGTGTGCTCGTTAAATTGCGACAGCGGGGATTACGAACCGCTCTCCCATCCATACACCTGGGGAACGTCCGCTCTCTGCCTAACAAAATGGATGAATTGCTCCTTCTCCTATCCAAGAACTCAGACTTTCGTCGTTCTGCCGCCTTTTGCTTCACTGAAACCTGGTCCAGTGAACACATCCCGGACAGCGCACTACAGCTCCCGCGCTTCCAGCTGTTCCGAGCGGACCGCTGCGCGGAACTGTCTGTGAAGTCAAAGGGAGGAGGAACGTGTTTCTACATAAACGAAGGTTGGTGTACAGATGTCAAAGTGTTAAAGAAGACATGCAGCCCTCACCTAGAGTCTTTCTTCATAAACTGTAAACCATTTTATTCACCGCGGGAGTTCGCCTCGTTTGTGCTGGTCGCTGTGTACATTCCACCGCAGGCGTGTGTAACAGAGGCGTTACATCACCTCGCCGACCAGATCACAGACGTGGAGAAAACTCACCCGGACTCTCTGCTAATCATTCTCGGGGATTTTAATAGAGCAAATCTCAAACTTGAACTGCCTAAATATAGACAACACGTGACTTGTCCCACCAGGGACATGAACACTTTGGACCACTGCTACACCACAATAAAGAATGCATATCGCTCTGTCCCCCGTGCTGCTTTGGGACTTTCTGACCACTGCCTGGTCCACCTCATCCCATCTTACAAGCAGAAGCTGAAATCTGCTAAGCCTGTAGTAAGAACTGTGAAGAGATGGACAGATGAGTCAAAGATGCAGTTACAGGCCTGCTTTGACTGCACTGACTGGAGAGACTTTGAAGCAGCAGCCTCAGACCTGGACGAACTGACTGACACTGTGACATCTTACATCAGCTTTTGTGAGGACATGTGTGTGCAGACCAAAACCTTCTGCACGTTCAACAACAATAAACCATGGTTCACTGCAGAACTGAGACGGCTACGCCAGGACAATGAGGAGGCCTACAGGAGTGGGGATCGGGACCTGTACAAGCAGGCCAGGAACAAGCTGACAAAGGAGATCAAGGCAGCAAAAAGGATCTACAGTGAAAAACTGAAGGAGTGTTTTTCTGCCAACGACTCTTCTGCAGTTTGGAAGGGCCTGCAGACCATTACCAACTACAGGAGACCATCCCCCCACCCTGTGGGGAGCCCTCGCCTGGCTGAGGACCTCAATAACTTTTTCTCCAGGTTTGAAACAACTTTCACACCTTCCACCTCCCCCACCATCTCCATCACAAAAGGCCTAGCATCACCCCAAACCATCCCCATACCTGACCCCCTGCCTGCGCTGACGATCTGTGAACAGGATGTGCGCCAACTATTTCAGAGACAGAGGATTAAGAAGGCATCAGGTCCTGATGGAGTGTCTCCGTCCTGTCTGAAAGTCTGTGCTGACCAGCTGGCTCCTATCTTCACTCAGATCTTCAATAACTCCCTGGAGCTGTGTGAGGTCCCCTCCTGCCTCAAACGCTCCACCATCATCCCGGTTCCCAAGAAGTCCCCTGTCACAGGATTAAATGACTACAGACCAGTTGCCCTGACATCTGTGGTCATGAAATCCTTTGAGCGACTGGTGCTGTCCCACCTGAAGGAAATCACGGATCCCCTGCTAGACCCCCTGCAGTTCGCCTATAGAGCAAACAGGTCAGTGGATGACGCAGTCAACATGGCTCTCCACTACATCCTGCACCACCTAGACTCTGCAGGTACCTACGCTCGGGTCCTGTTTGTGGACTTCAGCTCTGCATTTAACACCATCGTCCCAGAGCTCCTCCACCAAAAACTGTCCCAGCTCACCGTGCCTCCCTCCACCTGTCAGTGGATTTCCAGTTTCCTGACTGACAGGAGGCAGCAGGTGAAACTGGGTAACTTCATATCCAGCACCCGGTCCCTCAGCATCGGCGCCCCCCAGGGATGTGTTCTCTCCCCACTGCTTTTCTCCCTTTACACCACTGATTGCACATCAAGAGACCCTTCTGTGAAACTCCTGAAGTTTGCAGATGACATCACCGTCATTGGACTCATCCGTGACGGCGACGAGTCTGCATACAGAAGGGAGGTGGAACAGCTGGTCCTCTGGTGCAGTCAGAACCACCTGGAGCTAAACCCGCTCAAAACTGTGGAGATGACAGTCGACTTCAGGAAGAGACCCCCTGCAACATCTCCTCTCATAATCACCAACAGGCCAGTACCCCACAGTAGAGTCTTTCAGGTTCCTAGGATCCAAAATCACACGGGACCTGAAGTGGACCTCCCACATTGACTCTATAAGGAAGAAGGCCCAGCAAAGGCTGTACTTTCTGCGTCAGCTCAGAAAGTTCAACCTGCCTCAGGAACTGCTGACCATATTCTACACAGCAATAGTCCAGTCTGTCCTGACCTCATCCATCTCTGTCTGGTTCGGATCCGCCACCAGGCAAGACAGGGACAAACTGCAGAGAACAGTCAGGTCCTCAGAGAGGATCATATGTACTGATCTTCCATTGAGGACCTATTCCGGGCCAGGGTCAGGAAGCGGGCCAGAAAAATCACCACTGACCCCTCACACCCTGGCCACAATCTGTTTAGGCTCCTCCCCTCAGGCCGGCGTTACAGAGCGCTGTACGCCAAAACCACCCGACACAAGAACAGTTTCTTCCCCCAGGCTGTCGCTCTGATGAACTCTGAATAGTCACAGAGTGTGTGTCCATTCACATGAACAATAAACTAAAACTCTGCACTGCTGTATATACTTACTGTACAATAACCCTGGTTTGGTGTATATATTATCCTTTATTTTATTTGTATTTATTTATTTATTTTTTTCGTTTTTTAATTTCACTTATTTAAGTTCTGTACTGGAGAGAAAAGTTGCCGGAGTCAAATTCCTGTATGTGTCATACTTGGCCATTAAAGCTGATTCTGATTCTGATTCTGATGCAGCACCAAAGCGGGAATAGTCATTGCAGAGACAAGATTTTTGGTAGTAGAGAGCCGCCGCCCATTCTTGAGCCTTGCTGGTGAGCAGAGACATCAGGAGGACATCCCTGGAGGCGGCGGTAGCATACGTGGCAGGCTGACATTCAAAGATCATGTCCAGTGCTGCTAGTACCCCATCAGGTTTTCCGTCCTGTCCCAGTAAGACTGAGCCTGTTTTATATTCCACAGCAGCAGGACTACTGACACCAGCAAGAAGGATTGATCCAATAGCAATTTCTAATTTAAATTATAGAGTATACAGTTTTAACCTGAAGAGGGCACTCCACTGATTTTGTGGTAGAAAAGTAATACTTTAATAATACCTTAACAAAATAATACTTTAACAAATATGTAAACAAAAATAATCAAAAGAAATGTAAATAGTTCTACAAAACACTCATTTATACAGTTTGTCAGCAAAAAAAAGTTGATTTGGAGGTGAGTTGCACTTTAAACATTAATTTTCACTGTGAGCAGCCTCCTGGTCCTTCAGGTCTCAGAGCTGCAGGAAATTTGTTCTGCTTGGTTCCTATAACACACATAGTGTATGTCAAACTCAAGGCTCGGAAGCCAAATCTGGCCCGCCATTTATGTGGCCCTCCAAACTCTAAAGTAGGGGTCTGCAACTCCAGTCCTCGAGGGCCGATGTCCTGAAGCTTTTAGGTTTGTCTCTGCTTCAAAACACCTGAGTCAAATAATCGGGTCATTACCAGGACTCTAGAGAACTTAACTGCATAATGAGGAGGTGGATAAACAATTTCAGGTGTGTTGGACCTGGGACACTTCTAAAAGTTCCAGGACACCAGACCTCGAGGACTGGAATAGCAGACCCCTGCTCTAGAGGAACATATATATTAGGGGGGTGCAAAGTAGCTGGTATTTGTATCCATTTTTGTAGGGGCGAAAGTATTTGTATTTGTATTTTTTTTCCTGGAAAATTCCACATAGGGGTAAAAATCCATATTTTTTGCGCTACACTTCTAATTTACGTTGTATTTAATTATCCATTATAATAATTAATATAATATGCAATATTGGTTGATGTTTTTTTCATGCATCAAGCAATGAAAATGTAACAAGAAACATTGCTCTGATGATGATTTAGTGCTTGGGAAGGGATTGATGCTGTTGGGTCAATCTAGAATCACCAGATATTAAATGGACTCAGTCTTCCAGCATCCCTTGCACCAGGCCAGCCGCCATCTTCCCCAAGCTCCTAAAAGCTCATTGGCCGCCAGCTGCCACCTGGTCATCCCAAGACGAGCTCATTGGCTACCGCAATACCGTACCTGGATGGCGCAGGGACCACAGCTAGTATAAAAATAAGAGTGCAAATTTCGCTCACCCCTTCCTTTGCCTCTTTGAGCTTAAGGAGGGAACCTGTTCTTCAGTTGAAGAGATCTAACTGCTAGCAACCTTCTCCCCTTTCCAATCCAAGGCTGGTCCTGAACTCCAACACTGCCCGGGCTCCCTCGCTTCCCCCTCCTTTGCAAACCGTTTCAACCGAAGCTGCCTTCCATCAACGTTCATGAGCATGCTCTGAGCGGTCAACAGAGCCTTTGATCTCTTTTCCCCCCAGCTGAGGTGAGCTGAGTAAACCTTTTCCCTGGACCAAGGACACTTTTCCCCCAGCCTCTGACCGCAGTTTAACAGTAGGAAAATTCTGTTTTGTTAAAGTCTGGGTGGAGCATAGATTACTTTATTTTTAGATTAACTTGTGTTTCTCCTGCTAGAACTGGTTGATTGTGTTTGTGTTAAAGTTACTCTGTTTTCTTTGATTTGTGAGCAAAAGCAGAAAGGGTAGAGATGAGGCAGCCATTGTATGAGCTTTTTGCTTAGCGATAAAGCTAACTAGTTGAGACCATGCAGTTTTTTTTTCTTTCTGGGTTCGAGTGCACGCACCTGAAGTTTACACCTTAGTGAGAAGAGATGGTCAGCCCTCTCTTCCCCTCTGTACACCTACAACATAAGCAAGGTAGATGGGCTTTCTGGTGACAGGAGAGAATGCTTTAGGTGCAGGTGATTATGCATAGCAGATGATGACAGATGTTGGACTTCTCTGCCTCTGCTGTCTCCAAAAGACAGAATGACTTAAACATACCAAAATAACTCCCACAGGTCCACACAATTTGACACAAATGCACAAGGCATGTATTACCCTTTTTAACTGAATGTTAACTCTGTCAACAAAACTACGTAAACAGAGCATGTAGCTAACATGGGAGCAGCCGACTGCAGAGTTAATACTATTACTGTTCATTACTGTGTAATGGACATTGTTAGGTTTGATACAGAATGCATCGCAGTGGAGTGATGTTTTTGACCAGGGCAAAGTTTACACGTAACACTGACATTCTTGTCCCTTCGTGCAACAAATTCAAAGTAGTGTCCATATTTCCACGCATCTAGGGATGTTTTAACCCTGCTGCTATCACTCTGCTCCTCCATCTTGCAACTCCGTCTTGTATGTGATTCCGGACACACTGATGAAGTAATGCAGGAAATGCTTGGTTTGAGGCTCTGTGCAGAATAGATTGTCAGTCATTTAAGTAACGACGTCATATTTTCGAAAGTAATTGCAATATTATTAGTGTTCGACGCAGTAACGTGTTAGACTACTATGTTATAAAAAATATTAATGTCATTGCAGTAACTAGTTACTTTGTTATGCGTTACACCCAACACTGGTAATGGAATAATCAAAATCCACTTTCCAAAAGTTATGACCTGCCTCCGAAGCCCAGTTAAGGTACAAAAATCTATTCAACAAAAACAGTCCAGCAGTTGAGCTTTTTTTTTCGCTCAGCCGAGCTCTTCTGTTGCTGTGTGGAGCAGCAGCTGCGTCGACCCCCATCCCCCACTCCTAAATATCACTCACTTCTCATCCAGATCGAATTAAAAAATGGGCAAAAATTACATGTATCATTAGGAAGAAAAATTAAATTTAAATTACACTTCGTATTAATAAATACATTTCATTGTTACAAATGTGGGCTGCACGGTGGCGCAGTGGTTAGCGCTGTTGCCTTGCAGCAAGAAGGTCGTGGGTTCGTATCCCGGCCCAGGGTCTTTCTGCATGGAGTTTGCATGTTCTCCCCGTGTATGCGTGGGTTCTCTCCGGGTACTCCGGCTTCCTCCCACAGTCCAAAAACATGCATGATAGGTGATTGATCACTCTAAATTGTCCCTAGGAATAATGTGAGTGTGAATGGTTGTTGTGCTCTCTGTGTTGGCCCTGCAACAGACTGGCGTCCTGTTCAGAGTGTACCCTGCCTAACGCCTGATAATTGCTGGGATAGGCTCCAGCTGCCCCGTGACCCTGAATTGGATAAGCGGTTAAGAAGATGGATGGATGGATGGATGGATGTTACAAATGTATTTGTCTATTATTTATTCATGCAGACATTTATATCATAAGGTTTTTCTATTATTGTTTTGAGCATTTTAGGGTTCAGCATGCAAAGTCTTCTTTATGTCAAACCAGCTCCAAAATAGTAGCGATCTAAAGTTTTTCATCAGTCAGTGGATGACCCACTGCTGGTTTAAGTGATTTTTTTCTGAATTAAAACTGTAATGCCCCAAAGGAGGAAAGATGCATTTTCCACGCTTGTGAGTATGATGATCCCCTGTAGGGCTGATATCATTATCAGTCAACTTTTCCAAAAGACAGCACACATTTTTTGGAGACCAGAATTATGTTTTATTACATGTCTGTAGCTTGGTTATGGAGGCAAATCACAAATAAGAGAGCTGCATGCCTCTTATCTGACTAAAGACCTGATTTTTCAAACCAGACACATACAAATGATCTGTCAGAATCAAAACAGGTCTTGTGATGGTGAACCTTTTTGGTAATACGTGGTTCATGGTTAATTTGTCCTTACCAGAAATAAAAAGTATTAAACTGACATTAGGCAGACTTTTTGTAAAATTAATTTGACTTACCTTTCTATTAATATTTCAGTTTGTAGGCTCCTTCGGCAACCTTTTTATTGTCTGATTGTTTTTTTTGTAATTGTCATGATGAAAAATGCATCCATCTGTGTCCTGGTTGTGGAAGGAAGGTTATCGTTTATGACTTTACTCTCTATGTACCTGTCTACAGTCCTTTAGTGTCGTAAAGTCATCCTGAACCCTTCACAAAGAGATTATGTGTCCACCTAAATCTGAAGGATTGTGTCAATTGCCATACTAATTTTTCCACCATTAAAGTCAGTAGACTGAGTTGATCAAAGTGAGCTTCAAATTGGAGTTTCCTTTTTAGTGATCTTGGGTATGAAAATTCTAAAGCCTAGTTGATACTTCTCCAACAGCAAATTTGCACGCGGCCGCAGATGTATTGATGGAGACGTATTTCATTTATGGTTGTCCGTTTCTTTCTCTCCGTTCTCCTTTGATTTTTCAGCATTGCAAAGCAATTCTCGACCAGGACAGCAGGAGGTGCTAACTTTTTATTGGGCTCTGCCTACTATCTGCCTACTTTCGCAGCACTGTTTCAGTTTTTTTCTTCTGCCTGTGAACGCATTTCCCCCTAAAAGAGCAATGGACGACAAAAAGTAAGTTTTGATCTGTAAAGCTTTTTACTAGAAGTGCAGCTGATACTCTAAAAACGCATGTAAATAAACACAGCAGCCTTTTTTGTTGTTTTCCTACACCTCCTTGTGCTCCTGCATTGACTATTGATTACAATGATTATAGACCCCCATTTTGGTGAAGTGATCTCTGGCTGTTGTTGAGCTGACCAATCACAGGCATACGCTCTATGTTGACGGAGACGAATATTTAGAAAATAGACCTCTACTCTGCCCGTCCTTGCGTGGGTGAAGGAGAGACCTTGCATCGACAGATAATGGTGCTGCGTCAATCTGTCTCCTTCAAAACGGAGAAGCATAAAGTAGGCTTAAGTCGTTAAAGAGCAATTCAGCCCCCTACCAGAGTCTAACTCCACCCACATTTCCTGTTTGATAAATGCGCCAAAAAGGAGGTGAAGCCTGGTGGACCGAGGGGTGGTGGGGGGTGGGCAGCTCCAACACTTCCTTGCTATTCCAACTCCAACTCCCTACTGATGTGTGGCTGAGCCTTCGCTTGTTTTATACCCCACAGCTGCAGGATGGCTGTCGTCTGCAATAAAGGCTGAGCCATTAGCAATATGCAATTCAAATTCAAGTGAAGTAAAGTTTTTATTATCTCTCTGACATGTACTAAAATACCCAACATAATGACCAGACATATAGACAACATGATTACACACAGTTCATCAGCAAAATAAAGTTGATTTGGAGGGTGAGTTGCAGTTAAAATTGATCATGGCTGAGGAGTTAGGAGTTTGTCTTGTAATCGGAAGGTTGCCGGTTTGGGCCCCAGCTCCAACTGTCTCTGTCATTGTGACAATGCGCAAGACGCTTCACCCCTTGACCAACTGGTGGTGCTGGATCTACTGAATATTTTCCTACTTTCTTCGAATTTTTTATTACTTGTTCATACTTTTGTCAGCTGAACATGGAGAATATATTCACAAATGACACCCGTTGATATGTGTAGCCTACAACTTTTTTGGATAAAGGAATGGACACAGAAGGAGCTAGGGCTCTACTGCTAAGATATGGAGGTGAATTTGTTATATACTTTTTTACTACATCACGCACTTTGCCCTGTCTGATCTGTATTTCAAGTGAGCCGACACTTTAAAATATGAATAGACACTTCAAAGGTACATCACCTTATCGCTGCTTGTCAGCTCGCTTTCTGATATGCTACACATCACGTTCATCAGGCTGCATGCGGGTTTGTGCTCTGAACACCTCACATGCTGTGATGTGGCAAACTAACAAAATAAAACAAACTAGGAAAAGTTATTTAAAGGTGAAATATGATCACTCACTCTGAGTTGTGTTTGCATGTGCATGTGAATCTTTTTCCCACCCTTTATTGACTACTAAAGCCATAGAAAAGACCCAGATGGAAAAAAAACAAGCAAGTCAGAAAAAGCCAGTCTCTTCTGCATCACAGAGAAAATAGGGATGCATGGTCTTGCCAATCTTAGCTTGAGACCACCTACAGGAAGGCTGTATTGATTCTGTCGCCAGGAGAGCAGATTGCGTCGCTGTTAGTAGAAGCTAACTTTTAGAAAATCCCCTACATGGCGTAAGACATTCAGGCTTCTGTTATTTGTGGAGATAACACATCAGCTAACATATCATTCGTCTTTGTAACACCACCAACAAAGTAAGTTCAGTTAGTTATCTATTTGAAGGCAGTATAAAGCCTAGTTTATACTTCTCAGTCAGCAAATTTGCACCCAGACGGAGACGTATTGACGAAGACATTTTCCGTTTGTAGTTCTCAGTCTCTGTTTCCATTCTCCCTGGGTGTTTTAGTATTGCAAAGACATTCGCGACCAGGACAGCAGAGGGTGCTAGTTTTTCATGGCTGGTCTGCCTACCACTACTGTTTCGTTTCTGATAAAGTAGAGTTTATTTCCTCAGCTTGTGAACGCATTCCCCCATCAAGGAGCCATTGACGGAGACGGATAGTCAGAAAATTGGGCTCTACTCCTTACGTACGTGACGGAAAGCCCTTGCGTCAACGGATAATGGCCCTGCGTCAATCCGTCTCCGTCAAAACAGAGAAGTATAAACCAGGCTGTTATCCAACTTGATGCGATCATTTCTGCAAAGCATAAACATTAATGAGAAAGACTTGTAATTCTGTTGTTTCCCCCTACCCACTCCACTGACAAACTGCAACCTCCTGAAACAGGAGAGATAATTTCTTTTCCACAGAAAACGACTTAATTCATTTAAGCTAGAGACCACAGAAAATGTATCAAAATAATGAATGAAAAACAACCTTTAAAAAAGTAATGTGACCAAATTCTTCACTTTGTCATGTGTAGTTCACCAACTGGCAGTTAAGGTCTACAAATGGTGCAGATATCTTTGTGGCCAGTTACGTGTTACACTGGTACATTTGCAGTAGATCCAAAGATAGTGTTTTAAAAAATGTGCAAGTTGGCTTTTTTTTTTTTTACTTAAATGATGTGCTTGTTCAGGACTATAATGTGTTTTGGCAGCCTAGAAGTGAGATTTTTCATTTAAAATGACAAAACCTAACTTTCAGCTCATTTTATTTGCACTTAGTGTAGAATTTTAATAATGTGTCTTTACATCACAGTGATGGAAAAAGAAAAATCTCCATAATAACTTCCCACAATACTGAAAGACTCTAGACACCTTTATGGGAGTTTCTACAAAGTTAAAAGAATTGTATTCTGTTAATCAACAACATGCTACGAAACGCAGTGGGGGTGGAAAGTTTTGGCTTTGGTCTGAAGTTGCATAAAGTCTTGTTTGTGATATTCGGCTATGAAATCAATAAAAAAAAACATCTAACACACACAAAATGCTAAATGAGCTTGAAGCTGAAGCCTGTTGATTAAAATGTTTGAACAAAGACATCTCTTTAAACTGGGCATGGTTCTGCGGGAGGTTACTCTCTGTTAAAATTGTATTTTCTTTCCAATGTCATAAGAGGCTTGCTCAATGCAATCAGGTGGGGTTCCTCAAACACAGTTTTTTACTAAATTATATTAAAAAAAAATCATTTTGACCATACTTGGATCCAATTGAAATAAAAGGAATTGGGTCTAAATCTTAATCTGACTACCTTGAAATCGATTGGACTGATTTGAATTGACTGTAGGTATTGATGAATATGCAAATACTGGTAAATCAAGAGCTCTGCCTTTTGACTTTGCTCTTTCTTACTTGGTTTTATGGCTTGCAAGATTTTAATATTTTTTTCTTCTGTTTTCTTGTTTTGCTTAGAGACTCAAAATGGTGCTATGAACAATTTTTTTACTTAATTTTCATAAGCATTTAAGAGAAAGTCTGTAACAATAACAAACAATATTGTTTTTGCTTGTTTTCTACTTTCAATCTTTGTTCAACAGTGAAAAGCAAATAATATTAATACAAAAAATAATGATGGCGAAGAAATTATACAAACCTCCTCCACTGTTGTCCTAACCCCCAGGCAATCATCTTTGTATTTTAAACAAATTGCCATCATCAAAAGCTAGTCCCTTGTTGAAAGCATAATTCATTATTGTGAATTCCTAGCCCCATTTTGCCCCCATGAATACTCCCACCCCTACTGTATCCACACAATCTTGTGTGATTTATAGTTTGTGGGACGCTTTGAAAGTGAGAGGCTCTCTTGGTCTCACAGGTGCAGTCAGCAGCTGAGAACACAGACTCTCACTAGTCTGGCTCTGACATGACTCAAATTTTAACACATGTTGATTGGTCCGCTACAGAGGCAACCGTCTAATGACAGAAGATGTGATAACGCAGCCTCTATTAGCAAGAAAAAATTAAAGTAGAAAGTTTTATGGGCAAGATGCTAAAGGTATTTGCAGGTGAGAAATGTCTGAATATGTTTGATTCAATCATTTGTGACAGGTCATTCAAATGAGTAACAGGAACCATAGTTCCAGTGTTTGAGACTCATTATTGTGGTATTTTGAGAGAAGGAAACACAAGTAGAGAGTAAAACTACAATGTATGCAAGATTAGTGTAACGTTAATGGAGTTAATTCCCCTTCAAAATATGTAAAATCTAAATATCGATCCAATATCTACATATTGTACAACATATTTATTTCAACACTGACAGAAAATTATGACATAAAAATGATGACATAGCATCTATAACATCAGGGACTGGTTTTAACCACTGTAATAAAGTTATTAATAAAGTTAGTGTAACCAAGTTTGAAACTTGGATTGCTCATTTTCATTTCTTTTCACACTGCTTTTGTGGCAAACAAAAAAGTGTGATTACCCTGATGAAGACAACAAGCTAAAACACAATGATCTGTTACTAAAGTTTGTTTCTAAAGTACTTCTACTTCAGGTGCAAAAGTCCTCACATTATCAGATTTTTTTATATTAAATTATAGTTTGAGCCATTAGCCACTGTTGTGAATCACAAACTGACCTAACCCTTGCAACACAGCCCTTTTAAAGACCTATATAGGAGTACCGGTTTTGTTATGTTTCTAAGGTACTGCTCTCAGACATTCGTCTAGGCCTCTCCCTCCTCACTGGACGAATTAGCATTTTTTTATTTTTTTATTGTGTCCTGTCTAGCAGTTTGCCACTCAGAATTGGTGTCTGAGTACCAAGTACAAGCCCAACAGATTTACTTTCCCAAGAAGAGTATTACAGCTTTGCTGTAATACTCCACTTGATGTATATTTATTAAAAAATCTTTATTAGTGATTACTGAGGGTTCAATTTCCTGAAGTCATGGACACGAAACCGAGACAAGAAGGAAGAAAGGAAGAAGGTGAAGAAAAGAAACCGCACCAGCAGAGGCGCGAACTGATGACAAAAGACAGGGAGGCAAACAAAGAACACAAGAAAACATCCCAGTCCTCCGCCTCTGCCGGATGGCAGAGAAGCGTTAAAACAAAACAAACAAAAACAACGAACTGAACAGAACCACACCAATAGTTCAGATCCAGTAATAAAAACTAAGAATTACACATTCACTACACACAAGCATGGATTAATAAACACAATACTAATGTTTCTGTTAACCTCCTGGTAAAAGCTAACTAATGACAGTAACCTCAGCTCAAGATATGTCCGTCCACACCAATGTCCCCACACCTATGTGTGTGTGCGAGCATGCATGTCTGAATAAGGTTTCCCCATGCAAGTGATTGATAGCTGGTGTAAGGAACCGTCAATCCGTCCTACAGGAATCGACACAGACATGAAGGAGGCAGGAGATTCATGCATCCAGAGTCCCACAGAGCGCAGGAGCCGCAGGCGGACCAGCGCAGGGCCGATCACCCACCAAGAGAGGAACAGATGGAAGCCCCAGGGGAACACCAAGCAGCCGCAATGCTGGGGCCCAGAGAGATTGCAGGGACGAGCCCACGGGCTCCGCCGGAAACCGGCTACGCCAGGGCGGGCCCGGAACAGGACCCGGAGGCCACGGGGATCAGGGGCACCCCGCCCCCCAGCAGGGCCCCAACCAGGGACCCGCCGAGAGGGGTCCCCTGCCGCCGCCGCCGGGCAGGAGGCGCCCGCAGCCGACCGACGGACAATACACGCCGCCGCCACCCCGGACCAATACCCACCGCCAACAACCCGGCCCCCCCCACACACCCACATGCCAGGGAGCCACAGTAAAAGCCACAGGGGATGTACGCACGAATTAGCATTTAAATATTAACTTCATGAATTGAAATTAGAGCTGGAAACTTGTCCTACACCTAACTCCTTCAATCATTACTTGTATTCTATGTGGCCATTATATTATGCAATGGTGCCTGACATTCCAAAATAATGTTATCACAGATTATTTTTACTGTGTTTTCAGCCAGTTTGTGCCTTGCTCTGTGTGTTTCTTAATTTTAAGAGGCATGTCGTAATTTAAGACAGAAAAAGGAATAATATCATTAGCTACAAGCCTGGACACTTTTTAACAGGAGGACTCATAAAAATTATTTACAAGTCTTTAACAGACAGATCCTGTCCTGTGTGTGACCTCCATTAGTTGTGCCAGTGGCATTGTAAGTGGCTTAAGTGCAAAGCCATGCAAACCGTAGTAGGGGGTTAACCCTACTCGACACCCTGACCAGTCAGGCCAAAGAGGTGGCTCCCCCCTGCTGTACCACCATCACCCAGCTATCTAGAGAGATCTCCCACTTTGTGTGTGTTCAGTGATTGGCTTAATGGGGCAGAGAGCGTGGCTACGTCTGGAATGTTTCCCAACACGGCCATGACCTCCTTG
The DNA here is from genome assembly GCA_028564705.1 of Apricaphanius iberus. Classification (NCBI taxonomy): domain Eukaryota; kingdom Metazoa; phylum Chordata; class Actinopteri; order Cyprinodontiformes; family Aphaniidae; genus Apricaphanius; species Apricaphanius iberus. The sequence goes on along the minus strand of JAPXFQ010000473.1, from coordinate 1,532,457 downwards.
GATGAGAAGGATTACAAGCTGTGGGAGAGGACGAACCTATCTTTACACAATGGCCAGATCCGCAGAACTGCTGATCACCAAGCCCATGGCGTCACAGTTGGGAAGAACTGGACTGTTACGTACTGGGCTCTACTCGTTTTTGCTCAGTCAGGCTTAAAAAGGTTTATGATGTTTACAAAGACCCGCTGACTGACTCCAGTCTGACTAAAGAGAAATAAAAATATTTTAGATTTGAGGTGGAAGGAAAACACAAGTTTTTATTACTATTTTATATCTCAGGGGTGTTGTTAAGCAAGACCTTAGAACTTTAAAACTTCTGACAGCAGCTCTGACATGATTGAACTATAGTTGAAGCATGCATTATGGCAGGATTTCCAGCCGTACAGCTTTCAGAATCATGTCCCATTACACTGTTAGAAAAAGAGGTACAATACAGGTCCATTTTTGTTCCCTAAGGTACATAATTGCTCCTCTCACTCAAGGTGCAATATTGTACCTTTGAGCGTACCACCCGAGTGACAAGCTTTTGTTCCTTAAAGGTACCGTTTTGTACTTTTTTTTCTGAGAGTGTAGCTAAATTACACCACATGCAGATAAAGTCAGATAAGACAATATAAAATGTGAATGTTTGAAGTTAATTTCCCAAGACCGATTTTTCATTATATGTTGCCAACATGCAACAGGGTACAGAATGAGAAAAATGTGTGAATTCCCTGGTTGAAACTGCAAACTCTGGGAAGATAATGTAAAAGCTTTTGTCATAATTCAGACTGCGCTGCACAGCTGTGTAGCCTGGGAGAAATATTACAACAGACAGTGAGTCACACACAGACATTTTGATAGAGCACTCTTAATGGAAAATGCAGGTTTATTCAACATTGTATTTACACCCAATAGTTTTGATATGAAAAAAAAACAAAGAGAAGTGGGACTTAAATATTTTTTTCTGAGAAAAAACACGCATTCATAACCAGTTTCCACACAGCAGCTGGCAATACTGGGGAATCACTGTGCTTTATTTACAGGTGCTTCCTGTAGACCTGATTTTAATCATATCTAAGAAACCCACAAACTGCCAATTATAGGTGCACATTAAATCTCATGCCCCATGTGAGGTCTTTCTACAACGCAATGTGAGCATGTGTTATGTATGTGTGTGGCTGAGGAACACCAACAAGGTAAAGTGTTGCAATAAGCTTTAACTGGTACACTGGTAAAAAAAAAAAAATCTGTTGTGTTCAAACATGTAGAATAGGGGTGCCAGAAAGAATAGAATTGAATAGAATAGAATAATTAAAGGTAAAAAGAAGCATATATATTTGAAATAAGGCATAAAAAAGGGTAAAAACTGAAAAATGAGAACAAGAAACTAAACAGTTAAGGGAAACTCACACCATAAGAAAAATTATGTTGAAAAAGAAATATATCAAATGAAACGTGCAACTGAGTGGCATATTATTTTGATTCCCAAAATCGAGAATCATGGTAAGAAAAACAAAAGAAATAAGTAAATCATTAAAACCATCGGAAGTTACTAAAGACGGATAATTTAACACATGGAGGACTCAGCTCTGGCATCATTCCTTAAAGGTCTCCTTCAAATCATGAGAAACTGGTTGTTTATTTTAATACACTTGGTCACTCTGAGTTGTATGAGCATGCTGCATTTAAATATTTTCTCCAAACTCTATTCCCTGCATCACTTACAAAAAGAAAATAGACCAGAAAACGACAGTCTGAGAAAGCCTGCACTTGTACGTCACTTAGAAAATTAGTATTCATTGACCTTGGCCGCCTGGCTTGGGGTCGTCTCAGGAATGCTTGATTGCTGTGGCCAGGAGCAGAGCAGAAATGAAGATACTAACAGCTAGGGATTAGCAACTCCACAACCAGGCTGAACACGTTCAGTAATTGGGGAGATAACACATCAACGCTACATTTTTTACTCACGGAAGAGGAGCTTAAGAAGAAAGGTTTGGAATTTTTTTTTTGAACACCACCGGCAAAATACAACGCAGGATTAGTTATTTGTTCAAATCACTTTGAGCACAGTGACTTCATAACTACAGATCTTACAGTACTGGCTTTGCTTCAAAGTTGTATTTAAAACCAGGATCTATACCAATGGTGGAACACCAGTTGCCAAGATGAAAGCAAAAAATAAATTGTTCACCTAAGGTTTCACTTTTTAAGTAATGTGTTAAAAAGTGCCATGACAGTGAAATGTACTACCTTGGCTAAGGTGCAAATATCCTCACTTCCACCAAGAGATATAGCTTGTTTAACTCTCCTCAAACCTAACCTAAGCTTCAAACCACTTTTTGGAATATCAGCACTTCCAGTAAATCTCCCAGCAGCTAAATCTGCCAGCCCACCCGCTCAACAGTTTGGTGTTGGAGAGGTGGCACTCGAAAGAACTAAGTGTCCATATTATTAAGCAGAGGAAAAGAAACTAACAAGGATTACCTCAGTAGCAGCGAGGGAAGAGCCCAGCGCCAAATCCCTTTACGACTGGTGGGCATGAGGCATAAAGAAGACCAGTTACCTGCTCACTTTGAGCCTGGTGATGGCACCTATGGCGCCGCTCAGGGAATGCAGCCTTAACTGGGCTGTAAACTCCTTCTAAGGCTAAATGCCGGCACGATTTTTGTCCCACATCACACTTAACTCATTTTAGTAAACGTAGACTGTATAAGAGCTGTGTTGCTGTTAGCCAATCAGAGGACAGAAACTTGCATGTCATTAATCTTAATAAGCAAGCCTCAAAATTGTGCCATTTTTCTCCACCCACTCTCAAGCTCATGTAGAACACACTGAAAAAGGTGAGTGGAAGGATTTTTTTCATAGAAACTGAATCAGAATGTAGTCTTTAATAACAGAGAACACAGAAAAAAATAATAAAAACACAAATAAATCAGACTTTTAACAAATTGCCCACTAAAGATAATAGTACTGAGAGCAAAATCTATAGCATGAGAATACTCTATTACTTCTGAACAGCATATTTAGAGTGCTCTGGGATTCAACCACACTAGTCTCTCAATAACTCTAGGAGCGCTTCCACAATTGGAACTTCAGCATAATTAGGGGATCTTTTTCTGTGGAAATCATATCTGTCTGTCTGTCTGTCTGTCTGTCTGTCTGTCTGTCACTTTTCATTCAAACATTGCAACTCAAAGTGCTTTACAGATTAAAAATGAACCCATATAAACCATATTCCCATCCCCCCCACACATATTCAAAAGCATGATCACATTTATAGCTTCTCCCCCCCAACCAAACACTCAGCGAGCCTCACTTAAGAGCAACATTAAAAAAAGGATATTAGGCCAAGTACAGATGAGTCAAGTAAGAAAGGCTATCAAAGGCGCCATCTGCCCAGTGTCCATTTTTTGTGCCTATTTTATTGTCTATTTTAACATAATTTTCATGTTGCTCCGGAGTGTACATGGGGATATGATTGGGGTAGTGGGGTATAAATCTTTAACTTGTAGGTGTCTATAGGGGGTGGGGTTGGGGAGGGGGGATATACATGTGGGGTTCATTTTTAATTTTGTATAGTGCTTTGAACTGCATTTCATGAAAGGTGCATTATAAATAAAGTAGATTGATTGATTGATTGATTGATGGATTGATTGATTGATTGATTGATGGATTGATTGATTGATTGATTGATTGATTGATTGATTGATTGATTGATTGATTGATTGATTGATTGATTGATTGATTGATTTACACTAGGCAGTACCCAGGGCACTCAAAAGAGGCAAGGCCAATACACCTACCTCCACCCATCTGGAGAGGACCCCAGCGGCTACAGCCAGCCCCCACTATCCCTCTTGCCCATTGAACGCTGGAGATATGCAGCAGTGCCCCCACGGACCCATCAGGATAAGCAGTATAGATAATGGATGGATGGATGGATGGATGGAAGATAAAGGAAGAATGATAATAATAATTGCGTCTGTTAAGTATAAGCATATCATTTAACTATCTAAAAGCTCTTCCTGTCATATCAACAGCAGAAAATATAGTCTTCAAACATAAAAACCTCAGAGTGGAAAGTATAAGTCAGCTTTTTTTAATTGGATGTTGTAATGGGAAACTTATTTCAAGATTAGTTTTGTTTAGTGATTAATAATTAGTAAACTCATCCGGTGAATATAGCATAATGCTGGGGACTTGGAGATTGAAGTTGGAGGATACTTATTTGAATTTTACCTACTCTGGCTCAACTGAAGGAGAATGAGAGACATGTCTGTGGAGCAGTTCGCTCTAAGATGAGTTCACAGAACTGATGGAGAGGGAGTACACTTCTGTGTAGCTCAGTAAGAGAGTAATTTACCAGAGAGACGGGTTTCTATTTAGATCCTGATAAATATCTTTAAAACTCAATTGGAGACTGAATCAGCCACATCCTTATCTTATCTACATCTATATGGCATCTTCCCATAAAAATATCTAACACATAAAACTGAATAGCGAATAAGATCACAATATGGTAGAAGATCCAAATCAAGATTTTCACAGCAATCCTGGATTTCTAGTAACAATATGACTTGACAGGACCCCCACTTTGTTATTTATGAAGCGACACTAGCCATGTTTAAGAGGGATCAACAGTATCACTAGACCATGTCTTTAACCAATCAAAGTGCTTGTTTGAAACTTCCTGTTGATTTACAGTTTCCTTTCACTTACAGGGCTACCAGCACACATGCAGAACAGAAGTCAGACCAACGGTGCTGCCATGATGACTGACACAAAAAGGGGCCGATCCTCATATTTTGCTTAACAGTTAAGCAATGCTAACCACAGTGTCAAATACGAAATTGAGTTTGTATGCCCACATATTTATTTAAAATGCAGTATAATCAAATGCAAAAAACACTGGCCCTAACTATGGTCAAAAATAACTTTTGAAGTTGTTTAACGAGAACAGTTATTGTTTCAAAAGTGGAGGAGAGGCAAAAGAGGGAACATAAAATCATAAAGGTAAAAATAAGCACAAGCAGATGGGGACAACAGACAAACCTTCCATGATCTGTGGGCCACAACAACATGTAATTGTTTAGTTCTGTTCCTTGGCTGTTTCCACTGTTCTCTGCAAATGCCGTCATCACATTAAAACGAGGAATGCAAGTAACAAGGAAGTTGTGTCATTAACAAAGAAGTTTGGGAAAGATTAAAACCATTCAATTTTCTTAATCAAAACCATAAGATGAGGAGCGACAGTCGGTCTGGTGCAGAAAGAGAGAGTGCTGAGGAGGTAAAAGACCAACAAGGCACAATCTGCATCACAACAGGATTGGCTTTTTTGAATCATATATTCAAGTAAGAAGGAAGAAACCCCAACCAGAATTGATCACATTAGTAAAAACAATTTTGATGATAATCTGTAAATTATATAGCAAAATGCCTGCTTGTTTTCTGTTCTCTTGACACATACATTTTGTATTTATTGACCATACAGTACATATGCCACTGACCATCAGTTTTATATCATAATAAGTTTAATCTTAATTAGAACCCTCTGCATGGGTGGCATCAGTTTTTAGAGTCTCTGTTCATATTATTTGTTTTCTTTTCATTATTCTCATAGAAAAAAACATTTGGGTAAAACTCAAACCATGCAAACAAAACATCTTCATTATAACATAAACACAGAAATACAGATAAGGAAGTATGCTAATAATAAATGTAAATTATTACGACAATAAGAAAAAAAATAGGCTGGTTGGTTACCCCCTAAGCCCATAATAAGGTGTATTTAAAACAAATACAAAGGTCTATTCGGCTTCTCCCCTGGTGGCTGCATTTACGGTGTGCAAATGTCTGGATCTGTTTTCATCCTTTGTAATAATGCTAATTAGCCTGGAATCAAATCAGGCTAATGTGTCTATTTTATGCAAGCAAGGAATGCATTCTGGATATGTGCGGGTAAGTAACAAATGGTCTATAAAGTTCATTTTATTGAATAAAATTGTTCTTTGGCCTCTAAACCAGATATTTAAAATAGCAGTTTCTTTCATCTGTGGTCGTTTCCACTGCAATGTAAATTTAGCACCGAAAGAAGATTATGTTTTCAGCAGCAACGAAATTTACAACATACCAGAGAAAAATCCTCCTTTCAGCCAAACCAAGATACATTATCAAGTGTAGATGCTGTTTTGTGAAGTTTTCAAAATAAACGTAGTTTCTAATAAGAACAGAGTGTGCGTGTAGAAAAAAAATTGTCTTTCAGCATTCCACGAGGCTGTATTGTATTATGTTATTCTCCTTCTGTGATGCTGCTCTTTGTTAGGGTGATACTAGATTATGGGAAACTTAATGCTTGTTGAGCAGAACAATTCATAAGCCCTACAAAAATATTAACACCCTTTAAACTTTTTCACACACAGTCGTGTTAGAACCAGAATATTAATTAATATTAAAAATATAATGTGGACAAACTGCAAAAAAACCTTACAAGCTATGATTTCAATTTAAAATCAAAGTAACACTGAAATATCTGTTACTAGAGTGGAACTGTTTTGTTAAAGGACCTCAAATGTAGAGCTTTTATTTTCTGCTCCCAAAGTAACACATAACGCTCCCAGCTAACTTGAAATGTTTCCTTTAACATCATTGTCACATAATCTGACTTCCATTATTGGTTTGGCCCTGTTTATTTTTTTCTGTCCCCTGGCAGTTGAGCAGAGCTGAAGTGACGAAGAGTCGACACAGTCTGCAGGCTGAATGCTTTGTAAATTCATGCAGCAAGCCCTACGCCTTCATTCAGCAATTTGGAAACAATTTAACAAAAAAATTAGCTGTAGATACAGTTATGTTGACTCCAACAACTAGCAATGAATTAATCTGTTGTTGCAATTTGTCTTTTCTTTAGCTTAAGCATTTATTCTTGTATGTAATAATTGCACTGGACTAATGTGAAAATAAGTCTGTTATTTAACTTTTAAACAGAACCCTTTTGTAAAAGGGACAAAATAAAAATAAAAAGATTGTAATTATTTTAAATTATAAATATTTGTATCATCAGTATTCACAGCAGTAGTTCACAAAAGCTTTCACAAATTGAAATGCATGTTCTTATGATCATATGGAATAGACGGACACAGTGTTGCATAATTTTTAAAGAAAAAACATTTATAGTTTTCATTTTTGTTACAAATAAAAATCAAAAAAATTGTGAAGTGGATACTTATTGTATTTATCCCCCTTATTGGGATAGGCTAACATTAAAATTTGATGCAACCAAAAGTCTTCAGGGGTGACCAAATAGATTTTTTTGATTTATTCATGGATATCCTAGACTAAATAAAGCTCTTAAGTGTGCATGGTCATCCTTCAAGATTAATACATTTAGCAAGTAGACCAATCAGAAACATAATGAAAATACATTTTAAAAATGGCCTTTATGGAAAAGTTTCATGGCACAAGCCATTGTTTAAAGAAAACTATTGGTAGAAGAAGGTGTTTTGGTCTCACTCGACCAAAATTAAACTTCTATGACTATGTGTGCTATGTGTGAGGGAAAATTAAACATAAACACACCAACCCCACAGTGGCAAAGATAGTGACAGCATCATGCTGTGGGGAGGCTTTACTCCAGCAATGACAGTGAATCTGGCCCATGTTGAAGGAAGGTTCAATTGAGCTTAATCCGGGGAAAAAAATTGTTTATACATTCTCTACTTCCAATTTGACAGAGCTCAAGAAAAAAAAAAACCCCAAAAGACTTGCTGATGTAATGCAGCAAGAGATGTTTCTGGAACTATTGAATCTGGAGGACTAAATACATATGCATGCCAAATGTTCACTGTGTAAAATATATTTCTAAAGCCACTTTACAATTATTCACTATTTTGTGTTGGTTGATATAATAAAATCCTACCTTTACAAGACGTAGGAAGGTTTAAGGGCTATGAAGAGCATTGCAAAACAATGACTGTTCAACCCATGTAAAAATGTCTTGTGTGAATATGTTTTCAAATTATATTTTCTAAATACTTTCTTTAATTCTTGTATACCCTTGTATTTCTATTGTAAAATCCCATAATGAAGCTTTTGCTATTGAAATGTGGTTTTCAAAGCACTTGGCCTTCCCTGAGGTGGAAACACCACTAATAGGATCCACATTTTTGCCCAAAATCTCAGAAGATTCTTTGATGTTTGATAATGTGTTTTACACTGATGGCCTTGTCAGCAAACACAACAATAGAGAAAGTTCTGGGTGAAAGAATCTCGTGTGTTTTTTGTTAGATGCTGCCTAGTCTATTGTTTACGCTGAGAGCAGAGAGACACACAGAGTCCAGCTGTTCTGCAATATTTCTGCAGCTGTAACCATCCACCATGCCGTCCCACCGGTGGCACAGCAGGGGTCGTCTGTGACTGATTTGTTAAATTTCGCATTTTCTATTTCTATATTTAAAAAGTTACAATGTCGAGAGGCTATAAAATCTGTGTAAATATATAATACTTTTTTTATATACATAAAAAGCTAACCTAACTTGTTAATATCATTAGGTCTTACAATACTTTAAAAAGCAGGAAAATCTTTAAATAACTATCTTCATGTTTTGACATGTCTGGCATGAAGGAAAGTAAAACTCAGTAAAGATACTTGCTAAAATTCATAGAAGCTCAATTTAGTGGGGGTCTGTCCACGTTGTGCCCAGCGTCCCGCCCAGTGACTGCTGGAGATAGCCACCAGCCCCCTATGACCCTGCAAGGACAAGCGGTTATAGATAATTGGATTAAATTAAAGTAAAGTTTAAGCTTTTTTTATATTTTCCCTGCACAGATAGTGCTTATTCACACATATATGCATAAACTGTAAATACTTAATTAGATGTTTTGGTGTCCTTACGGGTGACTACAACCCCTCCCTGTTAATGATGTCTGGGTCTTCCTTTAGGCTCCTTTAAATCCCAGTAGTAGTTAGAGTGGTAATATGTTAACATGCTTTCTCCACTTGCCAGCAACAGTCCTAGTCAACTTAGCTGAACTCTTGTCTGCTTTTATCAAGCAGCCGTTTGATCCGACACAGTTGAACTATAGACCTCTGCCCGGGCTGCAGTTTCAAGGCCAACAGCAATCTGAGCCTTTACGGGGGGGTTGGAGGGTGGGGGACGTCAGATGATGACAGGGTATCCATTTATCACAGTCACAGAAACATCTGATAATGGAAAGGAGAAAGAACTGATTTCGCTTGTGGTTCTCTGATCCTCCTTTAAGTTTGCTGTGAGTTACAGATGGGGGGGTTCTGACTCTGAAGTTAATCATGCACACACTCTCAAACATCTCAACAAGACTGCTCACAAATAGGACATTATAGTCCGCTGCTACTGAAAGGTAAAAGCCTTTCAGTAGCAGGGGGCACAGTGATACATTTGTGTCTGTTATAAATCAGAAGTAAACAAATGTTAATACTTCAGCTCTCACCTGGAAATACTGATTAGCTGCTTCCTCTGTCTGGCAGCTCATTATTGGGTGTAGACAACATATTTACACAGAGATGCATACACACAGATGTAGCAAATTTTGAAAAAAGTTGACGTTATCTCAACAATGTTATGCATCTCATGTAAAGTCGTATTTAATAAAATAGAATGTTATAGAAAAGCTCATTTATCTCAGTAACTCAGTTCACTGATTGGAATACATTCTATAGATTAATTACACAGAGATACACAGAAATGTGGGCTTAACAAAAACTTTTGTAAGGCCTGCCTAAAGTTTGCTGCTTTCATAAACTAATTTTAATCTGACTGGTGAGCATCAATAAGACACAGTTTTTTTAAGATATGACATATTCAAAGATATGAATAAAAAACATTCAAATGTCTTGAATATGTTTTTTTGAATATGATGGTAGCTTCAGTTCAGAGATGATTTACCTATAATATCCACTAGATGTCAGTATAACAGAATGATTCAGTCAAAGCCCGAACACAGATCTAGCTTAAAATATGGGTCAAGACTCTAGCTTGAACTGTGATTTGTAAGGACAATGGACAAAATCGGCTACATGTCTTGTTATGCTGGTAGAGACACACCCTAAAAGAGTTGCTGCTGTAATTGCAGTGGAAGGTGGTTCAACAAATTTTAAGTGGGGTTGAATGCAAATGGATACCAGTTTACTTATTTTTTTATTGCACTGTTATATAACATTTCAGTAGAATATATCAAAGAACAAATAACAAAATTTAAAAAAGCTGAAGTAAATTTGTTTATTTTTATTTGGACAAACTTCCAGACACACGTTTTTATGTGTTATCTGTTTCTCATGGTATAGTGAAACAAGACCAAAAATAAATTTAAGACAGTGGGTATAAGCCACGGAACTCATTAAATGTTGTGCATTACAGCAGATGAGAACACGTTTCTCTATCCCTAAACAGGAAGACCCTGCTGTCTCTTCAGGTGAAGGCAGGTGCCCACTGACAGGCAGAAAATGTCAGGCTGTCTAAAAATACGAAGGAGTGAGTCACTAATGTGTCCTGAAGTACAGTGTAGAAATGTCGTTAAAGGTGTAAAGCTACGGGTCCAGAATCACTGAATGGTCACAAATAAAGTGTTTTTCCATCGGTTGCACAACCTGTCACCCAAACTTAGAATATTTGCTACTATGTTGTGAATTCCAAATTAACATGTGCATACTTGGATCTCAGTGAGATGATAAACACGCCGTGGATCAATATTGCTACTGTGGATATTGTAGTGGCCTGAGATACAAACTGCTTTTGATTTTTTGAAACTGACATAGTTGGATATTGTTTATTTTCTCGTGCCTAAGAAAGTAAATGTAGTCTTCAACCCTTTTTGCTTGAAGGGAAAGTACCGTTTTTTGTAAACTGCACCTTATTTTTAACATGTATTACATTCATTTACTCACACAGACAAGTTTGGAGCCACTTGGAGTCCTTTGGGAGAAGTTTGGATCCATTTGTGATCAGCGTATATCCATATAATGGGAGTTAATGGGGCAACGGATGGACAGCCTCTAAGTAAGGCATTATCTGCCACAAACCTCAATTTCACCAATGTTTTATTATAAATCGCTAGTGATATTCCCTTGTGAGTTTGGAGCGTCTCAGAGGTTCTGCATCGTAGTCTGCAGGAGTTTTTACAGGCTTTAAATCCAACCAATTCCGACTTACGCTAGCCTGCGATTTCAATGACGTCACAGCCACCCACTGTTGTCTGAGCAGGTTGTGGAAAGGGAGCATGTTGAAGCTGAGTTTAGTCCACTTTTGTCATTTTGATTGTGCAATTTGGAAACAAGCAAATGTGAAACATGTTGATGTCTGCAGTAGCAAGTTGACTGACCGCCATCATAGAAAGCAGAGTGAAAGTGCTGCTCAAACTACACGGCAGTGATGTACTTAAAATCGAGTGTTAGAGTAGTTGGATTAAAAGACTGTAAAATGACCCAGAACACAACAACAAATCATTTTTGCGATGCCCCGAACGTACAAGGGAATAGTGCTCACGATTCATAACAAAACATTGGAGAAATTAAAGAGTTTTGTAGCAGATAGTACCTATTTAGAGGCTGCGCATTCGATACCTATGATCCACACGGTTTGCAAATGGATCTACCCTTCTCCTGAAGGACACCAAGTGGCTCCAAACTTGTCTGGGTGAGTAAATGAAGGTAATGCATGCTAAAAATAAGGTCCAGGTTGAAAAAAGTGGTACTTTCCCTTTTATTCACGTTTGAGTCTTTAATTATTTTTTTTATCTTTAGAAAAAAACTTCTAAGGGGCAAAATAGCTTTTTTATTTGGGATTCAGGATGTTTGTGGTTTTACTGACAAACACAAAACAAATACAAAATAATACACAACATATTTAATAAGAAAACTTTCTTCTTATTTTCTTTTATGTATTCTGGGACAAAGTTTAATGCTCATCCTCAAAGCAAATGATCGAGGGAGCTGAAATAATTGTGGCAGCAGCAGAGTCCCGGCAGGCCCACACAGTCAAAAGACTCCACAGGCATCAGCAGCATCTCATTTACTTTGCCTCCCACAGAAGTGTGGGAACATCAGAGGAGTCAAAACAGGGAGGAAGGTCAGTGTCAAATGTTTTGCAGCCTAATGCCAAGACCACAGCTGTTCTATGAAAGAATCCATGTGCATTGAGGTTTCCATTGGTGTGAACATGTTTAACATAATCAAATATGGTTGATTCAGTTATTACTGTTGTAAATCAAAATTTCTAGAATTGTACCGTACATTTTGGCAGCATGTTGGAGTAGCTCTGATATGTTAGTACTTATTTGTTTTTAGACTTTTATTAATGATTTCCTTTTTGCTTGTTTGTTTTTTTGTTTGTTTGTTTAATTGAAGCATTTTTTTTATCAATTATTCTGTCTGATTTTTTGAAAGTGTGCGGGGATGATTTTGCTTTTTTATATATTTGGACGACTGATATAATGCATATATATTCAAACAAGGTATTTTTTTATAACCAGGAACAGCTGATTAGCACTTAAACGTTCAAATTAGGGATGTCCGATATTATCGGCCTAAAGTTATTATCGGCCTAAAGTTATTATCGGCCGATATTGGCATTAAAATGTAATATCGGAAATTATCGGTATCGGTTTATATTTTTTTAATAAGATGAGCTTTTCACACCATACACATATTATATATCAAACTCTTCAGCTACTTCTTTTCTCTCTCAGAATTTAAAAATATGACAGATTTGACGTTTAGTTTTTGAGATATTATTTGTTTGAGACAACTTTCAATATAACAAAAGGTAGGTTAATTATTGGCCCTGCTTAAATGTTAGCTGTTTTTTTATTTTTTATTCTTGTTTCAGTTGTTTCCACTTTACCTCACTGCTATAAAGGTATAATGTTGTTTACATTTTCTAAAAGTAGAAATTTGTCCTGAGTGGTGGGCATTTGTCACCATTCTCTATGTGAGAAAATGTTCCAGCTACTTTTGAAGACAAAATAAAAATGGCACCTTTTTCAATTGCCTAACTAAATTTCTAGTACTTATTACATTTTCTAAATTTTTGAAGCTCAAGTATGCATGATACATGATATTTCATTGTGATTACCTAAAAGAGTTTAGTAGTTTTTGTTTTATATGAGTGAGGGTCCCCACATATCGGTATTGGTTTATATTGGTATCGGAAATTATGAGTTAGGCTATATCGGTATATCGGATATCCGTAAAAAAGCCAATATCGAACATCCCTAGTTCAAATAACACCTGAGGTATTACCCCTAATTCCAGAGGAGTTGAAACTGAGGCATTATGGATGCAGAGATTGACCACAGAGCAGAGGGAAGGAAGAAGTACAAACATTTTTTCCCATCAATCATAGAGAACAAGAATCATATCCCAAATTCCAACAACTCTCTTCCTATCTAACCAGACAGAGAGTTAAACAGGAGCAGCAATACCAAATGAGGTGGATTAGAAGTACTTGTCAACAATTGATCATGCCATCCAGGAAGTGTTGATGCAAATCAATATCTCTGCTGCCAAGATATTCAGCTATTACTATGTTGTGACACTCATGAGAGTCTCATCCTCAGTCAGAGGCATATTCAGATTCATTGCAAGACTTGGCGGGAACACAGCATTTAATTTCCCTTTGAGATAAATTACGTTTTTGAATTAAACTGGATTAAATCACAAAATGTCAAAGTGAAGGAAAAAGTCTATTCTCAACTTTCAAATGAAGCTAATGTGTGTCATCAAGATCTGAGGACCCAAAAACAAGGATGTGCAAGAACAGCATATGTACATCATGGATGTGCGGCAGACAAGTCTGCAGCAACTTCAAGATGTTGTCATGTCAAAATGAATCAGTATGTCCAGGACATATTTCTAACACCTTCTTAAATCTTTGACACTAAGAATTACGGCAATTTGAAGGCAAAAGAGGGTCCTACCTGGTACTAGTGTGGTGTACCTAACAAAGTGGACACTGCGTGTACATGACACGTGAATAAATTGCTTGTTACTCTTTCTTGTCAGCTTTACTTATTTTTATTTTAGCAGGTCAAAATACTAAAAAAAAACACCACAACAATGATCCAGACGAGACGATGTTCTAACACTTCTTGATTAGAGATTAGGTTAGGTTAGAGAGGATTTTATTAAAAGTAACTGAATATCCTCCCTGTTCCAGTGGGAGACTTAGCAAGGACACATACAGAAGTGGTTCTGCTGACACCTGTTGACTCATCGCAGTACTGACATACACATAAAACAGCCAATCCTTCCCTCTCGTGTGACATTTTTCACATTTCCCAGAAAGTTTGCCAGGGACCAACATGAGTTTTCCTTTTTGAGGGGAACCTATTATTTTATGCTTGCTATAAATTTGGCTCTGCTGTCTAAAGTTAGTCTGCCAGGGCAGTCCTGCAGGTTTAAGCTGTTGCACTCTTTCAACACACCTGCATGCTTCTCTGCTGGCCTCTGTAGTGTAACTGTTGGACATCCATGCTATAAAAGAAAAGAAATATTAAAATCTGATGGAGAATTAATAACATAATTCATTATATCTCTTGCAAATTTAGATTGTGGTAGGTAATCTCACAATTTATTCTCACACTTCAGTATTAAACTAAATAAAGTACACAAGGGTGATTCTAACAATATTCTAACAATACTGTTAGTTATGTGTAGCATCTATGAGTCACACTTGGATATAATGATTTTTTTTTCTTTTTTTCTGTTCATATTTAAGAAAAAAGTCCAATACATGATAGTCATTTTGAGATTTCCAGTGAACCCTTCCTCTTCCAAGCAAATTATGTATAACCTGTAAATACTTGTGGAAATCTATGTGATATGCAATAATGAGTTTCATGGGTCAAGGACCTTAACAGTACTAGTTTTATTGGTGTGTGATTAGGCAAGTGAGAATCTGGTTGATCTCTGCATTGATTTAAAGAGGTTTTCTGACATGCACCACAAACAGAATTTATATCCAAACATAGAAAATAGAGAATAGAATTATTTTTTCAAAAATGCTGGGAGTATGCAGAAAGCTTCTGAGCGGAAGTTCATTGTTCCTCTTCAGGTGCAGTGCACTCCATCAGATTAATATCATTATGCATACTGATGTGCTCTGAATGGAAACTCTCCTGATTACTACAATTTATCCATGTTTGAACGGTTATGGATGCCCTGAGGATCATAGAGCTGTTGTAATTAATTATGAACTGGGTCTATTCAAGTGTACGTAAATATTTTTACAGCTAGAGAAAATGTATGGGGGAAATTAAAAGCAGTGCCTGCAACCCAGTAACTTACTCTCTGTTTGCTAAGGAGTACAAGTAGATGAATAGAAAAAAAAAAAAACCAAATCATAAGCATGCCAAATATAACAAAGGTACTTTAACGGCACTGTACAGACATATGTATAGATATAAGGAATGTAAAAATCATCTGAATTTGAAGACAGACACTTGTACAGTAACAGATCCCGCAAAATTTTGCTGTAAAATATATACTGTGTATGTTAGTCTTCTACTCTAGACAGCTTTGACATTTGTAGCTTCTTAGCACAAAAACCATACAGAGAACCGTTCTACAACATTTGTACAAGTTTCACAGTACATCCAAGTTGTTACAGTGCTACTAACTACAATATAAAGAGTCACAGTGAGGTAATTACTAATGCTGTGGGGCGAGATGAGTGTTAAAGGAAATTAATACACATTTTTCCTACCATCAAAGTTTGATCAATATTTCACCCTCTTTAGTTCTGTGCCGTGTTATCCTCCTCCATCAAACTTTTTATATATAGTTAGTCCTACACTGCATCTGAATGGATGGTGTGCCAGCGGGTGGTTTCTTTTTGTCCCGGAGAACAGATTTCTCTCCAGTGTTCCTGTCCTGCATCTGAAGCATCGCTGCCAATCAGTACGCGGCCCAGAACACTGTTCTTAGTGTAGAGACGGCCCTGTAAAATTTTTTTAAAAAATCCAGATTCATACACTGAACCCAGTAGTTCATAATTTTTTGTGCTTTTGGAGCAGCCACTGCATTTTTCTAAAACTCAAACCTGCATGACGATGAATTCCAAAGCCAGAGGCAGCTGAGTGATGTCACCAGGTGGAAGGTCAAACAGGAAAGGAGCATTCCAGATGGGGTTTGGGCCGCTGGCCACTTTGGTCTCCTTTGTATCAATCATTTTACCATCCTGATGTAAGTTGATGACAACATAGTGATCTATAGGGGAAAAATAGACATTTATTTGCTTGTTGTTGCGACACACACCTCTCAGATTTGACTGTTGGTTTACAAAGTCTATTTTTTTCATCTGTCCTTTTATATAATCTAGCAAAAAGCTGAATGAAATGAAAAAAAACTTTATTGTGACTAAAGTCAGTGTTGGCATTCTGCTCCATGCTAACTCTTTCTCTCAGATGCCCAAAAGCAATTGAAAATTGGGTAAAAGCTGATTCACATGGCAGGTTTTGAAATGTTGTACGATTTCCAAACTTTGAGACCACACATTGTGATAAAGATTGTGGATACAACAGTTTTGCTCCAACAGTGTGAAGTGTACGGCCACACAGCAATGACATGACACAACAATGGCACAAATCACTTTTACTCACTAACATTCCAAGCTTGGATAGGAGATGTCACAAAAGCTCATGATACAAGACATGACCAGTAAAGTTAAAGGAGTAAATAAAAATGGATGCCAAGAATGAGTCAATGGCAGCAGATTATGGACTGGTTTTAAGAGAGAGGGGGGAAAAAAACACAAACAAAGAAAAGGCCCTACTTTACTTGCTATATAAAGATATAAAGGTGAAATATATTTTTTTTAGGGTTTACAGACTTTGCTCTGACTGATCTAAGTTTCTATGCATTTGTGTACTGTTGTTAAGTGAGCTGACACATTCGAAAGGCTGCATGATTGTTTGACCTTGCACACACCACACACATACTGCAATATTGGACCAAGACAATCCAACATGTTGGATATCCACGATTTGGGATTGGAGCCGTCCCGGCGCCCTTACAGGCAGACCAGAGTGCTCAGAACACACCACATTCAGCAATAAAAGGATTCTTTTAGGAGTCAACCTAATAATCTGGGCATCCTTGCGACCATCAGAAGGAATGAATCAACCTGAAATCATCTTTAAAACCCTGCCGAATGAACCAGCCTTTACATATTCCCACCCTCAACCCTGAGCCTGCAATCCACTTGTCACAAGGGTTTCATGAAATTTGAAATTTCTGATTTGCTGATCAGTCCCATGTTGGGAATCCTCTCCTAGAAGCTTTGTTTTTCAAGAGGCAGGATTGGAGCTTAGATTTAAACGGAAATGTTTAGTTGTGTGACATACGGTAAGCCTCTGGTTTTGGAGGGTTTCTTAAAATATTAGATATTTTGTTATTCTTGAGTGGTTTCTAAACTGGATGGAAGTGTCTCTTATAACTATTAAAATATTTTTGTCTTACTTATTTTCTTGCGTTTACAGTTTCAGATGTCATTTTTCTGCTGTTTTTCCTGAATGATTTGAGTAAATTGTTCGTTTTTTTTTGTTAATCTGATCAACTGTAATCAGCTGTATCAGTCTTATTAATTTGTAAAGGCAGACAAACTCTTTTTATGATGTTTGCCATGTTGGATCTTATTTAAAATGAAACATTTGATCATATTATTTCTATCTATAGATTATTTCTACAGCAACCAATAAACACTGTTATTTATCTTATTATTTGCAGTTAATGTTTATGTACAGAAATGTCTTGTCATGTTCTGTTGCTACCCTCACATATAATCTAAACAAGCTTGTTTATTTCCTCATTGCACTTGCTGAACTCCGCTTTTGCATATCTCCATTACCTGGAAAGTATAATTGCTGTTGATAATCCATTTAAGAAAGCTAATGCAATTTACTATAATAGAAAAATACTGCAGCTCCAGTACGTATGTTTTCATACATTTTTCTTTCGAAAGATTCTCCTGTTTTCTACTCTCCCAACCAGCAGAAAATCAGATCCAGTGAGATATGGTACGGACAGGAGAGGAAATGACTTCTGGGCTGATCACTTTCTAAACTAATTATGTTACACACCAAACAAGGAACTGGTCAGCCGGACTGCAACTGGACTGAACAGGGGAATGACTGGATGATAACTAAAGACTTCCTCACTCCAGAAAATCTCACTTGCTCTTAGGAGGTTTTTTAAACAGAGACTTGCCGCCAAAATGTGACAAAAGCAACACAGGATAAACAACAGAATCCAGTAAGGCTTGGTTCTGACTTGAATCAAAAGTTTTTTGCACAATCGATTTTCCCTTTACTCTGTTAATCTTTTGAGAGATTTCTGTGTCTCATTTTTAATTACTCACTGGTAATAATGTTGGGTTTGTCATCATCAAGCCAAAAGATCCATCAAAGATCCATTATACAGATACAATTGAAAGAATTCTGGCCATAACAGAATTGTTACTTCTTCTTGAAGAGGCTCTTCTATCCTCCACTTGTTACAAGAAACAATGAAGAATTAAATCCCTAGAACACCATACCTACTGTGAAGCATGGGAGAGGAACACCATGCTTTGGTGCTGTTTTTCTGCAAAGGGGAACAGGATGATTGTAAAGGAAAGGATGGATGGGGTTCTTTATCGTGAGATTTTGGACAAATTCCTCATTCCATCAGTGACAGCATGGAAGATAAAACGCTGCTGGGTCTTTCGCAAAGACCATGACCCCAAACACACCTCCCAGGCAACAAAGGAGTGGCTTCATGAAAGATTTTAAGGTTCTAGAGTGGCCTAGCCAGTCTCCAGATCTCAATCCAATAGAGAGTCTGTGGGGGGAGTTGAAAGTCTGTGTGGCCCAGCAAAAGCCCCAAAACATCACAGCTCTAGAGAAGGTCTGCGTGGAAGAATGGGCCAAAATACCAGCTACATTGTGTGTAAACCCGATGAAGACCTACAGGAAATGTTTAACCTCTGTCACTACCAACCAAGATTCCTCTGCAAAGTATTCAGGCTAATTTTTGTTACTGACCAAATATGATTATCAGCACCATTATACAAATAAATGCTTTAAAATTCTTACAATGTGATTTACTGGGTTTATTTTTAACAGTTTTTTGAAAAATTTACCTATGATGAAAATTATAGATATCTCATCTTTTTAAGTGGCTGACAAATACTTTTTTTTGCTTCACTGTATTTTTAAGGGACTTCAGAAATACAGTTATGTACAGTATATGTAAAAGGTCAGATTTGATGTGTTCATAAAAACCAGGAGTCATAAAAAAGTTTAAAAAAGAAGAAAAGTAAAATATTTCTCTTTTTAGTTTAGTTTAATGCAGATAATGGATTGTTAGTTTTATTGTATTCTTGTTAAACTTCTCTATCAACCTGATGAATTAACAACAATTTGGATAATTAAGCAATAACAGTGTCAGAGACAAACACTATCTAGAGTGAAGCAGATCTTCACCTGGAGTTCCTGGGATTCGTGTCAGCTTGACCAGATTTTCAGCCTTTCGAACCATCACTTTGATTCGCTTAGCCGAGGCCTGGTACTGTAGCAAGAGGAACAGTTGTCCCAAAGCCCGCAGCACACAGACTGGGCTTTTCCTGTGTCCCAGAGTCTCCTGGGAACTGAAATTCTGAGGACAGGTAACAGGGAAAATCTAGGTGTTAATAAATGAAAACACACATTTAGTGGAAGGGAAAACATTTCTTGCTCCCTACAGATATGTCTTTTTATATTTATTCGAAGACAGAAACGGAATAAAAGACAAGCAATATCTGATACAAATAAAAAAGTATTAAAACGTATTGACAATCTGAACATATCTATATCAAATTGTAAATGTCTTAAATCAAATAGCCGGGATTTTTTCTGGGTTTTTTTTGTGTTTTTTTGTTGCCATTTTCATTTGACTACAAATCAAAATAATTGATTCTTATGCTCTTAGTCACTTTAGATAAAAGCAACAACCAATGTGTAGTTCTCACTATCATTCCCATCAGATTTTTTTTGTCAACTCTCATCAGCTTGAAGTGTGAAGAGCCCAGTAAGTCACTTTCTGCTGTAAGCTCAATGAGTTTAAATCCAACAGAGACTGGTTGAAGCTAGAAAGCAGAGGCGATTTCATTCAGCAAGCGTGTTTCAGCTCACTGCCGCTGTCACTATCACTTCACCTCAGATGATGTTGCTCGAAAGTACAACACCTTTTTAAGTGACAGTTTCAACTCAACAAGGAGAAATTTCATCTTCAATCTGAATGTAAATTAAAAATGTGTATTGATCTCATCAAGATACTGTATTCCTTGCATTTAAATGACATGAAGATAAACTGCCATATCAAATCAAATCAAACTTTATTTATAAATTATATAAATAGACAGCAAATATATATAGATTTTCATACAAAAAAGCAGCTCAAAGTGCTTTATAGATTAAAATGACCCCACATAATCCACATTCACATCTCTTTACCACAATTGTAAAAACAAAATGACAATTATTCCCCCTACCCAAACACACACAGACACACATCCACACATTAACACACATACACACACAGACACCCCATAGGGGAATAACATCTCAGGACCTTGCTCCTACGCATTTATCAGTCAACATGATTTGATCAGCAGCTGGGTAGGCTGCAATTTTTTGGAACATGTTGAAAAATTCTTCAATCTGAATGCTGCATCCCTCCTTCATAGCATACATGTCCTCCTCTGCAACAACATTTACCCAGCTGCAAGTTGCACCAATGACCCAAGACTATCTAAACGTATGCAAGAATATGTAAACACTCAAGTATGTTCATGTTTCTAATGATCCACCCACCTGAGGGTGTTGGATGCTTAAAAGTGAAATTATTGTTTATCTGCTTTTAATTTTTTTAATCATATCTTATCATTGTTTTACACTTTATAATTAAAAATGTTATTAGTCTTAACATTTTTATCAGTATTTTTCTACTTAATCTCATTATCTACTTTTTATTTTAATGTTTTATCATTCCACTGTTTCCTCTGAGGGAGCCCTCTGCATCGGGAGCTGTGGTCGGCTGCTGCTGCCTGGGTGGAGGCGGGGGTACCAGCTCTCCCTCCTCTGAGCGCCCTGAGCCGGTGCCTTGGCTGCTGCTTCTGATCAGCTGCTGCTGATGCATATAGATCCTATGATGACGTTTCCTAGCTCATCTTCTTTTATGCTTTTATGCGTGTGCGTGCGTGGGAGACGGATTGGTTTGAGGGGGGTGTAGTTGTGATGATGGTTTTATTTTGGGTTTGGGAATTAAGAATACAGGCAGATTCATAAGCCTTATCAACTCCACTGCTACTTACAAAGAACAGAGGAAACATATTGAATACAGTATTGACCTAGAGTTTTCTATGTTTTATAAGTTACTATGAGCACATTAGCTGTGTATTTGAGGATGTAAGTTTCTGCTGTAAGTTTGAGAATAGAGTGATCATCTGAGCTCACAATAGGAATTAACTAAATTACTCATCATTTCTGTAACCTGAAAATATATTTCTCTCAGCATTGGTTATGATCCTAATTAGAAGCCAGTGTTTCTTCTCTGCTACTTGGTAGTAGATCCAGGACAAGTTGGGTAACAATTTTCCTTCTCCACAGGCTTTAATTTATAGGAATAAAAAGAGCCCACCTGCTGGGCTTTTGTTGGTCACTTCAAATTTGGATTTTTTTCAGCCACATTTGTTATAATCCCTTGTTTTTTAACCAATGGAAAGTAATTTTTCAATTGCAGGTATATTCCAATAAGGTGCATGTTAGACATTCACCGACTGAAGCCACAGAGTAACCTTTGTCTGATTGCACAAGTTGTCATGCCTTTTATCTTAATGACAGCTATAAGTTTTTATTGTATTTTTTACAATGTACAGTATATTAGGGTTTCAGGCACATTGCACTTTAAGGAGTTTATTTTTAAAGTGTACAAAAATTGGTGGTCAAATATTATTTTCTTTCCGTGCCACAATTATGTACCACCTTGTGTTGATCTATGAATTGAAATCCCAATAAATTTCACTGAGGTTTGTGTTTCTACTGTGACTAAATGTGACTTTACATATAGACAATTTGCAAAGCTGTGTTAAAGCAGGGTGTTTGTTTCAAATAAATAACTGACTGATAAATTTGCCAAACAAGGACATTTAAAAAATGTCTTTGCTGACTGGGAAAATGTTATATTTGCTGTACATTATGGATACTTGAATGAAGAATTAAAGAGCGTGCAGAAAAAAAAGGAAATTTCCAATCATTCTTCATTGATCGGCAATTTCTCAAAATGCCTGCAATGTCAAAACAAAATGTCGAAACAAGTAATGTGCAGATGAATTATTGTCAATAACCTAGCTAGTCACATTATACTGATTACAAAAATGATGTCGTATTCCATACTCAGATATACTCAATATCTGAGAGGTTTCCATATAAACATCACTCTTCTTTTTCCAGTAAATAGTGCAACCTTGCTTTTTCTATAGCCCACATTAAAACCTAAGTATATTTATCAGCTGCCCTCATTAAGACTACGGAAGATGATGATAAAGATGCTGTGGAATGGAAAGGATAACCTGTTACCGAACATGAGGAAGGGACAGGAAATTTGCTTTCCAAACAAGAACAGTGCAGCTTGCGAGTAAATAAAGTCCATTGAAACCTCAGGCTCACCCCCCTCCAAAAGGCTGTTATTAATGCCTTTTGGCAGCATTGCAGCTGAGTCACAGAGCACTGCGTGGGCGCTCATCCAGTTTGTTTCACTCGGCCTGTTTGTATGGCAGTCACTAACAAAAAAGTCCCCATGACTGGGGCGTTGCGTGGCGCAGTGGTTAAGACAGGCAACCCATGTTCAGAAGCCTCAGCCCACGAAGCGATTGTCCCGGTTTGACTCCAAGCCATGGACTTTCACTGAATATCTCTCTTGCACACCTCTCTCCCATTTCTGAACTGTCCACTGTTAACAAAGGCCACTGTAGCCGCAAAACCTTAAAAAAAGTCCCCATGCCTAACAACACTGGAAAACTGGCCAATGCCATAGCTGATTAAATAATAATGTGTAATATGTAAAGTGGTGCTAGAAAACATTCCTTATCCATTAAATCAGCTAAGAAGACCTTGAGAAGACTTTTTTTTTTCAGAGAATCCATGATGCATTCACTGTAAACAAAAAACATGTAGAAAAACAGAAACAAAGACATGTACAGCCGAACAGTGGATCTCAACAGATTACACACCCCTGCTTTTTATTGTTTAAAAATATGGTAGATGTTTTTCATATATATTATTTCTACTAATGTGATTTCAATCTGCAATTTAGCTTAAAAATAAATCTGCTAGAAGAAAATAAATATAAAAAAAACATATTGTGCGTGTGCAAATCCTTAAACTACATTATTTTAAAGCCTATTTAATTCCAGCTTTCAGGTTTTTTTTTAAGTTGTTTTTTTTCTTTGAGTGTATCAGCATCCCCATGAGGATCATTCTGTTGATTTGAAATCTGTCGACATCTGAAGCTTTTTAATCAGACACTTGAAAAATCTGCATTAAAACTAACTAGTATTTAGAACTATTCATAATTCTATCTACCTTAATAAATCGCCTCTAAAATTATGCTCAGATCATGATGCTGCCACCAACACACTTCACTGTCTATATGGTGTTCCTCTGGTGGTGTCTGTTGTGTTTGGGTGTCAAACACAGCTTTATAATTTTGGGTCGAAGGTCTAGTCTGATTTAATCAGAATAAAAATATTCTGAGAATTGATTCTGGGACAGCCTTTTTAAGCTCTGATATTAAAAGGATGCCGTGGTATTCTTGGAGGGGACATATATGTGTTGTTCATTTATTTCCATTATAAAAATGACAGAGTCCTGATATACCACAGGCTTAATTTATTGAGCTGGATCCAGATCTTGAATTAATAAAAGAAAACTAAATTTTCATTCACTTGAGTCTTCTTAATAACTCTATGGGCAAAGAATGTTTAAAAATAAATCTGTCAGCAAGCTCAAAATGGGCATCATCCTTGTTTATTGTATATTGCTTGGATCTAGTTAAAACAATAATTAAATCTTGGGTTTGTTATCTAAATTTTGAGCCATTAAATCACTTTTCTGATTTGAATGTCTGTTGTGTGAAAGATTGCCATTTTTTTATTAGGAGGTTAAATATTATAAAAGTGTTTCTTGTACCATGAGTCATTGGAAAATTAACAACTTAGCCAAACAACAGCCTATTTACTTAGGGTGTCCTGGGCTGTACAAATGTGTTTCAGTCAAAGGAATAATCATACTGTGAAGCCTCCAAATCAAATTCAATGTAGCAGAAAATGATCCATGCCAAATGATTTTCAAAAGCTTTTGACAGGAAGTTGTATTTGGCAGGAGCCAAGTCAGATTGGATGGAAAGAAAGCATTTGTTAACATCAGTTTTAACGACAAGACATACAGTATAAACATGCTTTGATGCAATCTGTTCCATTCTATTTTTGGTCGTATATTTAGAGTCATCATTAAGCTCGTATATTTGTTCCAGTCTCAAAGTCTTCTGAAACCCTCCTTAGGGTTTACTTTAGAATTACCCTGTATTTAGTTCTATTGTCCCATTAACTTTGGCCAGCTTCCCTGTCCCTGCTGAAGAAACGTATGGTGCTGTCACCACCATCTTTCACAGAGAGGACGATGTATTCAGGTTGATGTTAAGTGCTGGTTTTCCCCCACAGACAACATATGTGCATGTAGATAATAATAAATTTAATAATTTTACTGCAGAATTGTTTGAGTTCTCACGGTTTTCCACTGATTCCTCCACCTGAGCGCAGGATCTCTGCAGCTGCTGCAAAGTTACAACACATCTAAGGCCTTCACAAAACAGCTGAGTTTAATTTAGCCCTCAGCGGATCCCATTTACTCATTAGGTGAAATCTGGTTCCTTCAGTCTTGATTTAGGGTAAAACAGGAAAAGGGGAAGAACACATGAGCATGCCACACTTTTTGAGATTTTTATTACCTACATTTTTAAACCTTTATATTATCTTCCTCCCAGTTTTAAGTTAAACAAAAAAAGCTTTTTGGTCAATAGAAAAATAAATAAAACCGTAAAAAATATTGATGTTTGCTATCAAATACTTAAGAAGGTAGTAAGACTTTTGCAAGACAATCTATCAAATCTGTCTATGGTTATTTATTATGAGAATACAGTTTAGTTTGTTTTTTTTCACTTTTGTGAAAGAAGGCCATTTTTCTACCATTACTAGGAAACGTGTAATCTTTAGAAACGGTTTCTTTTTATGTCTCGCAAACACTTTAAAAAGCTCTTCTTAAATGTACCTTTTTCAGCTTTCTTTTGCTTGATGTGAGCTCTTTGGTGTAGGTAGTCTTGGAGTCAAGCTCCCACTCCATCTTGTCACAGGGCAACTCAACTTCCCCCAGAGCAGTCTCTCTCAGCCCAGAGAATTCCCTGTTGCAGACAGCCAGCCTCAGGGTACAGGTACGGAGCTCTTCCACAGAGCCCACCGGCAGCACAAAGTTCTGGCCGATGAGGTCAGGGCTGAGGCTGCGCCGGCGAGAAACTGTCTGCTGGGGCAAGGGGTGAAGTGGAGGGAGGCTGACACGAACAAATACCCCACTGCGTCTTCTAGTGTCCCCAAACAGCCCCAGGAGGTGGACCACCAAGGTGCCAGAATTTGGGCTAAAGAGCAGGGAAAAGTGAAGGAGAGGAGGTGTCTTGGGAGAGACAGAGAGAGAGTTGGAGCCATAGTGGGGGAGACATGGCTCCCCCTGCTGGCTGCTAATACTGGGAGCACCTGCTGTGAGCCGACTGCTCTCACTGAAAGCATAACCTTCTCCACTAACAGTTCTGCATCTCCCTATCATCCGGCGAGATTTGGATACAAAGCTGAGCTTGGTGAGGGAGGGCAAGGAGGCTCTTCCATGACTAGCAGCTTTACTGGGTGAGCAGGGAAGAGCAGGAGTACTGAGACGGCGCATTGGGAAAGTAGCTCTGGAAGACTGTGCAAGCTCAGCTGACCTAGAAGGGCTGGTGTTGAATGGGAGAGTGCTGACGTCATCTTCAGACGGAGAAGAGCTGCTTTTAGAAGAAGGGCCCTCCAAAACATCCCCATCCAGCTCTTCGTACTGCTGCTTGACAGGCTGAGTACAAGGAGAAGGAGTTAATGTCTCAGTCACACTCTCGGTGGGATGAGGAGACAGAAAAATGGCCTCTTTGTCCTCAGAGGAAACTTTTTTCTGTTTGCGATAGCAAAGGATGCAGCCGAGAATCAGACAGTAGCAGAACAAACCCAGACCCACAGCCAGGATAACCTGCAGGTGAACTAGAAAAACAAATATTTAGACATTAGTGAATGATATGACATGACAAACAAGGCTACACAGTGCTTTGATTTATCAGGTTAAAAGTATTCATAATTTGTAACATAATTTGGAACTAATTAAAGGATGGATATGGAACATTAGCATGATAGCGACATCTAGTTTATCTAGGTCGTAGTTACAACAATAAAACCACCATTCCAGCTGTTGGGTTGCCCGGTTTGAAGCCTATATGCATAGTGACTAACCTGATCTGTGTCCAGTGAGGAATGTATTTTAAAAGAGATTAACTGACAGCTAACCTTTGCAAAGTTAGCAAGAGAGCTAGCTTATGTGAGCTAATTGCCGTTTCCGCATGTGTTTGATGCTATGGCAATGTGTGGCAAGGCGCACACTGAGGGCCCGGGCAGGATTCAATCAAACAACTCCCGGATGAGAGACTGTATCTATCAACCCGCAATCAGCAGCCGCTACTGATTGGTAAACCAAATGTCATTATTGTGTCTGATTTGAATGAACATTTTATTAATTTAAATGTACATTTTATTAATCATAAAACAATATAAGGAAATGTACTTTCATTCTGCACCCCTCTAAAAGTCTAAAAGTTATTTGTTTTTAAATGTAGCTTTTTATGAAAATGTTCGACATACAATCTTTAATAAATGAAAAAAACACAACCTTTATATAACTTTTATTAAAAAAAATCTCCCACTGTGTCCTTTTTGTGATCACATTTTTTTATTACGTGACTCAATAAAGTTAAACAAGCTACAACACATATTTAACATAATATGGAGATAAAAACAGATTGAGAACCAATACAATGTAATATATATATGTACAACAAAAAAATATACAATAAAAGGAGAAAAAAAAAGAACCCACACACCACAAAAAAAAAAGACTCCACCCGTGTCCTTATTTATGTCAGAGAAGTCGACTACAACAAACCCTAGCTGTGGTTCATAAAATTAATGCTCCAGGAAAAGAAGCACAGGCATTAAGATTAACGCGGAGTGAAAAATGAAATCATCTTTGGAGTTTGACTCCAAATGTAGATGAATTCACGGCAAAATAATCCTGCTGTAAACTGTTATCTAGTTTTGTCTGCAATCTGTGTGCTTGATGAAATCAAAGAGGAAATGTTGAAGTAATTGTAGAAATGATATAGCAATAGTTACTTGGTTACTCTAGCAATCCATTAGTGTCTAATTCTTTATATGTTTATATTTCAATAGAATTTCAATTTACCCATTTGAAATCACAGTTGACTCATCTAAGGTGTCAAAAGAATTAATAAAGTTCAATACAGCTTTCTATACATTCATGTGTTTTATGTCGCATTTCCAAAATCTATCTTATACATTTTTCAGAATAATCTCTATTAGCATGTAATTGTAAATATATTTTTATTAGAATAACAAGAGATTGGAGCCAAAGAAGCTGTTGTGCTTATTTAATCTCAAGGAAATTTCAATCAAACGCAACTGGACTTGGTAATTTGTCTTGGAAGACGTTTCACCTCTTATCCGAGAGGCTTCATCAGTTCATGAACTGATGAAGCCTCTTGGATAAGAGGTGAAACGTCTTCCAAGACAAATTACCAAGTCCAGTTGCGTTTGATTGAAATTTCCTTGAGATAACCATGACCTGGATGAATGAGAATATTCACATGCTTATTTAATGCCACGCATGAGGATGTATGTAGATGACTCATCCTCTATAATTGGATTTTTGAGAAAATCATATTACCATTGACCATCTTGAAATCAACTATAAAATGTTTTCTCTGTCAATATTAAAGTAAGGATACATCGTTATGAAGAAGAAAAAAAAATACCCGTTAACTGGTGTAACCAGAGATGTGTTTCTCCTATAAAAAGATAATCCCATTGGACCATAAAAGCTCTTCACAAAAAAAAAATCAACCAAGATCCATAAAGATGAGATCAGTATTCATCAAGAGAGCGTTAACTCCCAGCACAGACCCAGCAATCCCATCAGAGAAAGTAGTTGGCAGCACCTCTCCATTAGGAGATGAATCTACCAAGAAGCAATGAATCACAGTGATTAAAAAAATCCCAGTAGGTAGCATTTAGCTAGTAGAATTAGCTAATAGAATGATAATAAAATTGGTGTACAAATTTACAATCATTTTATTTTGGAAGAGTTTAATTAATATCCCTGAGTAGAATGTAAACTACCTAAAGCTTAATATGAAGCTAAGCAACCCAGATGGCGCTTTAAAAATTAATCAAACTGATTTTATATTTAAGTTATTCTTGATCAAATAAGAATATTCAATATCTCACTATTGCTATTTCATTTTTTGTTATGTAAGCAGATAATACACTACAAAAAAACTTGTTGGGTGAACATAATAAAATTATGTAAATAGTTTCAACCCAACTGATTTGGGTTGATTTAGCAATAATTAATTTTGTTGATTGAAATAAATGTAAACATGTTGGGTCAAGCTAATATATTTAGGTTGCTATAAGGCACAAAATAAACAAACAGGGGATGGGACTCAAACTCAGCAAAGAGCCTCTGTTCTCTCAGCAGCTACACTAACCACTTTGCTACACAATACTCAAAAAATTGTATATAATAACAGATATGACTTCATTTCCAGTGTTAACTAAAAATTATTATAATATTATAAAGACCTGCCCATTCCATTTTTTTGTCGAAAAAGTGAAGGAATTGCATTACTAATCATCAATCATCAATCAATCATTAATCATGTTTAGTTAAACTTGGAAATTAAGTCATATGTGTTATTATATACACAATTTCTGAGCAATTGTGTAGCAAAGTGATTAGTGCAGCTACTTAGAAAACAGAGGTTATTTTCTGAGATTCAGGCCCTGTCCACACGTAGCCGGGTATCTCACAAAACGGAGATATTTTTCTACGGTTTGGCCTGTTATCCACACGTAGCCGGAGGTTTTCGGCACCAAAAACGAAGCTTTTTAAAAACTCCGGCCAAAGTGGAGATTTGCGTTTTCTCCGTTTTCAGTATCTGCGTGTGGACGGTGAAAACGGAGTTTTAAGAGCCGCAACGTCACTATCCGCTACAAAAATGCTCCAACACCACATGTGCGACCTGTGTTTACTCTCGAAAACAGCATTTATTTCCTCAGCGCTGTGTTGGTATCATCCATTGTTAAAGCGCGTCTTGTTTGTTTGCTTTTATAAGCTGTATGACTGTTGCGTGCTGAAGAGAGGATATAAAGTTTCTCTTGGCGGATAGGACTGGGGAGAACTACTGCCCCCTACAGGTTTGCCACGTCCATGGATGTGCTGAAAAACGCATTCATCCGGTTACGTGTGGATGGAGATTCTTTTTTTTAAAGGAGCAGAGGAAAATCTTCGTTTAAAAAAAACCCCGGCTACGTGTGGACATGGCCTCAGTCCCATCGCCTGCTGTTTTTTTTGTGCACTTGTAAACAAAGTCTTTTTTTTCCTGATTGGTGATACTAAATATAATAGAAATATAAATTTTATGTCAGTTAGAATTATCAAAATTATTTTTGTCTCCTACACTAAATTCTATCAAGTTAAGTTTACTTGAAAATATTTTGGTAAACAATTACCTTGGAAAAAGTAAGTAAACAAACTTATTTGTGGAGAATACTGTTAAATCATTACATGTGAGTCTGCTGTACTATTTAAAGTTGAGACTAGTTAATGAATCTCAGTACAATTAAATTCAAATCAAACTGCTGCAACTTAAATAATATGAGTCCCAAGAACTTTATGCATTGTGCCAAAATAAGTGGGCATTACTTTAAATTTGGTATACACTACACTTAAATTATGTTAGTGGCATACATTTCAATTAAGTTTACAGGTGCATAAAGGAAAGTCATGTTAAATTATGTAATTTATTTATGTTCTTCTGAGTACAATAAAAATAAACAAGTGATTAATTGAGTAGAACTGTAGTCACTGTGGGTGTGGAACAAAGATTGACACCAGTGTTTGAACAGTATTGGAAACTCACCGGGTACCTCAATACAACAGACTTCCAAATCACTCATGGTGTCAAAACCAT
Organism: Apricaphanius iberus; assembly: GCA_028564705.1. Classification (NCBI taxonomy): domain Eukaryota; kingdom Metazoa; phylum Chordata; class Actinopteri; order Cyprinodontiformes; family Aphaniidae; genus Apricaphanius; species Apricaphanius iberus. The sequence continues at coordinate 1,502,042 of JAPXFQ010000473.1, read as the reverse complement.
GCTGTAAATATGATAATAAGGTTACTCCCAGTATGATAATTAGGTCACTAAAAAAGTTTGAATTACATTTACTCAAAACAAAAATATGTTGCACTAACTCGACACTTTTGAGTTAGAATATTTTTTTCAAAATATTGAGTTTCAGCTACTTAGTGTAAATAAGTAATCTCAACCACGGGATTTACAGTGTGCCTTATACAGTAGCAACCTAAATGTATGAGGTTGACTGAACATGATTACATTTAGATCACTCAACAAAATTAATTATTGATAAATTGACCCAAATCAGTTAGGTGAAAATGATTTATGTAATTTTATTATGTTCATCCAACAAGTTTGTTTTTGAGTGTATGAACCATTACTAAAAAAACAACTTCTGGAGGCTCTTAGTCTTTACATCTAGTATGCTCAACATGTACAGTACAGACCAAAAGTTTGGACACACCTTGTCATTCAAAGAGTTTTCTGTATTTTCATGACTATCGACATTGTAGATTCTCACTGAAGGCATCACAACTATGAATTAACACATATGGAATTATGTAGTAGTTTTACCAAAAAAAAAAGTGTGAAATAACCTGGCCTCCAAAGTCACCGGACCTGAACCCAATCGAGATTATTTGGGGGGAACTGAACCGCATAGTGAAGGCAAAAGGGCCAACAAGTACTGAGCATCTCTGGGAACTCCTTCAAGACTGTTGGAAAATCATTTCTGGTGACTACCTCTTGAAGCTCAAGAGAATGCAAAGCAGTAATCAGAGCAAAGGGTGGCTACTTTGAGGAATCTAAAATATAACACATGTATTCAGTTATTTCACCCTTTTTGTTTAAGTACATACAGTAATTCCATACATCATGTGTTCCTTCATAGTTTTGATGGCCTTAATTGAGAATCTACAATTTAGTCATGAAAATAAAGAAAACTCTTTGAATGAGAAGGTGTGTCATAACCTTTGGTCTGTATTGTACAGATTTGTAGCGCAAGTATTCCTAAATGTACACTAGGCTTTTTTGCTGTTTTGCTGTATATTTTTCCTTCTGTGGTTTATGATGCTGGATTGTGTCCAGTTTAAACCAGTACGTAACCACCACCATACCTCCATATGAAAGACAACCAAATGTTATTTACTAAATAAGGTTATGGTACATGAATGAAACAAAGAATGCAACATTTAGAAAAGAGAGCCTGATTTAGTTATGCACAGGTCAGTCCTCCGTTGTGTCTACACACTTTGTAGAATGTTTAGAATATGCACTTTATATAGGCTATACAATATCCGCTAAACAGAAAGTCTAACTAAAAATTTTAAACATTTTAGGAATAACAGCTTCAGCTTCAGCATCCATATCAGAATCCATCATGGCTCTTGGATTGTAAAAGTCATATTCTTTCTCGAGCTTTTAAGGCTGAACTCCTCCTGTCTGATCATGGTTCTGTTCCCAACACCATTCCTTTGGGAAAAGCTCCATAAGGCAAGATGAAAATAAGTTAGAATCAATGTCTGAATCTGTCATAAGTTGCTCATCCAGTCGAAGTGTTTACCTAAGCCAAAAAGACACCAAACAAACCCAAAAATCCCCAGAAACTCACTTTTAGGCAAAGTACTATTTTTATAACAATTCTTGGAGGATAGTGCCAATTTTTAGGAGCACCGGTGAAATGAGGTTGTCCAGACCTTAACTGTTGTTGCTTTGTTCTTTGTTTTAAATTCATATTTCTGTACAATTCTAATGTGGAAATGATTGTTTCTTTTAGTTATGACTCTTATAAAGGAAATGCACCACAGCCAGTTAATTTAAATTCTCACTGCAGCACAAAAACCTTCTTAATCAAAAATCGTATAACGTCTCTTAACTTTAACAGAGTGGAAATATTCTGTCATATTACAACTGATATAAACACACAAGACAATTTTCTACTGGACACAGAATCAGAATTTGATTGGATTTGATTTGTTAGGCTCCTAAAATGAAGTTAACATTTTACAGCGGAAATGTATTTTGGACAAACAACAGACAACACATTTCAATACTTTTAATCATTTTAATCGCTAATATTCACTGTCCTGCTTTTTTTTCTGTATGAGCCAAGCTAAACAAATGATGTTGAAAACATAGACTGATGTGAAGGGATTAGAAATGGTTTAAAGGATTACACTAACCTAAGCAGTGACAATCCAGTCAGAAAAAATGAGAAGCATGCATCTGCTTTCTTAAAATAGTTCAGTTATTAGGCTGAAATAACTATGATGTTAAGAAATAACATTCATATATGACCTTCACTTCATATCAGTCTTCTTTTTCGTTCTTATTCTCACACAGGAGAAATTGGCAACGAGCATGTTAAAAGAACTGCAACAGTGTACTTTTTTCCTGAACTAAACTGATGAGAAAATGGATTTCGATCTTACAAAGTGCACAAAATACATTAAAGTCTTACATAAAGAAGAATATCATACCTCCCAGAGAATACATCTTCAGCGTCTCTGATGAAAGCTGGGTCAGTGTGAGCGGACCATTTCGAATGCGCAACGATCTGAAAACCTTCCAGCATCTGCTTCATCTTCTCAAGGAAGCTACGTCGGAAGGATGACAAAAAGCCCCACCTTCTTTCTGACTGCTCTCGGTAGCTGTCGTTTTAAACCCCAATTAGTAACACAAAAACACTTTTATATTCACTACGTTCCAAACTTTAATTGAATCGTCGGTCTTTGCTGGCTCCGACCAGGCGCTGATATTGGCTGGGGATCGTATTAAGTCATAACCGGAACATTCTTCTGGAAAGTAAGATTTAATTTTTTTTTTTTTTTTTTAACGTTTCATTTGTATTAGTACTAATTTATTCGTAATTTTTACCAATTACAGAAGATGTGATCTGACTTGATACACAGTGTATTATGGGCTACAATTCACTGTGATTTCAAGACATACAAAAACATCTTACAATCACAATTTATTTCATTGGGACTTTATGTAACACAAAATAGCAAATAATTACAAATGACAGGAAGTTAAAACATAGTCCACCCATAAATCAATTTAAATTCCCAAAAGAAGTCACGTAATATTTCCCCAATAATCTATTATATATATGTCCTACATGTATGTTGTTCTTCTTGTACTTTTATTTTCTAATCAAACATTGAGGAACAATGTTTGAGGTGAACATCAAAGTAGCAGATACAGTGGTTGATTCAATACCCTTACCTGTGTCAAAATAAGGTAGTGTGTCATATGACTGATAACCAGTGATTATGGGATGGACAGATGGTTTCTGGTGAAAGATGATTCACAGTTCCTTAAAATGACTAACAACCTGGGTGTTTTCATTCATTAACTCAGTTACTGAGACAAACCGTTCCCCTTCCTGCTGCTGATCTGCATTAATGTTTGGCTGAAGTGAACTGGCTTACATCAAAAATGATGTTTATGGACAGCATCAGGAATATAACACGGGAATTCAGTATTTCTCTGTAAAAAAAAATTCATTAGCAGTTTTCCTTTGGAGTTTGACCATCATTTTTCTAAACACTATTATGTCAAAGGATGTTAGCATGACATCAGTATGGGAATCTATTTAGGACACAAACTATTGAATGCTTGCACATTGTCGCTGTTGATAGCACCTTTGCCTTTTAGCAAGTAAGTCCTTGGTTCAAATCCTGGCATGGGGTCTTTCAGCATTGTCTTTCCATGTTCTCCCTGTGTATCTACTCTGGCTTCCTCCCAAAGTATAAAGGTTAATTGTTGCAGGGTTTTCTCTGCCACTAGCACCCTGCAAGGATAAGGATGTTTGGATGGAGAGCTCTATTGCTTCTCATGCTGAAAACTGTTGTCACACATTGTACGCCGGCTCCGGCAGCTTCATGTTTCCAAGGCCAGTGCTGTATTGAAGTTTGAACTATCAAGAGAAGAGGTTACAGGTTTGTTGGTCTTCTTTTAGATTACTAGCACAGATTGCGCTTAATAATTTTTGTTGCTCATGAGAGAATGTAGCTAACTCTGTCTGGATAATTGGTATCACATTACTCATACCCAAATGACAATGTTTATGTGTTGTGTTTAACTTGGTTTGCATCACAATGTTCCTGTTCTGTATTAGATCTATTGTTTCTTTTCTTGATCCGGGAATTTTTCCTTAGTTAAGCATGCACGTTGTAAAATTCTTGTATTGTTTTTTTTTTTCTCAACACTTTTATGCCTGCAAAATACCAAATTAGAAAGAACAACAACAACAAAAAAAGTACATTTTGTTTTTGACATGCAAGTATTTTGCACAGTCTTAATCAATCCTGTCGTTGGCATTTTTCATCATCATCTCTGTTAGCAGGCAATGAATGAATAAAATAAATTGGAGCAACATTACTTGTTTTGCTTATTTAAAGTCACAGTACACAACAAACAATTCTAAAAATGACAACCACCTGTAAACTCATAAAGAGTAATAACAAAACAAAATGAAAGAAAATTGTTGACTAAATGAATACATACTACATATACAAGAAGTATGACTTATTAGCTCCTACCCCAAATAAAATTTCATCACAAAATTACATCCTTAAATTTGTATGTTTACTTGTTAAAGTTAATAAACAAGGAAGCCAAGACAAAGAAAAACCAAAAAACAATAACCTTCTTTTACATAGTTACTAATTAAATTCTCTTTATAAAACTTCTTACAATTTTTCAATGTACTCAAGCTTTTCAAACTTTCCTCTAAATCATTCCACAGATCCACTCCACGTTTTGTACATAATTCGATGTGATTTCAATTTAATAAATCATAAAATTTTACTATTTTCAATTTTATAAACAATGGGTTAGTATGGTCTCTAATATGCCCTGCACTATATATTATTTTAACTGCTCTCTTTTGAAGTATATACTGAAATATATACTGAATTTAGATTTATATATATATGTTTGTATAAGTCTTACAACCTCATAACTAATATAAGGCAAGAGAAACTACAATAAACCGTCCAAAGAGCCTTTTCATTAAGCAAATGCTTAGATTTCCCCATTACTGCCATGCATTTAGCAATTTTACTTTTAACATAAGCCAAATGTGGTTTCCAACTTAATTTACGATCAAAAGCGATACCAAGAAAGTTAAATTTAGCAACACATTCAAGCACCTCTTTATTTCATACTATTTTCAACTTTGGATCAGGTATTTTTATTAATTTTTTTATTTTTTTGTGACAGTTTATTGCTATTAAACCAATCTTGTAATTGCAAGCTCTTTCCAGAAAACATATGCATACAAAACATATTTGAATTTTCTTGAGATTAGACAGAAGTCATTAATAAAGAGTAAAATGAGAATCGACTCCAGCAGATCCCTGGGATACATTGTTAGATTTTTGTGAAGGTAATATAAGCAATGTAATGTAAGCAACATTATAAAATCGTGCAGAAGTTTATAACAAATCATATCCTACAACTGAAGGTATGACTGCAAATTGCGTAGGCCTACTGATTGGAATGTTCGTATAATTGTATTGATGACTTTTGTTGTAAAGTGCCTTGAGATTACATTTGTTGTGAATTGGCGCTATATAAATAAAAGTGAATTGAAAAATTTAATTGAATTACTTGCAAAAAGATCCTGCGGTAAACCTTTAACTTGTTTAATCTGAAATCTGTTCATTATGAAATCTGGATATTTCGACGTAAATTGGAAATGATGTAGGCCTATCATAAAACTAACGGTCTTGTTGATCTTTCTTTTTTTTATTTTATTTTTTGTTGTAGTTTGTGTTAATTTTTCAGTAGAGTTTCAAATTCAAAATTACAAACCAGGGTGTCAAAATACCAAAAGAGAAAAAAATAAAGTTCGATTTGGTTTTCTTTCATCTTGTGTTTTAGGATGAGTAAAAGCTGCTGGCCAAACCTTCAGTTGCCAGTAGAGGGCGGAAATTGATCATGTTTTCAAATTATGGTAATGTATTTTCGTGAACTTTATCAGTAAAAGGTTTGTGTCCTGTAAAAGGCCTATACAATTAGTTTTCTTTACATTACCAAAATTTCTAGAAAGATAATTAGTTGAACAATACCGGTTTTGGGCTTGCATAAATAGCCTACTGTATAGATTTTCTATATAAATATTGTTTTTATATGATTCCAATTTGTTGAATTTTTGAAAAAATAAACTAGGCTATATTATGAATGCTATAGCCGTGACTTAAATATGATTGCGAAATTTAAGTTAAGGTCTGAGAAACAATGTGCCTTGGTAGGACATGAAAATCTATGTTCATAATGCCGCCGTCCAATTAAACGATAAAAGTTTCAAAATGCAACGTTTGGAGAAGCCTAAAGTGTATTTATGTGCTCTGATGTGAATTAATATTATTTTTATTTTTTTACAGGATTTATGGGAGGGGATACCTAGAGTAGAGTCCGTTTGATATCGTTTGACACACCCCTTTGTCTCAAGCACAGAGAAGCAGTGATAGACCCAGTAACTATTAAACTGCTATCCAAAATGTTCTCCTTTCTGCTTCTGATTTGCGTTTGTCGTTTAAGTGGAGTGTACTTACTTTCACCGAGGATGATATTCACCGACAAAGGTAAGGTATATTTCTCTCGTCTGTTCCGTAAATGGACCGTTTTATGACACATCAACCAAACTCGTACTCCGATACATAGACGGAAGGAAAGCTGGACTTTGTGGGTTCGATTCCTGCCGATCGCTTGTGATCTGTTTAAGAGACAAATTAACTATAAGTGTTTCTGTGCCAGTGTGTATCTGTAGAAATTACTCTCTCTACAGGGGCCACAGCGACACTGGCTAAACTAAATCTCACTGTAATGTTGCCATACACCTCAATAAAAACTTTAATGTAAATGCACCGTACAAAACAAACAGTAAAGTTTAGGTCAAATCTGAATTTATTTTGCCTTAAATTAAAAACTTTAATTTCCTGTCTAACTGTAGCCTACATGTCATGGAGGCGGCCTGTGTTTATTTTACTTCATTGTGGGTTTTACTCTGAAATACTAAAATAAGATATGAAAATGTCAGTACTTCTGTCTGATGTAGGGCTGTGGTTCAAAACTTGCGAATATAGAAACCCAAATCAGAAAAAGTTAAGATACTATGGAAAACATTAATAAAAAAAGAATATAGTAATTTCTAAATTAACTTGTATTTCATTGCAGATAATATGAACACAAACTATTTAATGTTTTGTCTGGCGTTGGCTCTGCACTGTGGTGTTCCTCAGGGGTCTATCCTTGGTCCTCTCCTTTTTAACTTGTATATTTTGCCCTTAGCTGCTATTTTTTGATGGCACTCTGTTCATTATCATTTGTATGCCGACAACTGTCACCTCTACCTTTCCCTAAAATCCCTGGACCTGGTGCAACCTCTTATTGATTGTCTCGAAGATGTTAAGGCCTGGCTATCTGTTAACTTTCTTTGTTTAAATGAGTCAAAGTTGGAGGCACTTCTTTTTACCCCTTGTGTGTCCTCAATTCCAAAACCTGTTCTCCCATCTTGTCTCATAGCCCTGTTGAAATCCACTATTTCAAATCTTGGGATAATAATGGACCCTTTAATACAGATGGATGCACACATAAACCAGACAGTAAAGCCCTGCTACTTCCAGCTTCGTCAGTTGTCCAAACTCAAGCCGCTTGTGAAGAAGTAGGACTTACACTCTGTGGTACATGCCTTTGTGACCTCTCGTCTGGATAACTCAAATTCAATTATATTTGGGGTATCAGGTTCTTCTGTTTGGTGCCTCCAGCTTGTGCAGAATGCCGCTGCCCGTTTTCTGACAGGGACGGCCAGGAGAGAAAACATTACCCCTGTGTTAGCTCGGCTTCACGGGCTTCCGATTCAGTATCGTATTCAATATAAAATTATTTTACTAGTTTACAATTCTCTCCATGCACTTGCCCCACAATGTCTGTCAGATCTGCTTTCCCCCTATGTCCCAGGGTGAACTCTTAGATCAGCGGACCAACATTTGCTCTCGGTCCCATCTGCCCGATGTAGAGCTCGAGCCGAGCGGGCTTTTAGGCTGTGTGCTCCAAAACTGTGGAACAAACTGCCCTTACGGTCAGATTGGCACCCTTTCTTTCCTCTTTTAAATCTTCATTAAAAACATATTTTTATTCTCATTCAGTCCAGCATAGTCTGTATGCCTTCTTCTATTTGTTTTCGTTTGAGTGTTATCTTTTATTTTACCTGTTTGTATTTCTGTTTTTAATTAGTTTTAGACTTGTTGGGCTCATCACTCATTTCAGTCCGGCCTGTTTTATTGTTTTATTATCTTATATTAATATCCTGGTTTTATCCCTGTGAATCTTTATCTACTGGTTCTACCTTGTACAGCACTTTGGTCGGCATGATGCCATTAGTAAATGTGCTTTATAAATAAATTGGTATGGTATGGTCAACCTTTTTTCATTTGTAAATATACATCCTTTCCCGTCAATCAGACCTGTAACACATTCCAAAAAAGGTTGGGACAGGAGCAATTTATGCCTAGTAATCAGGTACATTGGTTAACAAATGATGTGATTTTGAAACAGGTAATGTCAATAGGTGAATTTTATACAAAAGCATGATCCAAGAAAGATCAGTCCTTCAGGACCACAGATGGGCAGAGGATTGCCAGTTTGCCAACAAATACATGAGAAATTATTGAAATGTTTAAAAACAATGTTCCTCAAAGAAAGATAGGAAGAGATTTGGACATTTAGCCATCAATAGTTCATACTATAATTAAAATTGTCAAAGAATCTGGAGGAATTTCATTGCGTTAAGGACAATGGCACAAGCCTAAGCTGAACAACCATGATCTCCGATCCTTAGGTAGGGATGTAATCAAGCAAATTACGGATGTGGACATTTTTGACTTTAGATACTGAGTACAGGTAACTGATTTAATATATTAATAATGAAAAATTTCCCATGAAGGCATCTGAGGATCATCTCAGACCGGGACCCTGTACTAAATATATCTTGCTACTTGGGAAGCTTTGGAACATGTCTGTCATCACTGTGGCTGTTTAAAGACTTGCTTCAAAGAGCACAGTATCATCAGAATCAGAAAGGGTTTATTGCCAAATGTTGATTAGATTTACATTAGGAAATTGCTGCGGTACTTTGTGCAAGCATACGATAAGACAAACACTTGTAATCATGCAATAAATAAAAATAAAATGTGATACTGACACAGATTGATATATACATGAGTGCAAGTGATGATCAGTGCAAAAAACAAAACAAAAAACAGGTACAGAGAGCACAATACAGGGTCACATGGTTGAAAAAGAGCAGGTAGTGGGAACAGTCGTATGGTTATTGTCAGTGAGGGGGAAGAATACTTGTAAACATATTTAGTTACAGTTAGAATACTGAATACCTGCTCTAAAATGTATTTAGTAATGTATTCCATTACTTTGCTGAATCATGGTACTGTTTTCTAAATACTTGGAATATTTCCCTTTAAAACCAGGATTTAAATCTCTTAAATATCACAAAATGCACTGGTAGCTACTCCCAGAGGAAAACAGAGGACATATTAATGCTAATCATTATGTACTGACTGGTAAAAAATTAATGTTTAAATTTGCTCATCATTTTGACAAATTACATCAATAATCATCATTTATCTATAAGTGATGTCACCACATTGGCTCAGGAATACTTCTGCAATCCTTTGTCAAGTACTGGAATACTGTTACATACACAAATGCCAGTTAAAATTGGACTGTGCCCCCAATGTTAACAGTATCCAGAAGTGCTGTTAACTTCTCTGGGCTTGGAGGCATCTGAAATGGACTCTCACACAGTGAAAATGTGTGCTGTGGTCAGATGAATCCGTATCTCAGGTACTTTTATATTTTATTTTTTGGATAAATGGATGCCGTTTGCAGTGCACCAAAGAATAAACCAATAATCCAGACTATTATCAGCAAGAACTTCAAAAGCCAAGGCCTTTCATGGTATGGGGTTGTGACTGTGCCAATTTTTCCTCTTATTTTTCATGTGTCTGAGCAGACATACGAACGTCATGAGCACTTGGACCACTGTCAGCAATATCAGATGTTTACAATGTAGTCATTCCAGCATCGCATCCATCCAAGTTACAGGTTTTATTAAGAGTAAAATTACCGTTTTTACATTTCTTTGAGAATACTTTTTGATCAAGTGTTGAGTTAGTATCTGGTTTTATTAATTAGTTGATTAATGTTTTGTTTTTTCTTCACCTTAGTCTTATTTGCATACTCATCTCTGTCTTTAAACTTAACCAAACAAACAGATTTAAAAAGCAAGAAGAGTTGCTGGCAAAGCCATTTATAACAACAGCAAACAGAAATGCAACAACAAGCCCTGCTTCTTCCATGTCAATCTCTTTTCATTTGTGCTCCCCTGGGCATCTTTGTGAAGTGATCAGTGACACTTCTCGCAGCCGAAGCAGTTGTGATATGCGACTGTTTCAGCCTATACTGTATTAAAGGGGTTTGGATGCACTTCCGTCAAGAGTGACCGTAGATCTATAAAAGAAGATGTATCACATTTTAAAACAAAATGACACACAACAGGAAGGCCATGACTGTTATATAGTTACTATTTTGTGTCAGTGTGCAGGTGTTGGCTGCATAAAGCCTAGTTTATGCTTCTCCGACTGCGAATTTGCACTCAGACGCAGACGTATTGACGGAGACCTTTTTTGTTTATAGTAGGGTAGTCCGTTTTTTCCTCTCCACTTTTGCTTTCTCTTCATGGCGTCTCTATCTACTATCACAGCGCCATTTCAGTTTTATAGGCTTGTGAACGCATTCCTCCCTCAAGGAGCAATGGACGACAGAAAGTACGTTTTGATTAAGCTGTAAAGCTTTTTACTAGAAGTGCAGCTCATAGAATACTTTAAAAACACATGGAAACAAACACAGCAGCCTTTTTTGTTGTTTTCCTACACCTTGTGTTCAAAATTGCCAACAGAACGGATTAGATAAATTATCCTTTCAATATAAAGCATATAGTGGCGAAAACGCTGCATTAATTACTGATTACAGCGACTATAGAGCCCCGTTCTGGTGAAGCGATCTCTGGCTGTTGCTGAAACTGACCAATCAGATGCATAAGCTCTCCATTGACGGAGACGGATGGTTAAAAATTGGGCCTCTACTCCGTGCGTCCTTGCATAGGTGATGGAGAGCCCTTGCGTTGATGGATAAAGGCGTTGCGTCAATCCGTTTCCGTCAAAACGCAGAAACATAAACTAGGCTTAACGGGTATCCCATGGGCACGTGTGTGTTTATCTATCTGGACTGGTGCAAGAGCACCCACTGGAACTGTAAATTTGCACATATGCTTATTCACTCACTTAGCAAAATAGCACAGAATTAAATATATTTTTTAAGTACTTTCTATTCAGGATGGATTTGTGTGGGTGTGTGTGCAGCACAGATTTCTTCTGCCAAACACCATGTCAGCAGTTAATGCTGAAAAGTATTGAGATTTTGGAGAACAATGAACTGCCTTGAAGAAGACATTTTTTTCCAGGGACGCACATGCATATTTCAACAAGACAATGCAAACCCAGAGTCTGCACACATTCCGATGTTCTGGCTGTCGAGGAAGAGGGTACATGACTGGCTTGCCTGAAGTCCCGACCTTTCTCCAATAAAGAATATGTGGCATATTTTAAAGCAAGACCCCATATTTTTGCCCACCTTAAGACTTGTTTGCAGAAATAATGGGACAAAATTACACATGGAACATTTTATCACTTGGTGTCTTTGGTCCCTAAACATCTTTTAAGTGTTGTGAAAAGGAAGGGCAACATTACAAAGTGGTAAATGCTTTACTGTTCCATTTTATTTTTACGTGTTGTAAGAGCTAAAATTGGAATATTTTTTATTTTGAAGGACGGACACATTAAATAATCCGCTGTTGCATTGTTTTCAATGTAATACTTTGTAAATAAATTAACAAAGTACTGTTTTCCGTTTGATTTTAATTTAAAATCCCATCATAACTTTTTCTGATTTGGGTTTGTACTATGCCTTAAAAGTATTTTAGTTTCCCTGAGGATTTCCACATGTTTCACTGTTTATTATAAACAGTTGTAATTGTAGAAATACAATGGACAAACACGGTGTAGTGCATGACTGCAGAGTAGAGGGAAAGGCATGCAAGATTAAAATAAACCTAATGGAATTCATAAACCTCCATTTTGCTACAGGAACAGCTGGAATAACAGTTCTGGCCTTTATGTGGCCTTATTTACGTAAGTCCACAGAAATGTCCTCCCATTTCTCTTTGGCAATGAGCTGAAGGTTTAAGCGTTTAAGATTTAGGCCAAAGGGTTAAGTTTTGTTGTCATCTGAGGTACATTTCCTTTTGAACAATGACTTTTATAATAGCTTTATTTCCACCATGACTGTCTTATTGTCACTCTTAAATAAAGGACTGACTAACTGCACAATCATACTCATTAGTTTAGTTGTTACTAAAGAGTATCTGATTAATAGGGGGCAAGAGTAAAAAAGTCTCATGACAAATATTTTCCTCTGAATGTGAATATGTTCTTTTTAATAATAGGAAAGAGGATACATTTAGCAGAAATAATTGTGTTGTTAATAACTCATTACCCTGTTCTGTGAAAATAAGAAATATGTCATATGACCGATAACCAGCAACTGTGGGACAGCCACATGGTTTCTGCTAAAATATGATTTCCCACATTACTTTTTATGGTTAAGGACAAAAAAATGACACACTGATATACATATATCAGTAAACAAAAACCAATATAAACCTTATGATCACTGGTGAAAGGATTCAGCAGATATGAGAGATTAACTTTATTTCAAAAAGCATAGAATTTTTACCACGTGTTCTTTGTATTCATTCCATGATACAAGTTTGGTTTAAAATTAGTTTCTTGATCTCCTTGTTAAAATTTGTAACATGTATGATTTTGATCAAAATAGAGATAGAAATGAGGCAGCAAATTGTTTTGGATGCAGATGTAGATATATACCAAGGCTCATTTTTCCCTTACTGTAACTGTCTGCAGTTAAACGGTTTCAATCTGAACAAGACTTGCCTGTTCAGATTCTCCTGGACGGCCAGCCGGATGCTGTTACATCTGTTGGAAAGACCCACCTGCATTTCTACAACTTTAATAACACCGGGAAGGTAGCTGGTACATTTACATCTGCATGAAACAAAAAAATTATGCCATCATTACGATTCAGTCAGAAGCACAGTAAGAGTCCCATATGATCCTTCACAGGTTCCCGAAGGAAAGAAGGTGTTGTTGAAGTATTCCAGTATCAATGTGAGCACTATAATAAATGAGCTAATGTAAAATCTGATCTGCTATCGGTTCCACAGTTCCAACGAAAATGTTTCTTTTGTTATTTAGAACTGCAACTACAACATTACTTTGGTTCATCAGAGGGAAGAAGGAAAGCTGCTGTTTGTGTGTGGGACCAACAGCAGGAATACACTGTGCTGTGACATGGTAGGTAACAAAGAGCTGTCAATGTTATGTTTTGTAGAACAGTGAGTTATGTGTATTTCAAATCAAGGTGAGAAGTCGCTTGCTGTACAACTTGTATACCAATGTAACATGCTTCTGCAATAACTAACAAAACAGGTGAAGTTCCTGTTTTTTTTTTTAAGCTAGTTTCAAACCATTGGGATTATGCAAGGGTATGTGAGGTATTAAATTGTTAATTCACACTGAGTTGCAAGATTTATTTATTTATTCTCTCATTTTTTTCCAGGATTTATCAGGGATGTCAGATTCATGTGATAAAATTACAAATATAAAGGAATCTGTAATCAAGGAAGGTGAACAATCCGCTCTTGTTGGTGAGTTATTTTTTACAATTTTCTTTTGCTTTTTGCTTTATGTGTTTTTTCCACCTTTGCAGATTTAAATTCTTACAGTCACATTTACTCTCATCCATCCAGGAGCTGAATTTTTTCCACATCTGTGCTTTTATTGAAATTAACTATCTGCTTCTCTCAGCTTGGTTCCGATGGTATTCTCTTTTGCTCTGCTACTACTCTACAGAATAGCTATATTTTTAGATAGCTCCTCAAGTTTGGATCCAATTTATGATGTGCACCACTTTTTTTACAGAAAATTCTGGCGGACCAGATCTCTATCTTACATTCTCTGGAACTAATGAGGATGTTGGCATCCACAAGTTTGGAAGAAAAAGAGTGAGACCAGCCAACCACAATGAAGGTATTTACAAACATGAAAAAAAATGTATTTGTTGCCCTTAAACTTCAAAGCAGAATTCGGCTTCTCCAAAAAAAAAACAAAGAACTGTGGTGGAGTTTCATCCTCCAGCAGAACAAGTATCCTAAACCCACAACCAGAGCTGCATCAAGAGTTATTTAGATCAAGGGATGTTCATGTGTTTAAATGGCCCAGTCAAAGTCCTAACCTGATTTCAATTGATTTAAGTTGTTAAACTTTAAAAATGCTTTTTAGAGATCCTCTTCATCCAATCTGATTGATGTTACACCACTTTGCACACAAGAATGTGCACAAAAGGAAGTCTCTAGATGTGCCAATATGGTAGCGACTTACTCCAAAAGACCTGCTCCTATACTTGTAGGAAAAGATGACTCTACGATATAATAACTTAATATATGCATCTCTTTTTTTTTAAATAACTAGAAAAATATGTATAATTTTCCATACTTTTTACAATTTGGGTTTTTTTCTATGGTGGGCAGTCATATAAAATCCATGTAAAACACATTAAAGTCTGTGATTGTAAAATGATAATATGTTGAAATGTTGTCTTTTAATTTAAACTTCTATATTTATTTCTGTCCGTAGAGCAGTACTATTTGGGGTTGGTGGTCAACAGAAAAAAGCATACATTGCAGAGCAAAGTTTATTCCTTCTACAAGCAGAAAAACAAAGACATGAGACTGGACAGTGACATGTGGGTGCCCTTTGTCAGCCGAGTTTGCATGGTAAGATCTTCAAAATGAGAAAATGTGAATAGATGTATTACAATAATCGCAATCTAGGTCAGGATGATTGATTAAGCACATGTGGCTGATTCCAGGCTGATGCCGGGGGTCCCAAGAACAACCTGCAGTTTCTTTGGACGTCGCTGATGAATGCAAGGCTCTATTGTGGTCACCCAAGCAAGAAACAGCATTTCTCTGAGCTGGTAGATGTGTTTACTGTGCATGCAGACCAGTGGGAGGATACCAGAATTTATGCACTGTTCAGAAATGAATGGTAAGGATTCAATCTTTAGCCTACTCAAGTTTAGACATAAACTTCAAGTAAATAATCTGTTTAAAAAAAACAGAATGGCTATGGATTATTTTCCTGGCACCATGTAAAAAGATCAACCCCGGTGGTAGAGCCAGAATGACTTGTCAGCTGTTATTTGCCTTATTAATATTTGTCAGAGTCATGTGCAGTCATGAAGAAACAAAACCCAACCTATTTGTTTTTGCAGACCTAAACAGGCAGTGCAAATTTTGAGCTATGGGAAGAGGAATACTCTCCCCTAATGTCACCCCTGTGCTTTTTTTTTACAGCTGTTCTCATGTTTTGTGCTAACACTTGTTCCATTTGTGCAAAGTTGAATTTTCACATAGTTTCTCAACCACTTTCATATCTGCAATCTTTTTTTAACCTTGGTGCTATTTATTTTTGCAACAAATGTCCCTGTGTAACCTTGCTGACAGTTGTGTTTGTATGCAGGGGCATGAGTGCTGTATGCATCTACAGAATAGGAGACATTGACAAAGTTTTCACCAACTCACCCTTTGTTGGTTCAGAAGCAGACGATCATTTTGATGTGGAAAGGAAAAAGGTATATTAGTGAAGCCAAACTATCGAAAGAAATGCAAGATGTAATTCTCAGGCATATAGAATATCTTCAAAAGTTAATTCATTCTTGATAGTTAAAAAGTCACACATATATTTCAAGTCTTTATTTGAGTCTAAATAATAAAAAACTATTTTTTTATAAACTCGATAGTTGTCCAGCAGACAGGGTACGGAGGGTAAATTACAGACGGTCATTGCTCAAGAAGCTGGTCATAGACAGCAGAGTGGAAGGAAAATGTATACCAGCAACAGGGATAAATGCAGTGTTGAGAGGAATGCAAAATGATGCCTGTTTTAAAGTCTCAAGATTTAAACTACATCCAGAGTCAGTCCTTCAAGAGGCACGGCAAACAGTTGCACCAAGACACCAATGGTTTCATTGGTTAACTCAACTCCTGAACAGGAGACAGTCTCACACGTATTTGATGTTGGCTAAGCAGAAAAAAGGATTGGACTGTTTCTTAGTGATTCAAAGTTCACTTTTTAGATTAAAGTAAACTTGGCATTCAATTTTACCATTGATGTCTCAGAGTCAGGGGGACAATTGGACAGTCACAAATTCCAAGTAGCTGGAGGTCAGGTGGGAGGTTTTGACAGTCAGTGATGATTTGAGGAGATATATCTTCTCATAGTTTTGGCTTACTGTGTTTTATCAGATGATGTTTCCGTGAAACCATATTACAGTAAAATTTAGAGAACTACATGTTTTCATTTTTGTGTAATATTTTAAATTTACTGACATGCTTTGATGTGTGCATCGTATTTGAGTTGTAAATACTAGTTAAAAATGAGACTGGGAACACTGTGTTTCCTCTAACACTTCTGCCTTAGAATTGGGTGATTTACTATTCAAAATACAATAAAATATACAAAGTATGTTTGGGAAGAAAAAAACTTGATTGCACCTCAGAGAAGCAAGTCTCAAATAGAAACCAGTTGTTGCAGGATTTTTATCAAGTATTTATTTATTTTTCTTCAGTGTGTTATTGACAGCACCAAGATTCAAGCAAAAATTCTGGAGAGGATCGAAAAAGTTTCAGAGATGAAAGAGTGGGTGCTCCCGGTGAACAATTCTGGCCCGGTTCTCTTTAAGCACCTCAACTACACCCGAATCTATGTCGATGCTTCCCCGATGAGTCAACACACGGTTATGTTTCTCTCTCTGAGTAAGTAGAAATTCCTCAAACTAGTTAAGGGGAAGCTTTTAAAGGATTCTAAAGTGCACTCATTTCTTTCTAAATTTGTAGATTTAAAAAGTCCACATTAGGCCAGGGTTTAGAGTTGAATAATGACCTCTGGAAGTTTAAGATGGGAATATGGTATGAGTAAATGATTATTAGTAGAATGATTCAGTTTTGAGTGTGTTCAACAAAATGTGTTTTATATCTTGGGAGTTTTCGGTTTACTGTTACCCCTCCCCCAATTAGTTGTTGATTTACGGTCATGCCTTCAAAGCAGAACTAGAACCATTGTCTTGTTTTAGCAGATATAAATTTACTCCTACAGATATGGTAAATTTCTGATTCTACTTTGCCGTTGCTGACACACTCTTGTGGAGGAGCTAAAGCTTCTTAAACGTATATGACCAACTCTGTCAGGGATTAGTATCTTTTGATTTTAGCATAGGTTAAAACAAAACTAGAGTCCCATCCTAACTTTTCGCAAGTTTGCTCACTTATAAAGAAACAGTCTCATGGTGGTTTCATTTTATTTGGGGAAACACAGAATGTCAACCAAAAGTCCAGACAAAAAAACATCATATGTCGATGGGTTTGCATGTGAAAAAAGCACATGTTCTTCCCTCAAAAGCATGACTAAAAACTTGGGGAGGAAACCTTTACTACCATGTACATTCCTTGTCAGGAGGGAGTTTAATTGACTCCTCTGTATAGAAACTCCCAAAATCCTGTAATTGTCTTCTCCTCTTTGTTGCCACTCAAAGATTCAACTGTTTTGTAGGAATAACCCATGATCCCTTATTCAGCCACTATTCTTTTTAACTTCCGTGTATGTTTTGGAGAAAAGTACTGAAAGACCCAACCAGGACCCATCACCAGTGTTCTGGCAGAAGGAAGACGATTCTCATCTAATCAGTAGTTAATGCAGGGTTTGGGCACTACTTACTTTATATTGAAAGGATCATTTCCCTAATTTGGTTTTTGGGCAATTTTGAACACAAGGAGATGTATAAAACAACAAAACAGAATGCAGTGTTTGTTTCCATGCGTTTTAAGAGAATTCAATCTGCTGCACTTCTAGTAAAAAGCTTTACAGCTTAATCAAAACTTACTTTCTGTTGTCCATTGCTCCTTAAAGGGGGAATGCATTCACATGCTGAAGAAAATAAACTAGTTAACCAGAAAAAACACTGCAATGGTATTCAGATCCCCTCCTGTCCTGGTGGGGAATTGCTTTGCAACACTGAAAAAACAACAGAGAACTACAAGTGAAAAACGTTTCCATCAATACGTCTGTGTATAGGTGCAAACTTACTGACGGAGAAGTATAAACTAGGCTTTAGAAGTCAGAGTGAATGGCAGTCAGTGCAGAGATCATACTCTGAACAATCCAAAGCATGATTCTTATACATTTGTGTTTTATTTTTGTGATATTATATCTAGCATTTCTCTTTCTCTAAACCTGGAAGATCAGGTTGATTTAAACAACTATATTTTTGAGGTCATAAAACTGCATTGTGTAAACTAGGACATATAGCCGGGTTATAGTTCAAGTACTTTTTGTTGTTTTATGACACACAAATGATTTAATTTAATTAAATTTCTTTTTATGTATTTTTGGTTTATATTCTTGCGTTACATTAAAAGTAAACTACCTTTGGTTAATATAGACTTTTTCAGACTGGGATCTAACATTTATTTGTGCCTCAGAGAAAGCTCTCTTTGGGTAAGCACAAATACACGTTTGTGTCAATTGGTATTTCATCAATCTGTAACTTAACTACAGAAACCTAAATATCTGAGCAGAAAACTAATCGGCTACATGACATTAGGGTGAAGGTGACTGTTCTTGTCGGCCTGAATCACAGCAATAAAAAAAACTTTTCAGAGTATTAACACAGGAGATTCTGTTCTTGTAAGGGAACTTTTTTGTTGTACTTCCTACCGATTGATTGTTGTTCAAGATCTGCAAAGCACTTATGTTCCGTTATTTCTAAAATTGCAACACAATTGCAATTTGATGTATTTTGTAATCGGGTCTCATCAGTGAAGCTCCAGCCTTTAAACTTTGTTCCGAATCTGAACATCAGAACACAAATCCAAAGACGTGCTATGTTAAATTTGGGTGTGTCCATGATTGTTTTCCAGTTTTCTGAAGGGGAAGTTTTACAGAACATTCAAGTCATTTACACCGAAATGTAACCAAAAAAAACCAGTGGGTGTGAAGGCAGGTGTGGGTCATCATTTCCCTTTGTCTTGTGCCATTTAAACAGGTAACGGGTCTATTCACAAGGCGTTGCATGTGGAAAATCATTCTTTCATCATTGCTGAGTATCGACCTTTTAACTATCCTGCCCACATCTTCAGCATCATCTTTCACCCCCCTTCTGTGAGTAATCCATGAACACCCACACAAGTATTCCCCCGACTAAAAGCTTGAAAGATTGTTTTAGGAAGGGTTTCATTTATCCATTATTTGAAAGAATTTTGTGAAAAAATGATTTGAATTAATTTGAAATTATTTGAAAGAATGATGTAAATAGAATGTTTAACAATGAACAGCTTTATAATAAAAAACTCTGTTAATCTTTGTTAACAGAGAAAGCTTTACGTGAACTCAGAAGCTGAGCTCATCCAAATTAATGTGGGAAACTGTGAGCACTATGGAGACACCTGCCGGGAATGTGTCCTCTCTAGAGATCCATACTGCAGTTGGAAAGACGACCAGTGCACATCCAGAACAAGGTAAGCCCTCAAGGCTTCATGCATCCACTGATTTCTAACCAGATTGGGATAAGGGGATGGCGTGTGCATTGGTCTAACAGGGCTTCTTTGTCTTCTGTAAATAAACCAGGAGCGTGGCAGTGTGCTCGCAACGTAAACATATTGACTGTAGATTTTTACAGATCTGTTCATGCCTGCATTCTCTAGCATTGTCATTGGATTAGTCAGAACGCTACACCTAAATAAGGAATATTTCATCCTGTATGGAGCAAAAGGACAATGATATTGTTTTTTACAGTATTTCAACATCAGTTATGATATTTTATTTCTCTCCTGTCTAACCCACTGTGTTTAGTTTGTGTGAACCTGTTTGTGATAATGGTAAAAACAGACGGATTATTCAAAACGTATTCCTCTTTTTTTGTTATATGCAGTACGTCATGGCAGTTTTTAACGTACCAACGCTCTAAATGTTTCCACATAATGTGGGAAGCAGAAACCTTAAAGGGATCTTTGAACGGTTACCCAGTGGAGTAACTGAACATTCCACCACTTTACATGAAATCATGGTTGCCTAGTGGTTGCTGTGGTTTAGCTTAGTTTCAAAGAAATGTATACAGAACTGGGTAGGTTTTTTTATATAGCAGCACCTTTTTCTGTGGGGAAAACCCGAATCCTTTTTTCGCATCAATTTTACTTTGACACACGTCCCTTACTATTCCCATCGGCAGTCACACCTCCTGCTTGATGATTGGGGGGGGGTCTGATTGGAGAAAGTGAAAGTATAATTTTTCTATCAAAATACCAAACTTTTTTTATATAAAGCCGAAATTAACTTCAGGCCAACGACTAGTATAACAAATGTAAGTCTAAAACCAACAGTCTTTGTACAACTCCTTATCAAAGGAGGTTTATTTTGCCGTAAGTTTACTTCTGACATAAAATATAAGACTCTCTTACGAAACTCTTTTGTAGATTTTTCTAAAACAATTTGACTCCATGTGATTCATATCATACAAAGAATAAAGATATTAATTATTCTTTTGTTTCTTCCATTTCCACAGTTTAGAAGTTGATATAAAATTAAACATTTGCTGCTGGTTACTTCATGAACAGCTAGACGAATGACAGTGAAAACTGAATTTAAATTGCTGCATTGTTGCAGTTCTGCAAACAAGGGGAAATATAGTCATTTCCGCCCTTGTATTTTTGATACAAGACCCTCTGAAACCACACACGCACATCTGCACTCACAGCTTGAGGTGTCACCAGTGTCAAAGCACTGGGGGGAAGGGTATAAATGTATTCAGCACTTTGGGTTGGCTTTAAGCGACTAGTATGTTTGCAATGTCTTTATGTAATACAAAAGCTTAAAGATGTGCAGTTAAAATACATATATAAAGATGGTGAGTATTTTTTTTGTGACATGCCTAACCAACATACCTTTTGTCTTGCAGTGGCACACATCAAATGGTCAGAGAGAACCATACCATTTGCCAAGACTTCCAAGCATCAAAACTTCCACTCTCAGCTAAAGGTACTGACTTGTTTAGGAAAGTACTGGCTTGTGTAATTAAATTAATTACTCAGGCCAGTATTAATTAACAAGGCAGATAAATGTATAAAAAAAAGCCAGATTTGCTTTTCTTTCCAAGACTGCTAAGTTACCTCCCATGTATACTCATTTAAAAAGTATTTTTATTGTTTTACATTTCTAAAACTAAGAGTTTATTTTATTGGCCAGTAATACAATTTCCTGGATTATGCCTATTGGTGTTTTACAGACACAGCATTATTCACCCTTTTATATCAAGCCCCAACCAGATCCTGTGTAATCAATAAACAAATCTAAGTAAAATTTAAAAAGCCTAGTCATATGCAGTGCACATCTGATGTTTACTCATGTGATCCTCCAGCATGTGGCTTTAGAAAAAAATAATTATTGGTCTATGTGTGTCAGTTGACTACAGGTTCCCAGCTTGCCTGGCTAGTGTGCAAATCTTCCACTGAGCCAGCAGTTCTCAAGTGTTTAAGATATTGCACTCGTCAGGTGAACAATCGTATTTATTCTGTTGTGTCATGACATTTGCATGATATTGTCACAACAAAAAATCATCTTTGGTTCATTTACCTTTATGTTGCTATGCATACATCTTGTTCACCAGTTGTGGGTAAAAAGCATTAAGTGCTACATGCATTCGGTCTTGATTTAAACCGATTAAGTGCAGTATAAAAGCTTTTCTGCCTTAAGCAAGATAATGTTATCTCATATCCTGTAGCTGTTCATGATGCTAAAAGAACTTCCTGTGGACATAATTGCCCAACGGCAGGTTTAATAGTTGAGAAAAAGCCCCTAAAACCTATTTGTTTTAGACCAAATCCTTTATTTCCAAATATTTGGATAATATCTGCTTTATTTCCCATTTCTTTACTCATTTTGTTCTCTGGCTCTGTTATTCTTACGAAACACATCAGAGACAACCCAAATGTTTTTGTCGGTTTATGTGAACCCTGGTTTTCCATTGCTTCTTTTCGGATTATGTTCTTTCTTGTTCTGCATTTTGAGTGAATTCAGTAGTTCACAGTTTTTTGTTTTTTTTTTAAAGATCTTTTGTTTTCACAGCCTATCAATTTGTCCTAGATTATTTTCATCCAACTATGCAGTAATTAGAGGTTTTGAAATGTGTAATTTATTTGGTTTATCTCAATTCCTTAGAATATCCTCAAAGTTAGAGGATATTCAAAAGGCATGAACCAAAACTAGAGTCAATGTTTCAAAGGCTACCACACACAAGCCTAATCAGGATATGTGTTCCAACTGTCACTTAGCTTGTGTAAAGCAACTCTGTTGCAAGCGGCCATCTCAGAAGTGTCGTACTTTAGCTGAGAATCTGCTTTCAGTTGCTTAATAGATCCTCTTTTCAACTTAAAGTGAAATAACTGTTTTTTTGCAACCTGGATCTTTTTTTAAGCATGCCTTATGTTCATGTACTCACCCAGAGAAGTTTGGAGCCACTTGGAGTCCTTTGTGAGCAATTTATAACTATTCACAATCAGTGTATATCTATATAAAAGGAGTTTATGGGGTAGCCAAAGTGCAGCTTCTAAATAAGGCATTATCTGCCTCAAAACTCCTTAATTTCCCCCAATGTTTTGTTAGGTATTGCTAGCACTATTCCCCTGTGAGTTCAGAGCATCTTGGAGGTGCTTTGTTTTTGTCTAGCGAGGTGTTCTATAGGCTTTTAATCCAACTACACTAACCCGCCATTTCAATGAAGTCACTGCCATGCATCATCCCAGTTGTAGTCTGGACAGGACTTTCAGTCTGTGCTTGACGGTCATCGGCTAGACAAAACTTACTATAGCAAACATGGTTTCATGTTTGCGTTTTTCAAACAAAATGAATAAGTGGACTAAGTTTAACTTCCACAGGGTTCCTGTCTGCAAACTGCTTAGACTACAACTGTAAGGACGGGCGGCATTGAAATCGCTAGTCAGTGAAAATTGAAAACAATTGGATTAAAAGCCTGATAAAGCCTTTAAAAACCCCAGATGACAATAACTAAGAACCTCCGAGATGCTCCAAACGCACGGGGAAATAGCGCTAGCAATTCATAACAACACTTTGGTGAAATGAAGGAGTTTTGTGAGAGATAATGCCTTATATAGAGGCTCAATTTTGTTGCCTCATTAACTCCCATCATATTGATATTTGCTGATCGGCAACAGATATAAATTTCTAAGAAGGACTCCAAGTGGCTCCAAACTTGTCCGGGTGAGTAAATGAAAATGAAATGCATGCCAAAAATAAGGTCCATGTTGAAAAAAAAACAAAAAAACGGTACAGATAAATGTTGCACGTTGTACATTTGTACACAGTCTGGCACTTGCATTGTGAAAGTTTGCAGTGTTGCTGCCCATTTTCCACATCGGGCTAGTGTCCACAGCCTCTCTGTGGACTTCCTGTGCAGGAGTGGCCTTGGCTGGACCTCATTGTTTCTTCCTCTTAAACTGCCATTCAATGTCAGATGAAAGTGCCCCCATTTCTTCTTTGTCAAGTTCTTCCCTTCCAAGCAGAGGGCCTGTGCGATGGACAATCGGAATTCTAGAGAATACTTTTGCTTTTTTCTGAGTACACCTAGGGACGATGTATTCCTCATCACTGGCCCCACTGTCACTGAGACAGCTGTCGTCACTATCTACAGGTGGAGCCTTGGGCCGAGGTCCACCTGCTGGTTTTCCATAGAATTATGCCGCATTCTTTTTTTTTTTACTTCAATTTGGCCTATATGTGACATATATACACACATATGCGGGATACATATTTTCATATATGTGCATATATGCTGTATTTAGGCAGCATATATGTGCAAATACTATACTGTATATAGGTTTAATATCTGCACAATATTCCCATATAGATTATTTCCATGTGAAAGCTTGTTCAGTGCAATGCGTCGGCTGCACACCTGGTTGAGTCAAACAATGGGGTAGAGGAGGCTTCGTAACCTTACAGTCATGTCAGATTAAAATAAATTAGTAAACCAGCTGAATAACAGCAAAGTGATAGACCGTTTTGCCACTATGAGGAACAGAAGGCATTCTTTGATGCTTCCACCCTCAAAGTAGACAGAAAGTTTGGGGGAAGTCAGCATTATACTGATCCAAGTTACAACAGTGATGGGAATGGATAGTTGACTTTCTGTATTATAAGTTATTTTACTTGCTGGATGGCTTTTATGTACTGTTATTTTGTCTCTTAATTGATGATTCAAAGACACCTCCTCTGTTCCATATCATAGCAATATCATTTATATATTAAAACGCTTTCAACTGCATACTCAGTTGGCAGAATAAAGGTTTGACAAATATTTGTACTTTATTGTCGAATTTTAGTCGGATTTTGAACTAAACTAGTTGTAATTAAACTAATTAAATAAATGACTACACTATTTCTCCCTGTTCAGTGCATGGATAAATAACATCTTTTGTTATCATAGACCCCCTTTAATGAACTTATTTATGTTTATTTTTTATTTAAAGAAGAGAGAAAATGCAAGAAGGCAGGGAAGGAAAAGAAAATGATCATATAACTTGTTCTGATAAAAGTCTTTGCAGGGTGTGACAAACATTTTCAATGTGGAGCTCCTGGGGCTAAGCCCTCCCTATCTCTCACTCCTAGTGACGTCCCTGGCTGGCATTATGAAAAATAAATGCCTAGCACTATTACAACAGTTCTGCTCTACAACTGGGTGATGAGGAAAAAGCTACCACATGTTGCTACATGCTTGCTCAGTATGATGGATTGCTGAGAGGGTTGCTGTGGTTGAAGCCTGCATCAACGGGGCACAACTGCCAGTCAATGACTCGATGCAATCTGCTGAGATTTATGAAATAGAAAACTTTTTAACAGACTGAGATGTCAGAACTAGATAATCAAAAGAGTAAATTGTCCCCATAAATACCTTTTTAAAGTTTACGTTATAAAAATGCTTACATCAGATGTCTGTTATTACCAGTTGTAGTAGGGGCAAAAATACATCTAATATTAGCCCCAGAGGCCTGGTGGAGTCCAGGTCTTGATGTTGACTTGGTCTCAATTAAAATGAGCATTCAGATTATCAAATAAAGTTTTAAACGTGATTATATCGGTGATGATGACTAGGGTGCTGTTGAGGAGTGTTGTGATTAATGCTGCACTTATCTTTTGGTGGGAGATTTCTTTCTTTTTTGTGTCTGCTTCATTGGTCTTGATTTCTTGTGTCTTCCTTGGCTGGTGCTGGAGCCTGAGTTGTTCTTTTGGGAAACCCAAGTACTGCAAATCTATTTTTGAGTGAGATTTCAGTAGTAATATTCCCAGATTAAGTATTTTCTCTTGCTTTGGGTTGGAATTTCTTCCTTTTTTTCATCCTCGGAACGGGGCTAGAATTGTTGCTGCCCTGCAGAGCTCAGAACTTCATTCTACTACGAATGCTGTGTCCATTTTGACTAGCGACTGGCCCACCAGGTATTATTAGTGGCGATGTCTCGATATAGGATTGGGCTGATATTATCACATTTTTCTGTGATCAGAGATCTGCTATATTAACTGACTAGTCGCACCGATTTGTTACCCCTAGTTACGTTTAACATTGATCGCTCAATGATTCAAACCTCTGTAGCGGTGCAAACAAGGACTCTTAATTACCACAAGTCAGCACAACAGATTAAACACAGTTCATATATGGGTAAACTTCAAAAAATATGCTTAACCGTACTTTAAACTATATAATAAAGGCATAGCAACTCACCTTGTTATTTACACGCATCAATTAACTGAAATAAACAGACAAAAACTCCTCTCTTACCTACTGCAGCGGGAGAGAAAAAAAAAGCAAGTGCTGAACTAAGTTGCTGTTATTATTTGAAATCTGGGGAAGCTCCGCCAATGCCACTTATGTTATTTTTACACATTTGGCAGCATCTGCCTGAAAGGATTCTTTCTTTTCTATTTCTTGTTCTCCATTTTCTTCTGTCTGTGATATGATTGCTTTCAGAGCAGCAAGGAGAAGGGCTCATCCGACCTCCTCAGCTGTAATTGGTCAAGCCCAGAGTCGATCGTGACCAATTGGTCAATCCACCACCTTTCATAGTTTATGCCCTGACAAAGAAAAAAAAAAAGCCGCCAGCCCCCAAATCACCATTGGCCCACTCGGCGAATGCCCGTCTTGCCCGATGACCAGTCCAGCGGTGGCTGCGTCCCAGTAGTTAAGATTCCTTATTACCTGTAGTTCTATTTAGGACAAAATGCATTGATCTAAGCACTTCCATTGTCACTCTTGGTACATGTTTAAGGATATTTCTTGTGGTGGAAAAGTGAACCTCCTCCACTCTCTCCAGCCTCCATCAGGTTTTCTTTCATTATTGCTATATACTTAGCCCTATTTGTCTTTCTATGCCTTCGGATCAGCTTTCTTGTCCCTTTGGGTGACAAGTATCCCTATAGCATGTCTTCACCACAAAGTTTTTTGTCTTGTCTTACCAGAACACCTCCGTCCACATGTGTGGCTTCTTTTACTAAAGCTTTCATTGCCTTTCCTGTCTATTTATGTACATAGACTGATGTTGAGCCATACATTTATCTGGCAGTGGACTGAACTGTGTGCTGGAAGACTTTCCAAGCTTGGATATTTTTTTATAACCAAACCTTTCCATAAATGTCTTCACAAGTTTTTCCACGCCCTGTCTTCTGTATCCCTTGTATCTTCTAGTATCCCTTGCCGTTTGTTCACTAATGTTCTCTAATAAACGCCTAAACCATGCACCAAGCAGCTGGATTTAAACTGGAATTAAATTAAACACAGGTGCATTCTGGTTACTAGTTTGGTGTCTTCTGAAACCTGTTGGTTGCACTTTCTTCTGTTTTGTTGTATCAGAATAATGGGCTAAATATATATGCATGGCACCCTTTTCAACTCTTATTTGTAAAACAAAAGGTTGAACTATATTTATACTCTAAAATTATATGCTACTTTGTGTTTATCTTTCTATAAAACTCCAGTATCATACATTGTCACATTTTATTAAATTACAACCATGAACTTTAAACTTCATTTACTTTCACTACACAAGGACAAGTTTCTCATCCTTCCTGTTCACTCCACCCTTAAGTAAGATGCAAAGCCCCAAGCAGGC
The DNA here is from genome assembly GCA_028564705.1 of Apricaphanius iberus. Taxonomy (NCBI): domain Eukaryota; kingdom Metazoa; phylum Chordata; class Actinopteri; order Cyprinodontiformes; family Aphaniidae; genus Apricaphanius; species Apricaphanius iberus. The sequence goes on along the minus strand of JAPXFQ010000473.1, from coordinate 1,474,609 downwards.
GGTGGTCCAAGTTAAATAATAATTACTATTAAGTTTTTAGAAAAGCAGGAGCAGCCAATTCTAAATTTTGTGTGTTTTTTTTTCAGTCCATGGAAGACCGGTAGAGAAAACCCCTCCCATCATTGTACGATATCAGTCCAGCCACTTCCTACGATGCCCAATATCATCCCATCATGCACAGTACACCTGGCACGGTCCTAAAGGCTCCAGTTCCTGCGACCAGAAGGACGACCAGTGCCTTCTTTTGATTGACAGCATGACTCCCGAACAAGATGGAGAGTATAGATGTGAGTCTCAGGAAATGGGCTACCTAAAAGTTGTGGCACAGTACCAACTGAAAAGCAGAGCTGTAGGGTGGACATTTAGCCCAAACGTCTGGGTGTTTGCTCTGACCGTATTCAAAAGTGTCTGCATTTAGTGTTTAGTCTTCAAGTAGCTTTTAAATTATGGCAAATCAAATCTTTAGTATGCTCCTTCCAATATTGAGGTTTGGTTAATGAGACTCATCACTGTGGAAGTATTCCAAAGAAGAAAAAAAATCATAGTGAAAGAAGACCGTGTGAATGTTCAAGAGACTCATATGTCACTTTAGTAGCAATTTTTTTTAAATCATATATTAATCTAGAAAAGTTTAGTACTCAGCCAAGCCAGCTCATTTGTCCAGGGGTGGGGTGATCCAGACCGTGATCCTCATCACTTGTTCCCTATCCCACTGCAAACATCATTTCCTGAAAGTATAAACATAATCAGCCTAACTTTTTGAGCTACGATGCTAACAGGTAAATAAAACAAACAAAAACAAAAAAAAACTGGCAAATGTACAACCTCCTAGGCAGAGGTAGTAATGTCTCCAAGATGATGGTTATTGGTGATGTAACACTGCTAAAACGTTGATTTAAATTTGTGTGTAGCAATTGCCCTTTTCATTTCAGTATGAAAAGGATGCGTTTCATTCCTTCGCCACAATTCCAGCTCTGAAATGTATGTATTCCACAACTTAATTGAGTTCATCTGCCAATCAGGGTCAGTGGGTGGGGCCTGAACACTCATTGGCTGGTACTTAAACATTGATCCTCCTGGAGGAGGAGAATGGTGAGGGGCTAAAGTCATTTAATACCGTTACTGAATTTATTGTCTGTTGGATCTAGATGCTCATAATATTGGCAGAATATCTACCCCCTTAAATAGTCTTTCTTTAACCTATTGTTTGTATCCGACCACCAACGATGGTTTCTACCACCAGTCTCCTCCAAATTGTGCTGGTAGACACAGAAAAAAACTACCAGCAATAACTCTGATGGTTATGTCAGATTGCACTGGGATCATTTAAAAAACATCATCCAAATGACCCAACTTGTCATCCTCATGTGACAGTGTTGGGTCATATCACTATGCCTCTGACAGATCATGTGCTCTAGCCACTGGGATATCCCTCTGGCCGACTGGTTAGTGCACATGATCAAATCCCGCCCTGGCCCTCGTTGTGCATGCTGCCACTCTCTGATAAATCATTCATTTCAGTTTGATCTAGAGCACAAGTGTCAAAGTCAAGGCCCGGGGACCGAATCAAGTCCACCATGGCCATTGATGTGGCCCTCTAAACTGTAGAGGAACATATGCATTGAACTTTTAAGTTCTATTTACATATGCACCGAAATGCACTTTTATCACTCAAATCATTGTTTGAGTAGTTCTAACTGACATCATTATGAAAATATATTCAGTATCATTTAATTTTAAGAAGTACTTGTTGAGACAGATATTTATTCATGGTTTACCGGTTTGTTAAATATAGCTTTATCAATATTTTCTTCCATAACCAGCCCTTTAAGGACTTTCATTATTTTCATGTGGCCCAAAATGGAAATGAGTTTGATATCTCTGATCTAGAGTAAGCAGAGCTGAACGAAGTTCATGCGGCTCCAAATTAGCACGGTTTGAGTCTCCTGATAAGCCTAGGACCTATAGAACACTGGTCCTAGGTGAGGGATCAGACAAAGTGCAGCCAAAAGACCCCTATGATGAGCAGGACCTGTTGATTTAGTGTTCCCTCCCTGGATGTGGGTCACCGGGGACCCCCCGTGGAGTCAGGTCTGGAGTTAGGGCATGTTGGCGAACGCCTGGTGACCGGGCCTTTATCCATGGGGCCCAACCGGGTTCAGTTTGAAGAGGTAACATGAGTTTACCACTTGTGGAAGGGGCCATAGAGGTCAGGTCCAATGTATGATGTAGTTGGGACACAGTGCCTTGCCAATGTATTTATAGCCATAAGGGTTTTTCACATTATATCAATTCAAAACCTCAAACTTTAACGTAGGCATTTTATTGGGATTTTATACAATAGATCCACCTCAAAAAGGACGCATAGTGGTGGCAGCATTATGCTATGGGAATTATATTCTACAGTAGGTAATCTGATAATCTGAAGAGTAATTGAGCTAAAATCCTAGAACCTTTTTTGTGTTGGACTGGCAAATAAACACTGAAACCTAGTTTGTGGTTGTGACATGACAAAAGGTGAAAAATGTCAAGGGACATGAATAGTTTTTGCAAGGCATAGTGATTTCATTCTGTGTTGTTTTTTCTTTTATTTGTCAAAATAAGATTTCCTTGCAGTACTCTTATCAGTATTATCAAGACTTTTTCCCAAGAAAGACTTATGATATTTTAGAACTGTACTTTTTCTATGACATTTGAGCCAGTCACAAAATTGGTGTTTACTTACACAACTGTTAAGTAAAACCAAGTCGAATAGGTTTGACTAGTTGAGTAGTTTATTCAAATGGAAAACACGCATTTGACAGATCTTAAGAAGTCTGCATGGATATTTATTTTTCATCCTGCTTAGTTTATTTCAAATTCTCTTGGTATTAATTAAAGTCATTAAATGTTGCTGAATAAATATTATCTCTGTGAATTAGAATATCATAAAATTGTATTTAGTTCAGAAATTCAATTCACATCATTAAACACACATTATAGTTTTGTTTCATATTCAGAGTTATTTGTTTGAACTGTTGGTTATGATGATTATGTGAAAGCCATAACATTTATTGAAAAACATGGAATTTATTCTGTATTCAAATTGTTAAAAAAAAAACAGAATTTGGGGTTTTCTTTAACTGCACGTGATGGAAATTTGAATGTATGTACATAAATGAATGTTTAGAATGAGTTTAACCGTTAGAAGTGTATTGCTTCAATACAATTACTGCTCTGTATTTGTAGTCATAATTTATTTTGTACCGACATTTGATGTAATATGTATAGTTCTGTCTCTGTTTCTGATTAAAAAAGGGAGGATGGGGTCAAAGAAGGCGCTTTAAAAATATTAATTTAAACAAGTAATTGTCATAATGAATTGGTACAAGACTATCATCAGTCAGTAACGATGGGGAAAAGTTTGAAAAACATTAGTGAAATACAACACCACAGTGCTCCACACATTGGTTTCTCCTATGTTATCACTGTTAACATACTGATTACGATCAAGATTGTTCAATATTTAACATCAGTATTAAACATACACTTCCTGTGCTTTAAGAATAATTCTGTGAGATGGTAGGAGTTCCTAACAATTCAAAAACAAATATTTTTTTATGTAGTGCTTATTAAATGTGTTGACAAATATGTACTTATGCATTGACTACCTCATTGTCAGTGACCTTTAAATATCACCACACTGAGCAATTCTCCATTTTTGAAGTTTTCTTTTTAGGGAAGTGGACAAAAAAACATCCTTCTGCTATGTTGTTTCTTTGTATTTATAACACTCATGCATAGTATTATGACATTAGAGCTAATAGAGCAAATAACTAAACTATCACTTTTATTCACGCAAAAAACTTGCAATTTGACTGGTTTCTTTCTTTATTGATATAAAGAGTTGGTTATAATTTTTTGTTAAAAGTGTCAAAAGGTTTATTCTTCTATAAAGCCAAAATGAAAACTATATATAATATACATAATATCTACTCTTCTTTGTTTTGGTGGCAATAACTGTAATAAGAGAATACATTTCGGATCTCAATTGATGATCAATATTTTATTCATATTTGATAATTACTATGTCATATTTACCCGGTCTTGACTGCAGTCAAAATCATGCATCTTAAAGAATTGTATCTCTAAAATGCTTTTTTTTTCAGTTGTTTACCTTGCAGATGAAAGATAATATTTTTTTGATATATCCTGCTTTCAATGATTTGCAATACATATTCACTCAGTGTACATATGCTTTTATTTTGATTTAATAAACATTGTGTACAATTTTCTGTGTGACACCAGTTTTAGAGCAGCAGCTTTGTAGTTTCATCTTTAATTGTAGGCCTCGAAACTACTACAAACTTTCTATTCATCCATGATCTAATCATTAAAAATGGAATTGAAACTTTCAAACAGCTGGTGAAGATGGCGTTTTTACAACAGCAGTCATCTCAAGACATTTCCTGAATGATTCATGATCAAGTGCAAAAATTGTTGAATGTTGTTAAGGCTACTTTCGATTTTATTCGTTATTACAGTTAAATATGAATACATTAAAAACATAGAACAAGTTTTGGATTATTTAGTATTCTTTAGCTGAACACTGTGTTGATTTTATCTAATGGAAAAAAAACATGCTGACTTTAAAACAGGAAATGTGTCAGCTTCAAAATAGGATGTTATACAATCTGGGTGTTTCAGCAAACATCTAATCTTTGTGTCACTACTTGCCAAAATATGAGAAAAGCAGCTGCTGGTGACACTAATCCATAAACAGGCAACATACAAGATGAATGCGGAAAAAGAAAGTGTTAAGCAAAACATTATCACAGGTTTAAAACCCTGATAACCAGATATTCAATTTTTATTTGCTTAAAATGAGAGTAAGGTAAATTAACGTCATTACCTGCTCCATTTTAAAGGGCCCATGTCATGAAAAATAAGATTTTTGGAGTTTTCAATCATCTGTTAATGACATTTTCTCATAAAAAGCCCCACCAGGATGGTATTTGTCTTAATTCACGCCTATCTGAGTAATCCTAATTAATCCTGCTCACTGAGCAGCTGCCCCTCCCTCTCCTGGAAAATGACTGAGTGTTCAAACTGTTCAACTAGTGACATCACTAGAGGTGTCTGCACCGCCCCTGCAGGCAGAGGCGGCTTACCTCTGCTAGAGTTCCAAACACACCCTCCTCCTTCTCAAAGCTCATAGCAGCTTTGGTTTTTGGCATCTTACACACTTTTTTTGTTGGAATTTTACTTTCTCTGTGAAAACACCCGTTTGGATGCATGGATTGAAGGTTTTTTTTCTACATTCCAAAGACGCCTGATGGACAGAGAAGTAAGTGGCTACATGCTAATGCTAATGTGGGTAAGCCATTTATCAAGCTGATTATGTGATTTTATAACACCTTTTTATTGGTTAATTAAAGTAGAACTAGCATGAAATTCCCCTAAAGTTTGGGCCCTTTTTAGCCACACTAATACTGCATTCAGACGAAGCCCATGCGGCAGCGTCAGTTGGGGCAAGATTACATGTAAAGCCTATGGTGGAGTACGTCAGAGGTCCGTCAAGGGCTCTGCGTTGAGTACGTTGGCTCCGTCAACGACGCTTGCGTTTCATACGGCAACGTACCAACGCATGCGTCACAGAAGTTCAGCAAGCTGAACTTTTGACGGATCCAACGGAGTTAACACAGTGCGGCAACCAATCAGAGCGTCTCACTGTAGTTTTGTCACTATTACACGTATCTTGAATGAAGCGCGGGCCCAGTGAAAACATTTTCAACAAACGCAGATTTAAAAAATTAGAAATAACACTTACCGAAGACAGATGGACAGGCGCACCTAAAGAGGAACAGAGAACCTGTAGTTGGTGTCCCGGTAGGAGATTTAAGCTCCGATGCGGCAGAGGAGGTCGTAAAATTAGGCGCGGGACAGACGGAAGTAGCACTGAAAGCGAACCTCATCCATAAGCAGCTCCTGGAGCAAATGGTTAAACTCCCCGAACTCAGAACGCATCTGAATACTGGGCGCTGATGCACCCGATGTCAACGTTGTCTAGCTTTATCTAGCTAATAAAGCCAAGTCACTCTCTTGTTACGGTCCACCATAGTTCAGAACGTGCGGCAACAGAGGAAGCCCCGCCCATGCGTGGTTTTTTCCTCAGAAGCAGGCTTTGGAAGCCAAAAAGTACATACGTCAAACTTCATCCGTTGAATGCAATGCCTGACGCAGACCAAATGAGCGGTGTGAATGCAGCTTAAGTACCTTAATACTATATCAAAGGATCGCTTGCCGCAATTCAGCCGTCTTTTAGAATTGCAGGAGTGAGGAGGTAGTCCTTCTGTGAGCATTAGCACAGAACTACAGGGTTTCGGAGGGCGGGGCCTAGGCTATGCGCTTCTGTGGTCAATGAGTCTAACGATATTTCGAATGTTCAACTATAATATATAATCTTTTTTCCCCCAAATAAAAGCATACTAGCACCAATGCTACATAAACAAACTGGGGTATTAACTGTGAAGCTAATTCTGAATGTTAGCTATGAAGCTAACTGAAAAGCGAACAACTCAAACATTGCCACAATGTGTACTAACAGCTGAAGGACATTATTGAGGAAATATACTTACTTGCACAGGGATATTTGTTGGTTCACGGAGAGTTGGTATTAATCTTGGTAGAAGTTAAAGACGATCTGTGAATCCACTGCTGCATTGTCCCAAGTTGGAAAAATAGTCGTCCTAGAAATGTTTGCCTCAAACTACCACAGGCTTCGACAGTCGGTCAGGCACATTCCCTGCATACATAAAATCTATCCACAAGCTTTTCATTGTTTCAGAAGTGGGGACGACAAAAAGATTTATGTTCTCTTTTGTACACCCAGGTACAGTGCAGTTTGGATGCGGTCTGGACTCCATGCTGTTGGTTTGTTGTTTGCCTTTTACCGTAGCTCTCCACGCTGCGGAGGGAGGGACTTCCAGGGTGTAGTTAGGGGAAGGGATTATTGGCTGGAACTCAACACATAATATGCCGAAACTTGTCGTCATATGCCTAACAGCCCATTTCTGAGTGATAATTTCACTATGTAGGCAGACATACCCCGGAATAAAGGAAAGACTAATCAGTAATTTTAGGCAGGCTGGGGGAACTAAAAGATATGATCAAAAACCTAAAAAAATGCTAATTTCATGCCAGGTCCACTTTAATTGATCTGTAGATTTTCAGAGTGTTCAGTAAACAGGTGCAAACAACACCCACGGCTGGAAACATTTTGGGCTGGAAACATTACTTGCTGGACTCAGCTGTGTTGGTTTGGGCTCTGTCTAAAGCCTGCGGATTTAGCAAGTGAAATAAGCTTTATTGACTCAGTTTAAAAAAAATAAATAAATAAACCAAACATCTGAGCCCTTCATATAACAGAGTTTCGTTGTGGTATTTGGTGCTTTTCAATTTCACTGTCAGAATATTGTTTGAGATAAAGCTCAGCACTGTTTTTCTCACGGCGTTTTCTTTGGTACTGGAGTCCGTACTTGGGTACCATACTTGGTCAAAATCCACTTATTTTGTACCATGTGAACACAGCCTGGATCGTGCCAGGATACGGCCAGAGAGACCTGCCTTGGAGGTAGCATCAGAGTCCGGGTACGAGTGGATATGGATAATGTAAGCACAAGCTGTACTATGGCCATATTTAAGACACGCTCCACACGGAAGTGACGACACCGCTGGCCGAAATTACAGAATCACCTCACGACCATAAAAAGACCAAAACAATGCGATTCAAGCATCCAACAGCAACACATCAGGTTACAAAACGGCAGATTTACAAGACTCACCGTGTAGATGGCTTCAGGTAGCAGTTGACCAGTAGACCAATTTGTTTACATTCTAGGCTGTCGCTCGTTTTATGACGTCGGTACTTCCCACTCTCTTGTTTGTTGGATAGCTACAGACTTCTTTGGATACCGCCACCTGCTGTTTGGTTGTAGTCCGTCATGACAAAACATTGGATTCCAGTACAGTCCGAAATCCATGCCATGTGAACAGAAAAAAACATTTCTCTGGCACGGCCACACATGTGAAAAGGCCCTCAGCCTGTGCTGTTGAGGCTCTGTACTGGAGAACTGGAGAGGGGGGGAGCAGGAGGCGGGATCATGGAGAAATGAGCCGTTTCACTTCATGGTCCAACATTAACTACAAGATAAACGTTAAATTTTAGGACAAATTAAAACTGTATAACACCAGGGGTAACATTTTATCATATATATGTCCATCCCAGAAGTTGAAAGCTGTAAAATAACAATACTGTCCCCTTATCTGTACCCAAATATATAGAAAACCCACTGCTTAATTAATGCAGAGAGCAGTGTACAAGTTATTACCCCGAAAATATAGGGCCGAAGAAAAGTTTCAAGTTAATTATTCTTCATGAAAGTTGATCTTTCTGCGATTAAACCATCTCTTCATGAATTTTTGGTTACCTTGAAGTTACTTTAAAACATGCAAAACTTGCTTTTACATGCACCAACAGAAACTAGCATATACTTGCACCTTTTTTTTCTTCTACAACACTTGCAATACCTGACCAGTGTGTTTCTCTTTTAGTGTTAAAGTTTATGGTTTCTCGTAAGTGGCCACCAACTGAATTACTTCTGCTTCCCTTTTTGTATTTATAAGAGATAAAATTGTTTGCCTGTCAGTGTTGAAAATGGCCATAAAATTTAATGCTTCAGTTAAATTTTAAAAATAGTTTAGATTTGATAAGCTGTATAGTCAATATTCAAATTTATTATGGGCCTAGCAACATCACAACTTAAATAGCTTAAATGGAATGTTTTCCATTTTTTTACTATATACTATATTGATTCCTTTATAACACAATTTATTTATACATGCCCTTGCATTACAAAACCATTTCTAACTGGTGATGTCAGACAAAGATCGTTTCTTTTGCATACTAGTCTGAGTCATTTAAAATGAGGGGACTTACCAGTAAGTCCCAGTTGGCACACTAAATTAAATAAAACATAAAACACCAAAATTGAGAAATAAAGCCACATTTTTCAGACTTGTAGAGCATTGCACACACAAACGAACAAAACCAACACACACACTTCTCCCCCGTCCCGTCTATAGGAACTGAGAATAAAAATGAGAATTTGATTAAAAATACGTCGCATTTAAGAATTGTGTTCATATGTATGTTTTCAGATTTTACAGCAATTGCATGTATTGGTGCATGTGTTAAGAACAAATATGCTGCAGCGTCCATCCTGCGTTGGCACTCATTGAAGATTCTTTTTTTATTGTCAGGCACACTGCTGCATCAATGCTGTGTCACCTGCAGCTCTTCTGTTCATTTTATGACCCCAAATCAATATTTTTGCATGGATGATACTTTTTCAAAGTAATTTTGAGGCGCACCTTTTTGCCAGGCTTTAAAAATCTAGGAGTCCTTAAACTTATGTTCTATTGTGATTTAGTTTTGTTTTAATTTGCTTTGATTCCAGTCTTACTGTCGCTACAAGAGAAAATCATAGCCTATAATTGAAACGTTATATTTAATGTTCTTTTGGTTAATCTCTTGTTCTGCTTTAATTTATTTTTATGTTGTTATTTTTTACTCTTGTCTTCCAACACATTTTTTGTAACTATATTTTTTTCCTTTTATGTGAAGCCTTTGGCTGAGTAAAGCTCTATATAGATCAACATTGATTGATTGATTGAAATGTAACAGTTTTCATGTTATACATGTCTTTCTCTGCCTCTTGGTTGCCCGGGAAACGCCCTATATTAGTCCTCTTAAGTGGATGCAGAATATTCACTAGACACTTTGCATTGACCATTTATGGCAGAAAGTGGGTGTGTAGGAGGCAGGATATGATCCAGAAATAGCTGAGCACATTTCTATGAAGTCTGATTTGTTAAGAGGAAATTGCTTGCAGCTGTCAAAAACTTACTAGCTGTAAGTGAAAAAAAAGTTGCTGAAGTACAGTTTTAGTGAAGATTCTACGCAAAGTTTTATAAATGAGACCCCAGAACTTTAGCTGGACAGCTTCAAAAAGCTGCTTCAACACAGGTCAACTAAGACAATAATGCTGATGTTTTAACTATGTGTCACCTAAATTATGTTTGATCCACCACATACTGCTGGGCTCCCATTAACGTACAATCTGCTCCTTGGTTGATTTTTTAATATGTAGCAGTTTGCTAAAGCATTAAGCTTTTAACATATCATGCAGTTCTAGTTAAGTATGATCAGACAAAACTTACAAAAAACGTTGCTATACAGATTAAAAGGTGCTTTTTTAAGCACTCACATTGCAGAATCTTCATTTTAAATGGAATGTCATTGGCTATTAACAACAGAAAATTTTAAATTAAAAACTGCTATATGTCATCATCTCTCCTTTCCCCTGTATAGTCGACTAGACAAATGGGAGTATTCAAAAAGTGCTGGAGAGATTTTATTGTATCAGTAAAAATGAGATGTTCTAACAGCTGCCTCTAGCCACTTATCACAAATCTAGCTGGTGGTTGCCAAATGAGCTTTAAGCCGCTGCAAGCCAAAAAAAAAAAAATAATAGGAAAAAAAAAGGGAGAGAAAGGCAAAATGGTGACTTCTGGAACTAAGCAGGATCAATATGGAGTATTTAGATAATGTAAGAGAAGCAAAGGTGGAAGAAATAATTCAAAGATGTCTTTGCAATAAAAGGTGGTTCTACAAAATAATGCTGGACACACTTTCTGATTCTATGTGACACTTTAGAAAAACATTGTATTATTTTCCTACCACTTTAATCTCATACGCTACTTTGCAGTCAGGTTACTAATACAAAATCTAAAGTTACGTTTAATAAAATAACTGTCATGCACATGCAGGCAAGGATGTAGCCAGAGTCATAATTCCCATTTAGTTCAGATTTTTCCTGCAATGCATGATTTTGTCCCAGCATTCCTCCAATATCTGGCACAGCCCTAAAGATTATTTTAATATTAATGATAAAGAAAAGATAGATAAAGAAGCTTATTTATGTTATACATGTTTTATACTTCTCTTTTGCATAAAATGTTAATCCTGTCTTGTTTTTAAAGATATAAATGGGACACATTGGTCTTTCGTTACAACAAAATAGACCAACTTGTTGAAACATTTCTTCCCTTTTTTTCCTGTTATAAAACCACTGTACAGTATACAGGACTAGGGCTTGGTAATACTTCTATTCATATCGTTTCATTTTATTTATATAGCGCCGATTCACAACAAATGTCACTTCAAGGCACTTTACATAGCAAACACATATATACAGATATAGATTATATATTCAGATTTCATTTACATTTTTTCCTATTATGGAAAACCCCAGGTTTGAAAGAGGGGTACTTTGTTTTCCCCATGACTATATACTGTGTTCAGCTAAAAAAATCAATCAACAGCAGCAAGAGTGAATCATCTAGAAAAAAAGCAACATATCTGCTGATAGCAGAAGAAAAACAGACACACACAGAAATAAGATATAAAGTAAAACTTTATCATGACATAGAAGTTTAAAGCCCTGAGAACCATATCTTTATATTAACTAATATGAACAAAACTGAATGTGTGAAAACCACTTTGGAAAAGTGCTCCTCTTAAATACAATCAGCACAAACCAGTTTTTACAAGCATTCTTGTGTTTTGTTCCATTTTTTTGTTTGCATTAATCAAAGAGAAAACTATAATAATATCAGTATTATTGTCAAGTCCATAATAATAATTATAACAGTACAAAAATATGCACAAACCCCACAGTTGAATTAATATACGGAGCATTGTACAAGCCGAAAACAAAAGCATAAAATTGATAAATGAGGTATTTGATAACCACTTGCATATGCACCTGTTTAACACGGATCAAGTCAGTCTTCAAACGTTCAAAGTGTATTTTACTCCAAAATCAAGAGACCAAAGGTTCCTCAGACTTCCAACTTCACAGCTTCCTGAGTGACGAGACATCGCCTGCAGTTAGTGACGACAGAAAGCCTAAAATTAAACAAAGAAGCAAATGACTAGCAAAATGAAAGGACTGACGCATCCGCAGAGACGGGAAGTTTCAACCCAACGGGAAATGGAAAATGACCGAAAAACTTTTTCTACTCTCTGATCAGAGACTTTCAGCAGCACAGGGAGGTCTGTGACTAAGAAACTGGAACTGTGCCAACAAGGAGGAGAGAAAATCTGCTAATTCCTTAATGCCTATTAAGGAATTAGCAGATACAACATTGGCGCCATCTGCAGGCTCTTCAATTTTACTACGATAATGCTCACTGACTTTACTAAACTTGCTTCCACACACGCACGCACACACACACACAAACATGGAAAACCAAAAAAGGCAATGAGGCTACTCTATCGAACAACCGTTATAATCCAAAAACTAAGCAAACGAAGCTGGCAATTTGGACTTCATAATAAAAATGTTACAGATACACAGCTTATATGATTAAGCTAAACAAGAATAACCAGAACAAAAAACAAAAAAAAAACAATACCAATAAATATAAAAAATTCAGCTGGTAACAGTATGAAGGGTGTACATCTATCTGAACAGTAGCTAATAAACCCAACAGAAGTTTCCGACCTGAAACCTGCACTGACCAGATGTCACCAGCAACTACATTAAGGCAGCATCTATGATTCCCTCCTTTATGAGTCACTTATGTGTGTCAAAGATTCTGACTGAATAAAACGAAGAGCATGTCCAAAAGCTGCTGGACCTCACATTTAGTGGCTAAAATACAGTCAAGTCAAAACTCGGCTTCACATTCAACACAGGCAAAGCTGGAAAATCCATTTTAAACCTTATTGACGTCACAATGCTCATGGAAAATGAAAGCATATATATTTTAATGTAGCAACAGCATCAGTTATAACAATAACATGGTGTAATATAATCCGTCTGTGTCTGGACCATCAGGAAGTGTGTTTGGCTGGAAGGGAGTGAAACTGTGGGGTGCTGGACTTTCAGACAGGTGGTGCATTCAGCACCCCAAATGTCAGAATATATAAGCTCAAGGTGACATTTGATCTGGCTTTTGTTCTGTATAACGCCTTCATCTCTCCTACAGAGGCCAAAAATTATCATCATGTTACATGTTTGGATCCAATTTAATCTATTTTAAATTGTGTGCAGGATATGAAAGCCTCTTATGAAATATGGGGGAAAAAAACTTAACACCTCACCTGAAACAGGTGTCACAACGATGTCAAAGATCAGGTTGAAAAAGATTAAGTGGGACACTGTTTTGCAGTCCGACAGACTCTCAGATCCGTTTTTCCAATGCACCTCTTAACGTGAAAGCAGGATTGTACGATGACCAGATGGACTAGTCTTTGGTATCTAGCTGTGCAATAACCAGAAAATTAATGTGTTCTATCACTGGTCACATGATTGTACACATGCATTTCATTTAAAAACCACCAAGAAAGAATTAACTGCAATTTCTCTGTTCACAATCAAATCTCACAATCTTGCAAATCTATACAACAGTGAGGAACGAACATTTCGGTTCCTCTTCCCTGAAAAAAAAAAAAAAAAAAAATGCATATAGAAATTCCCTCAGAAGACCCCCCCCATCAGAAAATAAACAAAGCAAGAAAGAATGCATGAAACAGGGTTTATGAGTAAATACAGCAGAAAGAAAGCAAACCCCTCCCAAGTCTTTTAGTTTTCCTCTTCCAAACCCACCCGCAGTGTGTCAGTACATCCACGTCAGTTTCAGGTCAGGCAGGATTTGGCTTTATAGCCGAGGTATGTAGTGTCGCTCTCGCTTTCAGTCTAATGAGGTATTTATTTTTTATTTTTTATGAAACAGTCACGTAGTCTTGTGCACTCTTCACAAGTGAATGTTCTTTAAATTAACAGTGATTCCTTGCGGTTGTCACTTTGCTTCCTGAGAGAGACGCCCTCCAGAAGAGAGAGGCCAGTGTGAGGTCTGGGGACCACTTACTGATGAAGACACCGTCCTATCAGACATTCAGGTGGAAGGATGCAAACCAAAAATACGGGATGAGGGGTGGGGGGTGAGGTCGAAGTAGGACTGTATAGCTGGGTTTTGGAATGCCCAAGTAGCTCTGTGAGTGGAGACATGAGCTCAGGCTCTACTGGGCTTGTTGGTGGACAAGAGCTGCTTTTCCCCCCAAACTTTGTGCGTTAAGTTGATAAAGACAGAGCTGTGAGTAACTGAACTAAAAGCGCATCTCAATATATAGAAATATGATCACAAAATTTTGTTATCTCAGCACTTCAATTCAAAAAGGGAAACTTAAATATATGGTGTAGCTTTATTACAACGAGAACTGACGTATTGTAAGGATTTATTTTACTAATTATGGCTGACTGGCTTTGATGAAGGCCAAAAAATCAGTTTCTCTGAGAATTGGAATGTTACATAAAACTAAAATTACTTTTTAGTGCAGAACTGTCATGTGTTATGACCTACATAATCACGGGGGAGTCGCCTTACGGCACAGTTTACTGATGAGGAACAGTAAGCCCCAGAGGTTCCTGATTAAGAAGCTGGCTGTGGACTAAGTGCAGAATCTAAGCACAATATTGGAAGGTTAAGCATTCAGGAGTTTGAGGGAGAGTCACAAAATGTAGACTACAGCCTGGGTCAGCACTTTAAGATTCCCTCATAGACGGATGTATTCATGGCACGCACAAGCTATCTACAAAGAAATTTTACCTCAGCAGGACATGGAATCTACTCACCCTGCCAAAAGTACCAATAATGTCGCCTTTAATGAACATGGTATCACTGTTCTCGACTGGTCAGGGAACTGGCCTGACTTGAAGTACACCGTAACCCTCTGAGGTATTCTTCGGTAAGATATGAGAGGCATTGGAGCCAATAATGAAGATCAACAGAAGTACAGGCTGATCACCTCCCTGTCAGGTTGTATGGATGATACAAAAGGAGCTTCAACCAAGTACTAAAATGTCATTTTTTTCAGAAACGTAAATTTGCTCAAAATTTTTGTCTTTTGTTAAATTCAAATTTTCTAAGAAAGTGAAAAATAGGTTTATTTTCATTAGCCATACGCTATAGTCATTAAATTAAGATAAATAAATAAACACTTGAAATACATATCTCTTTAAGGAATCTCGGCGATAAGTTTCCCTTTTTGAATTGAATTACATTTTCCAAGATCCTTGAATTTGGTGAGATGCTCCTGTGTAAGTTAGTGCTTCAAGCCTTTGTAAAGAACGTCCACTGTTGTGAAAGCGAGGTATTTAATCTACTGATCCACAACATCATCGTATCGTTCACCAGTCTGAGTTCAACATGAAGCTACAGTGTGTTAGAGACCCCAGTGGTCTGAGTTGGAGGCCTACTGCTGTGAGGTGAGTGCTCTGTACATGAGGTTCTGTTGGTGAGAGATACCCGACTTCCTCTGATTGCAACAAGTTTAAAAAGAATACAAAAATAAAGATGATTCAGGTTAAATATTCTACAGCTCCTGAGGTAAAGACACCACTGCAGGTTAACTTGATTTGAGGTATGTAAAAAGAGAAAAACTGAAAACAAAACAAAATTATTCTAAAACACAAAATCAAAAGGACAACAAAATGGCAACAAAACAAACAAAATGTCCTAGAGATAAAAATTTTCAAGTTCAGTTGTGAATACACCTGTCAGTGGGTTTTGGCTGAGCTGATTGTGTTTAGCATGTACACTAGCAATAACAAGTGTATGAGTGTGTAAATTGTGTATGTTAATGTGTGACTCTATGTATGTCTAGGTATGTGATGAATTTAATGCAGAGCAGTGAGCTTATGTAATATTCTGGGGCTCTATGTTCATGATTGGACAGCCAAAAGGTTGACAGGTTGTTGAGGTATTTGTTGTGCAACAGTTTCTTATTCTTATCGGTTTCTCATTGTACTGTATATTCATGCTGGGGCCTTGCTGCAGAACAGCGGCCTAGGGAGCGGGTACAAAGGAAAGTTTGAGTTAAGGGGAGCCACTAGGGGCCAGCTCAGCAGAACCCTTGGAGGAGGAGGTGGAAGAGGGTGTGGGGCTGAGGGTCTGAGCCTGGGGACCAGGGAAGCCAAAGCTTGTGCTGGTTCCAGCAGATGATGATGAGGCAGCACTAGATGCAACAACAGGCCCTGGTGCCCCGCCGGACTTCTGGGCAAAAAGGGTTCCTGAAGAAAAGCAAGAATTTGCAAACAGCGTTTTTATCATTAACCAGGGTAAAGGTGCCACTTATAGTTTCTGATCTCACTCATACGCACCTGAGTAGATTGTGCCATTAACCTCCACAGATACAGTGATGCTGGCATTCCCATTGGTAGAGATGCTCAGAGACATGTCCTGCTGCTTCTCATCTACACAAACACAGAAGCACAGATTAATATACTATATTCATAGAAAATCAATTGAATCCCAACACTTTGTTTCAAAAAACTATATTGAAATATGTAGCAATCACAAACATACCAGATTTAACTTTTCAACTAATTTTGATTTTTGTTTTATTTTTCCAGGTTTTCTTCAAATATCCTTTTAGACCTTTTAGATCACATCACAATGACCTTGAGGTCTTATGCTCAAAATACGTGTTTTTAAATGTTTGTTGAGCATGTGAAAGGTGAGTAATCTTATTTTGCTGATTACTGATTAGAGCTGCATAGCATATACCACAAAACTGCAGTTGGTTTGACAATATTATGTGTGCAATCGCAAAGAACTGCTTGGATAAAATAAATGGAAGGGAAACTTTTTTATCCATGCAAAGTAAGCAAAATCCACATGGCAATAATGTTCTTGGCTTCTTGGATAGACTTTTGCTACTCTTGAGGCCCACACTGTAAGTAAATGTTTAGTGGCCAAGATGCTTAAGTTGCATTGCATGGTGGAATATTGTGAAAAATAAATAAATAAATAAATAATCAGGAAAATCTGGGTTAATCATAATCTATATCATCCCTATAATTAGCAATATAATCACAAGAGGTTTTACTGATATTATCCCGGCCACCCTATTTCTGACTAATTGTGTTTTATCACACCTGATAGCTTTAGTTCTGTTATATCATTAAAGAATATGGTTTAGAAAAAATAATAAAATCTATGCCTGCTTTGAATGCTACATGGCATAGCACTGTTATTCTAAATTAGCCTCTGATTGGCTCATGTGTCTCTGGTGACGATTCCTCTACTAAAGGAACAGGACTGATGAAAGCTGAGCCGAACTGTCATTGGGAAGTAAAAAAAAAAAAAAAAACGTGCCCGACTTATGACCATATGATTGACTTGGGAAAAATGTTTTTCTTGCTTTCGAAAACATTTTTCTGTGGATTTATTTTTTTCCTTAAATGCCATGGTCAAGTTTGTGTCCCCCAGTAACTTCATTTAAGCTGATCCTAGGTTCCAAATACAAAGTGAGGAATTTTGTAAGACGTACAAAAGCCAGTGCCAGGAGTTATTAATGCTGTTATTCCGATGGACTAGTTACGGGCCAAACTGCTGTTAGAGGTGGAAAACTGAAACTGTCTAAACCTGAGAGCGAGATATAGCTGACGAAACTTTGGGGCAGAAACTCAAGTTGGTTTTGAGGAAATAAACAGTCTCTTATGGACTAAAAGGTTACTGTTCCCCATTCCATCTCTGGTGTTGGAAACGCACCAAATTCTTCCTCTTTTTCCTCTCTGATAACATTAGGTTGACACAGTTTGTTCAAAGCTTTAAAGCTAATTTCTTTAATCTTCTAAGAGGATGGTAAACCACTAATTATTAGTTCTCTAATCAGTTTAATTAATATTTTTGAGCATTCCGTTCAGCAGCAATTAACTTCCTTTATGAGCTTCAACAGGTACCATGTAGTGTAGGATTAATTCAGTCTGTTTGCGTTTCTTAATACCTAATTAAATCATTAGTAACTAGACCTTAGTGTGAGTAAAAATAGAACTAATTCTCAATTATATCACTAAATCCTTAAATAATTTCCACTTTAATTAAAGTGTAATTACTTTTGATTGATGCTAAATATTTTTTTAAAATTAAATTTGTTGAAGTGGTGCAATAAGAAGGAAATAACTCATTTTTCAGACTGAGTTTTGATATGAGATTGACTGATAAATATTAATATAGTTTAAAGCTGAATATCAGTTCTACACATGCCTAATTCCACATTTTTCCTTTAACAAATTACAAAGTCAGTATTTGCATAATTTCAGTGTATTTGAAAAAAATAATCTGTTCACAACCTTGGCAGCGCTGACCTCTGGTGGTGATAGTTGGGGCTCCCAAGCGCAGGTTCATGGGCATTTGGGATGCCATGGCCAACAAGTTATGTTGGAAAGCCTGCTGCATGAGACGCTGCTGCTCCTCTGCCAGGCGGGCCATCTTTCTCTCCGGTCCTTCTCCTCCCCCACTGGTCTCCAGCTTTTCTCTGAGCTGCTCCAGTGTGGCGGCTCTTGCCAAACCAGCCACCTGCTGCTGACCCAGAGACAGCGCAATAGGAGGTCTTGCAGCCATGATTGCAGGAGTCATGTCTTCTGGACAAAAAACAAAAAAACAAAACAAAAAAACAAGTGGGCATAAAAAGGTTGAATTTAAATACTTGATTGTGTATTACAGTCTTGAGTGTTGTAAAACTGAAACAGCAACAGAAATCCATATTCAATGAGAACAGCAGTTCTGGGTTCTGTTTCTGGGTATGAGGGTAAAAAAAACCCGACCAAAAAATAAATATCCTTAATAAAATTATACTTCAAGCAAATGTTTTTTTATAACTGCTTAAAATAATAGAAAATTAATTTGATGCTGCTTAGCAAGGTTTTACAACTTCTTTCAGATCAGGAGCTGGTTCATTGAATCTAGACGTAAAAACTATAAAAAGTATAAGACACTACATTGATGGTTTCTTTGACAAAAAGCATGAGCGCTTGCAGGAGCACAAATATTCATCATACATGACCACTTAAGGTAAAAAACAAGTTAAACAGCTCATTACTCAAGTCAAACCATAGACTTTGTTAGAGGTCAACATCAGAGTCGCATTCCAACCAGAGCTGACCCACATCAGATAAAACAGCAGCATAATGACAGTAATCAACAGGAGTCTCTTAATGTGAAGCACCAGCTTCAAAGTTCATAAAGTAACCCCCCACCTGTGGGAACCATGTTATTTATCATTAAATAGGAGGGGGCTCCCTGTAGCCCAGGGCGGAAAGGATTCACATGGACTCTTAAACACCTGGATGGATGGATGGATGGATGGATGGCATAAACGTGCACACTAGGTCATATTCAAACACTAAAAATGCACACACACACTTACAGGGTGATACAGTACATAGAATCTCTGAAATTTGAAGAAGCAAGATCATTATGACCTAAATTGATTATAGTAGGTTGTTGGTTGAAAGAATACAGGTGTGTATTAACACAGCAATGAGAAAAGTCATAAAGCCATTTCCATATGTGTGAATATTTTAAATGGCTGCTGATCTTTTCAGAAACAGATATCCTAACAAATTTACCACAGGGTTAGACTCTGCAATGCAAAGAGAGAAAAAAATAATAAAAAAGACAGAGCAACAACAAGAAAAAATACAATAAAATAAAATAATACACATCCTTGGTGAACCATACTGGGTTTAGTTGACGTGTTTAAAGTATACAGAAACAGGTTTAGTCGTTTGACAGCAATATAGCTACTCAACAGGAAAATGATCCAAAGCACGGCAAAATGAATGTATGAGAGAATAATAAAGGAACAGTCAAAGTTCATGCATCAAACAGATTAAACTGTGACAGACCTTAAAACACGTTGCTCTCAGAGTCTAAATGCAACAGTTAGAATACTAAAACTAAAGTTTATTCTGGTAAAATTCAAAAACTACTGAGCATGTAGGACTTGTTTGGACAATAAGGTCTTGTTAAAAATTGTTGTACATATGTAGAGATGTTCGGTTTTACTGTAAAGCACCATAGTTGCCACAAGCCCAACACATTAACATTTCATATCACCTATAAGGCGTGGCAGCAGGGGGTGATGACTTGCTGATGTTTTGCAGCCACAGGACATGAGGACTTTGCAGCAACTGAGCTTGTTGTGAGATTCTTTTGGTATCAGTGTGAGGCCATCACCTGGACAGTCAAAACCTGGCCAAAATTAGCAATGTAACAGTACATGCTCAAATCCTGGAAAATCTAGCAAAAATTTACTGGTATAAGAAAAGAAAAGAGTTATTGCGAAACCCGTCCCCATTTATGTGAGGGACTTTATGGGCATGCGTCTCTACGGGTTTGTACAAGATGCGATTAAAAAATGCAGCGATAGAGGGCAGTGTTTCTCTATCAATAAAAAACTTCTCCGCTCAAGACAGAGTAGAGAACTTTAGCCAATCTTATCCACATCAAAGCAGCTAAGCCCTCCTAAATAGTCATTTACTCAACCTATAAAGTCTTAATTGATTTGTAGAGCATCTTCTCCTTCCAGTACAGTTACACACAAACACATTTAAAAGCTACCCATTTGTTTTGAGGCCTGCCTGTTCTAGAATGGGAACATCTAATCCTAAAAACTTTTCTTTCAAACATTTCTCTTTAGTTTTCCAGATGTATACTGCAGAGGTTAAACTCAAACCAACCTTTCTTCAGAGAGGGTCCTGGAGAAGCCTGCAGGCCATTGAGGGCCACTGAGGTCCCGACGCCTAGGCCTGCCAGATGCATCTTGGGAGGAGAGAGGATGTGGGGAGCTGTGCTTGGAGAAGGCGAGAAGCGGAAGAGGCTGCTGCTGTAGCTAGGACGACGGCCCTCGCGCCTGTTGCTGTCGATGGCGGCTTGTAGCTCGCCTGGGGAGCTGAGACCTTTCCTCTCGCACTCGTACGGGTACAGGTATTTCATGTACCTTAACAATAAATTGCAAAGTTACGGTTAGGCTGAGAGAAAGCCTTGAATTAAAATCAAGCATGTGAAGAAATGCACTCTGGAATGTCAAGTGTTTGGAGCACAAATCTGTATTTTTTTTAAAGTATGTGTTTTGCGAGCACAAATAACTTATCCCTTTTCATTCAATGTAAGAATAATACATTTGATCTTAAACAGACTTTTTTTCAAAGGTATGTCTAATAACAATACAGGTCAATTTCTTTAAAAATACAGTTGCATTAGAGATGAAAAAACCCACCTACCATTGGGTACAGCAATATTCTTCTTGAGAAATACACTTTGCAAAATATATATATATATATATATATATATATATATATATACACATTTACCTCTAACTTTTTTTCTATAAACACAAACTTATAAAATGACTCTGAAATGTGGTATTTTATTGGGCCTGTAGAGAATGTGATTGACGACCAATATTAAGCAATAAAGCCCCACCCCCTTGAGTCATAACTTTGAAGAACCATCTTTTCCTGTTATAACAGCTGTGGATCTTGAGGAGTATGTCTTTACCAGCTTTGCACATCTAGAGATTGAAATAATTGCCAATTGTCTTTGCAGTATAGCTCAAGACTACCTTGCGGTTAGTCATCCAATCTGACATTGCGTCAGATTGGATGAAGGGAATCTACACATAAATTATTGCGACAGATTCTTAACTGGATTTAGCTCAAGACTTTAACTATCCCATTCTAACAAATTAAAATGCTTTGATATAAACTTTCCCATTGCAGCTCTGGGTGTTTGACTCATTTTCCTGCTAGAGGATAAAGCTTCACATCAATCCTAAGTCTTTTGCCGTCTTTAAAAGGATTTCCTCCTGGTCTCTATTGCATTTAGCTCCATCTATCGTCCCATCAAATCTAAACAGCTTTCCTATCCTTGCAAAATAACAGCATCTGCACTGTATGATGCTACCAAATCAATGTTATAGCATGGAAATGGTGCATTCAGGAT
This sequence comes from Apricaphanius iberus, assembly GCA_028564705.1. NCBI lineage: Eukaryota > Metazoa > Chordata > Actinopteri > Cyprinodontiformes > Aphaniidae > Apricaphanius > Apricaphanius iberus. Next base: position 1,452,712 of record JAPXFQ010000473.1, on the reverse strand, counting down.
GATGTAGCAAGATAATTATTTAGACCCAGAGCATTTTGCACAAAGATCTGAAATCTAATAGAAGCGAACCAGTGTATTGTAGTCATGTTTGTGCTATAATGTGACAAAAGGTGGAAAAAAAATAAATGGTATCAATACTTTTGCAAGGAACTGTAGGTACATCATCTGTGTTTGTCCTACTCTTTCAAGCTAGATATCTAAAAGACATCTCCAGCAGTGTTTACACACTTGATCAATTCTTTAAAAAAATGTCTACATTTGCTTCGTGCAGATGGTAATTTCTTTACCATCTGCACGAAGCTCTGTTTCTGATGAAGTATGATTTTATTTCCCAGAACATTATTTATTTATTTATTGTAACATCTGGCACAATACTGTTTGGCAGGATGAACTGGAAACACACTTAGATCACATCACAGCAGCTCCAGATATATGATCTATTATGTTTTCCATCCCATCAAGGAACCACGTGAATATGCCTACTCACTCCATCATGGTGGAAACCTGCACTGAGCATCAATAAGACGTAAAAGCAGTAGACTATTGGGTAGAGCAGGTGAGCAATGAATAACTACCTGACAACATCAAAAATACATGAAGGTTCTTCAAGAATATCTATTGCTGAAGAAGATAAAGAGGTGATACTTCGGCTGATGGGTTTCCACAAAAGAACAGGTTTAGTCTCGGTTAAGTGTGTAAGCCTTCAGTCCGACCCCAACTCAGTCACTACATCCTTGACCTAAATAACAGCAATTGATCACACAGACCAATAAACTGGTTGAGGTGTAATGTCATGAAGATCCAAAAGCACACAAAGACACAAGATCATATAAACATAAAAAAATGCATATACTTCAGCATGCTGTAAGAAGAGCTGCTCCTTAGCTTTTGTACAGGACTATCAATTAACCCAGCCAAAGCATGGCTCCCTTCGTTTTCTGTACAGACAACTGCAGTGTTTAAAACGGGATAAGATCTCATCCAAAAGACATGTGTCACACGTGAGTGCACCTTAATACAGCACGCATACACAGGGAAGGTGTTTGCTTCCAGTTTGAAGGCTACTCGCTTGACGTTCTTAACTTAGTTCCAGCAGATGAATGTAATTTGTTTCCTTACCAAACAGACAAAGACTTACTGTGTGCGCAGAGTGAAAGCAGCACTGGTGATGGATGTAGGCAGGTTGAGTCCTTTGGTGATTTCTCTCCAGATCTTTTTGTTGATAACCTCCACGAGGCCGCCTTTCTCCGTTACCAGCTTGTAGAGCATATACAGATCCAGGACCTGCTTGGCCATGATGGGAATACGATTGACTGGGGTTCCTACAGAAAATATATATTAACAAAGTACATCAATATAGCATCAATTATTAATTTGATTTAGACTATATTGAGGAATAGTGACTGGTTTAGGAGATGTCTAGGCTTATTCTAAGACCAGAATGCCAGAACAAGACGAATCGCTAGGCATTAGTTCATCCAACAATCAATGCCGAAACACCAAGGATTATTTTTGGCCTCTAAATCCTGATCTAAGTGCTGCCAGGATGATGACAAGATGAGAGTGGTGAGCCGGCTGCTGGCACATCCATAAAAATTGGCTTGAAAACAAATTAGCCCCGTTAAGGCAATCTGGCTTGACCTGGAAAAGGGGATTCACAAACAACCCAAAGCAAAGCCGCTCGAGACTTTTGATACAGATGGATTAATCTCGTCAACAGCTTATCTGCAGTGAAGCTCGCAGGGAACGTGTGCTGTGGGAAAACGAGGAGGCAGTGAAGGAGGGAGGAGCACCGGCCGCTTCCTATATGTGACGGAATCAAATCAAACTGCGATGTGCAGTACTGTAAGCATTAAATGGGAGGAGGGGACATGAGGTTGTAACAAACCTGCTAATACATAGGAAGCAGTGGGGGGGGCTCCAGGATAGGCTGGTATAATGAAGCTCATTTAAAGGATTGTGCCGACTAAATCCACGCCCCCCTGTGTAAGTGCCAGACCCAGGGCATGGGAGATGTACAGATTTGCCCTCATAAGTAATCCTTTAGCCCCTCCTTGGGGTGCTCTTAACCTGGACTCATTAATGACTTTATAAAATAGCAGCGTGATCAGGCTATACAGATTAGCCCTGATTCATTTTCTTAAGTTAGCAACATGTCTTAAGCCATGTGCAAGAGGCCAAGGCCAGCACATGGTCCAGTGGAGTGGAGATCAGGAAAGAGACTTTGACCCTCTGAACAAGCCTTAGTCAATGTCGGTATTTATAAAAAAAGTAAGCTCAAGTTAGGAGGTTTTCATTTATAAATAGTTCAATGAGTTTGTTTTTTCAAACAAAGACAGGTAAAAAAAATTAAATTAAGAATTTGACAGAGCACCTTGTAAAAGTATAGAGAGCCCTTTAACTGTCTCACAATTTGTTGTGTTGAAACCACAGAGTTGAGCACATTTTATTTAGATTTTATAAGATGCACTACTATTACAAAGTACAGCTAAAGTGTGAATAGTGAAAAACAGAGGCATGATTTTCGAATTTCTCACACGCAAAGTTCTTTGAAATCTGCCCCCCAGTCCAAGTCAGAACTTTGCTGAAACAAATGTAGCGGAAAGTTTTTTTTGTTTTTTTTTCGAGAATGGCTGTACTAGATTACTACTTATAGAGACTAGGGGTGGCACGATTCTTGATATCCTCGTTTCGATTTGATTTTCGATTTTAGGGTCACCATTCGATTTTTCATTTTACAGTAGAGACCTATGTCATTTTTAGACTAGTCTACAATCATTGGTTTTATTCATTACATTTTGTAAAGTAAATCTTATTTTAAAAGACAAAATTGATGCAATTTTTTTATTCTTATGGAATGTATCACATTGGGCATTAATGGTCAAATTGAATAATTTGTTTAAATAACAAAGGATTAACAGAGAGTGGCTGCCATCTAGTGACTCTTTACAGTTGCTGCAGAACTGCTGGATCCAGTGCTCTAGATAGCTCATTCGACTGAGTAAAATACAGCTAACAGTGGTCCTCTTGTTTACAATGCAAATGTGGACTTAACTCGCCTGGAACTCAAAATTTCCTCACTGGTGATTTAAGAGTAGAAGGAGCAGCTTTAGTTTTGGTCCAGCTTTAACTTAGCCAATAGCTACTTCCTAGCGTCAGCTAATGTGCTCATTAGACGTGTGCTCTGATCAAGGGGGATGTGATACAGAAGGTTAAAATGTTACCAGGTGGTGAGTTGTGAGTCGTATGAGAACTGGTCAGAGTTACTTGTTTGGGAAAAAACAATGTGTGGTTCTTTGTGATGAGGAAATCTGAGTAAATAGACGGTAGTCTGCTGACTGTTGCTACGGAGTCCCGTTGGGACGCACAGTAAACAGGAGGAGGAGGTGATCGTGATCCTCTTTTGGATTTAAGAAAGGTTGTCACGTAATTTTGATACCAAATTAAGATCGTGACACTCCTCATAAACACACATTTTATTTATTTTTCTCAAAAATGCTGAAGCTCTCTCACAGTTAATAAAGCAGGTTTGAAGATTAGACTAAAAGTCTTGCCACTCATTCTAAATTGAATTGAGGTCTGGACTTTGAGTGGGCTATTAGGGTTTAGGGCTATTGTCTGGAGAAAGGTGAACGTCCACTCCTATCTCAGAAAAGTGTCCCCTCAGCATAATGCTGCCACCAGGATGTTTCAATGTGGGGATGTTTTGATTAGGATGATTGGCAGCATTAATCTTTTATGAAATCTTTAGCATGTTGATTAGAAGGCTCAAGTTTCTGATCAAAGCACATTCTTCTAGATATGATGTCAAAGGCCGTCCAGAGAAACCAAGAGCCTCTTTGCCGTTTCTTTGATTAATGCTTGGCCTGTCAGATTAGTTGGAAATGTATGTCTCGGTTAGGGCTGAACGATTTTGGAAAATAATCTAATTGCGATTTTTTTTCTTCAATATTGCGATTGCGATTTAATGTGTAATTATTTTTGTGGGGCTTTTGTCATGCATTTTTTAATTAATGCAATCAAAAATATTGTGTATTATAAACAGATTTTTATACATAATTTATTCTATTCCATAAGATTATTTACTTATTTTAAACGTTTTCCACAGTGTGGTTATCCAGGAAGTAGGATGCTTGAAGGAACAAGCTCTGATTTTTAATTCTCCATCGATCTAATGCACTTTCAGACTATGGTATGGCTCTGTAGAGCGGTTTGATCTCAGGTCAGTTGTTACAAAATACTCCGCTGTTTTCGGTGCGGCTTTACCTTTCTGTCGGCATTTTTTATACAGCGCAGGTAAAATGTGGCTAAATGTGTTTGTGAGATGGAATCCTAGTTGATTCATCATGCTTATCAAAGCAAACTTTTGGCTATAAAACCCCTTATAGCACGAATTATTTCCGTCTGTCGTTTTTTTATGTTCGTAAGGAGCGATTCTTTCAAACAGCTCGGTCAGCGATCCTTGTCGCCTTGAAGTTTTTTTACTGGAAATTTAAACACTGATGGCGGTGAGTTTAGCCGTGCAACTCTCATATATGGTGGTGTGATTTTTTTTTAGGTGTTGATAAAGGTTCGTTCTGTAGCCTACCTCGTGAGGCAGCAACAATACCAAGACGGGTTCTGCATAATACCTGGCGTTGCGCAGTATCAACGTTTTCATAGCAGATATAATTTCTCACAAATGATGTACTGTTCCTCTTTGGTACCAACTATTGTGTAGTGTTGGATTCTGTTAAGCTTTTGGTCATTTTATAACTGGTTAAATCACAGCCTTTGCGATTAGTAAATCGCATTTTACCAAATCGCGATTTAATTGCATATGCAATCATTCAGCCCTAGTCTTGGAAGGTTTTCACTTATGTTCCACGCTTTCTATTTTTAGATAGTGGACTGTCCTTTTCAGGCTTTTATTTCTAAATAAAGACCCTCAAAAATAAGCTTTTGTTTTTATTCTGCTACTTAGTGTTGGTCCATCACATGAACTTCCAATAAGATATTCAAGTGTGTTGTTGTTTCATTTATACACACAAATACCCCTTAAACTGAACTGTCTCAGCAATATAGTAAAAAAAAAATTGTAGTCTGATGGGACACCATTAATATAAAGTAAATATATTTATCCTTGAGTGACACCAGAAGTTGGTTTTTAATGAGGAGCTAGATAGATTAGAAAAATAGAAGGAGCTACCGCTTTTTGCGTTTGGAAATACGTAAAATTTCCAGAACAAACATAGCTTCAAGCTGCAAGTGCTTTGTCAGTTATCTAATGCAGCGTTGGACATCAATCCTGCATTAAACAATTAGAACAACTACAGGGGTCAGAGATCAGCCAGGGGTTATTGATGTGTGAATTAAACTGCAGGTCAGCAGGAAGCCATGTTTTCATACTGGCCAGGTTGTGAACAATGACAGAACAACAAATGGGACACAGGAGCGCTGGCCCCAGAGTGAAAGGCCAGCAGTTAGTTAGCTTTTAATTCATGTCTGCCTTTGTCACCATCTGCTGTCAAATCAAAATCAGATTCTGTTTAGTGGCTTTAACCACAGAGAAACTCAAAAAAAGTTTCATATTTTCTGCAAAGCAGAACAAAGCTTTCGATGTGTGTATGATCAGCTACTGCATCGTTATATCTAAAGTTGTTTTAGACAGAGAGGTTTTACTAGGGCTGGACGATATAGAAAAAGAGCATATCTATAAAAAAAAGTATTCATATTGATCAATATCGATAATTATCGATAAAAAAAATCACATAATGTAAAAAATATATCTTAAGTGCCTCCCCAGTCATTTTGTTATTCTTCAATGAACTAATTTTAACTAAGAATTAAATTAATAACATTTTCAAAACACTTTATCATTAGTTTGTAAGACACAGAAACAAACCAAGAGACCTGAGTAACATCAGTAAATACAAAGAAAAGTAATATTATTAACCATTATATTATATATATTTTTAATCATCTTAGAAATTTAAATTAAAGGCTTATTTTTATGCTTTTTACTCTTTTAAACATTTTATAATATTACTGGCTGAAACCCTTGGTTTAGTTTGTCAATAAAGCTTATTCAAATTCACTTCAGCTTTTCAGCTGTTGGCTAAAGCTAAAGCTAACTAGCTACTCACCAGTGTTGATGGGCTCCAACACTGCAGCTCAGTCACTGAGCCAGCAGGTCTATCAAACACCTGTTGTGTTTTTTAAAGCGTTTTTTCGCTTCTGAGGACCAGGAGCAGAACCGTGGGGAGATTTTAACAGCCACAGATGTTAACAACACGACGCGACCTGGTAAGTTTCCTGTGTCTCTCTGTAAGAGATTCGTAGCGAGCTGGGAGAGAGGAGTCCTGCTTAAAACAGCTGATTGTAGTTTTATATTTCGTTCATTATTGCTACGTTTAGCGTTTTAGTGCATCGAGGATCGGTTCAAAACGGGACGTAACCTTTACATGAGCCTCAGAAATATTTATCCGGAACGTCCTCCGCTGCTGCCTTGCTGTGACATCTGACCGCGGCGAATTTACCGTGATGGTTCGTTTAGGGACTGTTAAAAAATTCTGCTTCAGCTCATATTATTTCATCCTTTTTGTGGTTTGAAAGGAGAGAGGGTGGCTGGCAGAGCTGCGTGGGTTATTGTTATTGATTTGTTTGGAGTAAGTAATGATTGTTGTATTAAGCTGCCTGATAGGGTATAATGGAAAAATGAGGGAAAACTTTTTTTTCTATCGAACTTTTTTATCGACCCCTTTTTTTCTATCGCATCACACGTCTATCGATCGATATATATTGCTATCGAATTATTGTTCAGCCCTAAGTTTTACATTTTAATTTCTTGCCCCATGTGAAAGCCCTGACGAAAGCAGTTACAATAATATCATAATTAACCAAAAATTGCATTCACAACACTTTGTCAATTAGAGTGAGACTATTTGAAAGAGCCAGTGCACCGCCTGGCTTTGCTGTCCAACATCTGCTGTTTCAAACCCCGGAGACATTCAGCTCTAATTAGGCCGGGCCAAAACATGTCTTTTGATCACTGAAACACACCACCTCTGCCCCATATATACTCTAAATGGCTGTTTTTATTCCCACATAAACCTAAGTGCCAAATGCTGTTAAGACAGCCGGAGATACAATATGATCATCGAGGTCTATGGAAGGGAAACTACTGGACACTTCATCTCTCTGTGAAGCACTGATTTTTGACCAGCCACTCGCTCTGAGCCAATCTGTAATTGGCTGCAGGCCTCACCTCCCATCATCCTTTGCCCCGGCCTGATTTTCCCCCAGGGACAGGACCATCAGGAACCTAGTGATTAATGGCACCAGGGGTTAGAGGTCGCTCTGGTGGGAAGTGCTGAGGCTGAGGGCCCCTGAACCACTCCCTAAGCCCTTCCTCAAATGACCACAGCGAGCACCAGAGCCACACGGCTGATCTTCAAAAGGCTGGCCTTTAGGAAGAAAGTAGGCAGCAGACCTTTGAAGAATTCATATTTGGAAGTGTCTGGGTGTTAAAATGATCGTTACCCTTACCCTATGATGCATGCCTTCAAACGGCATTATATAACGTATTTACAGCTCTGAAAATCACACTAAAACATGCAACCAGCTATAAAGCCTTTTTTAGTCAATCGGAGAATGAAAATATTTATCGGTCCATAAGAAAACGGATCTGGACAAGAAGAATGGAATTATACTAAAAGAAATGTTATATAGAGAGCCCATTAAAAACAAGGTCATTTCATCTGACCCATGCCCTATTTTTAGCTGGAAACAGCTGTTCACATTAAAATGGACTCTATAATAAATCAATTGGGTGCCCCTGACGCCAGTGGTGGTAAATTAAATATTGCTGACTTCCCTTGATGGGCATTCTTTAAATAATTATGAGACAGGACGACAGCCTTACAGCGGCCAACACACAGGAAATGAATTTTTACTGAAGGAGATTGTTGGCCGGTGTGAGATTTCACTGCCATCTACCGTGAAGAGCAACAAGAAAAAAAAAAAAAAAAAGATAGGGAAGAAAACAAAACAAACATCCTTTGCTGTTTGGTTGTCACACCTCATTTCATGACTTTAAGTTATATAAAACATATTTTTATTATTCTTATGTAGGAATCAAGACAGAAACATTACAATAAATACTGAAATAAACAAGACAGAAAGGAAATAAAATGTGTGCCTTTGCTAGCTTTATAAAGTAAGGAAGGAGGGATGAAGGAAAAGGAAGGGGGAGGTGTAGTAGTTAGCCAGCTGGAGAAAGACTGGATTATAGCTGTAAGGAAGGTGTCAGCCAACACAAACAGCCCCTGGCCTCATGGCAGTGTCTGAGTCTTTAAGAGGACCGACACCCAACCACCCATCCCTCCTCCTCTTCCTCTCTACCCCAATCATTACAAACCCAACTATATTCATATAAGCATGCACACAAATTTACAAATCCAAATGGTAAATGGCCTGTATTTGTAAGGGCTTTATTTAGTCCCTACGGACACTCACATTCAGTCATTCACAACCACACAGCTACAGCTGTCCGGGAGGCTGCCGGACACTAGAGCCACCAGGCCCTCTGACCACCACCACTAGGCAACGGGTGAAGTGTCTTGCCACAACGACCAGGACAGTCGGAGCCAGGGCTCGAACTGTTACAAGATGAACTCCCAACTCCTGAGCCATGATCGCCTCTTCCAATCCAACCCCTAACAAGAAACAGTTTGCAAAACTTTTTGCATTCAAATCATTCAGTCTTTAGGGTTCATTATCTGAAAGCATAACCAACCACCAAAGCCAATGCTTCTGAGGTTCAAGCAAGTACATTCCTTATGTTCATGCGTCTATCAGAGCATTTTTGAACACACACAAAAATAAACAAATAACGAAACATAACTAAGTCAAACAGTCTTTCCACACGGTCTTTGGCTTTTAAGGAAAATACCTTCATATATGGTGCTATCATCTATGGATGATAATGTACAGTATGCAATTGAAATATGTGATGGCAATGACATGCTTCAAATTTTTATTTTTAGGACACAAAAGCATCTCTTTAACATACATATGTTAAATGGAGGTGACTTATTTGCTGGTAAAACACAGAAAAGATTACGGAAATGTTTACACAAAACAGATAGAGTTTCAAAAACAGAGTCTGTAAAAATGGCACTGCAATATTTCAAACCACTGACCACACGGATTCACACAAACTACTGAAACTGCTGTAGGAGCTGGGCCAGGCATATTGGCGGAACTGTGACAGCCAGAGAACGAGAGGAAAACCCCACTGAGCATGCACAGTCGACCCAGAGGCAAACACGACAAATCTAGCTACAAAAAAGAGTTTTGTTCAGAAGCATATGGTGTCTGTTGTTCTCCGGATCAATTTTCTTATGCTAGTGAGAGAGGAGGGAAAGTAAATCGTATTCTAGGATCCATAATAAGGTCAGTATTTGCGTTTACATGACTGCAACATGGTTTGTTTACCTTATCGCAGGGTTTTGCATGAGTGTTAAAAATAGGATTTGGGAGCTGACGTCATCCAATCAGAAACAAAGCCAGAGAGCTCATAATCATGGACACAACTGAGCCAGCATTGTGAGATTTCTCCACTTTGGGATCCGGTTTTAAACATTTTTTTTTTTACGTATTTCTGAAAGGCCAGCTCCTTATGGATGAGAAACCTATCCGATTAAATATTTTTGCTGCTACACCTGGTTTCATCTCCGTGTAGATAGGGCCTAAGTGAACGGTTTTGCTATAAAGATCTATCCGAAAATCATGGGTGAGTGGGAAGACAAATTTCTCCTCGATCAACCAAAAACAGTCTCTTGGTTGGAATCAGTTTTTTACCAGGATTAAGAAACAATGGGACCACTGAGTAGAATACTTGTAGACTGCCTGACAGAGTTTCCATGTTATATAAGGTGCCCTTGGAAACACATTTTGACAGCAACATAACTGCAGTGCAGTTAAATCAGCAGACAATGTGGAGGAAAGTTAGACTGCGTTAGATGCGTCTCTATTACAGCATAAAAATGACTTAAAATGATAAGTTTGTTACTAAAATGCAGACACTCATAGTAATGAGATTAATAATACAGGTCAGAACAGGACCAGAAATTTCTACTGTCTACCTGAATGCTGCCAGAACTGGTAGTTTTTCTCCAAAGTGGTCATTTGCCACTGTGGAGATTTTCAGGCAGACTAGGGTTGTTAAAGAGCTCATTTAAATCCCCTCTAAAGGAGCTGGATTGTTAAGTCTTCAAGGTACTGTCCTCAAATACCGAATTTTTCAGACAACATATGGAACGCTTAAAATCCTTTAATTTTCCAAAAAATCGATTGTGTATTAATTCTGGTTAGGCTTACAGACCTCAAAACCAATTTTATGTGGTACACTGTGCTCAAAAATCTGTCAAAATGTTTAAGTAAAACTTTGGTAAGCCATGAAACATTGCCACTTCGTCTGAGCATTACGGCTACCGTAGTCAGGCGCCTTGCAAAGTAATACATACTGTGCTTCAACATCCCGGATACCGGTGTAAGGACTCCAAATGTCACCTGTTAAGAGACATGGTTGCAAAGCACATTTGAAACCCAAGGCTATTGGACACATTAAAAAAATGGAATAGAGCAGCTATGGAAGAATTTATCATTAATGAATCAATGGTATTTAAGTGGAGGAAGCAAGAAGATGAAATTGGTTGACTTGATGAAGAGGAATGAACTGAAAAAAGAGTGTATTGTTTTTTATTTTATGTTACAACTGAACAAAGTTGAGCATTAATGTGAATGAGTTGCATAAAGTTTGACTGATTGTTTTATTTTGCTTATTGCACCTTATAATCCAGCACACCTTATGTATGAGTTCCCCTGACTTCCTCCTCATCACTGCATAACTCATAATTTGTTGCATTTATTTTTTGGACAAAAACCTAAATTACAGCTGGAGATATTGCTACCACCATTTTTGTCTTGACATCATCACTCTTCGTGCTAGCTTTTTCTATTTCATGCTTTTAACCATATTTTCCGTTTTTTTGGATATAGAAATAAATGTGACTGTTACTCGGAAAAAATTACCAAAAGATACAAAACTGTTGGTTTACACATCTTACAAATAATTTGCTCTTAAAAATAGCTTTTTCTAGCTCAAATTCAGCCCATTCTTCTAGTTTCAATAACAGGAAGTGTTAAAGACTAATAACCTTTCTTTCCTTATATTGTAAAAATGTTCACATAATTTCTGGTTGATCTCTAGAGAATATCCACTGACAACAGCCTGAATCCTTTAACAGCAAGTAGAGAGATGCTGACAGGAGAGACGAACGTCTGGGGTCCACATGCTGGGAATTTACTATATGCAGGCAGACCCCGGCTGTTAAGTTTATACGTTCGTATGTTGGGCCAGCATATTGTCAGGACCCCGCTGTATTCCAGGGGCATGTTTGTTTTATTTTTAATGCACACCAGAGGACATAAAAGGTAAAAAAGTTTCGAGTGCGTGGAATTTTCTATCTTTAGTGCAGCCAGAGCCACCACTTGCATGACAACCCAATTTATATTGTGTTAAGATATCCACCCTCCACATAAGGGAAGTTAAATGTAACGTAACACTGTATAGATACATTGCTATTCCGAGCACGAAGTTAAAGCTACAGCAGGTTAAAATACACACCGCAACATACACTGAGAAGGTGAGGGACGTTCCTCTCCTAAAATCTTCAATGTAAGCTTGTCAATAATCTCCACAGATCTGGCTGTATGTGATAGAGGGCTCCTGTCATGTCAATATGTACGAAAAAAATCTTTACTGACACGGAGGAAAAGGGGGGAGAGGGGGAGAAGAAATACTGCAAGAGAGAAAAAACAATATATGAAATGTGTTGATGATTTAATAAAAGATAAGAAACCCAAAAAAGAGCAACTCTCTTACCTTGGACTTTTTATGTGAATCAAGGTATGTCAAACAGGTTTAACAACCACAGATATGTTAAACCCACACAAATATGTAGATGTGAGATGTAGAGGTTAAGATATTATAAAGCAGCATTGTGTCCTGTCATGGGAACACTGTGACAGATTACTTCATAAAGATAACATTTTTATGCAGGAGCACTCTCAAATATCTCTTTATTTTATCAAATAAGCAGTAAATTCATTCATTTCAGCTCCAGTCTGGCTTTCCATCAAGAATTAAATCCAGCGGATTCTTCTCATTAAGTTGTGTCAACAAGGCCAATACTGAGGTGGAAAATGGTAAGCAGTCAATAATGGAGAAAGCTGTATTTACTAAAGAGAAGACCAGTTATTACACTGAGCAGGCAGGCAGTAAATAAAAGAGCTGTCTTTCAGGGTGTGAAGAAAGAAAAAACTAAGAAAAGCTGGCATCTCTCCAAACAAAAGTCAGTTGGTGTGAATCTTAAGTACTGGATTCTTGTGATTGCATTTATTAACAATAATAACTGAAACTTTAAACTTAAAATATCTATTTTCAATATTTCTCAGGAATAAAGCTGCTAACTTTTTGTCTACTGAACTAAAATGATTATTAATGTAACAATGAAAGAAGCTCACTTTACAGTACATGGTTCCACTTAGCGGTTCTAAGCTGCTCCATTTTCCATTGCGGACATTACAGATCTCCTTAATGGACTCAGGATCAATGTTTAAATCTGCAACTTGCTGAAGGTGTGGATTTGTTCCATCAAACTGAATCGGCAGTGCAAAATGACTCAGAATTGAAGAATATGGAGGGCCAGACAATAGCTGTTTAACACGTTTGTGATAGGCTATTAACACAGGCCACAGAATATGTTTTGTAGGTGATTTACAATGTCTGAGTTTGAAAGAGTTCATCTCTCCACAGTCGAAAAAAAAAATTGATCCTAAAATCCATATTTGCAGTTAATAAACATGCTCATGCTCATTAGTCATGTGGAAAATATTCAATTTCTGTGGACAAACCAGATGCCTTTGATTAATGCTGCGAATTGTGTCACAGATTTTCAGATGACTTCATAAAACAAGGAAGTGTTTCAGCATGCAAGTTGTTAACGTATTGATGATTTCAAGCAGCCTGCAGTTTTTCAATGCCTCTATACAGCAATTGGAAAATATTAGCACCCTGACGCGTTTTGGGGAAGTATTCTGTGGGCTGACGAAAATCAAACAAAAACCATTTGAAAAATCATACCAATCAGTGAAACATGGTGATAGTAGTGTGCTTTTAGTGTAAATGGCTTTTATTCGTGGCCTGGGCAACTTCCTCTAAATAATAGAACTATGAATTTCTCACTGTTCCCCAGCAAGAAATCCCAAAGGAGAAAGTCCAATCATCATTTTGCGAACTTCAGCTCCAGCTGCAGTTATCTAAAAGGGGAACAATCCAAAGTACAACTGCAAGTCCACCTCCAAACTTTTACCTTTTTCAAGACTACAAAAATGTATTAATTGGGGTATTTTTGGCATGAACTGTGTACTGGTTGAAAAATAAGTATCCAGAAAAAGTTGGTTAACTATAATTGATATTGTTATTATACCAATTAAATACGTTCAGGATATTGTCAAGCACTAACTTACATTATTTGAATAATCAATACATTGAAAACTTGGTTGACGGACTTCTTGAAAAAGTTTCTGCCTACAAAGGAGAACCAAACAAAGCCCTCTTGTGCCATAGCTTAAACCTTGTAATGAGAAAGGGCTACTGCAGTTTTAACAATGAGCAAACATTAATCCTAAAAATTGCTGTTGGCAAGGAATCTAAAAGGAAATTGTTTAAATGACTGATGAGTCAGGGAGTTTCTTTCTGGGAGTTATTACAGCGAGCCGGCAGTCACTAAATAAAAGAGCTGTCTTGCGTGGTGTAAAGGAGAGAAAAACTGGCCAGGCTCTCAACAAAGGTCAGCTGCTGCAAATCTCACTGTGTCTAGTGGAATCATTGAAAATCCTGTCAGCCGGCACACAATGACACCATTAGCAACTGAATTGCATGATTAGAAGCTTTTCCACTGCAATTTGGCAGCAAATCGTTCGTAGCCATAAAGACGATAGATTTGTTTTCCAATTTTTAATGCTTTTGAGCAGTGAAACCTTGACAAGTTTTCCAAGTACTTTAAAATAGTGCGAGGTGTAGTTAGATGCACAAAAAGGAGAAATATGACTCCTCCTCCATGGGTCAAAACGATGGGTCACCTGGTGGAATAGAGGGGGAGGGGGATTGAAAAGGTTGGATGGCACGAAAAGTGAGATGGCCTCTCCAACTGTAACCCAAATCCCCTCGGTCCCCTGAGACCCAGCAGATCAACTGACAAGACCCCAATCAACAGCAGAGTATGGAGCCAAATGAGAGATGGATGAATGCACGGCTGGATGGACATACTGAAGGATTGCCGAGGTGTAATCAGACACAAACAGCTATACAAACAAGTTGCATTGTATTTTCATTAGACAGGAGAATGCCTTAACAGGAAGTCCAGAGTACTGAAAAGAAATTTATTGCTAATAAATTGCAAGTGCTGCAATTTGGCGATAAAAGGGAACCTACAAAAAAAAATAAAAAAATAAAAATAAAAAGCATGCTGCACACCTCCATAAAATGTTTCCTTCTTTCTGGGTTTTTGTTTCTTTTTTTGGGCTTACACATTTTGTTGAATTTGAATTAACTGGTTAGTGCTTTAAATGGGAGACTGTGACGTCAACAATCTGCAATTATTGGGGTCGTTTAATAAAAATAAAAACAACACCCTTTAGGATGCGTGTGTAACCTTTGAAGATAGGTGTGTTTCCACCCTCGGAACTTCGGGGCAATTTGAAACAGATCTTTTCCAGATGGGGAATCTCTTGGCACACTCCACCATTTCTCCATACAAAATCGGCCCTATAAGTAATCAGCTAAATACACCCTCAAACCACGACTTTTTCAGCAGCAAGTACCGTCACTGATCAGCGGAAAAAGGCGCCTACAGAAGAATTGACATGGTAGAAGCAGGGCTTGTTGCTGCATTTCTGATTGTTCTGACTTGATGAGGCCATTCTGAGTACCTACCCCATGTAGGTACTCCGTTAGTTCCTGAATTGACCTTGATAATGGCCCTGTTTGCCCGACTCAATGAAGAGGAGACACATGGGTATCGGGAAGTTTAGGTCAAACTACCCTCAAGTTCGAAAAGAGGAAATGTGCTTTACAGCAAACTTTACTCCTTGAGGTAAACCACAGTAAAGTCTAAAATTATTTTTATGAGTCATGCATGAGGCACACGTTTTGTTTCTTTCTTTTATATGCAATAGAAACAGTTTTGATAACACAGACAAAGTTTAGTCTGAATTTAAGAACATTAGGTGTGTTTCCACTATTGGAACTTCAGGGTGATTTAACCAGACCTTTTTCTGATGGGGTAATCTGTCGGCCCGCTCCTCATAACCCCTTTGTCCCCATAGTTAATCAGCCCTTTAAGGAATCAGCTAAAGACATTTACAAATCACGACTGTTTCAGCAGCGATAAGCATCTCTGCTCAGCGCAAAAAGGCGGACAGAACAGCAAAAAAAAAACACTAAACAAGAGATCGACATGGAAGAATGAGGGACTGTTGCTGCTTTTTTGATTGTTGTTGTTATGAACTGCTTTGCCAGCAACCTTCTTTATTTTTACAAAGCTGATTGTTTGGCGACGTCTGCTTGTTTCTCCTCTGAAAGAAACCACAGTTCCCACTGAGTGACTTGACTGTGCCATTCTGGGTATATACACCCATAAAGGTAGTCAATTGATCGCTGAAATGGCCCCGAAGACGGGCCTGTCGGCCCAGCCTGGTATAGTGGAAACACATGTGTACTGCAAAGGTTCGGTCAAATTATTTTGGAGTTCTGATGTGATAACTCCCCCATAAGTTTTTTGTTGTTGTTAAAATAATCTAAATATGTGGTTTCAATAGTAAGTTTTCATCTAGGTTAACTTTCCTTCACATAACCATTATTTTCCTCTCTTTGCTTGACTCAAACAGCCGGCTGTAACTTAGCACAGACTTGTACTTTCTCTAATTTGTGTTTGGTGGGGCTGCATAATATAATGCAAGTTGATCTTTATTACAATATCACTGTATGCAATATAGATATGACCAACAACTCACTGGTATGGAATATCAGTTGGCTAACTAATATCTAACATACAGGCTTTTTATGCTTGTAATATATTTTTAGAATAAAAATGCTCAAAGTCTCAAGAAGCATTGTTGTTCAAATAGAAATAATGATGTTAACTTTTTTTAAGTAGCTGGATAGACTTTTTATTAGGGTTGCACAATATATCGCAATCATATCATAGCAGTGTTAGTATGTGGAACATTGAAATTGCAAAGGACTGTGGAGTGCAATCATTTTTGGCCAAAATATTACAAGTTTTATTATGGACATGCTTTTTTCATGTTCATTTAAAATTTATCTGGATATGCTCAGTCTAACTGTAACAGATGCTCACAGCAGGCAATAATGACCATGCTCAGACTGTTAGGAGGTCACAGCATAATGGATGGACAGGTGAAAAATGAGAGGCATTCACAGCAAATGATCATCATCTTTGCAATATTTAGCCTACAAGAAATATCGGAATTGTAAGATTTTCTCATGTTTTGCAGCACCAACAATGAGAAATTCAGACAAAATCGATTCCAAATCTCAAGAGTTAGAATGAATTAACACAATCCGATCCGATCTGTTCCAATTTGATAGTGATATTGGTCAGTGCCATTTAAAAAGATTAGTTTTTGTCACCTTAATTACATGATGGTAATTTTATGACACAACACTGAGTGCGGTTACAGCTCACAAGTCGGAAACAGTAAAATCTCTTCATCCATAAGGCTTACAATGTCCTCATTTACTTTTCCCTCATATTTTAGCTGTAAAAAGGTAAAACTATGTTACACGATTAATATAATTTTGTAAGGCCAAACAAATGTTTCAGAATTTTTAAACAAATTGATTCAGGAATGATTTTTCGTGCTTTTCCCAAAGCAGCACTATGTGCAGCCCCACAAAAACAAAGGGCAGGGAAAGTCTTTTTGGTATTATTGCTGATAACCAGTTAAACACCCAAGCGAGAATGCACTCACTGATTTTGTACGTATGGTTATGTGTAGATTTTCAAAATACCAGGTTTCTCAGAAACATAATAGATGACCTCTGCTCTATATTTACATGCAAATGGAAAATTTAGAGGAAAATAGCCCTTTAGCCTGACCCTGTCTCACCAGTCTTTGATGATGGAGCAGAAAATGTCGAGAATGCTTATGTGACAGCAACATAACAATGCACTATCAAGGGAGGAACTCTGGCAGTAGCTGCAGGTTTTTGTTTGGCAGTTTAAAAAAACTAAAGACAGAAAAACCTTGGATAAGTATAAATGTGAAGTCAAACAGAAAAATATTCATGGGAATATAACACTGTTTTGTCAACACTGGTGCTAGTTTACAGGTCAGACTGATTATTTCAGTTTTTAAGTCAACACAGGAGAGCGGCATGTTGGTCCTTTAAAGCAAGCTTCATAAAACAGCTAACTGCTTCAGTCAATAACCACCCAGATTGACAAATAAAGCCATCAGCTTCATTTGGAGCAGTGATCAATAAAAGAGAGACATCTGCAGCTATTCGTTGAGGAAAAAGACAAATATCTTTAAACAAAGGAAGGCTTGTGGGGGTTTACACAGCCATCCAGGAAATTTTAACTCACATCAATGCAAATTACTTTTTGTGTCTGGAATCCATGATACTGTCACTCATTTATCTTTTGGTGCATTTAACAAAAAGGAATAAGTACAACTGAAGTCTACCATTATCTTAGGAACGTTAACAAAAATAAAATATTAAGTACTTCAAAAAGCTGCAGGATTACCACTGTTACACTGTTAAACAACAACAAAATAAAAAAATAAAAAGAACACATGAACACTGGTAAAGAGGGTAGCATCTGTGCTTTACATCCACTTGGGCCCTGGTTTTCCATTAGGCCCCTTTACACTCCGATCTCAATGTCTGTGCGGCTTTGGAACGCCAATCCAGAACCCGCACTGGAAGTGAGCTCAGGGCTATTGTATTGGTGTAGGGCTCCTTTGGGGGCTGTAATGCATTTCATACCATCCATCACAGGGGTGTGGAGGGCAGGAAACATTGCTTTAAGAGCGCACACAGGACACAGATGGAGAAGCAAGACATGCAGAGATAGCAGAAGTTTGGGAATTTGTTGATCAGAGGGGGTATTCTGTAGGGAGCAGCTTCTGAAAGCCTTCAGGAAGACAGTTTAAACATCTTCTTGGATTGCTTGCAAATATATTGCACAACAGATACAAGAGGACAATAAACTAATAAGGTGCCAAAATGAGGTTTCTAAATGAAAGGATCTGTTTGTGGTCCAGCTCTCTGCTCAGTCACTTGTGGGTATGGCGATTACGAATCTTTCAGCTCCACAACTTAAGTCCTCAAATCCCTGTACATTGTGGCCGTAATTAAAGATTGACAGCACTGAGGCGATCGGTGCCTGTTTAAATATCTACCCAAATGAACAAGGAAAGGGCGAGGTGATTGGGGGCCGGGAAACAGAGGAAAGGACATAAAGAGAAGCCTTGGCTTGAAAGAAAAAAAATAAAAATACAGTCTTAAGATTTCCATTTAACCTCCCCCAACACCAGCATAAAAACAAAACATTCAGGAAAACTACTGTTTCCTTTTGTTTTGAAGGAAGAGCGTAAGCCTGCAGATGTAAGCTCCACAAAGACTGGGCTGTAATTTGCCAGCCACTGGGTGGAGTGCCACAAGAGTTAAAGATAATGTCAGCACCCAAATATATCATGATGGAAGCCGCAATATGTTTGATCGCAAACGCAGAGGGAGGATGGGTTCAAAAAAGAAGTTTTCCCTTCTTCTTTTGGAGTTTTCCTCGGAGCAATGATTAAAAAGCTGTGGCTGGCGTCAGTGTATCATTAAAGTTGCCACCCTTTCCTGAAAGTAGGACCCCTTTGCTCCAGCTACTGCTTTTCTTACTTTTGTCTGATTATCTTTCTGCCACGCTGGTGAGCTCAGGCTGCTGGAGCTCCCTGACAAAGTGCCATGAAAGAGAAATGAAGAGCATGGCGTTGTTTCTGCTCAGGTTGGCTGATGTCTCCTTTAACCTCTGCTCAGTAACCCTGGCACCCTGTCTGCCCTTGTCTCCTTCTGTGGTTTCCATGTCTACCCTCTTCATCCCTCATTCTCCGTTTTCTCTCCTTTCACACATTAAGACACACGGCGGTCTCTCCCTTGTCTGCTGTCCGTCAGAGGTGCCCTATCAAAAACTTCGGACCCCACTTATTTAGAGATCATTAATCATGCTGTGTAGGACAGGAGGCCCTTTAATCCAGCAGCCCCCCCCACCCCACCCCCCACCCCACCCCAGCAGGCCGCAGTGCGGCCCTTCACCCTTATCCCCAATAGTGTTATCAAGTTTCAGTGGTTGTAACTGTAGCACAATAAACAGAGAGCAGAGCAGCGTTTAGAGGGGGTGGAAGAGGAAGGGGCTGGAGACACAAGGCAAGAAGAGACGAAAAATTGTCAGATCTTCATTACGTTTTATTGCTGCACTAAGTAAAACATGCTTCCAGGACCGTCGTTATGAGAGGATATGGAGTCACCAACTTGCAAATCTAAAAGCCCCTGACCAATCAAATTGAAAGAGAAAATGTCTTGAAATGAAAAGCCAACACTTCATCTAAAATAGACCGATACGTTTACAATACTTTGTGCTTTTATTGTCAACCCAGCCAGGTGCTGCCACTTTCCAGAAGTTGTGGGGTGTTAACTAAAGGAAAATGAGGCCATATCAAAGAGCCAGAGAATGTTCCCATTGTGGTGTGGTGTTTGTACAGAAGGCCCGCCTGTTACGAGCGCCAGTGTGAGGCTGACCAGGGGAGTAATATAATGCATACATGGATCCCCCCCAAGCTCATTCATGGTGTAATTGGTGTGGACAGAGCTTTGGGTCTCTGGGTTACAGTTGGGGAACTTCCTCTAATGTCCTGCTGGGAGGCCACTTTTCCCACACTACAAATCCTACCACAGCAGCAACAAAAAGCTAAATCTGAACTAAAGAATATATTTCTCTAGGTTGGGAAATTGGTAAAGGAATATTAATGTTTATTTGTCATGAAGGAATTTTATTTTTGCTTTGCAGCAGATCTTACTAAATTTCTCTGGAGCTAGAATAAAAAACAAGATCTTAACTTTTTACCTTTGATTATCATTTTTTCCTATTTCCTCCTATTCCTTAAATCTTTTTCCAAGCCAATCAAACGGTATCCAAAAACAAATGCTTTTTATGACTTCAGAACCTTGAACAGACCCAGATCTCTAAACACCACAGAAAACAAACATGATGTTTCATGATTGGTTTTTTAAACTAGTTTCAACCATATAACCCAAAAAAGAGTTTGTTTTTACATCTATACACAGAGTGAAGCTGCTTTAAACAGTTTACGGTAAAAATCTGCAGATGTGCAGCAAACATTTCTGCTTTAAAATGTTTGATTACTTTGCAGTTTAATAATAAAAAAAGTTAAATTACATCTAAAATGTAGATTTTAAAACAATCAAGTCTAAAACAGACATACATTAAACTTTACAATAAGTCAAACAAAACGTTACCGCATATGTAGGGATTTTACCAAGAACATAAAAAAACAAACACTTTGTGACTCAAAACTTACAATGTTACACTCGAATAGCTCTGATTGCAGATTATCTAGTCGGAAGAAAAAAATCTGATCCTTGTCTTATCAGTGAACATGCTATACATAAGCTCCTCCAGGACAATGACATTCTTTAGAGCTGGAGTAGTAACGACAGGAAGAAGGCTCAGCTAGCCATTTTCTAGTGTCAGTAGGGTGTTTGAAAATGAAGTCAGAGGAAACACAAAAGGGTTGTAAGACACTTCTGAAAAGGAAACTGAAATTTCCTGAATTTGATTCAAGCTGACAAAATGCAGACTGAGATGTCCGCTGATAACAGGTAGCTGAAGAAATTGCAGCAAAACTGCTTTAATTTATCTTCATTGAACAGCCTGATTCCTTCTGTTTTATAATTAAGAGGGCTAATCCTGCTAATTGTTAAACATGCTAATTCCCATTGAAAGGTATTAAAGACAATTTAAGAGGCCAACTATCTAACCGTGAAACCCTCTCTTAGCTGCAGAGCTGTGTAACAGTGACTGCGCTCTCGCTCACGCAAAGAGGGTAGCTTTCTGTGCTCTAATGTAAATAATGATAAATCATGAAAAAATTGATTGTGAGTTTATTATTGTAATGGCAAAAGAACCTTAAACAAAGGAAACCCTATTTTTTTTTCTCTCAGCTATGGAAAGCAGTGGTATTTATTATGAATGAATCCTGTGAAATGAAAAAATTAAAAATAAATAAAACAAAACATTTGTAGTACTTCCACATTTTTATGCAGCTACAGTGTGTCTTGTGAAGAAGTAAATGAGATATGCTGAATTTCTTTTCTTTCTGCAATATTTTCCTGGTGAATAAATTTTTAGCAAATAGTTCTGTAACTTTGGAGCGTTTTTTGTTTTATTGTGAATTTAAATGAATCCTTTCATACTTTCAATGTGTTCAATGAGTAGTAAAAAAGGTGTTTTGTTATTTATTGTTCTTAAAGAGTAACCAGAAGTGGATCAAATCAATATTAGCAGGTCAGAACATTACAAAACTTAAGCTAAATCTACAAAAAAATCTGCAAGAAAAAGGAAGAGAAGTCTCTTGCCTTTGTAAACAGTGACATGCAAACGTTTTTATAGCTAGAGGAAAAGGGGAAACTGTTGTATTAAACCCCTCCCACACCCTTCTGTTCTTGACTGGTGATTTCAATGAACAGGAGCCTCTCTCTCTTTGGGTCTGTCCATCACAGTCTGTGGCCATTAATCATCTCAAGTGGACAGTGTTGACAGGCAGCTGGTAGGCAGCATCAGTCCCCCCACCAATCATGTAATCCAGCAGACTAATTTACCCCAACCCGAACTCGCAGCCCCACTTCTTGTCCCAAACCCCCCAGCCCCCGCCCGATGACACAGCAACTGGTTATCCAAGCATGACAACCGCTCTCCAGCTTAATCGAAAACCTTAAAGGGGGTTAATGGTGAAAAGCCAGATTGAGGCTTTTTCTTTCCCCGCAGAGAGTAGAATCGAGACAGGAAAACCTGTAATGGATCTAATGAACAGTCGCCGTAACTCTTCAGGGCTCTGTACACTCCTCCAGTGTGGGCAGCTCTAATGCATTTTATATTACATGCACATCTCAGGCCATTAGCTAATGTCTGCTCCAGCGACAAATAAATATATACACGAGGTTCTCTGGTTGATTAAGGCGGAGATCAGGCAAAAAAAAATTACAAAACGACAAACACAACTGAGCTCAGCCGAGAAGTCAAAACGAGGTCCCAGCAGAAGGTTAGAACGATTATTAAAGGCCAGCTGAAAGGTACAGGTTGAAGAGGCTGCTTGTAGAGACTTCTGCTTTATCTGTGATCCAGGGCCCATCAACTGGCCCCCTCACTCACTGACACGATTTAGGACAGCTGTTGAAATTCCTCAACCATTAACACACACACACAGACATGTTTTTAAATTGCAGAGGCAGGAAATGGGAATCCCTCGTAATTTTTCCCTTCCACTGTTGCTTTCCTTTCAAGACTCAGAGGCCCCTTGTCAAGGTGGTAAAAAACTAAATAATCACCTCACCATTTGTCTCTCCCGTCCTAAGAGTCTACTGAATTTTACGTGACCTGACAAAATAAGGTTGTATTTTGAAGCATTTCACTTTCAGTTAACAATAATTTAGCTTTGCAAATTTAATATTTGACGAAATCTCAAAAATTAGCTCTAAATTCTAAAATCATTGGTGAGATTTTAAGCAAAAAAATTGTCAACATAGAGAACATGAAGATTTAAAAAAATTTGCATAAAAAAACAAACTGTGATAACATGTTTTAGAGAAAGAAAACCTAAAAGCCTTAAAAGCATGAAATCACAAACAAAGATTGCCCACGAATGTTGTAAAACGGCAGGAAATCACCAGAGGCTGTAGTATTTGTTACTAACTGTTGACCCGTGCACTCACTCACTACCTAACACTTGTACAAGATGACACAGGAACGTGATCCATGCAAGCCGATTCCTCTAACGCTTTCTGTAACACACCAGAAATCTAATTTGGCTCAAAATCCTGAACAGACAAATAGCACATTTAGTCATAATTCTTTACATTTAAACTTAGGATAGTAAAAGTACCTAACCAGGTTGAAATAAATTGTGAACTATACCCCGTGTCCATCACAGAACAAAGATGCTACAAGGGACCTGACAAACTTAAGTCTCCCTGTCTCTGCTAAATCCATTCCAGTCTAAACAAGAGCTCTGAGTGTGAAGACCAGATCAGAGGGAAGCCGCTGTTTTTGTAAATTATGTTGTGGCATAAAACAAGCGCCACAATGACACATTTTTGTAGCACTGTTTAATCGAAAAATCAGGCTTAAGATTAGAAGTGAGCCTCAAAGTAAAAAAAAAGAACTAGGTAGCCTGTAGCTCCTTTTTAGACAAAGTTGCAGAACGGCCACATTTGTTGCTTGTTGTGGAAGTCGGACATCAAAAATTCTATATTTAAATTGCCGCTTTTACAAACAGATGAAAGAGATTGTTTACCTTACAGGTAACTTTTCTTTTATATTTTAAGACTTTTTTTCTGCCTTTGTCTCTGATTTTTCTTTCTTTTTTTTTTCTTTAAGCCTGGTTTTATTTCAATCACCCCATCCCTGAGCTGACCTGAATTCAAAGTCCAACTAAAAACAAGCAGTAAAGTATCCTTCTAAAACAAGATGGTAAGCCCTGTGTGGCTTGACATTGAAGTCCAAGTAGTGCACTGAGGAGAAAAAAAAAAATCTTGATTTTCTAAAAATGTAATCTTGATAAATAGAAAATTCACTTCATCGATAAAATCGATTTATCGCCCTGCACTACACCACACTAACACAGTTGTGTCTAATTGCAAAATGGAAAGAAAAGTATTAATGGTTTTAAAAATATTTTACCAACAATAATCTGAAAAGTGTGAGTTAATGCTCTGTAGAAAAATGCTGGGGCTTTAGGATACATCTCTACCAGCTTTGGGCACCACTGCGCAAATAGAGACGGAAATTCACGCCTCTCATTTTTCTACAAATAGGTTCGGCTAAATCAGATTAAATAAGAAGCATCCACGTATAAAAAAGTGCTTTAAGTCTTCTTAATTTGTTCTAGGCCTGGGCGACTTTAAAAACCCAATATTCTTGATCTAAACTCTGCAGCCTCTCTCATCTGAGGAGAGCAACCTCTTCATCTTTGATTGGTCTTCTACATGAGTTGAAAAAAAAACAGACCACATCACCATAACTTTATTTCTGACCTGTCTCGTTTTTTGTTATTCACAACACTATTTCCTCACTGCGGATCTCTAAGAAGACTTTATAGAATATCTACTTTTAAACTGAAATTATATTACTCACAGGTGGACAGGTATACTTTTTCACTATTATTCATTTAAACGTATAGGGAAAAAATTAAAACACTGTTTTAGGCTTAAATCTGCAAAAAGTTTTTTTTATTTTTTTTATGTCATTCTACATGGCATTTCTTCAATATTTTTTGCTAGTCTAGCAGCTTAATTTCTAATAAAATACATTGAAATGTATGATTATAATGTGACAAAGAGAAAAAGTTCAAGGTGTAGAAATACCTCTGCACGATACGTGTATATTCACCAAATACAACTTTCTGATCTTAGGCATCACTGTTTACATAATGACAATCACTTTGGGAAACCTTACTTAAACCAAATGCCTTATTTTGCAACAGGTTTGTATGATGAAAGCATTTTCGCATCAGCAGCAGGGTCTAGTAGATCATGTAGAAGCAGTGCTATGTCAGCTCAGCCTGAATGCCTGACTCACAAGCATCTAAGCGAGGTTCGCGACTGCCAGATCTACTTTACTCTAATAAGGCAGGATCAACTGAGGCGGATCTAACCTGCTGACATCTTATAGCCTTTAATCTTAGAAGGAGAAGTGGCCAAAGGTTGGGGGTTTTTTTTGGGCCTCTGTGGTTATAAACTGTTAAATGGTTTTAGAGGTAATCAGTGATACTTCACATTTCTCTGGCAAAACAGATAGAAAAAAAATGTGATATATTCAGTCCTCAATGAAATTAAGAAGAGGAAGCAAATACATCTGAATGCAAACCAGGAAAATACTCTTAATGCAAACAATACATAACTTCCTCCTTCAATGAACTTAACAGACATAAAGTTGTACTGACAGACATGCGGAGGACTTTTGCAAAGGACTTTTGCAAAGTCCTCCGCATGAAAGATCTTTTTTTATATATATATATATATATATTTTATTTTCAGAAGCTCAAGCATTCACAAAAAAATGTTTTACTCTGGTTGAAAAAATCCAAATGAACCGCCACTTCCTATCATAGCTATGCCACAAAATATTTGATCTCTGTCTGTCGCTGCTGCCAAATGTGCTGCTCTTACCTCGCTTCTGCATGAAGGTAAAAAGATCATCCAAAAACTCTTTCCTTTTCGGATCATTGTCCAGCTCATACAGCTGCAGGAGAACACAAACATATCGGGGCATTACAAGCTTGTTGTGCAGTCTCTTCAGCATGTTCAATGCCTGATGAAACAGGGATGTCTAAATACAATCTTTAGTGAGTTACTTCATTATAGAATGTTTCGATTTTAACAAACTAACCTTTGCAAAGTCTCTGGAAGCTTCTCCTCTTCCTCTGTTACTGTCAGCTTCATCTGTCCATCCAGCACTGCCATTCTGCAACACACAATAATTAAAACAACAAACCATAAGGTCAATAAACAGAAAAAAAAGAGATGCCAAAAACAAGGAGAGAATACTGTTTGTATTTAAAAAAAGAGACAAGAGGAAGTAAAGGAGGAACATTGGAAAAGAAGAATAAAAGCTCCATAACTTCAAGAGTGAATAGAACCAAAACAAAGTATCTGAGTTAAATAGCACTTTTTTGCTGTTGTGAATTAACTTGACTTCATTTACTTATTTGCTCCTAAAATGTTAATTTTATCCCTTAAGTTGCACTGCAAGACCAAACATTTGTGCTGGATTCAAAGGGAATAGAAGACCAAGCTCAAAAATTAGTTAAAAATAAACATTCAGTGAAAAAAATACAGTGACCCCCCCACCACAAAAAAAAAAAAAAAACTAATGTAAACTCATGCTAAAGAACGCCTTCATCCAGGGGTTGAAAGAGCAACTTCTGGCGTTATTGTGCCCCTGATCTCCTAAATCCCCCCTCCCCCTTCATCCTCAAACATCTCCATTTGACCTAAACCATCTGCATCTGGGCCTGCCGAGCCCCCACCCATGTCTTCCGACCCAGCTGGATACACTGGCCCCCCCCATCCCTCAATCTTAACGCAGCTGTGACGGGTGGCCAAGTTCAGAGAGTGTGGCTTGCTGTCAGGAGGGGCCAGTGAAGGGTGGGCTGGTCACTTGCCTTAGCATGCATCTCTGAAAGGCATGCACATAAGCCCACGTACACAGACACAAATGCGCAAGGGCTAATCATCAATGTGTGCATGTTTGTGAGTGCAGGAAGGGGTGGGGGGTTGGGGTGGTGGGGGGAGTGGGGGCATAATGGCCCCGCAAGACGGGAAGAAAGAAAATAAAGGCAGAAAGGAGTGCACGGTATGTGCAGACAAGGAATGTCTCTTAAAGACAAAACCTATAAAAGCATCAGGAATCAAAACAAGATCCTTTTGGAGGGAGACGTTAATAGCTGCAGCGCAGGGTCTAGTTTCATCCAGGAGCCTATTGGTCAGCGGCAATTAAAGGCCCTGAAATGAGAGCCAGGAGGGCAAAGGTTGTCAAGGCCTCTGAGAGCAAGTCATTTTCACCCTCTCGCTCTGGTGTGTCTAAGTGTTGTCAACGTTCATGCTCCCTAAACAAATATTCATCAGCCATCAGCCTGGACAACCACAGCAAATGGTGTGTTTCAAGGTTAACAGATAAACTCATGAAGAGTTGTGAAAGAAATGCATTCGCAGACTCTGCGGCACACAAACTATTTCTATAAAGAATTTTACTTTTTCAAACAAAGAATCGTCAAATTAAATTATAGATATCCAATATTTGCTTCCAAGACAAATATGTTTTTAGCCCAGTGTGCTAAAAAAAAAATTCTATCTAAAAAACTGTTTTCTTTTAAATTGCATAATCTGTGACGTGACAAAGATTACAATCGGTTGATAATGTGGACATAAAATATACAATATAGTGCCTCATAGGCCTTATAGACCTTTGCACACAATTTGAATACCGTTGTTAAACTTTAACAAATGATTATGACTGAAGGTAACTTACATTTTACATATGCATACTGTTAAATGTTCACTTTGCATAGGAAAAACATTTGTAGAAAGTACTACCTAAACAAGAGTGGTTCTTCTTATGCATGCTCACATTAGTAACCAAACAGGAGACCCTTGGTTATATGAAAAAAAAAAAAAAAAAGGTCTGATAAATAGCTAGCTAGTATACATGCTGATGAGCAAAAAGCAGCAACTAATGAGACAATGACGAAAGAATCTGAAATGTTTGATTCATAGCAGTTTCCCTGTGAGGAAGTGTGTCCCCACAGCATGATGCTGGTGTATTCAGAGTGATGTGTAGTGTTGGTTTTCTGACAAACACAACTATTTGCATGTATGCTAATAAGTTCCTCTGCATGTTTGTTGTGTCCCTTTAGCTACTTCTGTGATTAATGCTCCTCATACCCAACCTGAAAAAGGTCTCTGACCACCATGTTTAAGTAGGTTTGTAGTTGTGCCACTGTGCTAAAACCGCTTTAAATGTGTCATTTGTCCACTAATGTTCTCGTACAAACCTATTCCTCCTCTGCTCCAGAAATTGTCCTATTTGTTGAAGATTCTTTATTTAATTGGAAGCTTAGCTGTGACTCTGATTTCAGCAGAAGTATTAACTGTGTCCTTAGTTGTTTATTAAAGCCTAATAAACAAAATTTAGGACAGTTTCTTTCTTCATTTTTTATTAAAGAACTACAGGACATACAATTTTGGGTATATGTTTCAAACATTTTTTATTTTATTTTAGGAAACTAAAGGTCTCGTTCTAGCTTAAACAAAAAGATCATTCCAGCATGCAACTAAAGATCAGTACTGAATGCAGGTCCAAAAGTGCAGGCAGTAGCTGCCCGGTCACTGGACTTGGAAATGTTAAGGAAACACAAATGTGTTGATACACAAACCACGTGCACACTTTCCCACACACACACACAATCATTCTTCCCTGAGGGACACTGTTGTGGGAGAGCAGGGGTCAAGGTGTTGTGACATCAAATGAGAGCAAAGGTCTAAAGTGACCGAGTATTACTGGGCATACAATATCAAACTCTGTTTTTTTCCCCCAAGTTTTCCATAAAAATTGAAATATGAAACTGAACTGCATTACTTTGTTAAAAAGGACAGAACTAAAGAAGAACCTGGTGTAAAAAAAAGAAAGAAGTTTAGGCCTGATAATGCAACTAAATGCATAAATATGCAATCCACTTAAAATGGAATGCATAAGGTAAAGATAAGCTAAGAAAAATACCACCCATCCTTTATGTATACCGTCTATCCTATGCAGGGTTGCTGGGGGGGCTGGTGCCCCTCTCCAGCAATCATCGGACGACAAGTGGGGTAAACCCTAAACAGGTCGCCAGTCCATGACACAAGACATACAACCACATGGTACACACTCATGCCAAATGGCAGTTAGGTACGAGTGACCTGATAGTCATGTTTTTTGACTGTGGGAGGAAGCTGGAGTACCATACATGCACAAATGGGTGATTGTGGCTCCAGTGTGAAGTGCTTTGAGTGGCTATGTAAGTTCAGACCATTTACAGTGAGAACATGCAAACTCCATGCAGAAATACCCCAGGTCAGGATTCGAAACCTGTACTTTCTTGCTGCAAGGCAACAGTCCTACCAAGTGTGCCACTGTCAAGCCCCAGGAAAATAGCAAGGTATGCAAAAATCAATCTAGAAATCAGAATTCATTCATTTTGACTGGATAAATTCTAAACTACTAAAACTGTATTCCACAATTTTATAACAGAAAATCTGGAGAAATGCTTTTTCTTTTTGCTAAAGAGCTTAGAAAAAATATTAAACTGGCAGGTTATGCCTCAAAGAAAAGCTGATTTTTGTTGAAAATCAAAAAGTCTGATTGGTGCATGTATTTGTATTCCATGTATTCCTTCTTTCCATTAAGAAAGAATTAAATGCAGTTGCTATCAGATAAAATTAAACTTGGATTTTAATTAATGAATAAAGCAAATCTGAGACTATTTCTAAAACTTTTCCTTATAAGTAGTTTAAAACAAACTTGACCGTGCAGTGTACAAGGGGAGTGGCTGTGTGTTAAATATGTAATACAGTGGAAGAAAGACTGAGGTAAAAGTCAACAACTCTTAAACAGTTCATATGAGAAAAGATTCTGGATAAAATGCTACTTTTTCAAGGCAGAAGAAGAAGAAATATCTATAATTGGCTTTATTCAGACTCCTTTAAGCTCAATGTCAAAATAATATAGCCAGACACCCGCATCGTCCAAAGGTTTAACAGCTGATCGGTCTTGGATGACCTGGTCTGGATGGAGGTGCAAGTCCTGTTGTGAAGGGATCCCCAGAACCAAACTAACATAGAGCTTTTGTCCAAGAAAGAGACCGGACCTAACCGGGTCAGTAAGAAATAATTCTGTTCCGGGTCCAAATAAATGCTTGTTTTTTTCACTGCATTGTTAATTTTAAGATCCAGAAGAAACAATACATGTTTTGCTCATCTTCAACATGTGCTGTAGTTCATACAGTAAAAATGTATGGGCATACGATGTTTGCATCATTATCTCGGTTCCATTTTCAAAGTTTGAAAAAAAACTCATCCAAACCTGGGAGAACTTGCTCTATCGTATTTCTTGCAGCTAAGTTTAATTAGTATTAGATGCGACACTTCCAGAACAATCTTAAGTAAAATATTACATTTTTATGCTTTTTTTACAAATACAAAAAGCTTACAAATTTTGAGAAATCTATAATTTAACAAAAAAGTGGTTTAAGAGACCGCCCACTTTCAGTACTTGCTAACCCAGGAGTGATTTCTGAAAGGCAGGGAATAGATGTTCTCTGCTGGATTTCGTTAATTGAAATTGGCTGCATTAATTGATAACTAGGATCACTTGTAATGTATGTACTTGACTTTTAATCTGTATGATTGGACTGAATTGACTTTTTAATCAAATACCTTAAAATGGCATTTGTTGAAAATCGGTGCTAAATAAATAAAATGAATCTACACTTTTCCTGGTAATTTTCAGATGAAATTACCTTTACTGTTAAATGATTACACCCAATTGATAACCAATCAGATCGGGTGAGTTATGGACATTTAAGTAATTTAATGTGGCTAATGGTTGCCAGATTATATATTTACTTGCCGTATCTGGTGAAGAAAATGCTCACATGCACACACGCGCAAAGTAATTATAACAGGAGCCATTAACCAGGAGCCAACATGTTGGCTCTTGAAATCAGACCTTGGTCAGCTGAGGAATGTTAACACCATGTTGCTCCTTGTAAAGTTAAGAGTGGCTACTGATGTGTTTGGACCGCTCCTTATGATCAGTCACCTCAGCCCCCTCATCACAACCACTGCTCCACCCTGAAATGGCTTTAAAAACAAAATTCCCACACCTTCCCACAATTTATGGAAGATGTGTACATGACTTGACATGCCTAATGTTTTTAATAACTGTTTTATTGAAAGTTGCAGAACGCAACATTTTTGTACCAGAGTATAGCTTTATGCAGGAGTTTGTCAGACATCCATCAAAACTAAAAACTGTAAAGACATTTGTTTTGCTCTCAGCAGAACACAACCTCTCAGCTTAATGTACACACACACACACACACACACACAACTGCAGAGCTCAGTATGGAGTTAATGTGTGTGTGACTAATAGGAGTTGTTTGTGTTGAAAATACTGGCTGATCGATGTAGACACACACACACACACACACACATATATATAACAAACACCTATAGAGAGCAGATAGCTATCTGACTAGCCCAAAGCACTTTAGTGTAGATTTCTTTTAAAAATCTGACTCACCTATCTGACACAGAAGGTTATATACATTCATAGTTTTAAAAAAGGGAGGGGGGGGGTACACACAATGACTACAAAGCTTGCTGAACCACCTTTAGCAGGTATAACAAGAAGTTTTAATTAAGACTTGAACCACTTCTCTGTAAAAGTTGAACCAGTTGACTCAGGTTTTCCGTCAAGTTATTTCTGCACAACAACTCTCCTAATGAACTAGCACAGTGTTTCCTTTGGATTTGGGTTGACAATTTTCAAAGTGAAGAATATAACAATCACTCAGTTTTTACATTGTTTGCAATAAATGCAATAAGTTTCAAATCTGAAAACAGTTATTTTGCTAAACAATTATAACCTCAGTATTGAAAAAAAAAAAACAGCTAATAAAACAGATACATGTTTACATAGTAGAGCATTCCTAAAGAAAGCTCTATAATGAATTGGGCATGGGGTGGTTTCTTTAAAAAGAAAGTTAATTTCAAAATCACAAAGATTTCCCATCACATATAGATTCCTAAGATTGTATTTTTTTTTTATTTAAATGCAAGGGAAAGTGCTAGAGTGACTCGGGTTCTCCACAGCTTTAAGCAGGTCCAAAGTAATGTTACGCTGCCATGTCGCCGTTCTACATGTCGCCAGGCAGGTGGCTGAAAAAAAAAAAAGGCTACTACACTTTCCCCCAACTTAGAAGTGAAACCAATAGGTTCTTTAGAAATATATTTGTATTAGCAAATAGCATGGAAAGCTGGGATTTTGAGACGGAAGCAGTACAATTCATCTCTATTATCATGACAATAATAAAACCATAGACTCCCAGTGTTGATCTATAAAGAGAATAAAAGATAAAAAAAAGGCAGAGTATCCTGCACAAGAAAGCCCTGCCAAGTCTTTCAAGTCTATGTATCAAATGAAAACTAAACAATATTATAGATGACATAACTGCCATAAGCAATATGTTAGATGATAATACCAGCAGTAGGAATAATTGTTGCCATTTTGTTAGCAGTTAAATTCAGTACAAAACCATTTTAATTGTTTTTATATATATACCATAATGCAGTAAAACCGTTGTAGGCTATTTCTACATATAGTTAAATATCTCATAGCAGCCCATGCCTTGTATGTATGCATATGAATTATCTGCATAAGCTGCCATATGTTCAAATAGCCACTGTTTCTGTTTCTTTTGTGCTGTTAAAAGGTGTAATGGCCAGGCAGTGGGTGGCCTAATTACATTATGGCCATACGTGACCAACTAGCTAAGTGCCAAATCAGGGATAAGAGTAACAGAGCACACTACAAGTTAGCTAAAGATGGACCACACCAGGAGAACATGATGGAAAAAACAAACAGATGCACATAAATGTCCTTCCACAAATGTCCTTCATGAAAGATGACCATTAATCAGTGTCAAAAGGAAAGCACCAAAAGGAAAATTTGCTAACATGCCCATGTTCTTAAATACAATATGGCTCATCTTTTAAACTTAAAGATCCTCATAGATCAGCAGATCAAAATAGGGAATCAAAAATGAAGAAATTTCAATTGATTGGCTGAAGATCCAATACTAAAGTACTGAATTTTTGTGTGTGCTTTTTTCCCCTAATTTTCGATCTATAAAAAAAGAAAAAACACCGACACATTCTTGAGTTAAGATAAATAACCATTTGCAATGTATGTATTCATGAATAGGGAGGATTAGGAATCTAGATTTATAAATCTACTTCCTCTATCAAAGAACCTACTGCACATTTGGTTATTTTATGTTTCATTATGGGAAAAAAAACAATCCCAGATTTGGTCAAAAGAATATATGAAATACAGAGGCATTTGTATAATTAACTGACATTATTTTGATGTTTCATAGCAAAAAAAACTTTCAGCACTCCATCAGACAATCCACACAACACTATCCCATCTGAATGCTGATGCATTTCTAGGCGGTAATTGTACTCTGCCATTACAGAAAGATGTCCAGAGAAGAGCCACCATTTTATTGAGGCCAGGCAAGCTGGAACAAGAAGGGTTAATGGCCGCTGCCTGGAGAGCGGGGGGGTGGATGGCATTGATTGCTCAGGATGTTGACAGCACTTTTCCAATTTGATAGTGCAGCTGTTATTAGATGAAGAGGCTTACTCTTAATAAAAGTGTCATGTGATTTTGCCTTCACTCAACCAGCTCTCAGAGACTGAGATGAGGAGACATTCAATGGTCAATTTGGAGAACTTGTGGAAATAAGAAAAAAATAAAATAAAATTTAAGTTAATTTTAATATTTTTTTACAGCTTGCCTAAAATCTAAGCAGCAAAGAAGTTTCTTACTGCAGTCGAACAGGTAGAAACAGCAGAAACAAGTTACAGCACATCTGATCTAAAACATCCGTTTATCAGCCCACCACTTTAATCCTGTGAGCCCCCGTAAAAAATTTATTAAGTCTCAAAACACACATCTTTACCATGTAAGGTCATGTTAGCCCTTAGCCATACCCTGAAAGCCCTCAAAGCTTGATGTCCCAGGGTAATGTCATGGTTCTCTTTACCCCACCGTACAGAGCTACATAACCAATCCCATGGGCCACGGCTATTGAACATGCAACTACGATCAATAGCCCTGGATGTGCAAACACAGGGAAGTCCCCAGCCCCCCTCCGGACGCAACCTCGCTGCAAACGTCAATACTCATCATCCTCAGTCATCTACCACTACACCAGGGAAACTGAGATGAGGGCTGGATCATAGCTCCCAGGGTGACCTAACCGACGTGCCTCCAACAAGACATCCTAACTTGAAGTGACACAGTTAGGGTTTCCAAGGGAAACCTTCATCAAGTTGCAGCCATCTAAAAGAAACTGTGTAAACAGCCACACCTACAATCAAAGAACACACAATTCATGCTCATGCAAGCTGGATTGCTATAGCAACCTGAGGCAGTATATCAAAGTTAACCAAATGCTGCAGTGTTCCCAGTGTGAGGTCCGTCAGGACGGACTGTGGTTGGAGGGCGACTTTGGTGAAATTCACCAGCATTCCTGTACCCCAGAAACAGGACCTAACAATAACAGGATAGCCCCTCTCATCCCACAGGTACTCTTAAAATCTCATTCCTAGACTAATCTTTTTTAGCTAAATTGCTGCCTGTCAAAACAGCTCAGCAAGGAAAACCTTTCAAACAGACACAGCAGTAGTAATTTAATCACAATCATGGCCTTCAGCAGAAATCTGGACTACAGCCAATAACAATGGTTCTGAATGAAAAGAAGGACTACATTTAGTGGCTGAATTACAACTAAAAACCTATTCATGGTAAAGGTTTATAAAGCCAGCACAAAATCCACGTCTGAAAGGAGGTTTCCACTACTATTAAATAAAGCTGTGGTTTATGCCACGCAGTCATACTGTAGTGAATTAGACACACATGAGGGAAAGCAAAACGGCATTCATATTATTGCCTTTAGTTAATGTCATCTGTGTAGTCATCCAAAAGCTTTGACAAGATAATCCAACAAAATCAGTGTTTTTAGTCAACAATCTTAAGGAATTTTTATTCATATATCTTCCTAAACTTTTTAAACAAAAGTCATAGCAGTTTTCCTCCAAACTGCTGTGTGTAAGGAGAATCCCCTGGCTGTAGTCTGCTGCCTTTAGCTGGTGCATGTTGCAGAGGTCAGTTGTGTTTGGTTCCGGTCACTGGTTGGCAACTTCACAGCCACAACAAACATGGCAGATAAAAGTGTCAGTCTGCTTCACTCAGTGCGGTTACGTCCACATCTAAGTTGAGCTACGGCATAGGGCTGCACAATTAATCGGATTTTGATCGTGATCACGATTTTGGTGGCCACAAGTAAATTAACTTGATTGTGAACGATATTTACATTAAAAATGCGAACTTCACTGCGTGCCTCTTCATCATACACTGCCTCAACCAATAGTCTGCCAACCACCAGGGGGGACACATATGGCTAAAGCTTCATTAAGCTGACCAAATAAAAACCGTGCACACGCACTCAGCACTCATAATGGCTGCACTACGCTTGCTACGTAGCAGGTGAAAAGGAGTATTTGAGCAATGTAGTGGATCCAAATCTCCATTATGGATCTGACTAGTAAGCAGAAAGTTCCCGATAGTGTACTACCGCCTCAGTAAGCAGCCGGTGGATGCTACGCTATCCCACAATGCAGCGGACGCACCGAAATCATAGAAGAAGAAGGACCTGTCAACCATTGACACCACCACAGTTTCGGCAGATAAATGTACATGTAGCGATGTTACTGATTACTGTAATTGTTTTTTGACTGATTAAACATTTAAGTTGTTATGTCATACCAGACAAAATAACGGCTAGAGGATGGCGGGACCACAGGCAAACGTAACGTGAACATCTGGGTCAACAGAAGTCATACGGGTCAAAGGACATGCAAAATGGTGGAGCAGTATGTCTGATTTCATGCCTATTACGCGATCGTTTGCTATGCAGTATTACATTAACAGGTGAGTAATAGTTGCTACGTAGCATATAGTAAATACTAAGGATTTGGATGCAGGTAATGTCAAAGGCCTTTTCTGTATAAGCTGTAATTGTTTCCCATGAATTGCACTTTGAGATTGCACTCTGCTATAACATATTTAGCTTGTACTTATATATATATATATATATATATATATATAGGAGTTTGTTTTTGTTAGTTATTTTGGCATTATTAATCATCTATTCTAATCTAAAGTTTTATTTTCACACAAAAATTTTACATTTTTAAAAGTTTATAATTGGTGCAATAAAAATAGATATTTTACAGGACATATTGGCATTCTTTCAACTTACACAAATAGTAAACGAATGCTGGTGGCAGTGAAGCAGAAAGAGTAAAGGCAGTGTATGTACAATGAGTGAAGAAATTGACTACAGGATCTTTGCAGCACAAGATCTTTTGTAAATACTGTACTGTTTGATAGTGTTACATATGCTGGTGCTCCGTTGGTGTCGTGCCGGTGCCGTTATTCCCGCTTCAACGGTCTCATCGCTTTGAAAAGGGTGAATAACCAAGACAGACATAGCTTAACAAATCTGGAATGTTGTATAGAGGATGGATACCAGAGCAGAGCCCAACAGTATCCAACAGGCCAGGCTCGGACAGATATTTTGAAACTATGCTCGGGTTCGGGCCGGGCTCATTCACAACAGAGGAGGGAGGGTAGCAGGTGTAAGAATCCATAACCTCGGTTTATTAAACTGTGCGCACCTGTGTCGGGCTTGGACATAAATATCTTATTGCCTGTCGGGTTCGGTTACTGCTCTGTCGGACGCGGGCAGATCCGGACCCCTTTTACTTTATACATGCAATAGAATTTGGGTTTTTTTAACCAAATTACCTGGGTGTCTTAGCTTGATTAGTAGACCAGTTCAACTTCATCTGAACTAAGGTTATTATTATTATTATTCGGACTAAGGCAATGATTTGGTTTTCTCTTACTGCATGTGAAGCCACCGACTGTTAAATGAGCCAGCTTATACAAATATTTCTGAGTTCTCAGAGACCCAAGTGATTTAAAGAATGCTAACAGTTCAAGTTAATTCATGAAAACTCAAGGGTTTGGAAGCTCTGAGGTTTAACTGGGAAACACAGCAACACTAACATAATACATAATGGGCAGAACAAGAGACAATTACTTAAGTCTTACTGACAAACAGAGTAAAGTCAAAGTAACATTTGTTTAAAAACAAAACAGCTCAATGTACTACATAACATTTTTTTGTTTCTTATGTTTTCCCCTGATTTTGATGTTTACAAAATGTTTAGTTTGTTTTTTTGGTTAATTATGTGCTTTTGTGTGTTAATATGCATACTTTGTGAGCTTGATCGACTGAATTTCACTTCCATGTTTTAATCACAATATATTTTGTAGACAAAGCTTCACAATATATCAAAATGTACCACCATATTATCATCACAAATGACTGCTTGGAATGTAATAATTGTTAGCTAATATAGCTCAAATGTCACTAACACATTTTGCCTGCTAATATAACCATCACATTTTAAATTCTTCATACAAGTTTTCATTTTCATTTTGAAGTTGTCACCTTATCACCTGATTAATCAACAAATTATTGTAAGTGTTAATGTAAGTGGCCTACCTATTATCCATATGGTCAGGAAACATTTCCACCAGTTGTGTAACTGATAAATATTGTAGTGGATAATCATGTCATTGAATAAAGCTCTAAGGCAGCTCTATGGTCTCGTCCATAGTTATTGAGAATTTGCACCATAAAAAATATCCAGAAATAATTCAAAAAGAGTTCTTAAATCAATAAATGTAAACTGTTATAGTCACAAATGTTCTTTAAAAGGACAATATGTCATGTAGCTTAAATTTCTACGGACACTCCAAAAGAAAGTCTGCTTCCTCTCCTGCCTGGCAAAAATAGCACAATTTAGATCAGAAATAGTTAATGCAATTTAAATAACTGGGGTCTGATCTTTCTGCAGCAATCTTTTTGTGAAGCTCCTCTGACTGGGAAATGTAGAAGGGAGAAGGACTGGGCAGGTAGCATCTTTTCCTTGCCAACAACTAAAGGATTTCACAATGAGCTGACCATACACTATCATCCACAATTGTGAGCCCATATGCTACGAGGAAGTAAATCTCACTGGCAGCTAGGGATATATGGTTCAGCTTCCGCTAACAGCCACGTCCACTCATGATTGTACACTCATTAGAAAATACTGAGAATCATAAACATTCCACACATCCCATGAGATCAGGCTGCCAAGATTAGGAAGGAAGAAGACCTCAAGGCATTCCTGCCCCTAAGTGTCCAGTCATGTTTGTAGCAGTGGGAGATTTCTGGCTTTAGAGGGAACAGACATAGTGGCGGGGACAAGGGGCTAAACGTCCAGGAGAGGAGCATGTTGCTACCTGTCTTGGCCTCAGCGGTGCTGCACCTCTAAAATAGGCCACTGAAAAACAGGCCTTCGGGCAAGACCACCCCTCCCTCCATTAATCACTCCAATTACAAAGCTGAAAAAGAAAGACAGAGGAAAGAGGGAGGGGGCAGAGAGGAGACACCTACAGGCAAATGGGCAGGTAGACGACCACACAAAAGAAAAAGACAAAAAACACTAAAAAACAACCCTGCATTTGTCACATTTGTATTTATTTATATTTATTCAGCTTTTAAAACCACAAACAGAAAGAGGTTGAGAATTCAACCACATTAAAACAAACACCTCTAAAAAGAACAGTGTGGATCTTGATATTTAGCTGCAGAGTAAACATGTCTGCTGGTAACCTGTAGGTCTGGTTTGCCAAATAAACTGAGTGCGTTTGTTCAGCTCTCAGCCCTTTCACCAAGACACCACATTCCACAGGCAGAGGCCCCATCCCCCATTACACTAGAAGGCCCCTTTCGTTGCCTCACACAAATGCAACGTTTATAGGGTGGTGTGGCCAGGAGTTCACACTCATTGGTTAAAAGACCCTTTCACAGGCAGAGCAAATATTTTAGTGAATAACATCTGTGCCATCAAATACGGCGCTCCATAAGTTAACGCATTACTCCGCTGTTTCAGGGCCATCAGAAAACAGACCGCAGAGACTTGATTTTTCACCTACTAACAATAAAGTAGCTCCACTACCCACACTTAAGGACAATTTAGATTTGTTTCATGTAACGTGGCAGATATAATAATTCCTGCAGAACATTTAAGTTGTTATTTTACAAAAGACTCAAATGTATCTTCTCACTGTGTATCCAAGCAGAAACAATTTACGATTTCTAGGATCCATGCAGCTTTTTGTTAGGAGTTATATTGCAACATTTAAAGCATGTATTAGATATTTCATTTGCGTCAAAAGCTTTGACTAAAAAATACCTTGCATATCTCACAGCTGACAAATGGCAAACATCCACCTCACCCCTAAGCTAATGGCAGAGGAGACATCGCACAGACCTGATAGGTCTTTATATACATTCTCAGTCTACTGCCAGCGCCAAGAACTTGATACATTGACAATCAACGATAAAAGTCACTTTTAATTATATATAAAATGACAAAGGTCACAGCGCCTGGAGTCAGACGGGTAAATGGCTTCTTTGTGAGACATGGTAAAGAAGTGTTGGGGGTGGGAGGACTTCCTCTGTCAGAAATGTTACTGTTATGACCGCCTCTATGAATCCGGAGTATCAAATGTTCAAACCATAAGCGGAATTCACAGCTTTTGTGAGGAGTTTAAATCGATAGGGAGCGATTTCTCTGCTCAAAGCAAGAGGTATCTGTTTCCTCTCAGCGAGCATTAAGCGTACAGGGGCATTCCAACCCTGACAGGCCAGCACCCCCCTGGGAACCAGGTTTAGATGTTGCTGGCTGTCACGCATCTGGAGCTCATCTCCAGAGGCAACAAGAAGCTACATCTCTACAGGACGCTCAGAGAACAGCAGGAGAGTTTTGAGATCAATACGTCCGCTGAGGACAAAGAATACATAAATGTTAAAATAAAACTAAAAGAGAAAAATAAAATACAAAAGACACTAATGATCTTACACAATGCATGGCATCCATTATAAAGCAAGACATTAAAGGCAAAAGGATTGCCTTGAAGTGTGGATAAAGACATTGATCTTGTGAGGTACCATTTACAACTGATGTATACATCAGAGATGCACCAATCAAGCTTCTGCTGATCTATAAAAATATCCTCTTTTCCTGCCTGTGGGTCAACTGATTGCAATTTGAAAGGTTTAGATTTATTTTTTTAAGGGATATTGCAAAAGAAAGCGGAGTAACACACAGCAAGTTCTTTCATAGAAGTCAGAGTTTCAAATCTAATAGAAAGTAAAGGAGCTACAAAGTTACAAGTTGTGGATTGTCAGTTATGTGGTATACAACGAGTATGCATCAAATTACACAATGTTGGTTACTACAGGTTTAAAACCAAAATGATGTATGTGTTTAGCTTTGGGTGCATTTAAATCCATGTGGATAATTTTGTTTTATAGTTTTTTTTTAGGACTTGACTTGACACTCAGATCCAATCAAATGAAGA
Organism: Apricaphanius iberus; assembly: GCA_028564705.1. Classification (NCBI taxonomy): domain Eukaryota; kingdom Metazoa; phylum Chordata; class Actinopteri; order Cyprinodontiformes; family Aphaniidae; genus Apricaphanius; species Apricaphanius iberus. The sequence goes on along the minus strand of JAPXFQ010000473.1, from coordinate 1,412,417 downwards.
AATTGGAAGCCTTGAACTGACTGACTGGTTCCACTTTAATTTAGTTTAGTTCATTTAGTTTATTTTTTTCCCCAAAGGAAGTTGTCACAGTATTTGTAGAAGTTCTGGAATTGGTTTTGGAGAGTTACAGCACTCAATGGAGCGCTTTAGTGAAGTAATACAAAATAAGAAATAAAATAAGAACTGAGTAAACAGACTTTAGATTATCTGTTTTACCAGCACCAAATACACCATTTGCAGCTAAGGTGAGTCTACATTACAGACGAAACCAAAAACCTAATATATAATTTTTTGTATTCATATATTGTACAAAGCTCGCCAATTGCCAGAGAAACCATTAAGGGGGAGGTACTTATGTTTTCTATGAACCAAAGATAAAATGTGCATTTAAATGGTTTTACATTTAGGTCCTCTTAATCTAATGAAACAAAATATCCATGCATTAGGTGTGTGTTTTCCATCTACCTCTAATACAGCCAATCTTCTGTTTTCTATGCTGAGAGGATAGAGCAGCCTTAGATTTTTCTAATCACATTTATGGAGCAGGACAACCTCAGAGGTCTTTGTTTGACCAGATGGCTGACTAATCAAGGCCGGCTCCACTGGGAGAGCGGGGGGGGGGGGGCATCGAAATCTGCTTCAGACATTATGGAACAAGTTTAACATGAATAGTCACACCAGAGCTTTTGCATCTGGTTTGTTCTTTCTTAATATCCTTTATTCATAGACTACTCTTTATTGTTTGACGACATCTATATATGAAAAATTCAGACATGTACTTCTCTGTGTTGAATTTGAGGTTTAGATTTGAAATATCTCTGTCACTCTTTAATTATTTACTACTTTACTACTTAATTATTGACTAAAGTTTATGTAGTTCACAGTTCTGTACAGTGTGGTGATTGTCTATTAACCAGAGAAGCAGGTAAAATAAAGTTGAGTTTATTTTGTACATATGAAAGGATGCGGATTTAAACTCTGGGTTGTAAATCTGCAAATATGCACAATGCTACCGGCCAGAATCATATATATATACATTTATGATTGTGGCTGCTAGCATTATATATAAACTAATAATTTCATAAAACTGCTTTTTTTTCAAATTCCGATATTAATTTCAGAAGTAATTTAACAGCAAAGAAAATTGCTCATTCAGCATCATTCTCTAACTCTGCTATGCTTTCCAATAATCTGTATCAGAAAATAATAACCAGACTAGTGAAAACATTTTGGCTTCTAGTTATGATCCCATTTAGCAGAAGTACAACACAACGTTTGATAGAAATATCATTTACAATTCCACTGTGGTTTTTCATCTTTCGTGATTCAGGAAGCGAGCATCTTTAGGGTAAAGGGAGAATGAAACTGAAAGAGGCGGGCTGCGAACACACTGCTGTTAGTGTAATGTGACGTTTCCTATGTTCGAGCCAGAAGATTCTTTTTCTTCCTTCCTCCTCTGGTGGGCTCTCCCTCTTACAAGACTTTGACTACCTTAAACTTATGTTTGAAGATAAACAACATGGTCACATGCTACCATAAACTGCAGGAAACTTTGGCAGCCAGTGTGAAGCAGACTGACAAGCAGGGAGGTAATGGTGTAAGGAAAGCCTTCTGAAGCACTTCCAACTGTTTCTCCTCTGTGTGGCTTTGTGCCAGGTTCCAGTCAGCTGCTGCATTTAACCCGTTGCCCTGACACAATGGCCCAGTTAGTGCTCATAGGCCCCAGAAAGCAGCGTGGAGCTGAGCCAAAGCAGTAGCAGAGGAGGACCAAGAAAACCACTAACCATAGCCTGGACAACTCTCACTCCACACCTCTATATCAGCTGGTCACTTTTTGCAAGGTCCAAAATGGATTGAACCCAAAAAATAAATGAATCAGTAAAAATTTTACCAACATATTGAAGCATTTTTTTGTTAAATGCTGAGACTACAAAGGAGATAACATCTTAAATGTCTCTTTGCTCTCTGATATGGCCTCTATCTTAGATGCATTGTGTTTCAGAAACGCCTGCTGTATGATAGATCTTTGGATTAGGTTGTTCAAAGTAATCAGTTTATCTTTTTAAATATACAGTCAGTAGGGATGCCATTTAATACAAAGCACTTCTCAAAGGTGTTAAAACGTACTTTTTCACATTCATGTTGTAGCCATAGCGCTGGACGATATAGAAAAAGAGTAGATCAATAAAGGGAATATTCATATTCATGCAAATAATCAATTACTAATAATTATCACAAAATGTAGAAAATGTATTTTATGTGCAGCCCTGTTCATTGCATGCTTTTCTTTAATGAACTAATTTTAATAAAGAATTTAATTCAGCCCTTTATTCAAACACTTTTTTTCACCATTATGTAAAGTTTGTAAGAAACAATAAGAAATCAAGTTAAATGACGTGAGTGGCATCAGCAAATACTGTCAAACATGAAGTAAAGATGAATGTTATAAACCATTATATTATTGATTATTTCTTAAAACCATGTCAGTAATTTAAACACAAGGCTTATCTTGAAACGTTTTTATATATTTCAATTTTTTATGACAATTAATTATATTAAAGGTCAAAACATTTGGTTTTAAAAGCCGCGGGTGTTGTCAGCAACGTGACCCGGGTGTGTTGTGCCCGTCTCTGTGCATCAATGACGGCAACACTGTTTCGCAGTTGGCCGGGGAGGATTCTGCTTGGCACCAGTATGACAACCTTGCCGATTGTAGTCTTAGCTGTGTTTTATTTGGTTCATTGTTCTTACATTAAGCGTCACTGTGCGGCGCATATTTGTTCAAAACTGGATGCTACATTGCCCCTTCTGGTGAACTACTAAATACTTTTTTCGGGACAAGTTCCTTTTTGGCATCTTTTGCAAGTCATTTGCTCTTTTTAGTGGTTCGAGAGGAGCAAAGGCTTGGTGACGGCACATGCCTGGGTCTGTGATTTGTTTGGAGTAAGTAATGACTGTAGCATTAAGCTAACCAATAAGCTATAATGAAAAAGGGAAACTTTTTTAAAATTAAACTTTTTAAAGACCCTTTTTTGCGTCCTATCACAACACACGTTCATTGATCAATATATATTTTTATTGAATTATCTTTCTTTATCGTTTTATGTGACAAAAAAAAAGGGTGTGCACAATTGGGAAGTGGAAATTAAATATTTTAGTTTTATTTCAATTTTGGGGGGCGGATAGAAAAAGTTGCACATATTTGTGTTTGTAGAAAAAACCCTTTATTGTAGTTAAAGCTTCAAATTGTTTGGGGTATGTCTCTACTAACTCAGCACATCTACATTTTCGCCCATTTGAGCCGTTACGACACATGAATATATTATTATCTAAATAAGAACAAGTAACTACTGCAATTCCACAGTTACAAAGAGCTTGGTACTGAAAGTATTTATATGTTTCCACATCTCATGTCTATGTCTGGCTATTACTTCCTCCTCTTAGCTTATATTCTCTCTTTTGCTCTTGAGACAGGTAGTTTCCTTTCCCACTGTAGGCAAACCACACCAGAGTTATTCACTTGCTTGGTACGCACCAGACTCTCGATAAGCTCTAACACTTGCCCAAAGAGAGATGCATATTTTTTAATTAATGTTTTAATTGCTTTCCTGAAAAATGGTCCTCCCACCCTCTGAGCTGTGGATGAATTTAGCTCCTCCAGAGTTCCCAATGAGGCTTTCAGCTGTATCGTTGTTTAATACTCTCCTTGACCCGTGCAGGTTAGGTGGACTGCAATCACTTGCTAGGTTGTCCAGTGGCATTATATTCTTTTCAACTTTAGTTAAAGAAATAAACAAGGATAGTGACAGAATAACTAACCTTTTATTTGTTCTTTGACCTGTCCGTTGTACTTATACTTAAATTAAAAATATACAGAGGTGGACCCTATATACTAATTAAGCTATATAACTTTTGTGGCTGATTAATTATGAGTATTTTTATTTAGGACTAGAAGAGTAAATAGGACTGAATAGAAATGCTTTATCACAATCAGTTTTATTTGTAAAAATATTGAATACTTATTTTATTTTACCTCACAATTATAAATTACTTAAATAAATAAAAAATATATTAAGGTTTTTCCCATTTGAGATTGAAAGAACCTAAAACTTTAGTAGGTAATAATAGCTTTAAAGCTGGTAGAGCTTATGCTAATAAAGCATTAAAATTTTCAAATTTGTGCACTAAATATGTAGTAAGCATTCAAATGAAAGATGGCAAAACCAACAAGGTAACCACCTCCTTTCTGCTTTCCTTATCCTAACACTAAAGTTTCAAATGTCAACAGCTGATTTCCAATTCAAATAAAATTTGGATAGTTTGAGACTACCAAATCTAGCAAACTTCTTGTATCTTTATTTTTTAAGAGTTTTATTTATTTATTGGACAAACCATAAAGTTAATGATATTCCTAAAAGAAGTAACTTTAAATAGTAATGAAATATTGTTGCTTACGTTGCTAAAAAGTAAAATTACTTTAAAATTCACAGGATAGAAAAAAAGTTTAATGTTTTATCTTGGAAATCTCACAATTTGCGTTTATATTTTTTAAGATTGGCTAAATTTCATTTCATTTCAGACTCAAATCAAAAAAATATCATTAGCAATGTTGTTATGATCACCAGGTTATTATATATAAGGGTTTACATAGCAGGAACTCATGTTTTTCACAGCGCTGTTACCAGTTAAACATGACTGTATCTATCACAGTGTCGTCAGCCTATATAAGAATTCAAGGAGAGTTTGAGCAACAATGTCATAAAGGGTAACATGACCTTGGCCGTGTTTCTCTGCAGCTGCTGAAGGCATTGGTTAAGGTTTTCTTCGCTTTTGGCTTTCCCCCGTATGCTGTTTGCCTTCATTAAAGAGCAGGTGCTGAAATACGTTTAGTGGGAGTGGTTGTAACGCATGAATGAAACTGGCGAAGCTGTTTGCGTATGTGTGTGTACTACAAACTGATTAAATAGCACTGGAAGTGAGTGTATCAGTTTTCATTAACATGAAGGTCCATTTTTAAGGAACTGTTTGGAAAAAAAGAGAGCTTTAGTGGAAAACCACAGCCTTCAAAATCAATGTAAATGTTATCATTTAGCCTAAACAATTGAAAAGGAGCAGTCTACCTATCAAGAAGCATTCACGTGAATGCTGCCTTTCTAAAATGCAGCCTCAAACCAAAAGACTGGTTTAACTTTGAAACTCTGAGTTTGGTTCTTCTCAAAGAAAAAAAAGACATAAATAAATGTAATGAGATTAGACCTTAATCTTGGTGATGTTAACCTTAATCTTTTCCCTTTGTAAATTATAGATTTTGCCCCATTTTTGTTATTGTTCAGGTGTCTTGAAATGATCCATTGCATACTTTGCATTAGGGTGTAAAGGTAAATAAGTTATCTCAATGTTAGATTGCTGCATTGCAAATCCCCTCCTCCATCAACCAAACAATGCTGAATAGGTTGATTGCATAATCGATTATCTTACGTGTAAAACAGGAAGTCAAAAGCAAGTTCTATTCAGATAAAATGGCAAGGTGTTGCACTTTACATTCAGATTTTTACTCATCTGAAAATGTGAGCCATAAAAAATGTGTAAATGATTAATAGTTGTGTTGATTTCTAACCAATAATATGATTCATAATAAAACAGTTAACTGATAAGACAGAAAAATAGATGTACAGTCCAACTGTTAGATATCACACAGTGGATGTGCTGCAATAAGAGTGGTTACACAACCACTCTTTTTAAAAAGCCATTTCTCAAAAAAGTGGAAAGTGTCACCCGTCTGGTTCTGCTACCGGTATTCAACATGTCAATGAACCCTAAGAAGAGAGATACGATCACCATAACATTTGTTAAAGAACCATACCATGATGGAAATGCTCATTCAAAAAAAAAATAGATCTAAACCCCCATTAGATTATAATGTCAGTTATGAAAAATCCATAAAATGAAAATTTAAAAAAAACAAATGTTCTCCTTTTTTCTGCATTTTCAAATGTTACTTACTGTATATGTTAGGGATGCAACGATACCACTTTTTTCAAACAGATACAATAACGATGCTTGGATTTAAGTACTTGCCGATACAGAGTACCAATACTGATACTTCTATCACACCAAAAGAATGCTATGAATTGGAAGGCAGGTTTCATTTTCTTCACTGATTGTTATAACAAATGTTGATGAATTAGTTTAAAAAAATAATAATAAAAATGACCAAAGAACCAACATTTCAATTGAAACAAACATTTTCTGTGAAATATTCCCAGAGTTTCCACTTTTTAAGTACTGGTTTATGGTATCGGTTAACTGTAACCGATACCGATACAGTACATAAGAGCGGTATTGGCCCTGATACCTGATACCAGTAGTGGTGCATCCGTAGTATATGTCTAAAAAGAACTACAAACAGCATTGCACCAACCAGTCCCACGTTGTTTGGCCTTCACAGAAGTGCCAGCTTTAAAAGAGAAAGAAGGGAGAGCCTGACAACAATGACTTGAATAAATCTCCTGTTAATTGTGTGAATGCTGTAGGCATTCACACTATTGTGATCCTGTTTCTCTTTATTCTTTATTATTATTATTATTATTATTCTCCTCGTTTCCGTACGTTTTTTGAAATTCAACTACTTCTGCAATTTTCATGCGATTTCAGCAATTCAAATATTCACGCGTTCAGCTTTTTCGGGTCTTTCCGGCTATGTCTTCTGGTATTTCTGCTTTTCATACTTTTTAAAATATTCAGCTTTTTATGCGATTTTCGCTTACATTGAAATGAATGGAAATTCATGAAAATTCCGGAAAAATTTTGGGCTTTTCCACAGCTAACTACTTCCACAAAATTTAAGCTAGAATCGCCATTCAAACTTTAAACGGGTCACAAGGCTTTAAACTATCTTCGTATGATTCAGCTTTTTGCTATCTCTTACGGTTTTCATAAAATCGCGATTTAAAAATCATTTAAAAATTTTCAGGTTTTCAAATTTATAATGTATTTCAATGACGGAATTCTTCAACTGGCAGAGTGTCCACTCTAGCAACTGCCGTTTTTGGCCCTTTTCTGAACTTTCACAAACAAATTACTCCTGTTCATACAAATTTCACACAATCTACACATATTATATATTAAAACGCAGGAAATATTGTTGGGATTCAGGAAATGTAACCCTCATTGAAGTGACATTTACACATTTACCACAAATGGCCCCAAAGCGATGAAAAACCACCCCTGAGTGGATCCTGCTCGAATTTCAGCATCTCAAAATTATGCCCATTTTTACAAAATCGCTGTGCGGACACAGATTAAGGTACACACATGACACAAAGAAGTATTAATCACCAAAGCCTCCTGATACTCAAAGTGAAATCCTTATTTCGATAGCCCTTATACTTCCCGAATAACATAACATCGTTCGGAACCAAGTCAAGTCAGATTTCTGGTTTTACCAAAATATACTCATGTTTGACATCAATTTATAGCTTTTATATTATATTTTCAAAAAATTGAGTGGTTTAAGACTGTTCCCGTATCCGTTCCAATAAAAACGATACATGGATCACGTCGATACGCCTTACGGTTCCCGAGTTATTAAGAGTAGTTTGGAAGAAGGATTCCCTGTTTAAACGGCTGAGGAATTGAGACACAAAAGTGAGGTGCTGCAGCTGGCCTCCTGTCAGCTTCTCTCCTGCAGGGCCAGCCTGTCTCTGATTGGCTGAGTAAGGGAAGGCCATTCTATTGCTACAGTTGGAGTCACCTCTTGTGGTGGACAATATAATTACAATGCGCTATGGACACTACATAGTGTGGCTGTGACCTAGGTAGTAGGAATCCACGAATCAATGGGTTGCTGGTTCAAATCCCAGATTCTTCCATCTCATTCATTGTCTTTGGGCTGTAAACTTCACCCACATTACTTGCTGGTATTAAGAGGGCCCAGTGTTGCTGTGTCCTTTAGCCTCACTCCTGTCACAGTGACCTAGGGAAGCAGTGTCTACAATTAAGTAGCCTGCTACCATGAATGGGAAACAGTGATTACTTTTAAAGGGTAGTTATGCAGACTTTTATGTTTAGGCTATTGTGGGCATTGTACATGGAGTATGATATTATTATACAACTTTATATTGACATCCATTATATTCAAACTAGTATTTAAGCTAAGAGTTTTTTTTAGCTAATTTTAGCAAGAATTGGCTTTGTAGCCATTTTTATTATACTGAATTGATCAAGTCATTAATATCCAATATATTAGTATTTCCCAAAATTCTACTGTTAGCATTTTAGCTAACATCATCAGTTTCAAACGGGTTACAACTTGCATTTCAGCTAATACCACAATCTTTCCTAATTCTAGCTGTAGTACAATTTACCAACTTTTCTCTGAATAAGCATTTGCAGAGATTTTCTCTTTCAGCAAACTTTGCTTACTACATTTCAGCAACATGTTAAAGGTTGCATTTTAGCTAACATTGGTAGTTTAGCTTAATTTAGCTAACATTGGTATTTTAGCTTCATTTAGCTAAAGCTGGTCTTTTAGCTTTTCAATAGTTTTGCAGTTAAGTATAACTGCATGGCTCTCACCTTTTTATGCTGATTTTTACTTTTTAAAGTTACACAACATACTATTTTGAGCTTGTTATAAAAATTTGACAACTTTTAGATTTTAGCTAATAGTTTTTCTACGTAGGACAATTTTGAAACATTTTTCAGTTATTCAGCTTTTTACAATTCAGCAAATATTCTGCAGTTTTCTTCAAATTCTTCAGCAATTTTCAGCAAAAAAAATCAGCTTACAGCATTCACACTGCATTTTCGCAGGAAATGCAAATTTTTCTAGTTAACTATTAAACTTAAATGTGAGGAAGAATCTTTTAGTTTACCTTAGAAAAGAAGGCTTTTAAATGCACCAACAAATCTGGAAAAGACCAGATGTAAAAAAGAAAAGAAAAACAATGACGTAGTTTAGTCAAAGTCTAGACCATAACCTGATTTAAATGCTCTGGCAGAGCAGAACCTTAAACAAATGCCAGATAAACCATATATCAACTGAAGTAATGTTGTTAGAAGTGTGGGTCCAAATCTCTACCACAGCATAGTGAGAGATTGATAAGGTCATGCAGACAACAATTACTTTAAGTTATTGGTGCGAAAAATGCTTCTACAAGCTACTGAAACATGATTATGGAGATAGAAAAGTCTCATTATTAATAAACTCAAGCAGGGTTTTTCATGAATGTATATGCTCATTTGGAAATGCATATGGTCTGTTTCACAAATGCACACGCAGAGGTTCACAAATATTATTCTCAGAAACACTTGTAATATAAATTCAGAAATGCACACGATCTATTTCACAAACGCACACAATCTGTTTGACAAACGCACACGATCTGTTTCAAAAAGGCACACAATCTCTTTAAAAAATGCAAACAATCTGTTTTATAAATGCACACAAGCTGTTTCACAAATATAATTTTGAAAAAAGCTCCAAATATACAGGGTTTTTCCTGCGTTCAACTTTGCGTGGCGGCCGCCTCAGCCTGATATCGCTCTGCCCCCAACTATATGGAATTTATTTTTACTGCAGTTGCAGAGTCGTGCCACCACGGGGGCGCTGTATCAGCAGCGGTGTGCCGGGAGAAGCACAGAAAAAGAAGATAAAATTGTTTTTCATAGAGTGTAAAAATTGGGTTTTCCCGCTAGTTGGTGCTATCTGTGTCCTGATTTCCCCCCGCTCTTCAACCAAGTAAATGTTTTGTTTTTTGCATCCAAGCATATCATGTTTACTTTTTAAAAACATCCTCCGTCTTAGATTAAGGTTAATGGATTTTAGCGTTACAGATATGACCTGGGAAAAATCAACCACTACTTTAAAAAACCACCTCGCGGTGAAACAGCGCAGACAAATTATCGTAAAAAGCAGTTAAAAGGTAGTTATGGTTGTGACAAGATGAGAAAATTGCAGGCAGGGACTGGCGAGGGTCAATCTAAACAGATTATAGAGATAATATAGAGATCTTTCTTCCCGTCTAATTAATTGGAAACCAGAAAGAGAAAATATATTTATTAAATGTGAAGAGTAGATAAACAAATGTGTATTTCAACAATAAATACTCCTCTCTGCCACCGTCATGTTTTCTTTCTACGCAGATTCTACTTTTAAGATTTTTACAGACTCCTTTCTGCTCCAGAAACATTCTGCAATGTTGCAGGTACCGTTTCAAGATGGAAAATATACATAATCTAAATGTTATGGGTCTAGTGGAAGTTTTTTTTTTTTTTTTTTACGTGGATGGATGAAAAATATTAATATAATATTTTTGGTTGACTCCCACCTTCCATTGTGTGGAGAGAGTATGTCTGAAAATCTCTCCAACTTTGCACTGAATGCAGATTATTCTCACTATCTCAGCATCCAGCGCTCCCAGAGAGAGATTTGATTTGTACACCTGAAACCGCAAATTAACTGCAGGAACCCGTTATTGCAGGACTCTGATCTGTAAATTAAGTAGAAGTTTCTCTGCACAGATCGGGCAACAACAGCATAGGTTACCAAGGTAACGCATTTTATTGTTACGCATGTTCTTCTGGGGCGGATATGTCTAAATTTGCCATCCTTCTGCTATATGTGGATTTTTAATGTCTGCCATTTGAGAAACAAAAGACGTAATCATTTGGCTTTCAACTGTTATTAATTGAATAAAGGTGCGATTTTCAACACCTGTTCATAACTTCAGTGCTTATTGGGATGAAACGTGGAACAGAATTATAATAGGCTATGAATAGTTAATAGTTAAATAATTAAAGCTAATAATAATAGTTAATGTCTGGCTGCCAGATTTGTGGATAAATCTCTACAACCTAATGCACTTTCAGTTTAAAGTTGGCACCTTATGTTTGTATGTATATTGTTTTAGTAAAAGAATGTTTTAACATGATTATTGTCATATTCTTATTAGAACGCTTAACTAAAAAATATGTTGCCTTTAAAAAAAGTGAGTCAGTTGAATGCAGAGAATTCACGCATGTGTTGGCGCATGGTCAGGATGGTACCACCTCTGCCTCAATTTGAGCCAGGAAAAACCCTGATGTATACTCACAGATCATACAAATTCCTGAATGTGCATGAACCCACCGCTTCTCATTTGTGAACCTCTCTGCATTTGTGAGAGAATTGTGTGTGGTGAGTTTTGAGACTCACCTAACGTGGACAGACAACTAATGTCACCATTGGCTAAGAAACCTGTCAATCAAATTAATCCCTTAGCCAGCTGTTCACTTTTAGCCAATGGTATTGCTCCTAACATGTTCCATCCACATTGTGGGCCGAACGCACGGACCGGCAATAATTAGTCATTACTAATCCAATTCCTGTTATAAACAGTGGTCATGAATTTCTAACCCGTTTCCTCTGTGTATTAAACTGTGCGCACGGACTCGCAATCTATTTAGATATATTTTTTAGGCTTGGTAAAATTAATCCCACTAGTCCTTATTAAAAGTGTGCAAAGCACAAAAGTAAGACAAAATGATGTGAGCAAAGATGTAAAAAAAACAGTTTTAGGTCAAACAAATACATGCATATTTTATTTACATAGTGTAATGCAAAAAACGATTAAGCACAACTTGCATAGATGTAACTTTGAGGGCTTTAAATTTGGATGAAAATTTTTGTGATTTTGTTTTACTAGAAGCTTTCGGTTTGCAGTCATCTGTGTAGTGAAAAAAAAAAGAAAAATATATTTTTCATTTGTTTTATAAAGACTTAATTGATAAATAACTGACTTATTTTTCCAAGAACCAAAACTGTTTGTCTGCAGTTCTAAAACCTTAACAAACATGAATTCTCCAGTTTTTGTGCAGATGGCAGAGTCATCGCAGAAAAACAGATACCGGCAATAAGTACCAAACTTTGCCAGGACATGGTGTGACGGAGGTTAAAGGACTGTGGCCACGCTGAGAAGCCTCCCCCTTTCTGTGAGCAGATGTGTGCTTTAGAACTCAGACAAATAAAATAAAAAACACAACTGTCTCTACACACAGTGGTGAGGTACAACCCCCCCCCACCACCAGCTCCTCCCATTCAGGCACTTTGCCCCCTTTATAGCCCCTGCAACACTGGGTGAAATGAATTGAAAGATCACCAGTGAGAGGCTCCACTACCCCATGGACATGCACCCAACAACCCTCATCAAACCCCCGTCTCTTGTTGGGAGCCCCCAGTGGGAATGTTCACTGTTTGAAGAGTTAACTCTTTAATTCTGTCTGGAATGTTTCCTCTGGGTGGGGCAGAGTAGCTGCTGAACCAGACCACTAACCACTCTCCTACAGCCCCCCTCCCCTCCTTCATCTTCCTACTAAATTCAATACCTCTATTTCTGGGAGGGGGGAGTGGAGCCACACTTAGCTGTTAAGAGGTCAGCAAAAGATGAAGCAGTTTAATGTCACAGGGATCGCCAACTTCTTTTTCTTTCATAGAATCAACGTTGCCTTTAATTGTTTATTTTTTTAAAAAAATGTTTATTTAAATTTGATACACATTCACTATAAACAGCTTTTGTATCAAAAAGTAAGTGAAAGTTCAACTATCAGATAAGAGGACAGAAACCTTGGAGCTGCAAGAGGCTCTTTGGACCTTAAACAAAGGCTCTTAACTTGGTTTATGCTTGACGGATTCGTGAGGTCCGCATGGCTTCACAAAATTACGTGATTTCAGCAACCACGCCCCTCCGCACGGCATCTGAGAAGCCCAAATTTCCGCACTGCGATGGCGGACTGGCAGGAGCTCCTACTGGCGGAAGTTCGTAAATAAAGACATCTTTATGATTCGCCCTATAGAGATCACTGTGATCCAAATATTGTTTGACAAGTGGACAATCTCCTTTTTCATCTTTTTTCCTAACAGTAGTAAAAGTTCTTCCTTTTTGTTTAAGCTCACGGGTGTCGCCATGTTGTAAACAACATGGATTTCTACTTCTACTATGGTGAAGTGTTGTATGCATGCTGTATAGCCCTACGCCGCCCCTTAAAGTCTTCATGAATCTTGGCTCACAGTAGAGACAAGCCGCAAAAGGTATAAATGCTGCTAGAAGGCGTCTCGGCCGGTTCCGCACGGAATGTACATGTGTCAATATGATAAACCAAGCTTTAAAAACCAATATGTTTAAAATACAGATCTAATAAATTCAAGTTTTAGCAGTTTAAAAAAAAAAGGCACTGGAATAATTGCACTGAACTTTCACAATAGACTGACAATGAAAGTACCATAAATGTTTTATTTAAACTTCAGATTCTTCTAATTCGGTTTTTTATTATTAATTTTTTTTACACAAGGATATGTTGCTTGTGTTTGCTAAGTTGCTGCTTGGGGACCCTGTGGGTCCCCAAACGGAAAAAATTATGAACGGAAATCAATGGAGCGATAAAAGTTATTTTCTGGTCTGCTTTGTCTAACGCCCTGGAGCACACATATGTTGTACTACGATCTAAATGATAACTAATGATGTACATTTCGATTGTTATGGTTATTTCATTGTAAAAATTTGCATTTAAAAAGCCTACAATTTAGAAATCAGAAGTCGCATATATGACGTCATTTGGCTAATGGGAGCTAGCACTAGCTATAGCATGTAAAACACTCACCTAGAGCTTATAGAGCTTCTCCTCCATGCTGGCTCTCACTCCACCGACTGCTTTACCCCAGACATAGCTGCTACTTTCCACATTGTCAGGTTTATGGTGGTTTTCTCCGTGTTTAATGCTCCTTTCTTCATCCTGGAGGCTACAACCCTCACTCTCCTTCTTCCGCAGTTGTCGTTCGCTACATTTTTTCATACAAAACCTTAAGTAACTTTTGCCGCCGGTCAAAGAAAAAATCAGCGTTTTCTCTGCATCAAAATCAGTTTTTAAAATTCACAGACATCATATGTTCGATTCACAGAACATTTTCTAACTGGATCAGAAAATTACTTTTATCGCTCCATTGACTCTCATTCATTTTTTTGGCAGTAGCGGACCCATGGACCGGAAGGTGAAGGGCGTGACTTAGGCTCCCCAAATGACATTTCTGATTTGTAGCCATTTTAATTATGAATTTTTTGAGCAAATGAATCATAAATAACAAACACACTCAAAAAGTCATTAGTTATTTAAATTAAGGTTAATCATATGTTTGATTCAGGGCATAACCAGAAAATAACTTACTGCTCCATTGACTTTTTCTTTTTTCAGCCAGGGGACCCATTGGCTACCATGGAGGGGAGGAGACTTATGCCTCATTCACACTAGGTGTGGTTTGTGTGCGGTCAAGTGTCCATCAGTTGTTGCAAGGACAAAAAAACATCCAGTCCAACCAGAGCCTTCACACTGGCTGCAGTGCACATGTGGTGGGTAACTTTACGCGTCCAGTCTAATTTTGTTGGACCAGTTTTTTTCAGGAAGTTAAAGAAATAACATATTTCGTTGTAATAGAAAAGGCTCAAAGCATATAACTTACCTCCATTGCTAAAGTTAACACAATTTATATATTTAAAAGACAAAAATCAAATGAGACTAAATTAAAAATGATAACATTATATATAAATTAAATGTACTTACCCACTGTAGAACAACCCAAGGGAATAAATACCCTTAAAAGCAGGAGATGGGGAGTGTGGGTTTTGTTCACAACCCTTTCTCTATGGGATGTAAATCTTACAACACCTCACGATTCAATTCCATTCAGATTCTTGGAGTGACAATTCAATTCAGAAGCGATTCTCAATTCTAATGAAATTGTTTTCTTAATCAATACGGGGTTGGGGTTGGGGGGGATTCGTGAATTTCAGGATCAACTATTATCCTCTATAAGCTGTAATATGTTATGAGGGAACTGGTAAAAGATTTAATTGATATCAAATTGCAACTGGACATCCAAGACCTTTTAAACAAAATTTCTATTTCTGAAAAAACAAGCTGAAATATTTTAAGAAGACAAAAGTAATAGAAATATTTTTTTCGTTTGTTTGTTATTTAGTACTTAGTAGAAAATAAGTCAGGTGTATTTACTATGCACCAAACCTTCCGGTGTGAATGGCAGTCCGTCAAACAGCAATACGGAAACCAGTTCGCACATAAACCACACCCAGTGACAATTTATTGGAAAAGGAACTATATTTAGTGCAGAAAAATATTACTTTTTCCCTGGTATCCAATTAACCATTAATATTTACATAAGCATTTTCATAAAATACGAAAAAAAAATTTATTGCTCCCGGGAATCAGATGGAATTCTTTTCAATGCCATATAAGGCCTTAAGTTTTGCAAAATTAATTTTAAGTCTTTTAATGCTTTTTAACGAACTGGGGAAACCCTGTAAATAAATAAAAAACGAAAACTGGTCATAGTTAACGACCCATGAAAAAGAGGCCCATGGATTCCAGAGTGTATATAACATAATACAATACAAATGAAACTGTAACACTTAACACTAACTAACAATGTTCTTTTACGTGCACGTGTTGTCTTGCGGTCTTTTTTTTTGTACTTTAAGCAAACAGTGTGGATTGAGGCTTTCAATTCCCTGTGTGGTTCAGCAATCAAAGAAAGAGATTCCAGGCCTCACACATCATCTCAGTTCTGAACAAGCAGCGCAACAGGTTTTAATGGACCGCAGCCCTCCTCGTTATTTCTCATCTAAATGACCTCCATTTGCAGGCCGTTTGTACAAGCAGAAGTCAGACATTAATTCCATTCTTATTACATCAACAAAACAGGAAGTGCAGTAAACGGAGTAATACTAAGTACTCCACTTAAAAGCCACTGGCAGTAATGGCATCTGAGACAACATTCAGAGAGCGAGAAACCAGGTCAAGTTGGCGCAGCTATATCTCATGAAGTGGGGAAACTTGGCTCCTGCCGCAAAACTACAGAGGCTGTGTTTGCAAAAGATACAATGCTTTACCCAAATATAGTGCTTTTGCACACTAGTTGCAGAACTTTTCCACTTTCTATTGTCAAAATGACAGCATTGAGTCCATCTCCTAAATGCAATTTCCTCCCCGTCTGTGGAAATGAGCTGAAAACAATGTCAAACATTCCTGCCTCTTAAAGCTTACACAAATTCCTTATCGATCTCTTTGCTACAGCCATTCAGCTCCCCACTTCCTGACTGATGTGTTGCTGGGGCGACAGCTAAATTATGCAACGGTACTGCCTGAACAGACAAGCCTCACAGTTTGAAAAGCAAGGCTACAGAGTGGCAAGTGTTCCCGCAGATCGTCAATAGCAGATACCCAATTAACAGGAGGAAACCGATTTGGTCCAACATGACCCGCTGCCCAAGCACCTTTTCTCTTTTAAGTAAATTCTTCACCAGAGTTGAGGGACAGGTCTTTCCTGGATAGACTCACACGTTGCACTCATTAATTACTAGGTTTCTTTCTTCAACTTTGTAATAGAACATAAAAAGGTCTCGCCAGAAAAGTTGAGTACAGCTCTGGTCGGAAAGATTAGTACTGATTTTTAGCAGTAATGCTGTCTTAATGTTACAGAATATGACATCACCTAACGTAAAGAAAATAATAAAACTGAATATGCATCTACTAAGTCTCACATGCAAGACAAACCCTCATAAACTTTATGACTGTGAGTTATGTGAGATTTACTGATATCAGTTTGAGATTGAGATGCAGTCAGTTAGGCTTTTGCCAATCAATACTAATTTCTACAGCATGTGGAACTTCAGGGTTCAGTTTATGCAAATTGTCTTAAGGACTTTACAGCCAACAAATCCAGTTTATATAATCTAATATAGAATCAAACTATTTTAGTTAAATAGAAAGATTCATAAGCAGACTTTAAATTTGAGTCTTAGAACACAATTTAAGGAAATTTCAGTCTATTACACCAGTTGGTAAAAGATTTTCCATCTAAAAAAGCCCAGCCAAATGAATACCTTCGCTGAGTTTGCTGCTATCCCTCCTCCAGAGAAACAATGTGGTGATGGTGGAAAGAATCAACTCCATCTTAGCAGGAAGAGATCTCCACCAGAAACTTGCATAAACTGAACGGCTTTTCTGCTGCAGGTTTAAGAGACAGGTTTAATTAATTTATTATTTGATTAATTTATTAAACTAGACGAAAATAACCCATTTAAACCAACAGAGGAAAATTCAACTGAAGGTTAACAAAATATTTTCTGACTAAATAAATGTTCCTATTCATTATTATGGTACTCAGCAAATGGAAATTCATTTACTATCCCTAACTGACTGATAATATTTCACTCTCAATCATTGTTAGGGAGTGGGGAGAAAACAAATGTGTGTAAACAAAATAAAAACACTTAAAACCAAAAATTGTTTATAGGAAAAATAGGTGGGGTTTATTAACATGTGGATGGGCGGTCTAGATGACAGAGGTCACGTAGCCTTCGTACCATTACAGAGGAAACCGGGGCGCTGTGGCTTCCCCAGACTATCTCTTTCTCCACACGGCACATTTGTCCATCCCCTTGTTTGACATTCATTTACTCTGCTGTTTAAGAGAGGGCCGAGGTCACCATGCATACATCACTGACACGAAAAACACTGGTTAACATGTCTGTCCACACCCAGCTGCCCTGTATAAGGCATTCACATTCATTCAAAAAGGCAGGAGTACTTGGCTACAAGATGGATTATTTGTAATGGTTGTCAGTCAAATAATTTTATAGAATTAGGCAGTTTTCATTCAATTTAAACTATATTCCCAAGTACAAAAACTTTCAAATTGCAATGTGCTGCAGAAAAAAAGTTATCAAATTTAGCTAAAAGTTAAATATTTTTTAGAGCCATAAAGCCTATAAATGCTTTCAGACTAATTGAAATTGGTCATTCATGTTCTTTTATAAAAGCTGGTAAACAACTTAAGAAGCATTTTTTGAAACTAAAATGTCTTTAGCTAGGACTTAACAAGAATTCTGTATCATATTTAGAGGGGAAAAATTATGTTTTCTGTGTCCGTAGCATCTGATAAATAATTGTTGTATATAGAACATCGACTGTTTCCATAAATAAATAAAAATAAATAAAAAAGGGAAACTGGTATTTTTCAAATGGATGTTTAAGGCTTAAGGGCAATACACAAAAAACAATGTGAGGATTCTTTTCTATAAAAAACTAAAACATTTGCAGGCATCATGGGTTTGCTTCATGAAGAAAACAAAGAACTGATTCCACCTCACCTGCAAAACAGTTTTTTTTTGTCGGTAAAACTTTGAATCTTATCGTTCCCCTTTCAAGGAAAAGAACAACTCTATATGAGGGAAGAGGAAACAAGGTTATGCCACAGCTAGAAGAGATCAACAACCAGACCACAGAGGCACCTGCAGTTGTTGTTTGTCAGCTTAAAGTTTTTCAGCTAAGGTTAGAATTATTCCACACGACAATTAAATGCATAACCACAACCAACATTTACACGTTACCAATGTAAAAATAAAACATTTACATTATATTACATTAACATTACTTAATTAAAAAGAAAATAGACCAAAACGAGACACAATTGTACTGAACCCAATGGTTCAACACATCCTCGGGAACCGTTACACCTCAGTTAAAAAGTGATTGATGTTGGCCAGTTGTTGGATCTGAGTGGTGGTGTGGGGAGGAGTAGTAGCCGACAGCCTAAGACGGTTGGAGGGGAATGTAGTTCGGAAAGACAATTCTCCTAGCCTCACTGATGTCTTATTCTAATGGGCCGGGTCACCCTGAGCTATCTCTGTAGTTATGCTGCTACAGGCTTAGGCCACGTCCACACTAAGCCGGGTAATGCCTTAAACGTATAATTATTTAGTCTACACCCCCCTATCGTCCACACTAACCCGCCGTCGTTTAAGGTCTGTGGCCGGATAACTATTAGCCGGGTAAGAGAGCCGTGTAAAACATTAATTCAACGGCTAAACAAGCTAGTGTGGACAGCTTCCCCGGGTAATGAAAGGAAGTGGCGTCAATGAATGCTGCGTCAATAACAATACGACACTACGGACAAAGACAACAGCGAAGAGTAATAAATCGATCTCGTCGTCTGTCCACACCAAAAACTCTCTCTTCTTCTGAGCAGCTATTGTTCTCTTCAGTTAACGGGACAAGCAGATATGTACTGTGCTGTAGAGTTTCTTGTATATATTATGTAGGTGCTGGTGTCACGTAGATTATACGCGTGTTCCGTGCGTCTTTTAGCGCATGCCCAGTATTTGCACAGGTCGGTATGGGATTGCGCAATCATGGGAACTTAAACAGGCCTTAAACGGGGCGTAAATGCTCGTGTTGAGTGGATATCATTAGGCGTCTAACTCCCCGTATAACCTTATCCGCTTCGTGTGGACGTAGCCTTAGACTGTTGGAGGACAGACTGCTTTTCTTCACTCAGCTACTTTTCTCTTCTAAACCCTCTCCAGCAGGGCTGATTCGTCACGACAACATCGACCACTAAAACTGTCGACAAAAAAAAATTGTAATCTAGCTATCAATTATTTTTTTAAAGCTTTGTTTTTCTCTGATCTGTGAGCTAGTTAGCATTTTAGCTGCTAACATTAGCATCAACAGTAAAGCGATTTTCTCTTTTCCCCAGACTTTCTCTTTTCCCGGCTTTTTACCTTCTCTCCTAGGTATCCGGGGGTATTACTAGATTGATGAAAATGTCTAGATTTTCTCATACGACGTCCTCTACGGCCCGAACTAATGATTAGAGGCTGGCTCGGATCTGTTCAGACAGAAAAGAACGCAGCTGCTGCTTTCAGGAGATCAAGGTGCAGGTGTCGAAAAAAAAAAAAGAACTGCTGCTTATTATTCTCATTATTGCATTAAAATACTTATTTTTCAGAATGTAATGTTTCCCCTGACTTTAGATGTTAAATGGCTTTGGGCGGAAAGGATGATTCAGTAGTTTTGATGAAGCTTCTGACTGAAGAGGCTGTTGTATTACTTGATAGCTGCAATATTCCACCATGGTTAGCACGTCTTTTGTCAGCTGTAACACTGATTTATTTTTTTATATAGTTCATAAATATTAAATAAGCTGTCATCTTAAAAATCATTATTTTAGATACTACATAACACTTCGAGGTAACACGCAAATATTAGAGCAGGTGCTCCTGCAATAATATGCATTTTAAACGTGATCTGATTAGTCAGCTAAAATAACTGATTAGTCGATAATCAAAATAATCGTCTGTGGCAGCCCTACTTTCTAATTGCATTATTTGCTGCAATTTCAACTGTTAACGTTGTTTTTTCTGTTTTTCTCTCCATAGAAGCTACACTTGGTCTAGCCTCCTACTCAGCTGTGATGCCTTGGAGGGGAGCATTGACTGGGATGATGATACATCAGTTCTTTCTGTGTCTGTGCTCTATCTTCATGTACCCCCAGACAGTTGTGGCAGATGGCTTCTCATACTGAGCGAGGTTTTTCTGGAGGTTTCTTGCTGTTCAAGTGGAGTTTTTCCTCTCCACTGTTGATACACACCTGATGGATTGCTGTGTAGTCAACAACAGAAAGCAGACCACTGTCTACAGCTGCAACATGTTTGTTGAGGAGGACTGAATGCTGCAAGTCACTCAGTACATTTGCATGCGCATCTAAATCGATCTTTTTGGAGTAATCGGACTAAGGGCTTGCCCCCTGTTGAGAGCCGATTCCCAGTTTACATGTCACTCAGAAAATCGAATTATTAAATAAAGTACGTTCGACTCCCCGACGATAGATGGCGACATGGGCCATTTTAGCGGTTACCTCTCGAGCTGCAGCAGTAAACAGAGGCTGGCGGGAGTGAAGCAGACAGATTCAAAGCAGGATATTCCCAGTCAAAAGTAGGGATGCAACAATACCACTTTTTTTCAAACCGATACGATACCGATACTTGGATCAGAATACTTGCCGATACAGAGTACCATTGTCAATACTTCTACCACACACAAAAAAATGCTATGAATTGGAGACAGGTTTTATTTTCTTCTCTGCTTGTTACAACAAATGATTGTGAATTAGATATAAACATTAATTAAAAATCACCCCCCAAAAAAATGTAAATTAAATAAATAAATAAATAAAATCTTTGAAATTATTGCAGTTTCACCATTTTAAGTATTTGCTCATGGTATCGGTTAACTTCAACTTTTAGGCGATATCAGGGCCGATACCAGTATCGGTGCATCCCTAATCACAAGCCACCGTTTCTTTTTCAGTCCAGACAACTTAGTCGAACTTCTTAAACTCCAGCTCGGTTCGATTCAAGTCAAACTAGGGTGTATACATCCATTTCGAAAGTCTGATTTCAGTCGGACTAAGGACTAATAATTCGACTTTCTCTCGCTGCATGTAAACGCACTAAATGACTAGATACAATCTGTTGGGATTCCTTAGATAAAAAACCTTGAAGCTGATTGGAAAAATGAACTGAAGGATTAATTGGAATTTATGTATGATATAACTGAAATGACTTTTCTAGTAAAGTAATTTAAGATTACATGTTGTGAATTGGCACTATTTGTATCCATCACACTTGAAGCATTAGAATTAACTGACTTTTTAGGATCAAACCACATGTTGTGGGGAAGATAACTACAGACAAGCATAAAGTTTGGCGGGTGTTTGGAATAATCTTTTCATGAACACATTGCTGTAGTGAAGTTATACCTTTATGAGTTAAACAATCCTATTATTTGGAGAAAAAGGGAGATGCTTTCAGAATAAGTTTGGCTATTCTGGAGACAGTTGCTTCAAGATATTGCTGGATTGTGAGAAAGGGAGCAGCATTACAATGTCAATCTGAATGACCTTATATTTCTAGTGTTTTGATTTAGTTTTTTCACCTTTAAATCCCACCATATCTCTTTACTGACTTCATTTTATTGGATAAATCAACAAATAAATCTTTTTATGACATCAAATTCAAGTTTCTAAATGCTATTACTACTTTTATCTTGAGTGGACATTGTCTTTGTACTAATACTAGAACTCCCATTAAAAATGTCCCAGAATGACTCTTTAGCAACTTTTGGCTACATTTATGTTTGAGTTGTGCTTCATTATTATAATCATTATTTATTCTTTTACATTTCTCAATTTTCATCATGAAAATTAATATAACTATCATAAACTACAAGCCTAAGCACAATTAAGTAGAAGAAGTTGAAGAAAAAAAAAATACTTCAACTTTAAACTTTATCTTGTGAAATGACATCACCAGTTTTAATCCCCCATTTGCTCTAGATAACACTTTTTTTAAATATGGTTTGCTAGGCTTCAGCACCTTGGTGATATCTTTGGACGGCATTCATTCACCAAGTGCTTTAGATAAAAGTCTCCATCCAATGTGATCGGTTACATGAGACACACACGTCAAAGTAAGGCTTGATCTACAGAAATATCTTCTTAACGAGTTATTCTATATCTTCTTTGTCCTTCAGAATATTATAAATTTCCTCTGCAATTATTTTAGATGGTCGGCATTTGGGGCATCGGTCAAGCTTCACTCTGGCCCCTTCAAGACAATAAAGTTAAAAAAAACACAAACACACACGCACACTTCCCCTGCCTACATGGATCCCCTCCCCCGACAGTGTTGCAACCTGAAACTGCCTGAAGAGATGAGCCGTCATTAAATACTGCAGAGCTGACATAATGACAGGAAAGATAAAAGAGAGGAAACAAAAAAAGGCCAGACCAATTCTCATCCCATAATGCCTCCCCCAACCCCCAGGCTCTGGCCACCTCTCCTAATAAAAAGACACCAGGCCACACATAGGGTACTGGTCAGCTGCAACTAAGCTGCTACAATCTACTTCTCAGGAGATGTTCAGACGAAGCCCTTAGCAAAATAATACTCTAATTATTGACCTGAAGGTAAACAGTAACCAGTCTGACCTATTTGGTCAAATACAGTTTCCTTCAAACTCTCTGAATTGCTGCACTGACATGACCCCTTTTCTATTGTCCATTCTCCTATTCTAATTTTGGATATGTGGTTTGGACCAGTGGTTATCTTTAGCCCTAAGCCTTCTGCTTGCATCCACAAATATTTATCTCCCTGTGCCTGCCACCAAGCAACATACCCCCATGGATGAATGGACCACAAGAAACTGGCCCAAAAATATTAGTTTGCAAAAACCGGAGTCATGGATTAATGTTGTGGGGTAAAGTTTGTGAAAGCTTTTATTTTTACAGATATGCAGAGGCCAGTCTGAAACCTTTCAAATCTTTGTCAATGAAAGATATTTCTTGCCTTTATATGACCTCACTTATTTTTCTAAAAAAAAAAAAAGTCCCCGTTTTGAGGCAAGATTTGTATATATTTTTTATATTTTTTTGAACAATAAAGGCACTAATCTGCCAGGCAGTAATCAAAAAAGGTGAACTTCCTCTTTGACAGGTAATTGATTACATTTTTTTAAAGTTATCTATTCACAAAATGCAAAAAAACAAAACAAACTGAAAACGGTAGGTTTTCTTCTGTCTGTAAATGCACCAACAAATAGCATGTCCAGATAATGATCATTTGGCTCTTAATATCATACATTTGCAGTTTGTGGTGCTGTAAAAATAACAGCCGAAACTTAAGAGTTTAAGAGTCAACTGACCCTGTTTACCGTTGAACCAAGTACAAAAAGACAAAATGATAATGACGGCATGTTTCTCCAAGACCGGATTAAAAAAAGAATTGTGTAAGCGGTGATATTTGTTTTTTTGCCAGAGACCAGACGCCACTGAATTACTAAGGTAGTCACAGCCCAATTTAACTTGTGGGTCATTCTACGAAAACGGGCCATTTTATGTCCCTCAAACAAAAGTCTTTTAAAAGCTGAATTAACAATATTTTTATTCATAATTCTTTTATAATTTATTGGTTTTATGTGAAAAATAAATTATTTAATTTTAAAAACATTTTTTTTTAAAGGATTTTAAGCAGTTTCCATACTAGGTATATTGCAAAACCTGTAAAAAGGGGTTGTCCCTCTGTATGATTTGTCTACTATCACTGGATTTTAGGATAAAAAAGTCAAACTATCATAAAAAATAAATACACTTTGAGAAAGTCTGAAATCATGAATTATGAAACGGTTTTATTCAAAATATTTTTACAATTATTGGGGGGGAATCAACATTTTACATTGGTCCCGATGTTGTCGTCAACCCTTTTACTTTTGGATAAAACGCCCCTTGGAGAAAATTACCTTTCCGCTGACTGGATTGGTTTACAAAAATGTACTGAAGCAGAAAAATTACCTTTACCAAAAGTTACACCATTCTGATTCTGATTTCCAGAAAGTGATATCATCTGCCATTCAGGAAGTTGATTGTGAAAAGACAACTAAGTGTTGTTTTCTTTTGATTACTTTTCTTGCACTTTTGCTCTGTCTGACAGAAGGGGACAAGGTAATTTAGTCAACCACATTACTAAATAATCATGTATTAAAAAGTAATTCCATTTAAAATTCAAATTTAAATACTTAAAAGCATTTTAACCTCTCTGGAATGCACACATTGTGGTGTCACGGTGTCGACCACATGGCTAGTAACAGCTGCTAATAACATATTTTGTCAACTCTGTTACCGTCAACCCTGTTACTGTCAATCTCATCATAGAATCTTTCATGAGTGTTCAACACTGGAATTATTTCTGTAACACACACATATATATATATATATATATATATATATATATATGCTTAAAATGCATGTTTTTGCTGATTTTATCAACCATCCAGGTAAGAGGAGCACCTGATAGAAGAACTCAATGGATCCCAGGAGATTGACTGGAACAATCAGTACGTTTACATGCAGCAAGAGAAAGTCGAATTATTGCTTTCATCCAACTGAAATCAGACTTAAAATGCATGTATACACATTAGTCTGGCTCTAGCCGAACTGAACTGGAGTTTCAGCAGCTTGGCTATGCTTCCTGGATAAAGAAATTAAATTCGGACTACTCTCCGACCAGCCCCCCTCCCCCCATATGGCATCTAAGGAAAACGTTAACGGCCCATCAGTGCATGTTTGACTGACGAAGAGGCGATGCGCTGTGACTGTAAATATCCTACTTTAACTCCATCTGCTTCACTCCAGCCAGCCTCTGTTTACTGCCTGAATGCAGCTGGAAGCTAACCGCTATAAGGCTAACATGTATGGGCGCATGTCACCATCTATCGTCGGGGAGTCAAATGTACTTCATTTAATAATTCGAATTTCTGACTGACATGTAAATTGGGACTCAGTTCTCAACACGGGGAAGCCCTTAGAACGATTACTCCAAAAAGCTCGATTTAGATGCGCATGCAAACATACTGGTTATGTGTCATTGTTATTGTCCACTTATCATTAGATGAGATGAAATTCTCAATATACCGTGATATTAGTTTTAGCTCATATCGCCCAACCCTAATATTACCAAATTTTTTACATTAAAAAATGTTTTATGTCTTTTTATAGATTTTTACACCCATTTCACACTGGGTACGCTACGGATGCAGTCTGGTTTCCGTACAGCTTCAGTAAGGACTGCAATTCAACTGCCGTTTGTGTGCAGAACGTCTCCAGAAATTTACTCCAGTCAGTATGTTGAAATGCAGAAAGAGAAAGTCAAATTATTACCTTAACCAGACTAAAACCAGACTTTTGAAATGTATGTATACACCTTATTCCAGCTGGAATTGAACAGAACTGGATTTTAAGAAGCTTGACTAAGCTACCCAGATAATGAGATTGAGAATCGGACTACTCTGCAACCGTGTGTCAATACTCAGATTTGACTCCAAGTTTTTCCGTCTTTTCGGGGGAATTAGCTGATTGATTTGAGCTATCGCCTAGGTAGAGCCTGCAGTTGCTTCACAGACAAGCTATTTATGAATGGCCAAACAGCTTTTTAGTAATATGACTGCATGCAGTTTGGAACCAGAAACATGTGAAAACCAGCGATAAGAAATTATTATATCATATCTCATAATTGGGAAGAGAAAACATTTTCGACAAACCCTTAAAACTGTTGATACGGTTGTTTGTTGCTTTTGAACAGTTTTTTTTTCCACACCTGATTCGATGAGGGGATAAAACCTATGATTGAATCTACATCGCCTATCTACATAGCCTATTTGATAACGGATAAGTTTTAGTTTTAGAGCAGTGTTTGTGTGGCTTTGACTGTATGCGGTGACAGATGTACACAGAAAAACACATTTATTACAATCAATACCACCAAATGCAGTAAAATTCTGTATAGTCTATAACGTCCCTCGGCTGTATAATCTAAACAGCCGAGACAGTCTCTTTTCTAAACAAGTATAGATCCAGCTGATCAGCAGTGAGTAGCAGCAGGGGGAGGGCAGCACTGCATTACCATAAGAAGTGCATTTTTTTTGCCAAAACCCTAAAAATGTTACCTTCTCCTGTGTCCTGTTAATACTAGGCCAGAAATCATGCAGTAGTGACCAGAGGTTTCTTTGGCTGTATGGAGTAAAATGATGCAGCGATGTCTGCACTTCACCTCTAATGTAAATCCCATCAACTGGCTGGACAAAAAGGCTAATATATGTTTAACTAAAGGTACAAAAACATTTATGCCTTGCCCACACGTAGCCAGGTATCTCACAGAACGTGATATTTTTCTACGCTTTGGCCTGTCATCCACACATAAACGCAGATTTTCGGCGAGAGATGGCGACCGGCGGTGCAGCTGATGTGGTAAATCCACTTTTTGATAAAGAAGGAGAAAAAAGGCATGTGTGGATTGGATTGTGGGCTGATGATGAGGGGAATATCATTGATAATCAAAAACTCATTTGCAAACGCGGTCAAATTTTTCTCTCAAAAGGACGAAACATCTAATTTAATAAAACAGCTCAAAGTACAACGGCCGGATCTGATGAAAGCAGGTACGTTTCGAGCCAATACAAAATTTAGAGTTTCTATTATGAATGACATATGTTTTAATTTGAATGTCAAAATCAATCAGGTAGAAATAAACAGCCGTTTGCTTAGTGAATCATCAGCATCTGTGATGCGGCTAATGCTAGTAAAGGCTAGTAAGTGTTTGTGCGTTCACACTGCTTAAAAAGTCAACGGCCAGAACGGCAAGATTACTTCTTAAGTCTACAGTTGAGGCCGTCAGAGTCTCCGCGATGCTTTGTCTGCTGCAATTTTTTGAGTTTAGAAGTTGAGCAAGCTGAACTTTGAGTGCTGTCCCCTGAGCGTCAACCAATCGGAGCATCTCACTGTAGTGACGTCAGCAGACGTTGACCAGCCACCCATTAAAACATCCGGCAGAAAAAGGCCTGTCTAGGGGCTTTGCGAGGTGCAGCCTTTAAAATGTAGAGGCTTCAAACTAGTCACTTTGTGAGTGTCTTCTGACCAAACTTTGATTTAGGTACTGAAAATGGTACCGAGAACCATGGGTTTTCACAGCTATCGGTAAACACTGGTATCAAATACTAAAATGTTGGTACCGTGAAAACACTAGTTTGAATATTTCAATTTTTTTGTTTTCAGTAAAAATCAATCAGATCAAATAATATGTTCTAGTTTCAAGTTATGTGTAAATATAGTCCAAGGGCTGGGAAATTAATTGAATTTTAATCTGATCTCAATAATTGCATGGTGTGTTTTAATCTCCATGCCAATTGACCGATCCAGTCAAAGCCC
Organism: Apricaphanius iberus; assembly: GCA_028564705.1. Taxonomy (NCBI): domain Eukaryota; kingdom Metazoa; phylum Chordata; class Actinopteri; order Cyprinodontiformes; family Aphaniidae; genus Apricaphanius; species Apricaphanius iberus. The sequence goes on along the minus strand of JAPXFQ010000473.1, from coordinate 1,384,768 downwards.
TGCCTTCTTGTCAAGCTAACCAGCCAATGAAGTCGCAGATAAAAAAAATGTGATACTTAAAGCAGGAGGCCCACGCTGGCATGTAAAACAAAAGCTCAGTGTCAACAGTGTACAGCTGGTGATTAATTTTGAATGAAAATGGACAACAGGGAAGATGACAAAGATGACCAAATTGTTGACACTGACCACAGACGAGAACACGGCCATGACATTTGGGAGAGAAGTGGCATCGTGAGCTCAGCAGTTTGGAAATGGTTTCGATATTTCCGAGAGGACAGCAGCAAGGAATAAACCGATCTGCAAAATCTGCCGACTGACCGTTTCAACAAAGCTAGGTAATACAACCAGTCTATTTAATCACCTGCAGTCATAGCTTCCCACTGAGTACCATGAGACTCACGCAGTTTCGAAGTGATGCGATGTTGTTAGCAATACAACAGTAGCAGGACGCACGCTCTCTATGTGACATTAATAGTGAAGGCTATAATTAATTGTTTTGTGATATTATTGTTTTGATAAGACAAAAATCTAATAGAAAATCGAGATTGTTCAATATAGTGAAAATAATTGCGATTATTTTATTTTCATAATCGCCCAGTCCAAGTCAAACCATGATATTTTCACTGAGTTATTCTGCAAGATTATTCCAACCCATCTTTCCCCAAGTGCAATAAATGGCCACTGTCTTTAAAGCATTCAGACACATTTCGCTGTAAGTAGATAGCAATAAAATACCAATACATGAAATCTAAATCAACTTAGTTCACGTATGTCTTGTTACGCTGCCCATTTCAGCAGCCTTTTACATCACTAACAAGCTCTCTGTTTAACCAGCTCCGTCTGCAGCTATGATGTTAAACCACATGGCGCTTGGCTCAGTTCCCTTTTGACATGTCAGGGTTCTGTAACACCGTGCTGAGGCAATATTTACCTTCAAGGGAAAGTTCAGCTGGCACACAGCCGAACCTCTTGGGGAGGCTGCTACTGTGTACTACATCCAACCTTTCCACCCACCCAAAAATCATCGGGCTGACCCAGGCAGCCACCCACAGCCTCACAGCAGCACCGCTGCCCCTCCTGACTCCACTCGCTTGGACCAGAGCCAAACCAGAGCGCGAGCAAAGCGCCAAGAGAGACAAAGAGCAAGATACACACACTCAAAATGTGAGTGCGAGAGGAGAAAACTGGTGAGCGTGAACACATTGCACCTCGGCCTGGCAGTCTGCCAAGAATCACTCGAGAGGCTTTTTTTTTTTCTTAAACCCACCACAAAAGCCAATCGGCGGTCAACCCCCCATAGAGATTTGAAGTGTTTTACATAGATACTCCTGGAGCAGCGCACGACGCAGCAAAGATTAAGCCGTCTTTCCCAGCAGGAGGGTTAGCAGAGAAATCACATAAAGCTCCCAAAATGTAACAAAAGACAGAAACATGTTCCGAGGGTTAATATTAGCAAAGAAAACTCAATATTTAAAGGCCCTGACTAGGTAAAGAGGAAAACACAGTTTGTAAGAAGGAAAAAAAATATGGAAAATACATCACAGCATCAGGAGCAGCAAAGGGAGGAACTAACCTGTCTGAAGTGGTCATCAAATCCCCAGTCGGCCTGTCCATTTGGAGAGGTAGAAGAGTTTGGCCCTGCAGGAGACATGCCCTCATCAGGTTCCTGCTTCACTCGAACAGGTGGAGAGGAAGCCCTCTGGGGGGCCGACATGGAGTATCCCGGGAACGGACGAGCCGGGATGCGGGAGGCGTTCTGCTGCAGGGCCAGAGTCTGCTTACGGAGAAACTCCAGACCGCTGGCGTTTCCCTCGTCCTCGTCGCTGCCCTCATCTCCCTCCATCATCTCGTTGTCGTCGTCCTCATCCCCTGAATCTCGGCCTCTGTCCTCATCCTCCTCTCTTTCCGAGTCCACGCTGCTCTGATTGGACACCCGAGGAGGCAAGCAGCTGGCAGGAATGCCTCCAGGCATGCCTTTGCCCATGAAGCTTGCCCCGGAAGCCCGGGCCGCGGCCAGTATGGCCTGCTGGGCAGCGACCTGCTGGGCGTACATGATATGGGTCTCTCGCAGCTTCCGTTCCTTCCTCTCCATTTCCAGACGGGCCTGCTGCTGGCGCTGGAGCTGCTCCATCACTGCCTCCAACTTCATTCCCCCTGTGGAGGAGCTCTGTGGAAAAGCCACACTGGCCTCCTGAGACATGCTTGGCTGTGGAGGAAAGAGAGGGACCCATAAAGTAAAGGCACAAAAATATTATAAATAATTATATGGTTCTTAAAAATTTTCAGTAGTAGGAGCATCATTAAATCCAAAATAAATGTCCAAGTGTAAAATAAAAAATATGTTGTGTAAATACTACAATGCACACACTCTAAATAAAACAACCAAACAAATGTGGTTATTACTATATAACTATGTGTTAACAAATTGACCGATGCGGTTACTAAATCTACTTTAAATAAAAAGCAGCGTACAGACAGAGTAGACAAATATGAAGTGCAACAAGTTTTAGGACAGGGGCCCCATGAAAAATTGTCATCAATTCCTTGCACTTAAACTATTTTATTTTGATGAATTATGTAGGCAAATAAAAATTGTGGCTCAGCCCTGGCATGTAATTTTATTTTATGACTTTATACTGCACTCCATTTTCATTGATTGTATGCCAAATATTATCCCGTGGACCATTTTATATATATATATATATATATATATATATATTTATTTATTTTTATTATTCTCTTCCATTATATTTAAGGGTTGATTATTTAATATTTAGTATTTTAATGAATTCTAGACATAAAAATGTCACGATGTTGCTCAAATACCAAATTTTATTCAATTGGATGTCTCCCAGTTTCCGCCAGCTGACTTTACGGATTAAACATGACGGATTAAAAAACATTTGATCAAACCTAGAGAACTCTTAAGTAAACTCATGCTGACAATATTACCTATTGAATTCATTACTGCACTCTCTTACAGATGGCTATGAGCAGATAATGAAAAGAGACTTTCTATTAATTGTGAGCTAATTAATTCTCCCTGGTTGGATAAATATTATCCTACATTCAGTGACACTTTGCTTGTCAAAGCAGCTACAAAAGCTCTTGTGGCATTGGCTTCTTTCACTTGTCCATAAAAAGTATTTTAAGAAATGATCCCTACTACAACGTGGGAGTCGAAGGGGCAAAATGATCCGCACCCATCAGGAATGGACTGGTGTTCAAAAATGGTTGTCCAAGCATGGCTGGACACCGGACAAGAGTGCTGGTCATTTACACCCATTCCCCACGTCGCACCTTTGGTTATTTTTTATTTCGTTTTTTTTTTACATCCAAACGTGGGAAATTCTATTGCAGGATGTCTTGTACCCACTACACATGATTTCATACCCTGCAAAGTGGGGGGTATTGTACCATTTTTGTTAACAAAAGATTCCCAGTACTTTCTATAGCTTAGGTCTGCTGAAAGGATATGATTATAACTCCAAACAAATAATATCTACCCGGTGCTCACACTGAATTATTCATATGTTGAATTCATCAGGGGTCGTGTTTTCAAAGAGTCAGCAGATCCAAACTGGGATTAGAACCAAAACTCAATGAAAACAATAAAATAAAATTCAAAAAGATTAAAGATTACATTGTACATCTGAATTAATGTATCGGTGAAATTTGATTGTTTTACTACGAATAATCTGCACACTTAACTATAGTAAAAAATAAACGGACACGTCATAGATTGAATGTAAGAGTAAGCAATGATTTGGTCACAGGCTCGAAATACATGTAGGAGAAGAATAAATGGGGGGCAAAAGTAGAAAAAGAAAATATTTCCAGACAGCCCACCTGTACGTGCTGTAGAGTCAGGTAAAAATGTGAAACGCACGAAATGGCAAAGAGTTGAAATAACCAGGACCTGTAGGACTGGTGTTGAAAACAGATGACCGTCGAAGTGACGGGTGGACATTTGACATACAAATTTGAAATGAGAAATTAAAATGTTACCATGCAATATCGATGTAAAAAGTACCGACGCCAATTAATTCCCCGTTTTTGATAAATGTAATTAGTAAAAAGCGAACAAGCAACCAGGTGGGGGGAATAAAAGACACAGACACATTTTTAGAGCACCCCCTCCGTATTACGAGCCAGTTGGCTGCCACATCCTCAAAATAACGTGGATAAAATGAGATAAGGAGGAGATAACATGCAAACATGCCAAGTCAGCCAACTTACGCCTTTTTTTGTGGGTAAAAAAAAAGAAAAGAAGAAGCTCTGACTAACAGCGCTGTAATAATAAAAGCAACCAACTCTTAGGTCATGTTACCTCTCCAAACTTTGCTCTCCTTTTTCTCTGGGAAACTACGCGTTCAAGCGAACCACCTCCTCCTCTCCGCAGCGCGAATAAAAGCGTTCAAATGAACTGTCGGAGTGGGGTTCTTTTTTTTTCAGCTCGCCGCCAGGTTAGAGAAGCGTATAGCCACAAACACAAGCACAGCCACCACTCACCATTTGCGCCTTGCTACTGCTTGAGTTGTCCACCATCCCTCCTTCCTTTGGGTTTTATCCTCCTTCTTCCCTCGTTTCTGGCACTCGTTCAATAACTTGTAAACACACACGCATGCGCGCACGCACGCCCCTCAGATTCCGACTGATCCGCCGGCAGGAGAAGAAAAAAAAAAAAAAGGAGCTATCCGCCGTTTTCGCCCGGGCCACTTCTCCAGGTTTGCCCGTTTTTTCTGTCGGTGTCCCCTGCTTTCGTGGACCCGTGATTTCCTTATTTAGTAGGTAAAGGAACAGGGTGGTAAATGACGCGATCTCATATCTCGGAAAGCGCAGAGGTAACTCCCTGTCGTTTTTTTTTCTCCCTCCAGTTGACTCCCCCTCGCATGGCGCACACCAGCATTAGGACCGCCCAACCACAGCAACAAGTATTTCGATTTAATTGAATTATTAAACTCTTTTATCTGAGAGTAATTTCATCAACCTTTCCTTAACCTTTTTGAGGACTACAGAGAAGTCGGTTACTACAGTTATTGTGGGGACATAAATGTCATGATATATCCATTAAATTAAATAAATAATTGTATTGATGCACACGTGTATATTTTTAAAGCAAACATTTACGAATATTACATTTTAATGCATGAGGTGTGAATGCATACATTATACATTTTTGCATATGCATAAAAAAAAAAGATGTAAGAAAAACTTGCTGGAAAGTGTTTACTGCCTGCAACAGGTAGCTCAGTAATGCATTACAGCTCTATGCTGCCCCCTATCGGAATTTAACTTCGGTAATTCGGTTAAAAACGTGAAACTTGCGCTTTATATATTCCCTAAACTAATCTGATACGTTTATTCCACTGGTTATTGTTTGCAAATAAAAGAATCCATAAATTTTATTTTAAAGAAAATTTATACGCTATATAAGACTAGCAAAATTTTAATACATAGGTTTCAAACTGCACCGTGCAATACATGAAGTCAACACTTATTTTTGGCTTCGTTTGCATTAATTACTGTATAAATACAGTATGGGAAGGAGGCAATCCGCATGTTTTTCTACTAAAGTGTCCTGGGGGCCCAGATTGTTTTAAATTGCAATCTTAGCATGTCTGAGATGTTGGATCTGGTCACCCTTCTCTTGAAATATCTAACAAATGTTATATGTGGTAAGGTCAAGCAAGTGTGGTTGCCAGTCTAGTTATACTATGGTTAAAAATAAAGGAGGGTTTTAGTGCTTTAGACAGTGGGAACAGGCTTGAAGCTTTGCTAGAAATCCAACATCTTCTCCATAAAGCATAACCAAGATGTCCTGGTGGTGTCCTGACTTTGGATTTGACAAACCATAGTAATTTAACATTAGACAAGGTTCCCCCAGTGAACAGCAGAGTACAGAGATTGATTTTTTTCACTTTCTCTTTGAGATTTCACTAAATTAGGGCTAGGGTTTAGTAATGTAGCAGTTTGCATTCTCTTAATTCAAATTCTATATGAAAAATGTATTTGAAATTTACACTTAGGGAAGGGGGACAGATTTTCTTTGCATAATTTGCTGACGTTTACTTTAAGGTTGCAGCAGCAGAACTATAGTTTCAACACACTGTTATGTAGGGGCTAAAGCAAATAGTCAGTGACGCCATCAGCTTCAGGTAGGAAAAGGTAGTATTTCATCACAAACTTGGACACGTCTTTTAAAAGCTGACACATTTGGTAATAACCCAATGATCTGTGACCAGCTCAAAGTCTGAATGGCATTTCTAATTAAAAGGAAGAAGGTAATACCATTTCAATGAGCCAGATGTGTTTAAATGATTTGAGAGCTCACAGCACTTATTTCTATAGGAAAGAGTTATTTTTAACTAGAATGTAGTGTTCTGAACAGAAGACGCATTAGTTGTCATGTTCTGAGAGATAAATGGTTGAAGTAGCACAGAGATTGTAGTTGTCAAAAAAAGAAAGAGTCCCTGTAACGAGCAATTAACACAATTTGGATTTATTTTCAATGAACACAAATAGAAACTATGTGTAACCTGTTTTTTTTTTGTGCTTATAATGTAAACCAGTAGATAACAATGGATTAGACTATTTACAACTGTAAAACAAACAACAAAAATGTATTTATTGCATTCAGCACTCATTAACACAACCGTGTCACGACGTTGTACAACAAGCAGATTGTCCCATAGTTGCATAGTACAGGTGAGTCAAGTGTACTTGCTACTGGCAATTGGTGTTAAGTGCAAAATGTAAGATACATCTAAATACACCAAGGATCTAAAAAAAAAAAAAAAAAAAAAAAATTTTGGTTAAAAAAAAAGATGTAATTCAGAAGGTCCATACAAAGCATTCCACTCATATCAGTAACCTATATTAAAACTGAAATGTACGGAAATTATGCTGTATGTCATAAATTCCACTCAATTCAGGATTCATCACCCACTTTTAGCCCCTCCCACTTTATCCAAGCACAGAATTGTATTGTCGTTCTAGTTCCATTTTTCATTATTGTGGTGAACTGGTCTGGTGTGCATATATGTAACAGTAGATAGAAAGGTTTTTATCCGACCTGTATACTTTTATTCGCTTGAGCTGCTTCAAATTTAATCTCACATATATATATGCAAAGGTCAATCTGATTTCTGTGCATCCACACACATAAACCTCCTGAGTTGGTGAAGTCTCTTCATCTCTGACAAACAGTTGGTGTTAGAGTTTCAAAATACATCCAAAAATGAAAAACACTTAATGCTGTAATCTCAAAGACTGATACGTTCTGAAGTGTTGGAAGTCACAACTAATCTCAGAAACACAAAACAAATGTATGAATACTAATGCAAAAATTAAAATATTAGAACTGCAAATAACTTGTAACAAGTAGTTTAGCATATATATTAAATATAATGATAAATACATAAATAATGCAGCTCTAATCTGATGTGGAGACACGTTTTCGTAGGAGCCGTTTGAACCAAAACTATGTAACACGAATTAGGACAAATTTACCTTATGGTGTGTTAAGTTCAGTGGTTTTTAAAATGGTATTACTGTGCCAAGATCAAGATGAGATCTGAATCTGCTTCTTAATTTAAGACCAGTAGTTAAAACTACATTTTAAGCACTAAACAGCAGCTGCACAGTCTGCCAAATGTATAAATAGAGTGCTTGTTGGAATGTTGCACTTTTGTTCCAAGTTGTATTTGCTGAAATGGGCGCTACATCGGTATTGTTGCCATGTCATATAGAGCTTCGCATGTATTTTATAATGACAGATGAAGTACAAATAAAAACTAAGACTAATGGTGTGTGCTCAGGCGCTGCCAGTGTTCCAGTGAGGTGCCATTGCATCATTTAAGTTACAGCTCGACAGTTCATTGCTTCGGTTTTGTCGAGGTGCTGAGACGTCCCACACATACCTTCATTCTGGCCTGTATGGGACGCTTTGGGGGTCAGAGCTGCTCACCAGAGAGGAAACAGACTAGCCAGCACCACCTTGAGTCAACATGGTCTTATCAAGATTGTTGAAATACTCCATTACTCAACTCGAACCAGTGTGATAGTTACGGTTTTGTATAATGCTGCAAGAACATGATAAATAAATACAATTAGTTAGGCTTTGGAGTCACAGTGGATAAGGCATGCTCTTGTGTCCTTCTGCATTCTCACTGAAGCTGCGCGATCTCAGCGTTTAGTGTTTGCAATCCTGCATCAGGCTTCAGAGCGGGACTTCCTCAGGCAACATGCAGCAGCTGAGCTGCATTAGAAAGAAGAGCTTTGGCCCAGGCGACTAGTGAGCTGAATATAGAGTCAGACCTTCAGAAGGTACAAGACGCAGCACCGACGTCACTGCATGGGGCAAGATGAGCACTGGAAGCAACAGCACATAGAGGAACCCATGGCTTTGGGTGGAATCAGGTCCAGGTCTTCGTCATCAGGAATCTCATCCAGATGGTAACCATCCTGAAGCAGCTGCTTACTTAAATCAGGATGAACCTGGAGAGGGGGGAGAAAAAAAAGGGACTCCACTAGCACCTCACTGAACATCAGTTCAGGACAATTTAATAATAATAATAATAATGGATTGCATTTATATAGCTCTTTTTGAGACCATTTAAAGCTCTTTACAATTCCATTATTCATTCACTCTCACATTCACACAATGGTGGAAGCTACATTTGTAGCCACAGCTGCCCTCTGTGTAGACAAATTTAGATCAGCTGAAAATGTACAGTACTTAAACATTGATCCAGTTTGTGATCAGTAAAGACCGTCATTTAATTAAATTTCAGACAAAATGATTACCATTGTTTTGTTCAGCATCTATTCTACACCAGAAGATTGAGTTTTAATCCTAGAGATAAAAGGATCGCTGAAAAAAGCTGTGAAATTGTTCTTCCGAACGAGTTAATAACTCATTAAAACCAAAACGATTGTTATACTAAACAAAAACCCAAGTTTGGATTTTGAAACAAAATGAAAATAAAGTCAATAATGTGTTTGATTTTTTTTAGGAACATTGTTATTGAATATTATTATTTATCTTCAATACTGAAATTAGACAAAGTCTGGGAATGCAAAATTCATTCCACACAACATTTTCCTTTTCCCACACTTTGGGGCGACTTCGGCTCAGGTGGTAGAAGCTCGTCCTGTAACCAGTGGGTTGCTGGACACAACGTCCATCTCAGTAGTTGCGTCCTTGGGCAAGGCACATCAACCACTTTTGCTGCTGGTGGTGGTCAGAGAGCCCCTGTGGAGCATGTGTCCAGCAACCTTTATTTGTATTTGTTTATTTAACAGGGGCAATGTGCAAAAACATTAAAGATTTTTTACACCACATTATAGCCAAAGCTAGTTTCCATCTGCAGTCCCTGAGTAGGTGACAAACGTGAAATAATCAAATAATCTTACATTGTAAAAACAACATTCACTGATAACATAAGGCAAACATTCAATGAAATATCACTAGGACCAATATCTTAAGTAATTAAATCCTTAATGTTGACAATGCTGGTTTTCTAATAATAACTTCCTGACATTACAAGAAAAAAATATTTAGTTCAGAAGAAAGTTTCAAATTCTGTGGGACTTTATTCCTCCACCTCGCCCCTGTCAGTGTGCCCCAGGGCAGCTGTGCTTACAATGTAGCTCACCACCACCAGGGTGTCAATGTATGGATGAATGAATGAATGCAGTCGTTTAAAGCACTTTGTCGTCCTCTGACTGAAAAGGTGCTATATAAATGAAGGTCATTTCCCTACTTGGAACATAATAAATCAATTTCCAGATACATGTTTTTAGACTCCCTTGCCATTACCAATTTGTTAACAGTTAAAGCTAAGGATTATAACAGAGAAAAAGTTGTGCTGTGGGTTTATTCATAAATTCTGAATCCAAATGAAAAAATAAGTCCTAAATTCATCAGTAAACCATCAAACTATATCCACTGTTTGTCTGAATCTTATTAAATAAATAAAAAGTTCAAAGAAAATAAGCACTGAAACATTTACGGACTAAAAAAAACTGTGGGTTTTTCTAGTTTTGATTCACTTCAGATACCAAATAGCAATGACTAAAGGAAAGGGGATATTTGGATAACTGACTGGGGGGCGTTGCTAGTACTAATTTTAGCCGATAATACAAGGCATTTCATCTTCCTGCAGCTAGAAAGATCATTCATAATGGAAAAAAAGGTTTGCAGAAAGCTTCTAATCTTCCTGGGTGTGGATGTTTGTGAGTTTACTCGCAGAGATTTTACAAGCCTCTGAGCACCAGTTATATACAAAAAGAACAAAGAACTCCATTTAAAGACCTTTCAGGCTTAGGTGAGCACGATAAATAAAAAAAGCGACAGAGAGTCTAATCAGATAGTAAACAAGTTTGGCTTGTTTTGAATGAGTTCCAAGAAAATACTTCTTGGCCCTAAAGAGTTTGTTGCAAAAGAGCCTGGAAAAGCAAAGCCGAATAGATTAACAACTAAGCAAGGTGACTGGAGGCTGTAGCACTCAGACAACTCACTATCGCAATGAGCTCCTCTGTACATTAAAATACTTTACAATTAAAAACAAGCAGCTGTAGCTACACAGCTTGCTTTGATACATCATGATGATCCCACACAGCAAGAAGATCTACTAAAGAATGAGATGTAGCTGATAAAATACAGTGATTGGCACCCTGAATAAAGAAATCTAAATGCACAAGCGCAAGGTAGGTCAGGCTAGGCAATTTCTCTGAAAATCAGTTTAACACTGATGTTACATTTCACCTGAACTGAGGGAGTGAGAACAGAAAATAAATAACTCAACTTCATCCATCTACTGAGTAAAAAAAGAAAAATAGATTTAAAAATAATAATTAACTGAGCATTAATTAATAAGTTGCTAATGCAGTTTTGTCAGTTGCAATAACTCATTTTAACAAAGAGTTTTCTATTAGTGCTTTAAGAAAACACTGTTCCATTTCCCCTTTTGCCACCTATTTGCTTTAAAATACCGTAAATATATCCTGCAAAAACAAACGAGCCACTTCTATAAGAGTGTGCAAAGATGCACACAGAGGATTGAAAAAAAAGGTACTAAACGAGCTAATGAAAGCCTTGGTGAAAAGAAAATTATTCTACTGCACCCATGGGTCAACAGTCCCACAGCTGGTTTGACAACATGCGAAAAAAGATTCAAAGAAATCTGAAAAATGTCCTGTGAGACAAGCTCACCTCAGCCGAAGAGTAGCCTGAGGAATACTGCTCAAAGTTGATCTCTTCATCACTGTAACCATCAGTAAGACACATAATAAATGTCAGCTGTGAAATGATCTCATTTTCAGGGGCACAACTTTACAAGCAGCAAAAAGTTCTTCATATGTTCTATTTAAAGCAACACAGTACGGTGAGACAGGATTCCAATGTTCAGTTTATTATTTTATAGCCTCCCAAAGACATCTAACATGCAGCTGTAGCACATGATCAAGTTTGAGTTAGTTCATCTCAGATAAAATAATCTTTGTTTTACGATGAAAGGCTACCAGACCTTATAAAAAGAAAACTAACTGAGCCCCATCAAGCTGTAAATAAGTTATTGAAGATCATTTTGACCTCAACAACATCATCTGACTGGTTTGTGTTGCTTGCTGTTACCCCACCTGTCTGAGTTCAGCGCCACCAGCATTTCCTCAGCGTTCTGGCTCAAAGCAGCGTAGCCCTTGTTAAACTTTACCGTTCTGAAAAAGAAGGGACAGAAAAATATCTCTAAACATCCCCCTGTTTAATGTAGACATGTTTTTTTTATTTTTTTATTTCCCCCACCTCTTGAACCCCTGTCTGGGCTGATGTGTCACTGGAGGGCCTGCAGAGAGAGCTTTCTTCTTCAGTGCTTTCCTCACCATCTCTCTGTGTTTCTCTTTGGACGATCAAAAGGGAGAAAATCATCCTGACGCTGACAGATTGAAACTTAATTACCACATAAGAGATTAAAAAGCAGTTTCTTTTCTTCTATTTATTTATTATAGATCTGGGACCAAGTATAGAAAACACTGGGCTCCGAGAGCAAAGATATGGTGCACCAGATTATCTTTTTTTGTTACGATTACTTCCTTCCGTGTACAGAGTACAAAATTATAAACACACAATTCATGAGATCAATAAATTAACATTTCTTCTATAATGACAGATTGACTGACTTAAAAATCAAATGTTCTGCTTTTCTGTAGATTGTGAGACAAAAAAAGAGGAAATCACATTCATAAAAAAGAGAAAAGAAAAATTCTGAGACTTAATAACCATTTAGCCAAAAAGAAATTAATTAAAAAACTGCTTTAAGAATGCCTGAAGGTTTACTAATGTAATTTGACCTTGTTCTTGCCTCTCCCTTCCCTTCAATAATAGAAAAAGCTCACGTAGTTTGAGGTGGATGGCTGGAGCTCTGGACATGATGTAAGGTCCTCTCTTTTCCACCGGCCTGATGCCTCCATCTGGAATCTTAGGTCTTGTGCCGTTACTTGGTACCTGAAATTTTACAAAAGAAGTAAAGGATGATTCCTAACCCCTGAATTGTTATGGGGGAAAAAAATAATCAAGAAAGAATGGTTCCAATCTGGGAGAACTTCTAGAAAATTGCAGAAACGCTGAAAAGGTGAGCTCCTTTAAATCAAGGCTAAAACCTAATCCATTCAGAGTTGTCTTTAATTAATAAAAAAACTGAACTACTCTGTATTCTACCTTAATATTACTTTCCTGTATTTCTCTACAGCAAAGTAATGCTTCTTGCTCTTGTTTCATGTTTTTACCATGTAAATCATTTTGAACTGCCCTGTTGCTGAAATGTGTAACACAAATAAACCTGACATGTACTTTTATTGTCCCTGTTCTACTTTATAAGTGTTTAAATTTTTTTTTTTTAACATGTATTGGCTTTTATACTTGTATTTTTCCTATTGTTGTAAAACACTTTTGAGGAAACTTGCCGTTTTCAAATGTGCTTTAGAAATAAATTGAAATTTGGATTATCTGAATGTGCTATCCACACTTGGGAACAAAGTTGAAGCTGCATCATGATGTGGAGATGCTTTTCTTCAGGACAGACGGGGAAGGAAATATTAGTTGACATGAAAGTGCATGGAGCTGAAGAATATCTGTGAGGCTGCAGAAACCTTCAGATTGGAGGAGGTTGAACTTCCAACGAGACAACAACCGTAAACCTATAGCCAACGCTACAGTGGAATGGACTGGACAAAGTATATTAATGTGTTAGAATTATAGTCCAAAAGCATATCCAACTGAGAACTGAAAATTGATTCTCACTCTTTCCATCGAATCTGACTAAGCTTGAGCTATTTTTTCAGAACAGAATGGATGACATTTTCAAACCCCTGATAAGAAAAGCTGATAAATACATCAATGAAAAGAGTTGCAGTTCTATATAAGTAAAATCTCTCAAAGTATAGTTTAGGATGACCTGAATGAAAATAAAAACACGCCTCATTGTCAGACTTGTTTAAGACAAAGGCGTAAATAATCAATTTTCTAAACTGAATTGAAGTTTGTGGCTTTAAATGACAAAATGTGGGAAAAGTTGGACGTTTCGCAATGGATTTAGCATACATGCTTAATACATCAGAGTATTTCTTTAAAGACCCACTCTTGATGAGCGACCTACCACATGTTTCAGGAGTTTACTACTAAACATAAGAGTGAGCAAAGCAACAAACTCACTTGTTCTGTTTTTTTGGCAACAACTTCCCATATAAATCCAAAACCTTGGAGGAAAAGAAATGCGTATTTTGCGCGTTACCACTCAGTCAGACGTTTAAGTCATAGATATGACGGAAGCCTTTCTTTATAGCATGTCTCATGTAAACAACAGCCAAAAATGACAAGCTAGGCTAGCAAAAATGCCAGTTTGTTTTCATCCGAGCTGTCGTTGGATTAGCTTTAGCTGATATTACCGACAAAACTTGTTGTTCCTGCTGCGCCTCCAGGAGAGTGTCCTTCTCAGGCTCCTCTATTATGTCGTTCATCATCTTCGCTTTGTTTGTCACAATTTACTCCGAAACACAGCCATGACAGTAGTCCCGCAGGAAAGGGACTTGGTGACTATTTAGGCACTTCTGTTACCCCGCTAGCTGTTGCTATCAGCGTTAGCTAAGGTCTCTACTTCCGGGGAAGCGGTTGGAACGTAACGCCTCCGGGGCTTATACAGTAAAATATACACCATAAACACTGCAAAAGCACATACAAGGTAAAAAAAAATTAATTTAGCTACTAAATTTAATACAGCTATCGTCATAAATAAAATACAATATTAAGAAGTGATTAAAATCACGCCACGATTCTTCTGCTTGTGTTATCTAGGCATTAACTATCCTGCTTTCTACCACTTTGCTGCCATCTAGTGGCTAAGAGAACGGTCGGGAACAGGCAATTAATTGTATACTTCAGTTTTTTATACATGTAAATGCTAATATATGTAAATAATATTAATTATGACATAACTAATTAAGATTTGATTTAGTTGCATGGAAAAGTTTAAAAAGTTTTGTTTTTTTAAATGTTGGCGTACTTAAATATGTATAATAACTCACCAATTATAGGCATTCAGGGTGGCATGGAGGGGATCAGTTGATAACTCTGCTGAGGTGTTAAGGAAGCTGTAGTTGCTTTAATGATAGCCATCAGCTCGATGCATCCTTGAGCCTGGTGTTTCTCCTCTTCCTCTTGAAAATACCTTATGGATTCTCTATGGGGCCAAGCCAAAAAGGTTTGTTAACAGGTCAAGCACAGTAATATCATGAACATTAAACCAAGTTTTGTTACTTTTGTCAGTGTGTCTAAGTGGACATAAAGTGCCATAAAGCTTGTCAGCAGAGGGAAGCATGATGTGTTCTAAAAGATCTTAGTAGATGGAAACTTTAAACTGCACCTCATGCAACCTGGTTTCACTGCCTCTCATTTTATGAGAATTGTCTTAACATAATATCGAGGTCGCAGCTCATGTCCTCAATAAATGTGTCAACCTTTGAAGCAGACTCCAACTAGACTCTGCCTTGAGAATTTTCCAAATTTTAAATGGGTTTTGCTTCATAATCCTCTAAAGGTATCACTTTTGCATCTTTTTCTACAGGACTTCAACCTTCCACTCAATTTTCCATTAACACTCTAGGATACAGAATCTGTACTGCAAATCTAGTTTCATGATGATAGTCTCCTAAACAAAAGTCAAATTAGCAACCTTACCATGGATTTCATAGGTAATAACACTAGCATACTAAAACATATTTTCTAACGGTGTTTAGTCAGAAACTAGATTTTCTGTTTCTTGTAATTCACAAGGATGAGAAATTAGCCTGAAATAAATACAAGTCAAACTCACGTGGATCTGTTCATCACAGTCTGAGTATCATACATCTATCAACACTTTCACTCTTTGAATGGAATTACTGAAAATAAATTCAATTTTCTAGGATATTCTTATCAATGGAGATGCTTCTGTATTTCTTTGGATTACCATGGTTTAATGTTTTTGGTTCTCTTTAAAATAAATACCACGTTTGATCATCGTTTTCTTTATTATATCCATTATTTTGTACAACAGGACAGAATGTATTGAATCAACAATATAGACATTTCCAATGGGAGTTAATCCGGAGAATCAACGGTAAAAAAGGCCTGAAAAGAGAAGAAAGAGACATGGTTTAAACCATAGGCATTGTTTCTTGGAGCGTTACAGGACTGCAGTTTGTGATAGTCAAACACAACATAGGCGTGAGCCAGCAGAGAGTATAGCACCATCTCACCTCAACAGTCTACAATTTATCAATACCAAGCTCCTCTGGTGTTGAGATGCCCAGTTCTGTGAGGGTGGGCTTCAGCTCTTGGATTACATAGGGATAGATGTCTTTATGGGGACCTGCTTTATCCTGCAAAGAGTGGGAGTTTATTGCCACTTGGACTGGTAAATTTCAATGAATACATGCAGGAATATTGGCCTTTTGTTTGTCTCTTTGATTGAGCTTTGGTTTAGCAGCACAAAATGAAAAGTTGAGTCAAAGCACTGAACTCTTAACTGATCCAAAAGCGGGAGTGAAACTCACCTTGACGGCTTCAAGGATGCGAATGGCGCTGGCGAGATCATTCAGCCTACGACAGGCTCTTAGTGCGGAGTCCAGGATCTTGGGTTCGGGGACCAGGTCATATCCAATTAAAGTGTTCATGCCTGTACAGTCAAATAGTTAAAGAAAAAAGAAAAACCTCGTAATTTAGCAGACAATGAAATACTTCAGTAGTGTGGGTAGGTGTCACAGACAAAATCCTTTGTAAATCTGGGTTATCTGGCTAATACAAATCATTTTGTTTCCTGTTAGAAAGAGTGCATGCAGTCTAGCAGGGCAGGGCAATATGGCCAAATTTTTATATCCCAATATAGCTCAGTTTATATCCCGATAACGAATTAGCAATTTTTCAGTTAATGTATTTCATGAATAGTTTAGAAAAATGTACAACGTGGAAATGCATTTTTAAATGAGAGATTACAATAAAACCACCCAGACTCATTGTGTAATGATCTCCTTCCATCTGCGGGAGCTATGGATATCAGTGATTTTTTAGGAGAACGGCTCAGCTCTACACTCTGCCTTTGAATGAAACACATTATTTGAAACGCATCCAAATTTTGGCGTGATACCTGCTGTCACTCATTTCAGTAGCATTTTTTTTTTCTCCCTTCCTTCTTGCACCCTCTGTTTCTTATTTGTTTCATATCTACGTGTCACCTATGTAAAAGAGGGGTGTTATGTCGATATGTGTTCCCCCTCAAGATGTGTTCTGACTCCACCCAGACGCGAGGCGGCTGCTGCTCGTAAATGTTAAACAGATGGATCACGTTAGGTTTAGGCACTGGTTCCCGAATAGTAGGATTAGGAAAATATTCAAGTTATGGTTATTGATGTCATATGGATATAAGAAGACAGATGCAGATCAGACAGCAGTGGTTTGTAAAGTTGACCAGCTCCCAGACCGACCAACGGACTCCAAGACTACACATTTATTCTGCAAAAGCAGCGTCGAGTCGTGGCGTAGGCTCTGATAAACTCCAGGTACAGATGTAGTATTACACCACTGATGTGTCGGTAGCGAACAAAACAGCTTTTTAGAGCTGGTATCTTTCTGTGAGAGACGCTTTTTTTCTGTTCAAGCTGAGCATCGTGAGGAGACGCGAGACATGCAGGGAAACCAACTTTGGGTTGTCTGATCATCTTGGTTAGATCCCTGGTCTGAAACGTGTTGGCTACCGTCTTCCTCCCTTTTTTTTTCCTGTACTGCAGCACAGGAATGCAATAAGCTGCATCTTGACGTGATTTACAGCCGTAAAACCCTATAGTGGCTTAAACGATAGATTCATATAAAACGATAGACATTTTCTGTCGTTCTGACGGTATATTTTGTAATATCGCAAAGTCCCACAGTGTGGTGTTCATTGGAGTGGCAAGTCCTCTTTAATAAGTCAGAACAACATAAGCTTAGTACTGGCCTCCAGCGGTTCTTTATTGCCAACATTAAACTCATAAGTTAGTGCTGAATATGCTTAAGAGTCTTCACAGAAATGTATTCTTCTCATGCACTTGGTAGGGGTATGGAGTCTTGAACTGGTCTGATTTTAAAGCAACGCAAACCAAAACATTATCCGCCAAAACACCAGGAACTCCTATTATTGATGAAAAAGAAAATAACAAACACCTAATATGGTATATTAATAACAGCAACCAGCCCAGTCACCTTTCTTCAGCTCCCAGGCGTCAATGTCAGGTTTGCTGAAGTAAGTGACCCAACGAGAATCAAACTCCTCGTCTGTCTCCATTTTGCCATGGGAATAACATCTGGACGCCAGGGGAGCTGGAAAACAAGACATTCATTTTAGAATTCATATAAAGCAGAATCTGTTTCCTGATTTAAAGTCCGAAAATCTGACTTGTACAAAACAAAAAGCTAAACTTCAAACTAAAATATAAAGCACCAACTAAATTTAGAAGCAGATTCTAAGTGCCTATTGGGTCGGACATTTTCCGTTCTGTTCTTGATAGTGTAACATAAGCATAACAAGCGGCTGTCGTATCATACTGTTCAGGAATAGCATGGTGCTATAATGGCATTATTTTCATCCATAACACTGAATAAATACCCATTTGCCCTGACCGCTTCTCAAGCCTTTGATCAAAAGAACTGTAATACGAATGAAAAATACGATAAATGTTCTTTTTTTTTTCAATTGGAAAACAATAACTTTTTGTCCCCCTTGAAATGTTTTTATTAATTCAGGTAATAAAATTCTTAAAAACATTACTTTTAGTGGAAGATTTTAAAGCTGGCTGGTAACGTGTCAAACCCTTCTCCACGAATGCACAGACATCAATTTAATATTTAATCATAGAAAATGGTTTAGAATTGGTCTAATTCAATTCCAACTTTTCCAAGGAACTGCATTTTAAGTTTTCTTATAAGCTATAACCATCAAAACGTTTCAAGTATGTCATTCTGTGTTTAATCATAAAAAATATCAGCAATGTGAAAACTGCACCTTGTAAAACATTACCTTAACATTGTGTTGGTTGAAAGAAGTAAATGGCCTGTACAAAATTCTTTAAATAACCTTTTCAGAATCAGGATGATCAACTATCAATTCTAATCAATTAAAACCTAATACTACCTGTTCAAAATCATACAGACAACAATCCATTCCATCTTTTTCTTTGTAACGTCTTAGTCCATTAGTCCCACTGCACAAATGTAATCAATCATCAGACCACACACTGGTCATGTGTCTGCCTTTAATAAAGAAATGAAGGTAATTGAATGAATTATGGTACCAAATTAACACTAAAAGCAGTCAAATGAGAAAAGTTAAACTACAAGCAGTCCTCTAGCTACTGTTGTGTGTTTATATTGACCCCAATTAGTTTTCCTTTGGAGTGGCATTTTAAGGTTTCGTTTATTTTCCTTAAATCTCAAGTTATTGTAACAATCTTTCACTTTTTTACGGTGGTATACATTTTGATTTATGACTATTTATTACACTATGTATTAACATAGACTTTGTTCCGCTTCCTTTTAGTGAGAAAAAGCTTTTTACAGTAGCAGGAGAACCTTAAATTGATTCATTAGAGAGAACGGAGTAGTAATGCTCAATAGAAGCTAGACACATTACGCTACGAGGCGAGGTAAATGTATACAGAACGAGCGTTGATTATAACTAGGTTAAAATGTGGTCATTGACACTTCTGACCTAACAAAAAGGGTCATCACAAGGTCGAGGGGCCTTTTACAGAAACCTTACACACACAAAAACTTTTAAAAATTACACACGAATTTTAAAAGAGCAAAAAACTGTTAAACACAAAAGCGAGAGAAACAGCTACTTTCCAAAATGCTTCAATGTCACCCCGTGTTAGCTTATGTGGCTACATGCTTTCCGAGAAAACCTACCGTGTTTGAAGTTTTAAAATTATATTTTTGCTATAGATGTAAAAAGGAGAGTCGTACCCGAATAACCGTTCCGTGTCCGGGCCACATTTCGGAACCCTGCGGATGATAATCGAGAAAGAGCTCGGAACATGGTGCCGCACAGGAGATGCTAACCGACCTGTATGTGGTAGAGAGGGAGACTCTGGACGGACAGACACGATGATTAGGGCTTCAGTAGTCACGTGATTTACGGAAAAGGCCGAACGCCTATACGTAGAGGACGCTGATGGGACGTGAAGGACGTTCACCTGACGTAATCTCTTGTCGCTATTTTCTAGGTCATCCCTGCAATAGATGTATAAGTTCTATTAAGCCACTAATGCTTATCTTTTCAATAGGTTATATTTTAGTAAATATAGATGAAATTATTATTATCATAGATGATAAATCAAAGCTATTTAATCAGTTTAAATTTAGATGTAATAAACACAGAGTGATACATTTCAAGTATTTATATGTTTGGTCTGATGATAATCGCTTAAAGGTAAAGAGGACAAACTATTTTAAGGGTATAACTTGATGACAAAATATATCTGTATTTGTTTATTTACTCAGCACCAAATATCGCCGGACCGTTCATTTCTCCCTTACATGGGATAGAAAACGCATGATGTACAAATTACTGGAAAATTAAATGCACAAAACTAATTTACTGCTCTGTTTATCTTTATGTTAGCTATTTATTAATACGCAAACAAGCAAGCTATTTAAATAGGGCGTTCTGGTCTAAATCAATACTGGATCTGCATCATCAATTGCCAGAAGGGGGAGCATTTGTATTAGAAGGGAACCGATAAGTTTTTCTGACCCTTTTGTCTTCTTTTCTTTTCTTTTCTTTTCTTTTCTCTTCTTTTCTTTTCCATTAAGATCGGATAAGTAGAACGAAATTAGACAGAAAACAGTTAAAGCATCAATATTCTGTTTTTCTATAAACAGGATATTGTTATGTATTTGTAGTTCATCAATATTTTATTTACATATTGGCATGCTTTTAATAGGACAAGTAATATGTGTAAATAAGTTACAGCCATGACACCCATCTGTGGGAGAGAGTGTGTCAGTTCTTAGTGATGTGGTAAACTCTAATCCGCTCTAAATCCAGAGTACCATTGTGGATGTCCATTAGTGTAACTGGCTGCTACTCATGTTTCCTTCTATGTCTCTTTGTTAGCGTCACTTTTATTTTATTTCCTTTGCTTTTGAATTTTTTTGCAAATCTAACTTCTAAGATTCCTGTAGAGAACGAATAAAATAGGTATCAAAAATAAACATGTTAATATATTTATCAATAAGAATACTTCTAATGGGGTGGTTTACATACATTTTATGCCACATGTTGACAGAAACCCAAGTAATCTATTCTCAAAAAGATAAAAAAAAAATAATTTGTAAATGATGCTATACTTGATATCGAACAAAAAAGCATATGCACAATGGCACAGAACACAAAGAGATTGGTTAAAATCAGTCAGTATTTGGAGAGTATTTCTGGTGCGAGGTACATATCAATACCACCTGGTTTAATTCTACCTGATGGCCTATAAAAAGGTATGCCATAACCAAAGTATCGCACAGATTGGTACCATTATTTGAACCGAAAAGACCTTCACAAAATTCTTACTTTTGGAAAAATAATTATTGCAAATGTTGCTACACTTCTTCTAAATGTTTCAGTGTGCACCACTGGACCAATAATTCGGAGGTGGAAAGAACATAATTTCACAGCAAATCCGGAGAAGTTATCCTAGAGGGAAGGAGCACTTAGGGAGAAAAAAATTATATGATAAATACTTCATTTACTGGAGGTTACTTTTATGCCTTTTTTACCACAATTTTTTCCTTCCCCGCTGATTCTGAGTGAGATGTATTCCATTAGTTTTGTGGTTCAATTTACTTTGTAACTCTGCAGCACTTTTGCTCATACAACAAAAAGAGACAGAAAACTGGGTTTGGTCCTACAGTTTAGATGGTTTTATTGGCATTTAACAAGGTACATATTATTTTACAGTGATGATCACAGTCTGGAAAGGTAAAGAGACACAAAACAGAGTGGCACTATTGCAAACAGATATAAGCTCCTTCTCTGTTTATGATACAAGATGTAGCATGCTGTTGCCAAGTTGGAATGTAAGCCTGGTAAATTAATTATTCTGTGCTTTGACAAGCTAAAGGAAATGCCCAATGCAGTTAATGCTCTGTTCCTCTGGTTGAAGAATGGGTCGTCATTTTAGGCAAAGAGATTTTTGACCATTTTCAAAATGTGCTTTATACTTCAGCTCTATGTGTGAAAGCCTGATATTTGCTCCCTGATGCTGTGCAGACCATAAACAAGTGCACCTTTACTTTCCTCATTCAAACTGAGCCTTATGATAGAAAGATATTTTTAAACAATTCTGATGCATTAAGAGACGATTCAAACCTTGCTTTTATGTAGTAAGATTTAGCACCCTGAGGGAAATGTTTGCAGTGTTTGTAATATACTGTGGCTTTAAATTGTTCTAACACTTTTCCAATAATGAGGTTGGTAATTCACTGGCATACAAAGCATGGCCAGAAAAAGTGACATTTCAGGCAACAGTAATTTTCTATTATATAACTATTAAGTTTTGAGCAGATTTACATCTCCATAAATGTATACAGTGCTCGGTTTTAACTATTTATACAGCTGTAGCATATAGCATAATACATCCTATCTGAATAACACGTAATGCGTCTTAGGCAGACAATACCAGAATACTGAGATGGGGAAAGGATTATGTGGACATAAGGTTTACAGACAGTTTATTTTACACAAAGACTTAAAAAAAAGAAAAAGAATGAAGAAAAGATGATGAGTGATCTAAGTCACAGAAGCCAATAAAGGTGAACTATGTACAGCGTGAATAAGATTTGAGTAGATGATGCTTAACTGAACTATTCGTAAACAAAATCCAAAGACTGACATCACAGAGCAAAATTGACAGCAAGGTTGGGGGGATTAGATGAAATGTTAGGTAGGTGTAGGGCAGAGAGCAAGGAAGGGAGGCAATGTATGATATGTGCATGTGTGCAAACTTCTACCAGTATCACAATAAAAGAATGACTGTGCAGCGCCTGCTGTCGGCATCTGGTGTTGGGGGCAGGGCCAGGGTTTGGTTAGTGTCACTGGGGTTTAACAGGGATGAGAGCACTTTAAGCTGCTGTTTAGCCACTGCCCAGCATCTTTGTAGCACGCTGGTTGGCCTCATCAATCCTGGTCTTATTGGAATCAGCCTGAAAGAGAAAAGCAGCGGCTTTTACAGACCTCACGATGTGTAGGTAAGAGAGCAGTGAAAACAGAGGAATGTGGAGGGATTATTTCTTTGAAGGCACCATAAATCAGAATATAAACAGATCAGACATTCATTGTAAGCAGTGTGTACATCAGATTTGGTCCATTAGTGTGTTCAGAATAAATCTGCTTTAAACCAGTACATAACCTCATGTTCAACCTGTAATCCATGCTAAACATATTTAAAATATTACATTTTCTATATTAGCTAAATTGTAACTCTGCATGCCTTTTTTTAGTTTCACTTTTATATGTCGGTGCAAAAGTAATTCATTTTAGCATTTCAATTAGTAAACCATGTAATATTTATTATTAAAAAGTATTTTGTCAATTTATTTCATAAGAACAGACATATTAATTTAGTACAATACTAGTTGTAATAATTTTAACAACATAAGAGTTATAGTTTTATCTGGAAAACCGACTTATTTTAATCAGTTATTTTACCAAAAACTAAAACAGTAACAGGCTAAAATATGTCTTCAGAATGACTGTTTCAGAATGACACTTGGTCCCTATAGCACTGATATGAGTGCAGTACCTTCTCCATGATCCTTTCAATCTGGCGATTCTGGGTGTCGATCTCCTGGCCCATATCTAAGGCCATGTGACGCAGGTTGCCAATGATCCCGCCCACCTGTTCCAGGTTCTCATCCATCTCATTCTCTCGGGCGTCATCTGTTACCCTGCAGAACAAAAATTGTTGTGACTTAAAACATAAAATCCAAGTTGTTAAAATAATTGTTGACTAAATTAACTAAATTAAATTTGTAGAAAATTAAAGACACAATTTTGTTTCTTAACAAGTTAATACATTCTGTTTTGATAATTCCTAGAATATATTTAGAGTTCAAATATAGTTTTGTCATAAATTAAGCTTTTATATTTCTTCCTGAAACTTTCTTTTGATGTTCTTAGAGGTGGTTTATTCAGAGTTCTACCAATCGTCAGGGTATCTTATTTTATTCAAAAATAAGTCAGGATGCAACAATACTACAATTTTCAAACCAATACGATACCAATACTTGGATCTGAGCAGGGCTGTGCAGGGACCTTGAGAGGGGCAGGTGCCCAGAGTTCAAAAAGGGGCACATATAGCAAGTTTTAAAACATCATAAGTTTGTTTATCATCTTGAATAGAACAACCAATATCCATCAATAGAATAATAGAGTATTACACATAATATATCAACATCATCAGCAGCAGACCATACAAAGTCAAAGTACCCAGTTTTTTATCTGAATGGGTACAGTATTAATGTTGAGATGCTGCTGCTGGGATGTGTTGATCAAACACAAAGCTGGTAGCTGATTAAACAAGTTTTATAAAGTACATTATGGAATAATTAATCTTGAAGCTGTGTCTCACTAAATAAACCCTCATATCTGACCGGTTAACCTCCACAGATACTAAGGTGCAGCTTTAAAGAGATTAAAAAAAATGTGTCTGTTGCCATATTCCTCAGAGTTAGATAAGTTGTTAAAAAAGCATCTTGTAACCAGCCCAGTAATTACCCTGATCTGGCAACAGTCTGTTTGCTTTAGCTTAGAAGAATGTAAGTGAATGGGAACTACTAACAAGCAAATTTTTACTGGGGGTGGAAGATGAGATCAAAACTTTTTCTGTACTTCTCTATAGTAGTATTAGCTATTCTGAGGGATTTTATTTTTTAAGTCAACAGATAAAATAAATTTTAACTCTTCAGTACATAGCAAATAGGTAAAATATTAATAAAACTACCAAAAATATGAATATAAAATAATGCATATTTATTTTGGTACGTTTTATTAGTGTTTTCAAATGTATAAATATATATTTTCGGACGTTTAGATCGAATTGTGACGCATCTGGCTTTTCATTATGGAACACCAAAGTGTGCAAAATTTAAAAAGAAATTATAAAACCTTGTGAAATATGTCTACATTTATAAACAATAAACAAATATATAATGTGACAGTGAAATTGTGATATAAACTAATCTCAGGTCCCACCCTCTGACATTGATTGGCAGATGTACTCATTCAACTGAAAAACATCCTTTCAAAATAAACTTAATTGGGAAAAACACACTGAAAAAAAACTCACTTTGTCAAAAAGATATTTTAAAATAAAAATTAGTAGAAATTAATTTTGATGACTAAAAATTATACGTATTAGAAAAAAAAATCCACCATTGATCTGTCAAAAATGAAAAATATGTAATACTAAAAAAGCTAAGAATTTTTTGTTTCAGTTTTCAATAGATCTAAAATCAATTCTGCAAGCAAATAAAATAAAAAATGTTTTATGTAACTAATTTTTCTTCACAAACTGGTCCATCTTTTTTATATTATTGGCCATAATTTGATAGTTGGAAGGCCCATCATCAATTTATTTTCTTTTTTTTTTTTCTGGCATCATGGAAAAATGAGGCAGGTGCCAAGGTCCCCTTACATCCCTATTAAACAGCAACACATACTCAAGTCTGTATATCTTGTGCATTAATGGATATGGAAAATAGACACTTACACAAATGTACAACATGTGATTACCTGCGGATGAAGCCCCCACTGATGGCCATCTGTTCACGTTCGTCTACAACTCGAGCCCCTGGCTGGCTGTTCACCACTCCGTCCTGGTTCCCTCCCCAGGTCTGGCCTCCACCCTTAATCCTACCACAGACACATTTCAATCAGGGCGGGTACAACTGTCATAAACCTGTAAATGTTGATGAACGTGTGTAGCATATGTTTGCATGTTAACTGGTTAGTAAAAGTGAGTGTGTCCATTTTTGTAGCTTAACCAATGTGGATTCATGTGTCTTACCAGAGTATAAAATGTTGATGTGCGTGCATGGTTTCCACTATCAAAACATATATTTACATATATGTTTAGACTGTAGTATGGCATGGCTAGTCATTCTAACAGAAGCAGCACGACAAGCACATATGATGTACAGTGGTTACACGCATTTCCAATGTGTTGGTGAATAATTGATCTAACATGCAGATCAATTGTACACAAAAAGCTGAAGTGCTGCGTACATCAAGAAAAGAAATTCAAACACAGAAAACAATTAGGACAGAGACGACAACACACACACGAACATGAAAACCTGTAGAGTGGACATGCAGAGACTTGGTACACCGTGGGAATAGGATAAGACACATGCTGTAGCTATTAAAGAAAGCTGATCTGTTAGATCCACTGTGGCAAAAATCCTAACAAAAAGAAATAAAAGTTACAGAACATGATAATTTTGATTGGAAGACTAGTTGAGATTAGCCCTTCATTTCATTTGGATGGACAGATCTATATGATGATACATCACATGCTGTCAAATAAACAAGTTCAAGTTGGTTTGCTTCCTTTTTACTTAATATCTGATAAATGTAGGTCTTCACTGGGGGAAACCCTTACAAATTAATTACATTTGCAATTGCAAGTAAATATATGTTGGTAGGTTAATGACATAATTTTGCATATAGGCTTACTCATGCATGTAAATAAATTAGAATATCACTGTAATTTAATTTTATGTGAGTAATTCATCTAAAAAACTAAGATTTAATGATTGTCATTTTATATATTACATAAATTAATTATTCTTTGTAGGGCTTTGCTTGATAAAGTGCTCTGTGAACAGTCTGTTTATTTAGCAAATAACCTTTGTGGTCTTTTCTTGTGTTTCAATAACTGTGAAGCTAGCTGTCTTCAGCATAATTGTGTAGGCGACAATATGGCCATAAAGTAATATATTATTATTATTATTCTTATTATTATTGCTTTTATGTAATGTTAAAATCTTCTGAGAAGAAGAATTTTCTGTTTTCATTAGGTGACTCACAACCCCTCATTGAGGAGACCATCATTCTATTTCACATATTTTCCACCCACCAAACTTTCCAGTAAGTAAATAAGTAAGTAAGTAAGTAAGTAAATTATTTCTCATTATTTTCTCATTATTTTTTTAAAGTCTTATAGTATAATTGGAATAAAATTGAGATAAACCTAGCTTTCTATAAGGCAAATTAGCCAAATCTGGAATATTTGTGATAGCTGTTCACTGGACGGTGCCAAATTGCTTTCAGTTGAATGGTTTTTGTGAAATACGGATCAGCAAGCATTACCACTACACATACACCATGTTAGCTGTGTTTTGGTATGAAATGAATTTGTAACGATATTCATTAATAATAACCTTCTTTATCTGGCCTAAAATCCTTTTGAAGGGTGTCAGCAAGTGTTACCAGAACAACTGTAAATTCAGTGGTGTTCCCCACGTCGTTTATCATAACATGGCCATAATATCACATTTATACATAAAGAAAATCCCTTTTATGGGTCCTATGTAATCTACTATTTTTGAGAAACTGGATTTTGGGGAATGCTAATTGGCAGACAACATTTCCAGGGTGTTCCAGACCCTCAAACTACAACCGGTGTAGTTAAGGGCCAACCCTACTATCACCCTGAAAAGGAACGATCGTATACAGACATCTAATTTCCCTTCTAATCAACTTAACATTGATGTGGTAATAGCTTGCCATCACCATGGAGAGTGTCAATAACTGCCTGCTGGACAACTCTGAAGTCAGGAGTCTTCCCTTACTATTGTGGCGGCCATAAACTAAATGTGTTTTTTTCATCAGCTGTAATGTATCATCAACAATATGTTGTTCTATGTTTCATAAATTATCATAAAACACAATTTTTTTTAAATGAAATGAATTACTGAAATAAAATATATTTTCACTGATATTCAGAATTATTTAAATGCATCTCTAACAGTCTTTGTTAGAGTTGATATAATCACACCTATTAGGTGCTCCAGTTAGACTGCTAACAAGAAAAAATAATTTATATCTCATGCTGTTTGACAAAATGCTTTCATATAACATGTCTAAAAATGAAACATGACTCTATACAACCGCAGGGTTACATAACAAGTGGATAATGGAAGAAATGACCAAAGAGCTATAGAATATACAAGATCTTAAACCAAAGTAGTAACATCTAGAAGGAAAATCAAGGTGGACCCAATAAAGACCACATACAATGCCTGAATCCTGAAAACAAATTCAAAATTAGGTGCTGGCTGTTGACATAAACCACAATTCTTTTACACTGATCCCTTATCGGACAGATTACGTATGCACAGCTGAGGTCCAGTTCAACAAGGCTTTGGAGAAAAGCATGACCTCTTGTTAAAATAACCACTGGTGGATGTAAATAACAAAAAAGAAATTGACGTTTTGTTTTTAAATATCAGAAAACAAAGAAAAGAAACACATTGAGCTATTTGGCAATTAGTCAGATGCACTGCAGAATGTCTGTTTTGGGGATCTTTTCCCATAAATGCACCAAACAATACATTTAGGGCCTGATTGATCAAAGGTTTACGCTTGTTAAAACTTTAAACTGCATAGACATGCTGCAGCTTATTTAATAACCAGGCGGAGAGACCATCAAACCTGTTAAACGCGCAGCAAGATGCACAGAGTCTATTTAGTGATTTTGCCTTTGATTAATATGCAATGTGGGCGTTTCTGTCAGAAGGCAAGCATTTTGGTAGGAGAAGATGCAAATAAGTAGGTGTTTCATGCGCTGTGTGATTTATCAGACATCAAACTTTTTGATGCCAGCTCTTTTAGCGCCTATTTTTACTGCCTCTGAAAGGCATGTCTTTACCATGATTCAACTTAAGTTTATTCTTCACACACTCATTCTAACATCATTATTTTTTATATTCTAACGGCCATAAACCAAACAATTATATCGATTTTTCCTTTTTTTTCCCAAAGATGCATCATGACTCACTGCACCTGCTGTTTGTCTGTTTATTTATTTGGATCTCTATTAGTTTCCACTGGAGTGATTACTAATCTTCCTGGGGTCCAATTAATTAAATATGATCTTGTACAATACCTCAATACAATTATATATATATATGTTACTTTTTGCAAACAAAATTCATAAATTTCATAGTACATACAAAAGCCAGAAATAAGGAACTTGTTACATTTCCAACCGTCAATAAGATACCTAAAACATTTAAAGCTAAAAATAGATTTTAATAGTTTTTTGACTGGTGACCTGTCCAGTGTCTATTCCTCCCGCCGCAATCCCTTCATGGATCGATGGATAGATGAGTAGCTTGCACTGCAAGGCCATGATAAACTGCAATGTGTTTCAAAAACGTTAGCTAAATATGGACATGTTAAGACTTAGCAGCCCCTTTGTTCTGGACAAGCTGCAGCTCTAATAAGTCTGAGTCTGGAATATGGCGCCTGCATGGTTTAAAGAGCAGCGCATGTACATTGCAAACATTAAGCTTAACTATAGTGATTAACTCTATAACAGACATAGACTTGAAACGTACGTGGGGGGTTTATCCCCCTTTTTTTTCCCAAAGCCGCATCATGGATCCATTGAGCCTATTGCTTCTCGCTCTGGCTGTATGGGACAGGCAGGCTGGTACACATAGCAGTGGACACAAAGTCCTCATTTGAATACTGTTCTTTGCATCTGTTATGAATGGCGCACACAATCTTAGTAGATCACTCGCAAAATGACAACACATTGGTACAAAATTCTTGCGCCACACACAAATTTTGCGCTCTTTATCTGGAATTTTGATAAATCAGGCCCATAGTTCTTTAGTATGCATCTCATGAAGACAGCACATCAATCACTTAGAAATAACTTGCTGAAAACAAAACATAGCAAATAGTGATTAATGATATAAATATAACGTTTCTGAAATAATAAATATAATGATAAATAATAAATAATAGGCATATAATAATAGGTTCCAAAAAAATTGGGAGAAATTTGGTCAAATGGATATACCCAATAAAAAAAGATAAAACTCATCCAAAATTGGCAAAGGCTGTTATGTTTTTCTTGGTCCCATCCTTTTTTGATGGTTGCTTGTGTTTTCTATAGCTCTATTTCAAACAATTCTGGGAAAGCTTCAGAGATTTAACATGTACATTTTGAGTTGATAAAATGTGTTTGTTTTGGGGTTTTTTAACTAACATGCGAAATAATACAATGAAAGAGAATCTTAAGTAAGGGAACTGGGGCATCATGTAGTCAAAATCTGTAATCTTGAGTTGAGGCTATTCAAATTTAACAGATTACCTTTGGTTAAAGGTCCAATGTGTAGAATATATTGGTTTCTGTTTGCCTAATTTGGGCAATTAACCAATAGAGCTCACCTTCATAATCATCCAGTAGTTTACTATTCTCTTTAAACAGACTGATTTATTTCAATTGATTATTTCATTACATTATTATTATTATTGTTATTATTATTATTATTATTATTATTATTATTATTATTATTATTATTATTAAGGCTTATAACTGATAGGAAACTGTTATGCAGTTTCTCAGAATATTGGAATAAAAAACAAAAATGTTCATAGTGGAATATCAGTCAGGCAAATTGTCTGAAACTTCAACTTCGTTATTAAAAAACAGCTACTGATACTTTTGGTAGCGCATACAGGAGCCAGGTTCTGCTGGGAAACAACATCTCTGTAAAGGTTGTCATCAGAGGAAACATGAAGTGCCCTGATGTCACCCTGTCGACACCCAAGCTGATTTTGGCTTTTGAAAAAATGAAGTGCACCAAGATAACACAACTCCTCAAATCATCTCCAATTGTTGAAAATGTACCCTGGAAGCTAAGCAGCTCAGATGTTGTGTCTTTCCACTCTTTCTCCAGATTCTGGGAGCTTGATATGCAAATTTACACTTTGGACTATTTAGCACAAGTGAAGTTTGTCTCTTCTTCGCCAATGTACAGACACTTCTGATGTTGTCTACAATTCAGGGGTGGCTTTAGGACAATTAATGTGACAGTTGTTGCCTGGACACAAATAGAAGAGGTTTCTCTTGAAGAACCAACTCCCTAGTTGAAGTCTGTGCGTTGTGAATTTGATCAAACTCAGAACTGAGCTTTTGCATGAGAATCCACTCAAGGACCCCCTTAAAGAACGTATTGTAGAACTACATACATATCACTGATAATCATCTGGACATGATTCAGCAATAATGAAAATTAGTTTTGAATAGTTCACATAACTATCAAAACTTTCCAAATGCTTCACACTGGAACTCTAACTGTGATCATTTATAAAGATTGTGTTGAAAATACCGCTGAAATCAATAATATTAAATAAACATTTTAACAAAACATAAATTAAATAATCCTCATTGTTTTTTTTTTTTTTGATGGACGGACATCATATCCAACTGGTTTAGTTGATTTGTTGTGTGGTTAAGCTACACATGATGGTGAGACATAATACTATGGGATAGATGTAGGAGTGAAGGATGGACTTAAAAGTCGGTGTGATGCCATGGTCGAGATCCTTGTTGATGCAGCTACCTGCTGGAAGGGAATCTTTCATCCACTGTGGAATGAAGGGCTTTTAATGGCGACCGTTACGGAGACTGGAGAGCAACAGTGCCATGCACGAAATATATGCAATACAAGCATGCTATAATCCTTCACGTGATCTTAGCTTTATTTCAAACATGCACATGCGATTGTGCATGCTGTGCTCGTGCCTTTTCAGACTGTGTGTCGTTGTGGCCTTAGGCCTGATTACTCACAACAATATAACCAGGCTCTACACATCAGAAGCAGGCGAATGGATAGATAGGCAGGTAGGCAGGCAGGCACTGAAACACATGCAGTCAGGTGATACAGGCAGCACCTACTTGTTACAGGGACATGTACATAGACCACAGAACTGTCCTAGATTGTTCAAATTCTTTTCTGCATCCATCATGTCCTTATTGATTTGGTCCATCCCCTCCTCGATGCGCTCCAGTTGTTCTGATTAGCAACACATTGTCATTTATCCCATCACAAGAACGAAAGCACATAAGAAAAGAAGAGAGGTGGAAAAAAAAACGGAAAGGGGGGTAGAGGTGGGGAGACAAAGGAGAGGAGACAAAAAAAAAGACACAGACTGTGACAAGAGAGACATCAGACATCACCATCACCATCACCACCACCACCAGCACCAGCACTGGACAGGCAAGAGCTCGAGGCTCCTCGCCGGTACCTACTTTTTAACACATGGGCATATCAGACCACAGCACTGTCCTATATCTTTTAAATCTTTCTCGGCCTCCTTCAGGTCTGCGTTCACCTTGTTCATGCCCTCCTCCACACGATCAAGTTGTTCTGGCGAGGACAAAGGCATGAGAGCAGTGAAATTAAGCTGACTGGTTTGTGTTGAGTTGGCGCTCTATGCTACAGGGCAGGAGACTAAATGCAGAAGGCAAAGCGGGCAGCAAGGATTGAGATAACCTCATATTTATGCTTGTGTAGTGGATTGAAACTAGATGAACTCTGGTATGGAGTGTCTTCTGTCACTTTCCATGCAACTTTGTCTCTCGGGTTGTTCATGATTGCTCTTTTTCTCCATCCTACCTCCATTCCAAAGGAGATTTTGATTTTCTCAGAGCATTTCGTCTGAGTGGCGGCAGCCACTGAGGGCCTCATCCAGAACCGCATCTGTACATAAAGATGGTTATTCTGCCACTTCAACTGCTTCGCTGCTACCGCTCATTAAACAGAGCTCAAGCAGAAGTAGATAAGAAGGAATTTATGGCCGGCATAATGAAATAAAGCTTAACAGCTGAAGAGTGTGAAATACGATCTCAAGAACATAAAAATAAGAAAGAGTAGATTTAAAAGAGCCAAAGCAGAAGGAAGCAGTATGTGTGACAAGTAGGGTATATACTGCTTTGCATAAATATACACACTTCTTGAACTTTTCCTTATTTTGTTTAATCAGAAGTACAAACTTTAATGTATTTTACTGGGATTTTATGTGACAGCTCACTATAAAGGATTGCTTTATTGTAAAGTAAAAGAGGACAATACAAGGTTTTCAAACCCCAAAAAATCAGAGAAAAATCCTTATACGTCCACTGGGACCCAAGTACCAATTTATTATTAAATATTGTGTATAATTATCAGTACAGATACTGCTGATCTGTTACAGCTTTTGAGGGTTGTTTGAAAACATGAGTAAAAAATGTTCCATATTTCGACCAAGGAGCACAATCGGCAGGTCAGGAGTAAAGGTTTGGAGAAGTTTAGAGCAGGTTTAGGTTATTAAACAACATCCCAAGTTTGAATGTCTCTTGGAACGCTGTTTGATCAATCATCCAAAAATATTTAGACTATGGCAAAAGTGCAAATTCACCGTGACAAGGATCCACCAAACCTGACCAACTCTGGAGGAGGTGAAGACATCCACAGTTCAGGTGGGACAAACTAATGTGGCTGCACAAAAACATTAAGCAAAAAGCTATTATAGAATTGTAGCCAATGAAAAACAAACATACATACAAATACTATAGGGATAAATAACCGTTTGTAAGACCACATACGCAGCCATCATCTTTATTACTACATAGTTGTAAATTAGCTAGGAATCGTCCACAAGAGTTTTCTGTCATTAAAAATAGTGGCAGAAATTGCTAAAAAAAAAAAAGCTGGAAGAAGCCTCAAGTCTGCAGTTTGCTGCAAGCTATTTGGGGGACAAAGCAAATAGAACAAAGTGTTCTGGGTTAGATCTGGCCAGCAGGTTATGTATGAAGTAAAGCTAAGCTGGTGCAATCAATTCCAAACACACTAACTCCCACAGTGAAACATGGCAGTGGCAGTATCATGTTGTAGAGATGCTTTTCTGCAGCATGGACAAAGAAGCTGGGCAGAGCTGATCCAAGTTAGATGGTGGCTGAATACCATACAAGGCAATCCTGGAAGAAAAACTGTTGGAAGCTCCAAAAGACTGGACAACTTCAAGCTGTTAAGTTCAAGATTCTTGAATACTTTTGCAGTAAATGGTACATATGCATGTACGACCAACAAATAAAAAAACATGCACCACTTGTTTTCAATGAATAAATTAAACTAGTTATTTAGTCAAAATATTGTCTGCTACCATGGCAGTTTAATAAGCCATTAGGATTTTTGAGAGTACTTTTTAAATAGATTACATTTATTTGAAAGAAAATAAATCTATTCTTGTAATTCAGGAAACACTAATTAGTTGCAGTTCCACCGAAAAAGAACTGTTCTCTAAATTAGGCCAATGGTAAAGACATTTATTCTGCCAACGTACCTAAGTTGCTTTTTTTTTTCTTTGGTCCGCTGTTTAGATAAATGCAACTGATAAGTTTTGATGCATTGAGGAGTATAATTACTAATACTACAAATGACCTCTCTCCATCAGAATTGATAGCACACGCTGTGAGGTGCTGGGTGGAGGAGCAGCATGTGATAAAAAATGTTTTATACTCATTTTCTAAATTCTGAAGAGTCAGGCTTGACTTAACGTGGTTCCCTTCGGACTGTGCATTATGAAATATAGACCTCCATTGATTCAGTCTTTAGAATAGTGAATTTGAATAAGTCTCAATAAGGAAATCAGGAAACTACTAGCTGCTTTAATCAAAGTCTAAATTTGTCCAGATTTATAAGTTTGTCAAACCATGAGAAATGATCTTCTTAAAAAACGTGTTACTGACCTTTAATTGAGGGTCAACAGATCTTAAATAAAAATCGTTATTACTGCTGATAAGGATTTATTATTTATTTATTTCTATTTAATTTACCTAACAAAAAACAGGCTTTATTTTTAAATTTATTTTTAAAGCCAATCAGAAATAATCTGCTTCAGGGAGCTCTACTTCCCTCCAGATCTGACGATCACTTTGTCATCTTGGTCATCTACCATCTGATAACCTCTCTCTGTTTCCTTTGTCAGTTTTTTTCACTCCACATCCTCCCTTACTCCAGCCATATTTACAGACAGCAAACTACATCTTAATAGGTTTATCTTAGAGACATGTAAAACCTTTGGACATTTTAAAATTACTGTAATGGTAATACTGTGCCAGAGACATTTGTACTGATCACATAGACAGATCCAGCAATAACGTCACAATTAAATCTCTCATGTATTTAGTTTCATGAAGGGTTATCAAAAATAAATGTGCACAGGCATCTATATGATAAAAATTCATTTCCATTGCGTCAGGCATTACGGTCTTAGAAGATAAAATAATTTTTTTCACATTGCACCCTCAAATTTCTATGTATTTTGCTGGGATTTTATGTGACAGACCAACACAAAGTAGCACCTTCCTCTAAAGTGGAATAAATCAAACTGTATTTACAGAGCACTTTTGGTACACCCAAGGAAAATACAATTTGTAGTTGAATTTATTTTTATGAATCAAAATGAATTAGATTTACATCTGGACTTTGACAGGGCCAGTCTAAGAAGTAAATCTGCACTTATAGAAACCATTCCACTCTAGTTTTTAAAATATTATAGGATCTCCAGGTGTTTGCAGCTTTAATCAGGCTTTCTTCTGGCATTGCCTAATATTTAGCTCCATCCACCTTCCCCATCAACTCTGACGGTTACCCCCTTCTCTGCTCAAGAAAAATGTCCCCATAGCATAATGCTGCCACCACCGTCTATCACAGTAGGGCTCAGAATGAAGGTTTTCAGTCACATATAGCATTTTGTATGTAGATCAAAAGGTTTATTTTTGGTCTTATTTAACCAGAGCAGTTTCTTTCACATGTGTACTATATCACTTACAGGGTTTTTGGCAAATTGTAAATATATTTTCTTTAAGATTTCTGTCACTAATTCCTCCATGAAGGCCACATTCCGGGGCTGACCTGGCTAAAAGTTGTTGTGCTTGTATATTCTCTCTGTTAAACTCTACAGCCCCTCAGATTTTGTCATCATCTTCTTAGATGCTGTTGTGATTAATAGTCACCTCGCAGTTCATGTGGAAAACCATATCTTGATACACTATAATTCAATTTTGAAATGATTGCCTATTTATGAATTAGGACACAAATTCACGGACCATTTCTCTTTTCCTTTCATATGAACAATTATTCACTACTTTCAGATAAAATCCAAAAAAAACATTGAAGTTTGTGACTGTAATATAATTAAATGTAGCAATGTTTTAAGGTTGTGAATGCTTATGCAATTTGCTAAAAATAGCTAACAAACCCATGTCAAACTCTTGCTGATACTTGCCAAGATTCAAATGACTGTGTCCAAGCAGAGGTGGGTAAAGTATCCAGAAGTCAATCTCAGTAAGAGCAATGTCAATTCAAAATGATATTGCTTAAGTAAAACTAAAACTTATGGTGTATAGTAAAACTACTCCAAGAAGTAATTTTGCTTAAACAGTTACTCAAGTAAATGTAACTAGTTGCTACCCACCTCCAGTAATAAAGAGAAGAACAATACATCCGTTTCTCTTTTTCACCAAAGAAAAGCAATTAAACATTTAGAGTAAGAAAATGGGTAATATTTTAATTAATAACATGGTTTTGGACATCCTAATTTGAAGTTTTAGAGAACACATTACCAAAATCCGGAGTCACAGGTCATTCTGTGAGTCAGAGGCATAATGCATCAGCTGTCACTTTTGTTCGAAAGTAGGCCATGGTGCATGTATGAGTCAAGCATGGAGGGGCTCATTAACATCTGACACACCCCCACCACAGGTAATAGATGACTGAAAGAAGAGACCAGTCCCAGCCTGGTCAGCGGCGAGCATGAACTGATGAAGCCTCTTGGATAAGAGGTGAAACGTCTTCCAAGACAAATTACCAAGTCCAGTTGCGTTTGATTGAAATTTCCTTGAGATAACCATGACCTGGATGAATGAGAATATTCACAGGCTTTTTCACAGGCTGAAAGAGAGACATATTTCATCTCATGTGTGAGCTTTGTGTGCACATGCACTCTTGTGTGTAAAGGGTAGAAGGATTAGTCACACCCCTGTTTAAAGCCAAACAAAACTGCATTAATGATGTCACTGTTGGCAAGCTTTCCCAAGCATTTTTTCCTGTAACAGGAAGTAAATAATGGGTCTATCCAGACAGGACCTCTAACAGCCTCTGTCAAACAGGAAAGATTGGAACGAGAAACACTGTTATTGCAGACATAGTTGCATCAAGATTAAAGATTTTTCTTTTAAAACGAACAAAGAGAAAAGAGCAGAGGTCCGAAAAAGCAAACAAAGACCCAAAACAGTACAAAGTGGAGAAAAGACGAGAAAATAGATTGAGCGAGGGAGATAGGGATCAGGTATAGGGTACATTTGCTTGGGGGCTGAGGAAATTAAGTCTGACAATTGATTGGTGTCCTGTGATAACAGCGGTTAGCTATGCACTGTAGCAGCAGTTTCTCAGAGACACAGGGAAACAGAGAGAGGAGGATAATAACCTATCTGTTGCTTTGACAGGCCAATTAGGCTGCTCTGTCAGGCACACAGCAAAGCGCTAACACTCTGCAAACCTATATGACTTAAATTTTAGTTTAAAAAGTTTAGTATTTCCATTCAAGTCTTAAAACACCTATTCAATCACTCCAAAGTTAAACCAGTTACTAGGTGTTCATCTCAACTGTTCGAACTTTTATCATCTGTTGCCTAATGCGAGGCTTTTATAATAATAAAACAGGGCTTTTCATAAATTTTTTTTAGCAAATTCCTGTAAAAACAACTACAGTGAAGTGTTTTTCTTCACATTAAATCTGCTTTTCCTGCAGAGCTCCTTCAACATTCATGCATTAGTGTTACCCTCTGATTGACTGTCCATATGTCCTTCAAACCTAAGATACAGGAAGTTGTGTAAACATTACTTTGTTTTCTATTTCATACTGAGCAGAAGTTTAAACCATTTATATTGTTTTATAATTTTATAACAAGGTGTGAAACAGTTTTGTTTTTAAAAAGTGAACTTGATCACAAGTTCTGCACTTTTAAAAAAAATCGTAGAAATATTTATTTTGGAATAAATACAGCTTTTTCATAAATGTCTAGTCTTATATTTAAATTAAAGCTTTGCACATCCAGAGGCGGAAGTTTTACCACACCTTTTTTGCTAAATAACTCAGGTTAAGAAAAAGACACGAAGAGCATCTCTGAACATAAATTTTTGCCTTGCTATTGAATTGCAACTGGATTTAAGACCGGACTTTGGCTGAGGCCATTTTAACACATTTATGGATAGATCATAGGGTGCAGTTTTAGTTTCCGACCACACATATGCCAAAATAAGTACAACTCCGGTCTCAGAGCGCTTTCTTCCACATGATTGTTGTGTCCCCAACAAGGCTTGGGAATAAAAACAAACTTCCACTGTCTTTCTTTATTAATAGCTGTCTCTTTTCTACTCTTACATAAAGGCCAGGTTTTTGGAGTAAATTAAAAACTCGTGTCCTATTGCCAGATTCTCCTACCCGAGCTGTGGATCTGGTGAGCTATTTTGTGTTGGTCTATCACATAAAATTCCAACAAAATACAATGAAGTTTGTCATATTTATGTGACATTTCTGTGCTTTTTGTGTCATTGTTAAACCACTTAACATGTTGTTGTTTTTTATCTATCAAGTAAGATAGGTAGCATTAAATAGCATCTAATCTCAAAAGCTGAACTGGTGTTGTATCCAAACATATCAAACAACACAGCAAAGAACATACTTATATATAGGTTATAACTTGCTATAATTATCAGACAATTAGCAGTTAAACGAGCTGGTCCATTTGTGCTCATTATAAATGGATAATTGCACAACTGGCAGATCGCATTCACATATAGATAGATCTCTAAAAACTTGTTTATCTGAACAATGTTTCGATGTTAAAACAGGTGGCACAACTTTGTTTTGATAGTTCCAATCATTTTTAATTTTTTATTTAAAGAAACTAATCTTTAGCTATGCAATAGTTCAAATCTGTGCAGTGGAAGGTGAGATTTAGTGACTCATACTCCCTGAAACTTTAATACTTAACATTATAT
The DNA here is from genome assembly GCA_028564705.1 of Apricaphanius iberus. Classification (NCBI taxonomy): domain Eukaryota; kingdom Metazoa; phylum Chordata; class Actinopteri; order Cyprinodontiformes; family Aphaniidae; genus Apricaphanius; species Apricaphanius iberus. The sequence goes on along the minus strand of JAPXFQ010000473.1, from coordinate 1,346,079 downwards.
AGTTGTAACAGACTTGTTAAAAACCTGAGGTTCCCAACATTACATGTCTAAGAAAATATATTTGATGTTGCAAATCTAACTCTATGGGTCAAAAAGCTACACAATGTGTTGTGTGTAGGGCTATGGTTGCTGAGATTCACTCATTATTTACAGTATAATGTTTACCAGAGTGCAGGATGAGGCAAAGCAGAGAACTAGCGCCACAGCAACATAGAGAATAATCTTGTTAGCTGTATTAGTGCAGACTCTGGTTAATGTTAGTTCTCCAGACAATGACTAAATAAAAAATAAAATGATTTGAATGCGTCTCATATTTTGGTGTTTTGATGAAAACATAGGCAGCAAGAGCGATTTAGGAGCAGGGACGGCTGGATCAAAATTGCGGTGTTCAGCAGTCTCTCCGTTTGAACTTACCTCCCTGCTCATCCAACATGACCAGTGTCCTGATGCCGGCATCTTTACTCTAACAGACGGATAGACAGGGAAATAAAGAGAGGGTAGCAAGGAAAAGAGAGAAAGACAAAAAGAGGAATAAAAGTGAAAGATGAGTACAGGCAAACCAAGCAGTATGGAGAACAGCCAGGACCGAAAAAGCTTCTCAAATTACGATTTGAAATCCCAGTTAAAAAGCTGATACTGCAATAGCAACTCGATAAAAAAAAATCAAAAAAATCCTGACATTGTACTTTTTCTAAAAATACTGAGAACTACTGATTTTTTGCCTAGGGGTCATAACCTTTTAGGTAGTGGTATATATCTATTTTCTTTAAATTTATGATTTTTGTTGTCAGGCAGATGTTTGTTATGTCTTCCTACGATGTGAGAGACATATGAATGTTATTTTGAGACATGTGAATGTGATATGTGAATGTTATTTTGTTTTCAAAGTGATAGGCGGCTGTGGCTCTGTGGTAGAGTTGTTGGCCTGTGACCCAGAAATTGTGGGTTTGATTCTTGCTTCCGTATGCTACATTCCGTTGTGTCCTTGGGCAAGACACTTCGCTTACTTCGCCTATGGTATTGGCCAGAGGGGCCAACAGCATGATATGGCAGCCTCGCTTCTGTCAGTCTGCTCCAGGCCAGCTGTGGCTACTAATGTAGCTTGCTTCCACCAGTGTGTGAATAAGACAGTGAATGAATCATGGGATTGTAAAGCGGTTTAAAGGTCTTGAAACGCGTTATGTAAATGCAATCCATTATTACTATTTAATATTTTTTATAGTGTTTTGTTTTAGAAAAAAGCCTTTCTCATAAACAGATCTTAATTCAAACATTAGGACTACTTTACGTAATTTAACAATCATGGAAATGAATGACAAAAAGATCACTTGAGTTCCTCATGGTTTTGTTCTCTGGGCCCTGGTATTCCTTACGAATATGTTCCACCAAGACATATAATGGAGATTAGAATCTGACAAAACATTATTTTTTGAGTCCCCTACATTACCACCATAATGAGAGTGTGTGTTTACAATTCTGAGCTAAGCTAAGCTCACCATCAATTTTTAGAACAAGCCAATCTTCTACCTTGTTGTAGGCCCAGACAGAAGCAACTATGAATTAAGGTCGATTTTTCATTTTAACACAGTGTTTCCCTTACATAGCCATTATTGTGGCGCTCCGCCATGGCTGAAATTCCAGTGCCACTCCTACAAAATGTAAACCAGCCATGCTGTAGGCTAAGTACTATATTTTACGTAGCAAGTACATGATTTAACATCTACATAAGCTGGTACGACTCACCCCTGCAAAACTACAAAAAAAGCAGCAGACATGTGGATCTGTGCTAAATGTGCGGTACTCATGTCTGACAACAAGATGCAGCAGTGTGGCATATTTTTTTCCTGTTCATACCCAAAAAAAAATGAAACCACCCTAACATGTAGTTTCTACAAAAATGAAATATGTTTGTCAAATCTACATAACTAAACTGTGTTCATTTTATGTAAAACTTCATACTTCAACATGAACTTGATTCATTCATATCAGCAGTAAAATGCTATATAAATGTTATCAGTCTGTTGTGGTGAGTGCTGTATTTTTCGCTGTCATGTGCTGGGGAAAGTGCATGATGGCCAGAGAGGAGAACCCTTACTGGTCAGGAAGAGTATGTCGGGGGAGGGTGGCCTAGACTCAGCCTGGGTGTCTAGTGTCCTGTGTTTTGTTAGTAGTTTGAATGTCGGGATGGATTTAGGTCTGCCCCTGGGGTGGGGGCGGGCGGATGGCCTGGGCCCCCATGGGGCTCGGAGGGGCCGCTGCCGTGGGCCCCAACTTGACGTGCTGGGTCCTCCAATCCCTGGTGGGTCGGCTGAGCGGGGGTGCCTAATGGGGTCAGCAGGGGAGCTGGCTCCCTGGGGTTGGCATCTTGTCACCCCAGTTATTTCCTCCCCATCCCCATTTGCCTCTGTCCACGTGCTGCTTCATTCTACCGTTCACAAGGCCTTGGGACGTGGGCACGTCACTGGGGTGCGGGATGGAGTTTCCGTCTTCGCTACCCGGTGGCGGCCTGGGTCCCAATTTTATTGAGCAACTTAGACACTTACACTTGCAACATTTACATGACACACGCACATGTAGGGATCCGGCGGTGGGTGAGCCTCGACACTGGAGGCGGGGCCTCGCCTGTGGTATAAGGGGCCTCGCCTGTGGTGCCGGTACCCACTTTTTAAATGCATCTAGACACTGAGGGCCCGGGGAGGGAGATGGGGGTACCTGGCAGTATTCCCATGTCCCACCCCTCTGTTTTAAGTGCAAATTAGAACAACACGCAACAACACCACAATTGAGCAGGGGGAGAGAGGCTGGGGGTCTTTCCACACCCCTGTTCGTTGGACCATCAGGGGTTGGAGCCCGGGTGGATTATCAGGCCGTCTGGTCAGGGACCTGGGCTGGTGGGCTACTCTTGCCGGGTTGGGGGCCTTGGCGGTCTGCTTGTCCCCGTCCTGGTGGGCAAGGGGTCCGTCTCCCGGGTGCAGGGGCAGGGTGCTCTATTGGGGCGTCTGTCCCTGGGCCTGGGAGTATAGAGTTTGTATGGGGTGTATGAATGAGTGTACAGCGTCCTTTTTTCGTGTGTCCTGTATATGTAAGAATGTGTGCGCATGAGAGGGAGGGTACGTATAAGTGTCTCTGTCTGTCTATGTCTGATTGTCAGGTTGGGTGTTTGCCTGCCTCTGGCCTGGTGCATCTTCTTCCCCTCCGTCACTCCCGTCAGTGATGGATGCTCCTGCCCACTGGTCGATGATGGCTCCCGATGCCTGGGGCCGGGGGTCCCGGTTGCGGCCCGGCTCGGTCCTGGTGCATGCCTGGCTGGTCCTGGGTGGGCCGGTGTGTCGGGGGGCCGCTGTTTCGGGCCGACATCCTCCTTGGATTAACTGGGGCACCTCTTATGGGGGTGCCGGGGTTGTAAAGTAGGTTGGTGCCATCCGGTGGATCGGTGGGGACCGTGCCCGGCGCCCAAGCTCCTGCCAGTTCCATGAGTTCTACTGCCTGGTCGGTTCATCTGGGGGGGCTCTCCGGCATTGGCTGGGCCCCAGATCATAGGACTCTGCATGGGGTGGGACCTGGACCCGGGAGCTGGTAGATCTGGATGTCCAGGTGCTGGCTGGGCGAGGCCTGGGGAGGGCGTACATCCGCTGTGGCTTTTACTGTGGCTCCCTGGCGTGTGGGGGGGGCCGGGTTGCCCGGGTTGTTGGCGGTGGGTATTGGTCCGGGGTGGCGGCGGCGTGTATTGTACATGGGTCGGCTGTGGGCACCTCCTGTCTGGCGGCGGCGGTGGGGGACCCCTCTCGGCGGGTCCCTGGTCGGGGCCCTGCTGGGGGGCGGGGTGCCACTGATCCCCGTGGCCTCCGGGTCCTGTTCCGGGCCCGCCCTGGCGTAGCCGTTTTCCGGCAGAGCCCGTGGGCTCGTCCTTGCGATCTCTCAGGGCCCCAGCATTGCGGATGCTTGGTGTTCCCCTGGGGCTTCCATCTGTTCCTCTCTTGGTGGGTGATTGGCCCTGCGCTGGTCCGCCTGTGGCTCCTGCGCTCTGTGGGACTCTGGATGCATGCGTCTCCTGCCTCTTTCATGTCTGTGTTGATTCCTGTAGCACGGATTGACGGTTCCTTACACCTGCTATCAATCACTTGCATGGGGAAACCTTATTCAGACCTGCATGCTCGCACACACACACATAGGTGTGGGGACATTGGTGTGGACGGACATATTTTGAGCTGAGGTTATCGTCATTAGTTAGCTGTTACCAGGAGCTTACCAGAAACATTAGTATTGTGTTCATTAATCCATGCTTGTGTGTAGTGAATGTGTAATTCTTAGTTTTTATTACTGGATCTGAACTATTGGTGTGGTTCTGTTCAGTTCGTTGTTATTGTTTTTTTTGTTTTACCGCTTCTCTGCCATCCGGCAGAGGCGGAGGACTGGGATGTTTTCTTGTGTTCTTTGTTTGCCTCCCTGTCTTGTGTCGTCAGTTCGCGCCTCTACTGGTGCGGTTACTTTTCTTCACCTCTTCCTTTCTTCCTTCTTGTCTCGGTTTCGTGTCCATGACTTCAGGAAATTGAACCCTCAGTAATCACTAATAAGATTTTTTCATACATATACATCAAGTGGAGTATTACAGCGAAGCTGTAATTCTCTGCTTGGGAAAGTAAATCTGTTGGGCTTGTACTTGGTACTCAGACACCAATTCTGAGTGGCAAACTGCTAGACAGGACACGTAAAAAAAATAAAATAAAAATAAAAAAGTGTATGTCAGTGATGGGGAGGGGGGTGAATGAGGAGCATGATGCAGGCCATCCTTAACAACAGTAGTCACCCCCTGCATGACGCAGTCGGCGCTCAGAAAAGTCGCCACCGTGACCGTCTCGTCTCCATGCATTGCAGGACCAAGAGGTTGTGGAGGTCTTTTATTCCGGCTGCCATAAGACAGTACAATGTGCACCTTTTATTACTATTGATAGTATATTTTATCTGTCTGCCTGTCTGTCTGTCTGTCTGTCTGTCTGTCTGTCTCTCTGTCTATGTTGAGCTAACATGTTGGAATCAAGTTCCAAGATATTTAGTTAACACTTGAAATGAAGTCATATTTCTTATTTAAATTCAAGATTTTTGAGTCATTGTGTAGCAAAGTGGTTAGTGCAGTCGCTTGGTGTTATGAGTCATAGGTTTTGTTAAAGATCCATCGCCTGCTTCATGTTTTCCGTGCATCCAATTGTGGCCATGGGCACGTTAGATTGACTCAACAATCTTACTTTTAGGTAACCGAATTCAATTTTGTAGAACCTGTTGACAAAATTAGTTTAATTAAAGTGAACATTCCAGTTTTTTGAGTGGGGATTCACCTATATCGTGCCCATTGCAGGTGTGAGTCTACTGAAGTATTTGAAACCCCCTTGTTTAAAATGTATATCACTGTTACCAAAACCTTGCTTAAAATAAAAGTGCAAAACTACTTAGATCATGAAGAGAAAAAAAAAGGTGCTATTATGTTTCTGTGTTTTCCCACACAGATTTTTGGGATAAACGTCATCATGAAAAGGTTTAATTTATTTCATTTCCATACATTCAGATACATAATTCTCATAATAACAAAATCCGGTATGATTTAGAAATTTGTCACACACCCTGACATATAACAACACATGCATCCGCAACATGCCTGTGCTGTTGCTTGTCTCAACGGGAGCTTCATTATCTAATAACACACTTCAGTAAGCGTACAATAACTGTTAACCACTGTGCTCGTGACAAAACAACAGTTTTGCAGTCTTCAGGGTTCTGTTTCACGACAGATATTAAAGTCCTGAGGCCACTGTGTTCATGCATTAGTTAGTTTTGATCAAAGTGTGCAGTGACCTTCTTAGAATAGTTAAATCACACTGGCACAGTGTCTCATATGTTATCTCCACACAAACTGGCTGAAACAATTGTCTGCCGATGGCCATTGAATGAAATGAGTGACAATAAATGCTGGTCACAGAAACAGGTTTTGTTTTCTGGAAGACATAAAATGTAATTTTGAAAAATGGTTGGTTGAGTACATTGTGATCAAATTAATGGTTGTGGTAAAATGTGTTGGTCAATAATTTTAGAGGAGAGAGCTACTTGTTTACCCAGAAGGAATCATGGGAAATCACAGACAGGTTCAGATTTTAAATCTACAGGACAGGAAATCTAAAGATGCCTGCTGGCATAGTCTGAGGTGATATCAGAATTTCATGTACAGCCAGTAGAATGCACACACATAGGCTACTCACACAAATGCACAGTCAGATGCTTTTCACACCTTACACTGGTCTTGTCAAGAACTTTTCCTGAAATAAATATGTAAGAGTATGAACCTGAAAGATGCTTTCCATGAATATATTAGAAATATAAAATGTCCCTTTGCTTGTCATGTCAATGCTTGATCTACAGCAGACTGTCTAACTTTTGAAAAAAAAAAGTAAAAGCTGATCTATTGTCCTGATAACAGAAATTTTGTCTTCAGTTTGTTTTTCTTCTATGTTTTCATTAAATTCAATCTTCCTGTGGAGAAAATTGTTTTATACACAGATAAACTCTATAGAAATTGGCAAATAAAATAATATTTCTTTTTATGTTCTAATGCTCTGGGATGGTCTGGTGACCAGGCTGTACCCTGCCTCTTGCCTGATAACCCTGTAACCCACTGTGAGCCTTTCCAATAGTCTGGTATTTAAATAGTTTGGTCTTTAAAGTTCTTCATCCGCCAAGTTAAGCTGAATTTTAGGACAGTTTAAAAATGAATTACGTCAGAAATTATAAATAAAAAAATTATATAACAATATGTAAACAAAAAGGGTTTAGTTGACAAATGTAATATTTCTTCCTGTTTAGGTTTAATAAACTAATATAAAACCGGCTCCACTTTCTGTTTCAAAGACCATGGAAGCTTGAAATCCTTAGATACCTTTCAGTCTCTTTGTATCTCTCTCTGCGTCTTTCATACTCCCTGTTCACAGGCCATTTGGTGTCTGCCTCAGTTTTATTCTCTTTATTAACACCAAACTTTCCTCACATTTCATCCAGAGCCCCCATTCAGTTGTTGTTGTTTTTTTTCTTCCAATTGAGCTCATTGCAGGCGAAGCAGGTGAAGATAACAGTCTTAATAAACACTTCCCAGTATTTTTTAATAAAAAACTAGAAAAGCACAAAGAGAGCATAGACCTCCGCCAGGGACACTCATTCCCCTGCTCCGTATCCATGTTGTGATCTATCTTAGTCTCTGTACTTTTTCAGTAAAATGTCTGTTAAGGAGACATTCGTCTGTGTTCGTGCTGATGCTGTGTTGCACAAGCAGAGAGGGAAGATTTGTGCATGCACAAGTAATTTTCTGTCCATATGGTCCAACCCTAGCAGGGCTGCTGCACGAGCTCAGCCGTCCGTGAGCTCTCTGAGACAGCATCGCTGGCTGATGGGTGGATATGTTGGATCAACCCCAAAATTTAATCAGTTGTTCCTGGTTCCATTGTGGATATTTGTCCTTCAGTTTCTCTTAAACTACGCTTCTGACATAACTATCAGATTAGCAATGTAATGAGAGAACTATTTGCTTACTACACTGAATAAAGTACTCATGAAACCATTTTCTATTTATATATTATTAGATTATATTTAATCAAAATTGCCGTATATAACCTAAATAAAATAAACTTTTTGGAGAAGTGTGTATGTGTTTGGAGACTGGCTTACAATGTGAAAAGCCTGCCTTTGAAAATTCATCAATTCTGACACTGGGGAAGGAAGCGGAAGTGGTGTGTTTGGTAGGACAAACACTACCAGTCAGGCAGAGAGAAAACTAACTTTTTAGATTGTTTGTTGTTCGAGTGTAAAAGTGAGAGAAAAACAATGGCTCAGAGGTCACCAATTCGAACCACTCTCAGGTTGTAATCATGTGGTCTTTCCATACCCTTTGCAAAACAATGTTCCCCTCATATCGGATTTTAATCACGGCATTAATGAAGATCGAATTTAACTTTTTTTTTTTAATATGTGATTTCCTTTTATGAAGCAATGCCAAATCAGTGTGCATTACGATATTGTTCCAACACCAGAGAAGCAAGTTTAAACCTGTTTAGGTTTCCCAAAGATCTGGTTTTTGAGCAGAAAAAGGTGAGTCAAACCGTAGACAAGTTAGCCCCAATAGTTACATTGAGGCTGGCTACACTTTGAGGTAAGCTAAAGTAAAGCAATTCACATGTGACCATGCAAATATGTGATGCTAGGAGGCACTGTGTCACTGATTCCTCCTGAACGAATGTATTGTCAGTTTGTAATAATGATTAATACTATTATTAAAATCTGATCTAAGGTTAACATTGTTTTGCAATGGGTATTGCAGGGTCACATGATATGAGAGGACCCCTGAGCTGTTAGAATTGGCGACATTTGAGCTACTGTCCTGTCACAGTCACACTCAAAAAATGTGAATATTATAACTTATGTTTGCATCCACCGTTATCTAAAAAAGTTTTAACCCTCTAACACTTTTTTTTTCTTGAGAGATGGACATAATATGACAGGCACGTCTACTGTCAAAACTGGCGATCAAAAATGTGTATTTTTTTTATTCTATGTCAATTTACTGTTGAAAATTTGAATTTGTGAGCACCTTAAATTACATAAACATAGAGAATGTATGCACTTATGTTAACCCCATATCCTTGTGTAACATGTTAGAAGGTACACTGTATTATCCAGGGGTGTCCCCGACCAAGGAATTACACATGTGCAGGTTGCACAGGGGACGGTTGTAAGCTGCAAAGACTTATGGGTAATGTGTTCGTATTAATTGTAGAATTTCTCCATTTTACATTGTAGTTTATGTTCCAAATGTACTTTATTTACCCTTTGAGTTATGTTGTTGTCAGTGTTTAGATGTGTGTGTCTGTGCACTGTCTTAGAGATGGTAGTTTAGGGGAGTTACACCATATGTCTGCCTCAAGTGCTTACACTGGAGTTGCAAAAAACACTGCCCCCTAGGGGTTGTGCAGTGTCAAGGATGAGTGAAGCAAAACTCAATCACTCTCTCTTCTGACTTCTCAGCCAAATGTAGTAATGTTGTTGATTAAACTCTTCACATTTTTCTTCATTTAGATTTGCGATTTATAATTAAAGGCTGTTACAACTTCATGTAACTACTCATAACCGGCATCCTGTTACTATATCAACCAGTAACAGGATGCCAGTACTGTATCAACCAGTAACAGGATGCATCGATAGGCACCGCCTATCGATGCATCAAATCTTCTACTACTCGGGATCACCCCTAGTATTATCCAACATCATAGGAGAACACATTCTGTTAACAGTCTTCCAAGATCTCAATACACCATTTAAACAAGAGCTTCCAAAACCTGCAAGTTCTCTTCAACACAAGAAGCCATCTGGGTTCAAAGGTTACAAAATCCCCTTTCCAGCTCTTGTGGCGCTCACAAACATGTTAATCTTCTCATGACAGAGAGAGTGCTGAGCTTCGAACAGGAAACCCAGAGATGAATGTAATCCATTAACTGCATCTACCAATGAGTTAAACCTTAATGTTTATTAAAGGATTGGAGAAGACGAAGAAAGCTCTTTGCTTTTCTTTCCAAGAGCTGCGTAAACTGCCTTCCTTTTTTTCCCACTACAGAAATATTATTGCTTCTAAAGTGATGCTAACGCTATAATATGTATAATAATAATAATAAAAAAAACACTTGTAGTGAACACTTATAGAACTGCTTCTATGATGACAAATATGGGATGATCATAGAAGCAGAAATTCTTAATTTACTGAGTTGAATAATTTACTTCCTCTGAGGAACATTCAGAAAAAAACATCTTGAACGTCTAAAAATGAGGAGAAAATCTATAGTTTAATATAAATGTATTAGAGACAAATATTAGTTCCATTGTATCCAGCTTTTACATCACGATGTGTAACAGCCAGGACACTTTTGCACTTCTACAGAGAAAACACAGGACAGAGTTGACATCACTTAAGTAGAGTTAGCAGGACCCCACAAAGTATCTTGAATGGTCAACCTCTAATATGTTTAAGATGTTTTATGTAGAGAGTGTTTGTATATAAAAACCAAACCTGGCCACGCCTAAACAAACAGATCTGTGATGAGAAGCAGGACAAGCGTGCTTTCACTGCTCTGATCGCTTGCCAACTTATTCAATTAGCATAAGCTTCCCTTTAAGCCCTCTCAGCAGCGGTCACAGTGTACTAGCATGTGCTTAAGGGTATCCTAGAGTATCTTGCATGTGGCCACGCCATCAGTGGAATCAGTTCGTGACAGATGTTTAAAATACTGAATGTCATAAACTCAAAATGTTCATCACTGTTTTTTTTTTATCAACAATAAGAAAAACACAGACAAACCTCAGGACATTTTAGGGATGATTGGAACAAATAAGTGGTATTCTCTTGGCATTATTATCAAAGGTCAGACATTCATCCAGTCACTGAAAAGCCTTATCTGTGCAGAACATAACAGTTCAGGTCAGCTGCAGACCTTACATCATTCCCTGTTTAGTCTCAGAAAACATTGCAGCTCAATATGAGGTTGGAGTCAGAATTTCTGAAGAAGCCTCAAATGTGACAGTAAGAGATTCAACATATAAGACTGGATGATTTTCTACAGAAAGAAAATAGAAAGTGAGATTTAAATCTAGTGTTACATAAGGTTTATCAGAGATAATAAAACAATAATTTACCAGAAAGCGTTTGAACATATATATGCACTATATTTTTTTCATACTTACAAGAAAGAAAGAAAAAATATTTGTTTATATATCATATTTTAAATGTTTTTACTGAGAACAAAGTAGAAGTGAAGTCAAACTCCATGTGCACAAAGTTGGCAAATAAAACGGATTCTAATGCTGAAGTTCTGAAAAGTACCTGGTGAGCTTGCAAAATACAACGTCTTTTTTTTCCAGGAGAGTACCTATTAAGTTCTGGGAAAACAATCAGTAGGTTCTAATAAAGTTCTTAGATAGTACCTCATAACACATAACGAAACAGTAATCTCTAAGGTTTGGGGAAATATGTACATTATATAACTTTGTTATAATTACAATCTTGAAGCTCATGCTAATGTTACTGATGTAGTGGTTGTCATTACCAACAATTTCTAACAAAATAGAGCCCAAACAAGATTACCGACTAATGTAAAGGTTGTCTCAATGTCTTCAGTTATTCTTGTTAACAAACTAGATATGTGTATGCTTTGGAAGTGAACCAAATTGTATGATCAGTGCCGTGAAAAGTATTGTATGATGTTCTTACATCATCAACTTCATCTTAAAATCAGCTGATTGTAGCATTTTGATTTATTTTTACCCTGCAGTGATGTGACATGAAAACACAATGGGCTTCACGTCTAGATTAATCTGTTTATCTATATATTCTAAATATTAACACATTTTTAGAGATATGAATTAGGTTCAGTTTGAACACTATCAGTAGGAATTTTTGTTCAGCCGCAGATCACAAATAAAAAAGTGGTGTTCACAGAATGCCCAACTTATTTTTTATTGATTAACTTAAACTAGAAAGCTACTTAATATTTAAAGCTGTAGCATGGGGGAAAAGAGCATATTAGAGGACCTTACTGCATTTACAAAAGTTTAAAATCAAAATGTCATAACTGTCAGTTATTTATTCCTTTGCTTTCTTAAATGTCAACAAAATGCACGTTGTTAACCGACTGGACTCACCTCCTCGACCAGAGCCAGCATACGCCGAGTGCTCTCCAGGGACTGCAAAGAGAGAAAACAAATTAGCTGAGAGTGCACAAAAAGCCGATACTCAGATATGCAGCGCACAATCTGTAATAAATATCACAAGGACATCTCTATGCCTTTCAATGGGAAAAAAAAACAAGTACTTTAAGAATGATTGGCAATAAGCTAGAAAACAGAAAACCAATTATGAGAACAGATATCCGGTGATGTAATTAAAACAGGTTATTCCTCATTTTTTGTCTCAGGATTAATTGTGTGATTTCTTCCTTTTTTTTGCTAATCTTTTAGAATCTTCTCCATAGTTATTTTTCCCCCTAAACTTTAAAATTCCTAAACCTTCTTCCCTCCAGCTTCTCCCTCTCTTCCTCTCTAACTTTTAAACCATAAGCTCCATCCATGGCCGCGTCTTGGCCCTGCATTATCTCCTCATGAATGTTTAATAAGACCATTTGAGCCATCCTATTATTCTGACGCACTGAATTATCTGTTCTTCGTGAGCTCCACTCAGCTCATTAAAGAGGCCAAAGTTCCCACCTACAAAGATTTACAGTCATGAGAAAAAAATAAAAAAAGACTTTTAGAACCAACTGCTGAAACAAAGAACCGTTGAATTATTAGCGGTACAGTGTCTGAAAGCCTGGAAGCTTTGGCAGTACATTTGTGTGTCCTTACAAGAACAGGTCATTTTGAAATGTCAAATTATAATTGGCATGTCAAAAAGAAATGCTCTTTTCAGTGCAGCGCACATTTAGCCCCACATTCTGTGTGCTCTCTGTACTCTGTGCTAGTCTCCCAGTCTGTTAAATTGTTCGCTCTTATTTATTTATTTTCCTAAGAACAGGTACAGTGCCAGAAATTGCAGTACATGCTGTACCGTATAATATTCTAAAAATAATAAAAATTAATTTGTCTGTCCTTAAATAGCTTAGCTTATGTATTTGTCATCAAAATGTACCTCATCAGTGATCTGGTCTGCACGTGTCTGCAGGTCGGCCAGCTCGTTGCGCATGTCCGCTTCATCTGCCATGGCGACTGTTGAACTTCACTCCAACCACAAAAACACACTGGAGAGAAAGAATAAAACCCAGAAACATTACTATTATCTTCATTACTGCTAATCAGCAGGGGTAGACTCTTTGCATTGCATTGATCCCCTTTGGTTCAGTTTATCAATATTTTTGTCTCTTTAATGGGCTTTCAAATTACTACTTCCATGTTGTGTCAGTAGTTTCATTAGTTGATTCGTTGGGTCTACTCTCATGCTTCTCTGCAAAAACAAAACCATCTGGTAACCCATCTTCTATTTGTCCTTGAACACATTTTGTACATTTCTTCAACATAAGACTGGCAATATCCATTGTGACCGCCCAGTATGTATTGCATCCATAAACAATAGTACAGTCATTTCCATCTATTTACCTTCTAAGCGCAGTAACATTTTATTTCCAGTTGTGTATTTCTAGTGCCTTGCAGAAACATTCATTCCCCTCCACCTTTTAATATTTTGGCACATTAGGCAACAAACTATTAAAAAATCTGTTGAGACATTGCATAGCAGGAAAAAATGAAGTAATGCTTAGATGAGAAACGGCTATAAAAGAATATAGTTTAAAAAAAATTATTACAGATAAAAGTCTGAAATGTGTGGTGTGCATTTTTGCTCAACCCCTTTTAGAACCGCTTGCATCTGCCAAATTTCTCAACTATCTTCGTACATCTACAGAGAGAGATTTATGTACCTCATTTAGCTTCATCCATCTTTCTATCAACTCTGAAGCAACCGCATATCATGATTCTTTCACCACCGTGTTTCACCAGGGGACAGTCAATTCATGATGATGTTGCACAGTTTACACTGTGAAAATTAATTATAATTATTTCAGCATTTGCAACATTTACTGATATATAATGCATGAAGTCTTATAAATTCGACCTTAATGGCACAAATTACTTCTTTTGGGTGTCTTTTAACAATGGCTTTCTTCTTGCCACTCTGTGGAGTGCACAACTAATATTTCTCCATTCGACAGATGCTCCTACTTGGGCTGTGGTTCTGTACAGCTCCTTTACACTTATCAAGGGCAACTTAGCTGCTTTTCTGATGAATGATCTCCTTCTCTGTACTATCAGCTTCAGTATGTCCAGATATATAGAGGGAAGTTTACTTTCCATTTATAATGGAGTGATTAAACAATGTGAAATGTGAGTGTTTTTAAAATATTGGGATCTGCATCATGCTGTTTGCCTGCTAGTAAAATGTTGCACGCAATTTAACTTTTCTACTTAGGTGACTACTAAAGGCAACTGGCTGTAAAGGATCTTCTTAGTGGATTGATATACTGTACATCTGCTAGACACATTTTTCACAGCTTTGTCTGTAAACAACATTGACAACAATGTATGCTTTACCATTCAGTTCATAATCATGAATATTTTTGTACCCGGTCTAAAATCCTAATAAAAGACAAAGATGTATGTAGTTGTCATGTGACAAAATGTCCAGCTTTTCCTAATTGGACCTAGGCATTGTAATACCAACTAATGAGGAATTATTCCTTAGGTATCAAACAAAACAGGTGTCAACCTACAGTAAGATTTGTGCCGCTGGTTGTAAACCTATCAAAGTCTGCGCAAACTTGGATTATAAAGGAAATATGAAAATCTTCTCCAATAATTTTTCAAAAAAATTCTAATTAACTATGTTAATCAAAAAGTATAGTGTAAAATCATAAATTGCAAATATGCCTGAGGGACAACCACACTGAAACATAACTTATAAAGACTGACAACAGTCTAAAAAACCAAACAGCATCTCAAGGAAAAAACTCAAAACTCTTTAAAATCTCAGAAACACACAACTTGTAGTGATTTGTCAGTTCAACAAACGACGTTTTGATCTTTTAAGTTAAAATTTGACAATATAATTATTACACTGTGTAACACTCTCCTGGAACCATCAGCCCATGCAACATGCAACAAACATGCAACAACCCTTTGTTACATACAGAAAAAAAAAACATTGTATTTAGGTAAAGTGAGCAGAAAAAAGGATGGCAGGTTTTTTTTCTTTTACTGAATTTAAAGAAAATATCCCCTAACTGTTGTATCTCAATACAAATTTATTTGTATTCTCTAAATTTTAGACTTTTTTTTACCCTTTTTTTCATATTCAGACGTTTACATACAGTTCCTCGGTATTAGGTAGAATTACTATTTAAACTGTGCAGCTTTTGGAGAAATGTCTTGGGTATCCTTCTATAAGCTTCTAAGAATAGTTTTCTGGTGTTCTAACCCATTCATCCAGACAGAACTGGAACCAGGTGGGATTTATTGACTTCTTTCTTAACAAATGTATAATGGAACTGAAATCATGGCTTTGTGATGGGCTCTCCAAAACATTGACTTTCTTTCCCTAAGACGTTTTATTTATTTGACCATAAGCTTGGGTTGATATTTTTATTTGGAAGATTAATTTATACCAAATGTATTTCTTCATATTTTGAACTGCACCACTCCTTTTTTGGAGCAAAACACTATCTTACATGATGTGCACCGACCCACCACCACCCCTCAGGCCCCACCACAGACACACCGTAAAAATATAACTATGGTATTTACGGCCGAACTCTTCAATTTCAGTTTCAGCAAACTGTAATCTGAGGTTTTATGTTGGATTTAAAGTAATGCCTTCTTCCTCTCTGAGTGGCCTTTCCACCCAGGCTGGCACAGAAATCGCCCATAATGAAACTCCAGCTTAAGCCAGCATCACAAGGTCAGGTGCCTTTTTTTTCTGGGGCTGATTTGCAAATTTCAAAGCAAGCATGTTCCTCTCTGGGACAGAGGCAGCATCCCCATCCTGAACATTACGATGCGTAGACATTTCTGAACTGTTTATACTTCAAACAGACGAATGTGGGACCGCTTTTTTATTAGTTAGTCTAGCATCGAACAAATAGAAATAATGATGGTGATCCTAACTGACCTAATGCAGGAAATGTAAAACCATATTTAATATCAAGCAAGGAGGGGTGAGGGGGGGGATTTACAGTAAATATAGATATATGGTTTTAGCTGTATTTATTGGTTGTAACGACACCGAATACAAACCAAAAAGTATCAGAATAACCAAGGAAAAAAATGTTAAGAGGATAAGGACCAAAACAGAGACTTGAGTGTATTTTTACAGTAGTCATGTGCACAAGCACGCACAGATTCGATGGTGGTGCACTCTATAAAAAATGAATGCGTTCGTTACTCTCCAGTTTGAGGGAGGGATATGGAGGTCTGAATGGAGGCAACAAAGGCTGAGGGGAGACAAAAAGAAACTGACTCTGATTCCTTCCTTCCTTCCCTATCTTGCACTCTGCTTCACACTCTGCCTCTGCCTCATTAAATAATTAAGACTTCAACAAGACATATAATGTGATCTGCTCCAATCAGAGCTCATTTGTGAGTATAAAGCATTTCAGTTTCAGTAGCAGAACTCACTCTGGAGAATGTCTATTCCCATATAGCTTGATATAAATTTACCCACCCAACAGCTTGCAGCTTGGGACTCATTAAAGCTTTATGTGATCTAAATTACTTCATCATAGTATATAAAATGAACTAAAAGACGGCTGCTTTCCAGAGTCTGCCATGAATTGTGTTGAGGTATCTTTTAAGCCAGACCTGGAATGCATTTTATGAGTAAAATGTTATTGGAATGAGATTACATTCATTAATTTAAGGGAGACGAAAAAAAGATGTCAACTGTCATATTTGCAGGTTTTTTGAGACACGGATTTTAGTTTCCAGTTCATCTCCTGAATTTATCCGTCGGTCAGTAGATCTCTGCAGACAAGGTCAACTGGAGTCACAGGTGGATGCTTGATAAACTATCTCCTTGTTCTGTCTCACCTTCCGTCCTTAATACGCTTTCCTCCTTCCCTGCGGAGTCGTCAGGCCAGTTAATAATTGAACATGTGCCGGGGAAGAAAGATGGCGGGGAGAGTTAGAAAAAAAATAGCCCACCTAAAGTTATCCTCTTCTACTTTTCATGCTCCATATCATCAAGTTACGCATGTGAGTGTTTTTGGTCTGCGCATGCTGGCAAGAAAAACATTTAAATATTCATGTTAGCATTTTACATTTTAGCCATTTGACTGTTGATGTAATTCCTAACAATGAAATCAGCACTGAAGAAACGTTTAAAAGATAATATTGTGAGATGTGGTGTAACAGAGTTACAGTTCTTTAACTTTTTATTCATTTATTAACTCCTAACCATAATCACTTTGCAGATTGCTTCTAAAAGATTTCTCCCTGAACAAAGCATGCTCAGATTACAGATTATCTCTCGTCACAAAGAAAGCCACAATTTAGCAAATTCATGCAATATTTCAATATGTGAGACTCTTTACTGTATTCAACAACAGACTAAAACTGAGAGGAAAAAAACTCGACATGACTGATTAAAAACACGGATTTGGCTCAGTAAAAGGAAATATCAACTGATGGGTGCTAGCAGGTGAGTAAAAAGAAGCAGGATTTATATATTGTTGTGGTGCAGTTTTTTCAAGTTTTTGATTTCAAGCTGTTGTCTGTTTGTCAGGATCACATCCTCGTATTTTCACCACAGTTGAAATTGCAATTATGAGACAACAGGCATCATTGTGTGTACACGTGTCTATGAAACTGCAGTGACGCTTGTGTTTCATATAATGTAACAGGAAAGCGCCACCAGATACAGAGAAAAGCTACAAGTGCCACATGGCTTTAATGAAAGCTAATTCACAAGAGTAACAACAAAGACTGCTAGATATTCAACATTAAAATAATAAACAAAAAGAAAAGAAAATGAGCAAAAACAAAGTATGGATGCATCAAAGTCACTGCAGGTGGTGTGAAATACTGTAGGGTTAATTAAGTAATCCAATTCATGCATATTTCTGTGTCCTCTATGGTCTCATTGGCAAAATCTCTTGTTAATGAGAAAATGTTTTTTATTAATGGGAATTTAATACTAATTTCACAAAGTCTAACAAAAAAAAAACATGTGTAAAGCTTTCCATGCTTGTGAAAATATCTCAATACTATGTTTAGTTTCGGAATTATTAGTATTGATTAGGATAATATGCATAGAGAGACATACTTTTTTTCTTTCTTATGATTAACGGAGTGATGTGTTTAATGTCTCCTCAGTAAATAAGGGGTTTGTTGCCATTGCAAATAATCAGGTTATGCTTAATATATTTTTGCTGATGCTGATTTCTAATGTTTGCTGATTGCTGGATGTTTCCACAGAGAAACATGATCTTTTCTATTCTTGTGTTGCCTTGCATTTAAAGGTCTGAGACTATGCCAGCATTTGAATCTGATGAAAGCCATACCTAATAATTCATATGTTCCATATACAGTAGCTTGTATACAAGATTTTTACAATAGGAATGGATTTGAACCAAATCTCTTGCTCATACAAATGGCCGGCTATGAAAAACATTGTGAAATGTAAATTCTGCAAAAATGAAATAATCAAACTCACCATTACAGCATTAAGGGGTGATGATGTGATAATGGTTATGGAATCAGTATACGGGACTGTAGATGTAAAGCTTTGTCATTGTAAATTTGTTTTCCTTTGGGACATTGTAACAGCGAAGCTGCATATGCAGAAACCTACAGTATTAACAAGTCGCTGCATTTATCGGAGAACAGTAATGAAGTGGTAGTAAACTATGAAAAAATATATAACCAGTGGTGGTTTACTAGTGGTTTTGCTGGTTTTTATCACTGTATCCACACAAAAAAGTCAAATTTGACGAAACATGCCTAAGTGTTTCACTGCCAGCT